>CM035838.1:413963910-414563910 GCA_020510985.1 Pholidichthys leucotaenia
AATGAATTGAAACGCCCAGGCTCCGGGCCACGGTGGGCCAGAGGTCAGAAATAAACTGCGGGCCCCAATCGGACGTGATGTCCGAAGGACCGCGGAAACGTGCCACCCATGTTGTCAAAAAAGCATGTGCTACATCTGCGGACGCGGTGGAAGCTAGCGGGACTGCTTCGGGCCAGCGCGTGGTGCGGTCCACCACTGTCAGGAGGTGCGTGAACCCCTGCGATGGCGGGAGGGGGCCCACGACGTCCACGTGAATGTGGTCAAACTTCTTAGCCGGGATATGGAATGGCTCCAAAGGGGCCTTCGTGTGCCTGTGCACCTTGGCTCGTTGGCATGCTACGCAGGCTGCAGCCCACTCTTTCACCTGTTTGCACAGGCTCAGCCAGACGAATTTTGTGCCCACCATTTTGACTGACGTGCGCACTCCTGGGTGCGCCAGGGAGTGAACTGACTCAAAAACTTGGCGGCGCCAAGCGTGTGGGACCACCAGTCGCGGGTGGCCTGTAGAGATGTCACAAACTGGGGGGGGGGGGGGGTGTTGCAGCACTCTGCTCTCCAGCCTTAACCCCGTTGGTCCAGACTGGAGCGCGCAAACGTCCGCATTGCCGATATGCGCAGCGGCCATGTCTGTGTAATCTATCCCCACATAGACTGGGGCCACTAATGCGCACGAGAGGCAGTCAGCCACCACGTTGAGTTTACCGGCCACATGTCGAATGTCGGTCGTAAACTCCGAGATCGCGGCCAGCTGTCTCTGCTGCCGGGCTGACCATGGTTCCGAAACCTTGGCCATCACGTACGTAAGTGGCTTGTGGTCCACGAACGCAGTGAAGGTACGCCCTTCCAGCCAGAACTGGAAGTGGCGTATGGCCAGGTAGAGAGTCAGTAACTCCCTGTCAAACGCGCTGTATTTACGCTCATTGTCGCGCAAAGACCTGCTAAAAAAGGCGAGCGGCTGCCAAGAACCGGCAACGCACTGCTCCACGACGGCCCCTATGGCCACGTCTGATGCGTCAGTAGTGAGCGCTATTCTAGCCGCTGGGTCCGGGTGCGCCAGTAGTGGGGCATTCGCCATAGCTGTTTTAACCTCGGAAAATGCCTGCTCTCGCTCAGGAGTCCAGCCGACTCTGTCCGCCGGCTTCCGTTTCTTAAGCACGGTGTACAACGGCTGCATGAGCTAGGCTGCGCGGGGGAGGAAACGATTGTAGAAGTTAACCATCCCCAAAAACCCCTGCAGCGCCATGACCGTCTGAGGCCGGGGAAAATTCGCCATGGTGCGCATCTTGTCCGGCAAGGGTATCGTGCCCTCCGGTGAGATGCGGTGGCCCAAAAAATCAATCCCGGTCACCCCAAACTGGCACTTCATCGGACTGATTATGAATCCGTGCTCCTCCAACCTCTGGAAGACTGTCCTGAGGTCAGCTATGTGTTCGTCCTCGGACGCGTTGGCCACGAGGATGTCGTCCAGGTAAATGAACACAAATGGCAGATCACGCAACACCACATCCATCACGTGTTGGAATGTCTGCGCCACGTCTTTTAGCCCAAAAGGCATGTGTAAAAACTCAAACAGACCAAACGGGGTTATTACTGCTGTTTTAGGTATGTCCTCAGCGTGCACTGGGACCTGGTGGTAACCGCGGACCAGGTTTATCTTGGAAAAAATGCGTGCCCTGGTGAGGTGAACGGAAAAATCCTGAATATGAGGGATGGGGTAGCGGTCGTGCGCTGTGGCGTTGTTTAATCTGCAGAAATCTCCGCAAGGTCGCGTTGACCATGTATTGGCACTAAGAGGAAACAAAAACAGAGGACGGGGTCAAGACGTATGTTCCGGACACCTGTGGTGCTCTGAGGAGCAACTGAAATCCAAGGTGTAGCAAGTGCTGGGATTTAGGGCATCCTGCTTCGATGAAGGGTGGGCAATCACTGGAGAAAAAGACTTGCATTGATAAAGCACATCGCTAATCTTACTGACCACTCGAACTACTGTATTAACTATTAGCAACCTTATATTCAATAAAAATCTATGGACAATTTATTATTACCATTCATGCAACAGTTAGTTCTGACCGAGCAATCAGAATGGACAAAAGGGATTCCAGGAATTACTATATTCCCCGATAATCACACTTGGATGTTTCACAGAATATGTGTCAGTCCATTTCAGCTGTGTTCTAATAATCTTTAAATTATAACTAATATCAATGGTTTCTTTTAATATGTGAGAAATGTAATATTCTGTTAGATACCTTAATTTCTACAGTGAGGCACTGTTTGAAAAGAGACGGTGCTAAAAATTCAGACCTCTGTGATCCAGACCTCTGTGATCCTCATGAACATCTGGCTAGATATTTCACATCTGTTTACAAGAAAATAGACAAGCTACAGTTGGATTTATAGACTCGATTAGCCAACTATAATAACTTTGTGGTGATAGCCTCTTTGTTTCATCTGAAAATGCCAAGAAAAACTGAGCAAAGTGTGCAGAGACTAAAGCTGGATCTATGCGCCCACATCATGTCAACGCCATTACTGAAGTACTGTATGTCACCGACAGTAATCTGCAATTTTCTCGTGTGTTAGGTGGAATGTGTTGTTCAATTGCCAGAATGGATTTCAGCCGATGTGTAAAGTGATTTGTCTTCATCATGTGTTTTTGTTTATTAAATACTGATGGACAAGAGCAGATTGTGATGGAGTTGGAGCTAAAAAATTGTTAAGGAAAAGTAACTTAGGAGGAAAAGAGGCGGAAAAGAGAAGTCGTAGAAAACGATGCGTGCAAACACCACCGCTGCCATTATTTGACAATCTGTGTAATTACTGGGGTTATGATGAGCCATAAAATGTCCTGTATGTGCTCACTTCCTCAATATTCTTTTTAATTTGGACCATTGTTTAACCAACTCGCTTTGGAAGTTGTGCCGCCGTGAACAGGCAGAGTGGAGCAGCAGTCAGAACCTGGGCAGCTTGCTGGTGCAGTGGTTAGCACTGTGGCAGCACAGTAAGAAGGTCACGTGATCGATTTCACCCCTAACCATTGTGGGTTTGATCCCACCCCCCTGACCATTGGTGACCCTTCTGCGTGGAGTTTTCATTTTCTCCCAGTGTCTGCGTGGGTTTAATCTGGGTGCTCCAGTTTCCTCCCACAGGTCACAAATATGCAAGGTAGGTTAACTGGAGACTCTAAAGTGGCCTTAAGTGTGAATGTGTGTCTTTTATTTTATTTTTTTTATTATTCATTTATCTATCAGGGACAATTTGTACCCTTCCCCCTACCCCATGGCCCTTGTGGGCTGAAAATGACCCCCATGAATTGAGACACCCCATCAGGCTGCAGTACGTCATTAGTAGTTGCTGATGGATTTAACCTAAATGGACTCTACCTGTTTTCACCAGAAAAAAGAAAAAGAATCGAAAACTGATGAGGAACAAAGGCTCATCTTAAGGAGAAAAATGTCTCAAATTTACATGAACAATTCTAATCAGTAGAAAAAGTCAGAAATTTACTAGAAATAAAGCTGTAAATTCACAGAGAAAAATTTGGACCCAGCGGTCAGGTTTGGGCACACGGGTCATATGTTTGACACCCCTGACCAGCATATTAAAAATTTGGAGGGTAAAGGGCTGTCCACACTAAACACGATCATGATACAGTAACTATAAAATTATAGTTTTAAAAATCATTCTACCTCCTCACCAATTAACGTTATCACTCTAAGAACATGAGCTGCACACTCCACACCGGCTTGACCAGCCACATGTTTGTCCTGCTGCAGGACGAGACCATTTATACCACTGCTACAATCAATAATCTTAAAGGATTTTTTTTTTTTTTTTAACTAGACCAATACTTTGGGCAAAGAAAAAAAAAAAAAAAACAAGAAAAAAAGCAAAAAGAGTGAAATTATTCACCTGATTTTTCTCTTAGTGCCAGACTCTGGACTGGCACAGGTAGGATGACGTGAGCCAACAGCACAAAGAGGAATCACATGGGCTTGCAAATAATTAATAATAATAATAATAATAATAATAATAATAATAATTCAGTTTGGATGCATATAGGGGCCACTTTATGCATCCAAATACAGTCTATGATAATTTCTCCTCCTCCACTTATTGCCACTCAAATCCTGCAGAAAGCAGGTAGAACATCCCCAGCCTCTATCACTTATTTCAGCCCTGCTGTCAAAACAGGTGACAGCGATGTTTGGATATTTTATGATTGGCTGAAAGTGTTTTTATCGTTAATAAATTCGGGAGTTGTAGTTTTGTAGTCTGACATTGTGATAGATTTATTATTAAAATTGCCATTTGACAAAACTACAACACACCAAACTGGCAAGTGGGACTGACTGCCTTACCAGCCACTGCTGAAATCTACCCGCCATTGGCGGGTGTCCTGGTTGCATTTGTGTAAAATGACAATTAATTCAAAGATTCAAGATTCAAAGATCTTATTTGTCAATATTACAATACGTACAGGACATACAGGAGAACTGAAATGGTGTCTCTCTCTCTCTCTCTTTTCAGTGGTGTGCACAATATAAAAAAGAAAAAGGAATAAGGCTGGGGAAAAAAAAAAACAACAACAACCATCTCTGTACAGTAATGCAACCATAGTGCATATGGCAACAAAAAATAGACCCAGACCTCCCATAGTGCAAATAGAGATAAATGATTAACGATGATGAAACCCAGCAATCCTACATACAGAAAACTAGAGATGTAATACCCATAGTTGCAGTTCAAAGCAGTAGTGTAGGTGCAGATAGTAACAGATAGGACTGCACATAATCAGTATTGCAATGACAGACAGAAAGCAGCAGATATGGCATTTGCGCAAATGGTTGTAGTTGAAGTGCAGAGACATACAGTAGCTGTTTAGCAGTCTTGTGGAGCAGGCCCAGAGGCTCTGGTACCTTTTCCCCGAGAGCAGGGGGCTGAAGAGGGAGTGTGAAGGGTGGGAGGTGTCGCCTGCGATGTTGATGGTTCTACGGGTGAGGCGGGTGAGGTAGATATCTGAGAGGGGGGGCAGAGGGGCATGATGATCTTGCTGGCTGCTTTTACTGTGTGTTGTAGTATCTTCCGGCAGGAGGCCGTGCAGCTTCCATACCACACCACGATGCAGCTCATGAGGATGCTCTCGATGGCGCCCCGGTAGAAAAGAGCACATAATGGGGGTGGGACTCGTGCTCTCCTCAGTTTGCAGAGGAAATGGAGGTGAGTTTGAGCCTTCTTGGACAGTAATGTGGTATTTTTGGACCAGGAGAGTTCCTCGGAGATGTGCACCCCCAGGAACTTGGTGCTGCTCACCCTCTCCACAGCTGCACCATCGATGATCAGATGAGGGTGCTGTGTGTGACCCCTCCTGAAGTCGACCACAATCTCCTTGGTTTTTCCCATGTTCAAGAAGAGGTTACTGTCTTTACATCACTGGACCAATTGGCTCACCTCATTTCTGTAGTTGGCCTTCTCGTTGTTGGTGATGAGGCCCACCACCGTCGTGTCATCCCCAAACTTGATGATATGGGTGGTGTTGTAGGCTGGTACGCAGTCATGGGTCAGCAGGGTGAAGAGCATCGGGCTGAGCACACACCCTTGTGGGGCCCCTCTGCTCAGTGTGATGGTCTGGGAGGTGTTGCTGTTAATTTGCACGTTCTGTGGCCTCCCTGAACACCCAGTTACAGAGAGAGGTTTTGAGTTCCAAGTGTATTTTTGTATCAGGTGCTGGGGGATGATTGTGTTGAATGCTAAATTGAAGTCCAAGAACAGCATTCGCAGGTAGGAGTTCTTTGAGTCCAGATGGGTGAGGGCTGGATGGAGAGCAGCAGCGATGGCATCTTTTGTGGATGTGTTTGACCTGTATGCAAACTGAGATGGGTCGTGGAAAGGAGGGAGGATGGACTTGATGTTCTGCATGACCAGCCGCTCGAATCACTTCATTATAAAGGGGGTCAGTGCTATGGGCCGGTAATCATTGTTGCTAGATGGGACTGGTATTGTGGCAGTTTTGAAACATGTGGGGACAACAGCTTGAGTCAGGGAGATGTTGAAGATGTCGGCCAGGAAATTCTTGAGCTCCTCTGCACAGTCCTTCAGGACACGACCGGGTATGTTGTCTGGACCAGCTGTCTTGCGTGGGTTAATCCTGCAGAGCGTCCTCGTCACGCTAGCCCGATCCAGACTCATGGCCTGCTCATCCGGAAGAGGAGTGGTCTTCTGTGCTGATGTGCTGTTTTGTGCTGATGTGCTGTTTTGTGCTTCAAAGCGGCCGAAGAAGTTGTTTAGGTTGTTGAGCAGTGTGGTGTCACTTGCACAAGTCTGAGGTTGAGGTTTGTAGTTGTTGAGGGTCTGTATGCCATGATGCCAGAGGGAACGTGCATCTCTTGTGTTGCTGAAGTGGCCAAATATTTTCTTGCTGTACTGTAACTTGCCTCCTTGATGCCACGGGACAGGTTGGCCCTAGCTGTAGTTAGTCCTGCAGTGTCGCTGGCCCTGAAGGCTGCATCCCGAGCCCTCAGGAGCCTGCGGACCTCTGCTGTCATCCATGACTTCTGGTTAGCACGAACAGTGATGGTTTTGCAGTGAGTGACATCATCAGTGCATTTAGCTATGTATGCTATAACAACCTCAGTGTACTCCTCTAGGTTTGTTTGTCCATTTTGAGTGGCTGCATGTTTTAAAGTGTCCCAGTCTGTAGTGCTGAAGCAGTCTTTCAGAGCATCAGAGGCCCCCTCTAGCCACAGACAAACCTGCTTTTTTGTTGGTCTGATTGTTTTCATTCTGGGTTTCTATGCCGGCCTTAACAGGATGATGGCGTGATCAGAGAGACCCAGGGGAGGAAGGGGGAGGCTCTGTATGCTTTCGTGTGAGTTGTGTACACCAGGTCCAGCAAATTGTCTCCTCTTGTTGTAAAGTCTACATGTTGGTGTAGGTTTGGTAGGAGGGCCTTTAAATCTGCATGGTTGAAGTCTCCTGCTGTGAGGAGGAACCTATCTGGATGTGCTGTCTGTGTCTCACTGATGGCCTGATAGAGTTCTTTTAGTGCTTTTCTCCTCTCGCTGGTGCCGGTGGGTGGGGCGTACTAGTAGGGGCGGCTAGTAGGACAGATGAAAATTCTCTCGGAATGTAAAAGGGTCGGCACTAGATCATAAACTCCACCAATGGAGAAGAGTGTTTGTGTACAATAGTTGCATCTCTGCACCAGGTGTTGCTGATGTAAACACACATGCCTCCACTCCGGGTTTTCTCTCCTTCCGTGAGCACTCTGTCGCTGCAGTAGCATTTTAGCCCAGTTAACTGAATGGCAATCTGGTATATTGTCATTTAACCATGTTTCCATAAAGAATGACCAGAATGAGCCAGAATGAGGGAAGGAATCGGCAGTCTGTGCGGGCTAGTGGTTAGCTTAGTTCAGATACCTCCATGTTTACCTCTGTTTTGTCGCCGCTAACACCATCTATGGCGTCTCCATTTGAAATAAGACACATCAGTTAAGATGTGGGATGCAATATGACACATACCTTCCAAAAAGTTCAACTTTCGTCTTGTCAGTCCACAGAGTATTTTCCCAAAAGTCTTGGGGATCATCTAGATGTTTTCTGGCAAAACTGAGACGAGCCTTTATGTTCTTTTGCTCAGCAGTGGTTTTCGTCTTGGAACTCTGCCATGCAGGCCATTTTTGCCAAGTCTATTTCTTATGGTGGAGTCATGAACACTGACCTTGACTGAGACAAGTGAGGCCTGCAGTTCTTTGGATGTTGTTGTGGGGTCTTTTTGTGACCTCATGGATGAGTCATCCCTGTGCTCTTGGGGTAATTTTGGTCAGCCGGCCACTCCTGGGAAGGTTCACCACTGTTCCATGCTTTTGTCATTTGTGGATAATGGCTCTCACTGTAGTTAACTGGAGTATAAAAGCTTTAGAAATGGCTTTATAACCTTTTGCAGACTGATAGATCACAATTACTTTGTTTCTCATTTGTTCCTTTATTTTTTTGGATTGCAGCATGATGTCTAGCTTTTGAATATCTTTTGGTCTACTTCACTTTGTCAGGCAAGTCCTATTTAAGTGATTTCTTGATTGAGAACAGGTGTGGTAGTAATCCGGCCTAGGTGTGGCTAGAGAAATTGAACTCAGCTTTCCAAAGATGTGATAAACCACAGTTAATTTATGTTTTAAGGGAGGGGGGGGCGGTGTCAGTTTTTCACACAGGGCCATGTAGGTTTGGATTTTTTTTTTTTTACCCTTAATAATAAACACCTTCATTTAAAAACTGCATTTTGTGTTTACTTGTGTTATCTTTGTCTAATATTTAAATTTGTTTGATGATCTGAAACATTTAAGTGTCACAAACATACAAAAAATGAGAAATCAGGAAGGGGGCCAACACTTTTTCACACCACTGTAAATAAAATGACAGATGATTATATTATGACTGTTACAACTCTTTCCATTAAAATAAAACAGCAGAAAATCCCAGAGCATACTGTTTCCTCCTGAGCTCTGGAGCTGTGCGATTTCAAAATACGCCACTGAAATTGCATTGAACAATGCGTTTCTAACGAAAGACCTCCTTTTTTCTGATCAAAAGCAGGTTGTTATAAAATGCCTCATAATAACGATGTGCATTAGATTCCATGCCTCCATCCTTCTTTGAAATGTGCCTCCACCTTCCAGGGCAAAGCGGGCACACTGTGTACTGGTAATTAGATGGCATTGCGCAAAGTGTAAAAAAACGGACAAGCACTGACAAAAACTACCAAAACACTGGTGTACGGCTGAAAGTCTGGTGCAAAAGTCTGCTGATAACGGTCAGAATAAGGCCCCATATGTCTTAAGTGTGCACATGTCCATACTAAGCACCAGATGTCAGGTAAACAATAAAGGTCAACTTCCCATACTCATGTGCGTGTGTGTGTGTGTGTGCATGCCTATGGTTGTGCCTCGTATCGCACAGAAACCAGGATACAGATGTACACTGACAAATGCGTGATTGGGCATGCACAAATAAAAATGTGTGTGTCAGGTCAACGATAAAGTCAGACAGATTGAAATCTCCTCAGGGAGCACATCCAGTCCCACAGCCTATTATCATGGTCTAATTTAACAGTGCTATCTGGAGCTGCCCTGGATACCCGCACGCACACACACACACACACACACACACACACACACACACACACACACACACACACACACACACACACACACAGCACAGAGTTCAGTGGATATCATGTAGACCTCCTAACCATAAGCACTAACTTTACAAAACCAACATTCTTATTTGTAATTCTTGTCTTAGCAGCCAACGTTGTATTGTCAAATTTCCATGTCGACTGACATGACAAGGCCTTTAAATCTAAAATGAAAGCCACAATAGTGCCAGATACAATGTAACAACTAGCTGTGCACATCTGCGAAGCAAAACATCACACCACCTTTGTCACATGGTGGGGAACTAAATCTGGGGAACATGAAATCTATTGCATATGAACTTAGTGATTAAGCCCCTTTAGTCCTTAATGAACATTTTTGTATTCATTACTGTCACTCAATGCCTCATGCCGTGCTTTAGCCCTTATGAGAACGTTTTCTTCTTATTGCTGATTGCTGGGGTCTTTCTGCAACTGTGGGGGTTTTCCCTGCAGTTCAAAGTGCTATGAGATGACTGTTGCTGTGAAATGGCGCTACATAAATAAAGTTTAATTGAATTGAATTGAATTATTCATATGACACTATGAACCTTGTACCTTCTGCAGTATACCAGACCAAAGTGACATGCACTAACACTTCTGTGTCACAAAACTCAATAACATTGTTAACTGGTTCAAAAGGTGCCCATACAAAGGATAATGAATATGTGTGTTCTATAAAGGATAAGGACCTGCACCTACATTGTGCTTTTTCTGATTACAAAGACCACTAAAACCACTTAACTAGTAGCGACACTAACCCTCTATTCTAAGGGCCTATCAGAGAGACAATTTAGAGTCTCCAATTAACCTAGCATGCATGTCTCTGGATTGTGGGAGGAAACCTGAGCCCCCACACAGCACAGGGAGGACATGCAAACTCCACACAAAGGTTCCCACCAATGCCAGCCTGGAGATTCAAATCTGGAATTGTGATGGCTGGCTTGTCAGCTGTTTTAGTTTTCCATGGGCAGTCCTTGTGGAACTGTGCTCAGGAGCTATGGCCGCTCTTGGAGCATGACATGGCGAGAAGCCGTATGCTGCCCGTCCCAGTGCAGGTGCTGACAACACTGGGGTTTCTGGCAACAGGGGCATTCCAGATGGAGCTGGCAGACCGATTGGGAATTTCCTAGTCAACCCTGAGCCAACCTATGCCAGCTGTGTGGGATGACATTATCCGGTTGTCACCCATGTACATCATATTCCCATACAATGCAGTTGAACAGGCCAACATCAAAGCACAATTTGCAGTGAGAGTCGGTTTTCCTAAGGATTGTAATGAATAGCATTGTTAGGAACAAACTACAAGCTGACACTGTGTGGATGGGTGGCTTCTTGGTGAGTAAATTCATGTATTTGTCCTAATAATAACCCACTTCATGTGCAATGTCCAAATATCACCCTGTCTTCAAGGCTTCATTACAACTCAGTGGTTTGAGTAAGTGACTTCCTTTTTTTGCTGATTAAACTACAGTTTCACAGTATTCTATCAAGCCCCTAGTTGCCTCTGTGTGTACAGTAGTTATATCAATAAACTCATGCATAAAGTCTGAAATGCAACAGTGTCACCCTTTCCCCAGCGCACTCCATTTACAATAGTGTGTGTAATCCATGTAAGTTGTATATAACTATAAAGGATGAGATTTGCATTTTTGAAATATAATATGTACTCGTCGAGTCTAATATGATCTGCTTTCAACTGGCAGGTGCCCATGGCTACCCACTAAATAGGTTCATATTGTCCTTCTTTTTCATTACTGTTTTCCTTTATTCAATGAGCTGATCCACCTGGCTGGTCACAAATCACAGCGATCAGCTGACACTTCTGAGGATGACTGCAGACGTCAGTGGAAACATGTCAAGGTTGAATAAACATCTCCTTCTCATCCCTGTCTGAATAAAGGAAAACAGTAATTTAATCTTATAAGGCTGTGAGCAGGCTATTGAATTACCTGTATCCATCGCTAATGCCGGAGGACACCGTGCCAAACAAAACGTTTTTACGTGCCTCTACCTCATTCAGGAGCGCTTCCAATTCACAGTCCATGGAATTCCATTAAATCCATTATTTTTGATCGTGGGTACAGGAGAATTAGACATACAGAGCTTGTATATATCTATTTGCATATCTGTTTACATCTAATTGCATATTCAAATGGAGATGTGTCAAGGGAGGAGTTCGGTACTTCCTCACATACATTCAATTTCAAGTAGATTGGGATGTACAAAGGAAATGTGCTTGGATTCCTGTATATGCAGGTTCATACAACTGGATTTTTTTTTTTTTTTTTTTTTTTTACAGCGTTTTCTTGATTTAAACGTTATGCCATCTTTCAGTAGAAAATTCACGCAAGTCTTTGTACATGAGGCCCCAGGTTCGTAGACCATTTGTAAGTTCATGGCCAGGTTGATGGTCTTGTCCAAGATTTCTACAAATGCCCCATGAAAACCCCCTCATCGTAGGACGGCTGTATGAATGCCATAGGAACAACGTAAGAACTGTGCAAGATGCTGGCTGTAGTCTTTGTACATGAGGCCCTTGGACTTCACACCTGGACAAAGGCAATGCATTGCATTCTGCACTGATGCTGTTATTGCACTTTTTAATATTCTTATACAATGTGAACTTTTTTTGTATAGGCTCTGTGTTTTGTTTCATACTGTTCTGGAAAATATGTCAACTCTGCACAGTACTCTATAATGTTCGGCTTAAAATGTACAGAAGGTCTCTTTCATCCCGTGTCCAAAAGTTTGCAAAAAAATACTTACAGCAATAATAGCACCTTCATTCAGCATATTAGCAATCACTTGATTTGGAGAGATGCTTTAGTGAGCAGTTTTAAAGAGAAAACTCAGCATTTTAGCATCTGCTAAATACTAGCACCTAAAAATGGCCACATATTCATGTTGCTCTACTTCTGCTATTTGTCTAGTCATGTTTTCTAATACTGCCTTTAAGTATATACACATCTTCATTAGGAAACACCAGCCTCTTTCAGTCAAAAACTTCCCAAATGCCTCAAGCTGGCAAGCCTTCCTGTTCTGCCAGACAATTTGGCAGGTAACAAGTCCTAGTTGGCTGATAAAATGATATGACTGGTTGTCAGAATATTATGTGATATCAATAATATTTTGATGTTCGCAAATGTCTCGTAGATACAGATGATGTGATGCTGCTGTGTTTCAGGAGCACGGTGAAATTAATGTAAGGCTCCATTTACGCCCAGCAATGAAATGATTCTTTCTTTCTTTTTTTGTTATTAGACTGGCAATAGGATAGGGCTGAACCACATACAAGTACACCTGTTAGGGACCTGCATCTTCATTCATCTTCTTAACCACTTAACCAACATTGGTAAAACTCAAATTAAACATAAAGCCTCTAAATTGAATGATTTGGCCTCTGTTCCTCCTCATAATTTAAAAATTAAATGTGGTTTACTAAATATTAGGTCTCTAACTCCCAAGTCTCTGTTAGTCCATGATCTGTTAATTGATCATCAGATTGATTTAATTTCCCTTACAGAGACTTGGTTAGGGCAAGAGGATTATGTTGGTTTAAATGAATCAACTCCCTCTGGTTATTTAAACTGTCAAAATCCCAGAAGTTCTGGTCGTGGAGGAGGAGTAGCAACAATTTACCATTCCAAATTACTAGTTAATGTAAAGCAAAAAACATGTTATAATTCCTTTGAGGGCCTGGTCCTCAGTATTGGGCACTTTAGCAATTTTAGGTTAAACCCAATTTTATTTGCCATAGTTTATCGTCCCCCATCAACCTACTCAGAATTTTTATCCGAATTTGCTGATTTCTTAGCTGATTTAGTGCTGAAATCTGATAGAATAATTATAGTAGGGGACTTTAATATACATGTGGATGTAGATAGTGACTGCCTTAATGTGGCATTTAATTCAATATTAGACTCGATTGGGTTTTCTCAGAAAGTAGGAAATTCTACTCATTACCTCCACCATACATTGGACCTTGTTCTGACATATGGCATAGAAATAGAAAATCTTGTAGTGTCTCCTCATAACCCTGTACTGTCAGACCATTGTCTGTTAACCTTTGATTTTACCATTTCTGACTATTTGGCTCCTAAAGAAAAATATTATTACAGTAGATGCCTCTCAGATGATGCTGTTTCCAAATTTATGCAGATTGTTTCCTCTATGCCATGTGTCAACACAACGGAAATAAGCTATAGACAGCTTGCTCCTTCTGTAATTGATAACATGGCGGATAGTGTTTCAGCTTCTCTGCATCAGGCTCTAGACTTGGTGGCCCCCTTAAAAAAGAAAAAGTCTAATCAGAGATTCCTAACTCCTTGGTTCAACACAGAAACTCGTAGCTTAAAACAGAAGACTCGTCAATTAGAAAGAAAATGGCGCTCTACTAATTTAGATGAAATCTATTTAGCTTGGAGAAATCATCTTTTAATTTATAAAAAAATCTCTTAGAAAAGCTAGAACAAGTTATTACTCTGCATTAATAGAAGAGAACAAGAATAATCCCAGGTTTCTTTTCAGTACTGTAGCCAGGTTGACAAAGAGTCAGGACTCTGTCAATCCTAGCATTCCCTTAGAGCTTACTAGTCAGGACTTTATGAACTTTTTCAATAATAAAATTTCATCCATCAGAGATAAAATCAATCAGATTCTTCCCACAGTTAACTTAAATACTGTAACTACTACAACTCCTTCTTTTGATGTCTGTCTTGATGAGTTTACTCCAATCGACCTTTGTGAGTTAGACAAAATAGTTTCCTCATCCAAACCTTCAACTTGTCTTTTAGACCCTATTCCTACTAGGTTATTTAAAGAAGTCTTCCCACTTATTGGTAGCTTTATTCTTCATATAATCAATTCTTCATTAACTTTAGGCCATGTACCGCAGGCTTTTAAAACAGCTGTAATTAAACCCTTACTCAAAAAGCCAACGCTAGATCCAGGAGCTTTAGCTAACTATAGACCAATCTCTAATCTCCCTTTCATTTCAAAAATCTTAGAAAGAATTGTTGCTACGCAATTATTCGACCACCTGCAGGGAAATGGTTTACTTGAAGAGTTTCAATCTGGGTTTAGAATCCATCATAGTACTGAAACAGCCTTAGCGAAGGTCACTAACGACCTCCTCATTGCATCTGATAATGGACTAGTTTCTGTACTTGTCCTTTTAGACCTTAGTGCAGCTTTTGATACTATCGATCATAATATTCTACTTGATAGATTAGAACACTATGTTGGACTTAATGGAACTTCGTTGCAGTGATTTAGATCTTATTTATCTGATAGGTTCCAGTTTGTTCATATAAATAATGAGTTTTCTTTCAACTCAAAGCTTAGTCATGGAGTTCCACAGGGATCTGTGCTAGGCCCTACTCTTTTTAGTTTATATATGCTTCCGTTAGGCAACATTATTAGAAAGCACTGTATACATTTTCATTGTTATTCTGATGACACACAATTATACCTGTCAATGAAGCCAGATGATAGTAATCAATTAGCCAAGTTAGAAGCCTGTCTTAAGGAAATCAAAGCTTGGATGACTTGTAATTTCCTGCTATTAAATTCAGATAAGACTGAAGTCATTCTTGTTGGTCCAAAAAACCTTAGAAATTCCTTTCCAAATCAAACTTTCAGTTTGGATGCAGTTACTCTTTCTCTTAATAGCTCTGTGAGGAACCTCAGAGTTATTTTTGATCAGGATTTGTCCTTCAATTCACATATTAAATTTGTTTCTAAGACTGCCTTCTATCATTTGCATAATATTGCCAAGATTAGGAGCATCTTGTCTCAGAGTGATGCTGAGAAACTGATCCACGCTTTTGTTAGCTCGAGATTAGATTATTGTAATTCTTTATTATCAGGTTGTCCTAAAACATCTTTAAAAAGTCTTCAGCTGATCCAAAATGCTGCAGCAAGAGTTTTAACAGGTACTAGAAAGAGAGATCATATCTCTCCGGTTCTGGCCTCCCTTCATTGGCTTCCCATAGAGTTTAGAATTAAGTTTAAAATCCTTCTTCTTACTTACAAAGCTCTAAACAATCAGGCTCCTTTTTATTTAAAAGATCTGATACTACCGTATTATCCTAACAGAGCACTACGCTCCCAAAATGCAGGACTACTTGTAATACCTAGAATCTCCAAAAGTACAATGGGAGGCAGAGCCTTCAGTTATCAAGCTCCTCTCCTGTGGAATCAGCTGCCAATCTGGATTCGGGAGTCAGACTCGATCTCTGTTTTTAAGATTAGGGTTAAAACCTACCTTTTTGATATAGCCTACAATTAGGGAGGGATCATGTGTTTCTGAACCCTCCCTTAGTTATGCTGCTAATAGGTTTAGTCAGCCGGGGGACCTCCAGTAATGCACTGGGCCTCACTCCTTTCTTCACTCTCTATGAAATATTTTTTTTTTTGCTGGTCATTAACATTTGTTTGTTCTCTCCCATAGATTGAGTCCCCATCGTGCTGTTTGCTCTCTACATGTCTGTTCTTTTCATCTTCTCTGTCCCCTCACCCCCCAGCCAGTCGCAGCAGATGACTGCCCCTCCCTGAGCCTGGTTCTGCTGGAGGTTTCTTCCTGTTAAAAGGGAGTTTTTCCTCTCCACCGTTGCCAAGTGCTTGCTCACAGGGGATCACCTGATTGCTGGGGTCTTTCTGCATCTGTGGGGGTTCCTCCCTACAGTTGATAGTGCTATGAGATGACTGTTGTTGTGAAATGGCGCTATATAAATAAAGTTGAATTGAATTGAATTGAATTAACCACTTCGCCAGGAAGGCGGGGTAGGGGAGTATCTGCTAGCCTTATTGTGCCAAACAGATTTACTTTGCAAAAAGGAGCTCTACTCATACCTGATATATACTGAATATAAATAGTATTTATAGACTCCTCTTGTTATATAACTTTAATACTTTATTTATATTGTCTTACTTATGCTGGGCCTGACAGGGAGGAATTGGGGAGGGAATTGAAGGCATATGAAGTGGCTGAATGAGGTGGGGGTGAAGGAGTGGGGGGGGAGAAAAACAAATAAAGAGAAAACACAAGAAACAATTGCTGCTTTTGAGATCTCTGCACAGGCCTGATATCTGCACCTGAAAGAGAACAGATAGACGTGTGTGTGCATGTGCGCAAGAGAGAGTGTTTGTGTGTGTGTGTGTGGTTTGCCAGGAAACATGCAAAAGAGAGGGTACCATGCCACAGCAACACTCCCCCAGAACTGTGAGCAAGCAAGACAACGCACAGACCCCGCAGAGACCCAGAATGCCCCAAGGCCATAAAACTCCAGGATAGCCAGGCACCCACCCCAGGAGGAAGGGCAAGGGGGGGGGGGTCGGGCAACCAGGGCTGGCGAACTGCCGCTCCGGGTGAAATGGCCAACTGACACCCCCCCACCTCACATCCTTCCCCCGGCAGAGCCAGACACCAGCCTCCCCACCAGAAGCCAGCTCCCAAACTGGCTCCAGAGGCCACTCCCTCTCCCCAGATCCCAACCCAGGGCAAGGAGCACCAGGCTGTGCAACCCTGGGCTTATCATTGTCACGCCCCAGATGCACCACCAGCACCACAGGCTAGCGGCACAGTTTTTAATGTCACCAGCAATTTTGTCATAAATGGACTTAAACAAATGTGTTACAACCATTTGCAAATATGTTACAACCATTTACAACTGTTTGCGAGTGTTTACAGAAAAATACATTCACCCAAGAAATTTGAATGTTTTCAAAATTTTTTGGCAACAAGAAAAACCGGGACCTTAAAACTGCTTAGACATGACAGCGTCTTTTTTTTTGGCGTTTGTTGTCTATATTTTCAGTCTGAACACACTGGGAATGATGAAGAAACTTAAATAAGGCTCTGTACCAATATTGTGTTTTAATTTGCTTTATAACTATTTTGATTTCCATTTTGTTAACTCACTTTCTGTCTTCTCTCCTTTTTTTCACTGTCAATCCATTTTTCTGGATTTTTCCATCAGTTTTTCATTATTTCTTAGAAATTTACATCATCCATCCATCTGTCTTCTACCGCTTATCCTGGGGTTTGGGTCGCGGAGGCAGCAGTCCGAGTAGAGTAGCTCACACTTCCACCCAGTTCACATAGCACCATGATCTCCTTGTTACCTCCTGCAGGTGGTGAGCTTTGTGACAGACAGCCACAGGCTGCCAGCCACAATCAACCACAGTCGGCCAGCTCTGTGGCTGTCTGTCACAAAGCTGCCTGTAGGTGACATGGACATCTCCCCTCGAGCTTTCGCTAAACCTGTTTCTCATCTCCAAAGACAAACTGGTCCTGGGTGAAGGGGCAGACCAAGAGCAGTTCAGTAGATCCCCATGAAAAAAGTTACATCAAGGACCCGGTGTGCCCAAATGAGCCACATAGGTCCGCCCTCCAATGGGCTCACCACCTGCAGGAGGTAACATTGAGATCATGATGCTATGTGAACTGGGTGGTAGTCTGGGCTACTCTGCTTGGACTGCTAAGTGGTAGAAGATGGATGAATCAATGTTAAACTGTGCAGAAGGAGGGATAATTTTTCCTTTTTTTCTTATTAGACTGTGGTTGGTGGGGATTTTTTGTATTTTATTGCTGATGTTATTTGTTGTTATTATCTTAATTACTTGGCTAATAATATCAACAATGCCCCCCCTTCCAAAAAACCCCCAAACGTACTGCTAATTGTGCATAATGTCCAGTGTTTGGACCACACATCACTAGGCCCAGCTATGCATGCGTCTGCTTGTAGTGCTACCTATGAGATTTGCTAGCTAGCTTGAAAAAAAAAATATAAAATGCTGTAACCCTAGGTTAACCTAGCTTTGATGCACAACTGCATGTCGTATCTGTACAAATGTTGTTATACCTGTATGATGTTGTTATCTGTATGAATAATATGTCTCCCGCCCCTCCAAAACCAGTCGTGGCAGATGACTGCCCCTCCCTAAGCCTATTTCTGCCAGGTTTCCGTCATGAATTGCCCCTGGGGGCAGAGAGGTAAGACCCACGTGCTGGACTGCAGTTTGTGAGATTTATTGAAAACAACAAAACACAAAATCCAAAACAGTCCAACAAAAATACAAACAAGCCAGCAAACTCGCTGCAAACATGGCTGCACGGTGGCGCAGTGGTTAGCACTGTGGCAGCACAGTTTTACCCTCGGCCGGGGGATCGCGGGGATCGTGGGTTCGATCCCTGCCCCCGGCCAACAGTGATCTGTGTGGAGTTTGCATGTTCTCCCCGTGTTTGCGTGGGTTTACTCCGGGATTTCTCCGGTTTCCTCCCACATGCCAAAAACATGCAGGTTAGGGAGTTAAGGGGCGCTTGCGCACGCAGCGACCGGCAGCTGGTGGCTTGTCACCAGACTGCAAAACAAATCTACCTACGAGTACAAAATAAATAATAAAAAAAAACAAAAAACAAAAACTTACAGGTTGGAGCACCAGAACGAGTGCTGCGTTCTGGTGGAGACGAGGAAAGGGAAACTTAAGACTCCAGCAAAGGGAAATGAAAATAACAGCCCTTAAATAGGATCACAACCATTAGCACAAAGAGTAACCAGTACGAATCACATGAGCAGGCTGGGGAGAAAATGACAATCAGCTGGGAGCAATGAGAGGGGAGAGAATGGGCTGACAGCTGACAGGACGCCACCCACAGGGAGCAGAAACCCAGAAGCGCTACTGACAGCTGTCAACCAGAGGGAGAATACAACTGAATGAAAATATAAGATGGCAAAAATAAAGTAGAACTATACCCAAATCTGAAAATAACAAAATTACACTGAACATAACCAGGAAAAATAAATCATACAAAGAAACAATACCAAACATGTGAAAACAAACTAGAAATAATACCAAAGGCAAAGAACTCCAAAATGCAATATTATACAAATAAGTGAAAAACAAAAAAAGCAAAGAAACAAAACACAGTGATATCCCCCATGCTCAGATCATGACAGTTTCTTCCTATAAAGGAGTTCTTCCTTCACACTGTCACCTAGTGCTGCTCATAGAGGATCGTTTGATCGTTGGGGTTTTCTCTGAATTATTTAAAAGTTATGCCTGATGCACAGTGGATACAAAAAGTCTACACACCCCTGTTCAAATGCCAGGAAATGCCAGGTTTTTATGATGTAAAAAAATGAGACCAAGAGAAGTAATTTCAAAACTTTTTCCACCATTAATTTGACCTATAACCTGTACAACCCAACTGAAAAACAAGCAAATCTTTTAAGGGGAAAAATTAAAAAGTTAAAAACTTACAATAACCTGGTGGCATAAATATGCACACCCTTAAACTAATACTTTGTTGCAGCACCTTTGGCTTTCATTACAGCACTCAGTCTTTTTGGGTAGGAGTCTATCATCATGGCACATCTTGATGTGGCAATATTTACCCACTCTTTTTTGCAAAAATGCTCCAAATCTGTCAGATTGTGAGGGCATCTCCTGTGCACAGCCCTCTTCAGATCATCCCACAGATGTTCGATTCAGGTCTGGACTGTGGCTGAGCCATTCCAAAACTTTAATCTTCTTCTGATGAAGCCATTCTTTTGTTGATTTGGATGTGTGCTTCGGGTCATTGTCGTGCTGAAAGATGAAGTTCCTCTTCATCTTCAGCTTTCTAGCAGAAGCCTGAAGGTTTTGTGTCTACACTGACTGGCGTTTGGAACTGTTCATAATTCACTCCACCTTGACTAAGGCTCCAGTTACAGCTGAAGAAAAACAGCCCCCAAGCATGATGCTGCAACCACCATGCTTCATTGTAAGTATGGTGTTCTTTTGGTGATGAGCAGTATTATGCTTGCACCAAATATACAGTACCTTTTGGAATTATGGCCAAAAAGTTCAACCTTGGTTTCATCAGACCATAACACATTTTTCCACATGCGTCTGGGAGATTTCAACTGTGTTTTTTGCAAAATGTAGCGACGCTTGGATGTTTTTTTGTTTTTTTTTCGTAAGATAAGGCTTCTGTCTTGCCACCCTACCCCATAGCCCAGACATATGAAGAAGACAGAAGATTGTTGTCATATGTACTAAATAGTCAGTACTTGTCAGAAATTCCTGCAGCTCCTTCAGTGTTGCTGTCAGCCTCTTGGCAGCCTCCCTGACCAGTTTTCTTCTTGTCTTTTCATCAATTTTGGAGGGACATCCAGTTCTTGGTAATGTCACTGTTGTGCCAAATTTTCTCCACTTGATGATGACTGTCTTCACTGTGTTCCATGGTATATTTAATGCCTTGGAAATTCTTTTGTACCCTTCTCCTGACTTACACCTTTGAACAATGAGATCCCTCTGATGCTCTGCGGACCATGGCTTGTGCTGTAAGATGTGACTACAAAAATGTCAGGAAAAGCCTACTAGAAAAGCTGAACTTTATTTGGGGTTAATCAGAGGCACTTTAAATGGTTGCAGGTGTGTGCTGACGCCCATTTAACATGAGTTTGAATGTGACTGGTTAATTCTGAACACAGCCACATCCCCATTTATAAGAGGGTGTGCATATTTATGCAACCAGGTTATTATACCATCCATCCATCCATCCATCCATCCATCTTCTACCGTTTTTCCGGAGGTCCGGGTCGTGGAGGCAGCAGTTCAAGCAGAGAAGCCCAGACTTCCCTCTCCCCAGCCACCTGCTCCAGCTCTTCAGAGAAGATACCAAGGCATTCCCAGACCAGATTTGAGACATAATTTCTCCACCGAGTCCTGGGTCTGCCCCGGCATCTCCTCCCAGTGGGATGTGCCCGAAACACCTCAAGTGGGAGGTGTCCAGGAGGCATCCTGATCAGATGCCCATACCACCTCAACTGGTTCCTTTCAATGTGGAGAAGCAGCGGTTCTACTCTGAGCCTCTCCCAGATGACTGAGCTCCTCACACCATCTCTGAGGGTGAGTCCAGCAATCCTACAAAGAAAGCTCATTTCAGCCACCTGCATCCGCAATCTCGTTCTTTCGGTCATTACCCAAAGCTCGTGACCATAGGTGAGGGTAGGAACATAGACTGACTGGTAAATTGACAGCTTTGCCTTAGAGCTCAGCTCCCTCTTCACCACAACAGACCGATACAATGTCTGCATCACTGCAAATGCAGATGCTGTCAGTCTCTCACTCCATTCTCCCCTCACTCATGAATAAGAGCCCAAGATACTTAAGCTCCTCCACTTGGGGCAGGAGCCTGTCCCCAACCCGGAGAGGACAATCCACCTTTTTCCAGCTGAGGACCATGGACTCGGACTTGGAGGTACTGATTCTCATCCCAGCCACTTCACGCTAAGCGGCAAACCATCCCAGTAAGAACTGTAAGTCATTACTGGATGAAGCCAACAGGACAACATCATCTGCAAACAGCAGAGATGAGATCCTCTGGTCACCAAGCATGACACCCTCTGTTCCCTGGCTGCGCCTAGAAATCCTGTCCATAAAAATTATGAACAGGATCGGTGACAAAGGGCAGCCCTGGCGGAGTCCAACTCTTACTGGGAATGAGTCCAATCGAGTGCTGGTAATACGAACCAAACTCTCACAACGGTTGTACAGAGACCAAATAGCTCGTAACAACAAGCCCAATACCCCATACTCCCAAAGCACCCCCCACAAAAAAAAAAAAAACACGAGGGACGCGGACGAATGCCTTCTCAAAGTCCAAAAAACACATGTAAACTGGTTGGGCAAACCCCCACGAACCCTCGAGGATTCTCGAGAGGGTAAAGAGCTGGTCCAATGTGCCACGGCCAGGACAAAAACTACATTGCTCCTCCTGAATCCGAGGTTCAACCAACGGCCGGACTCTCCTCTCCAGTACCTTGGCATAGACCTTCCCAGGGAGGCTGAGGAGTGTGATCCCATGGAGCACACCCTCCGGTCCCCTTTTTTGAAGAGAGGAACCACCACCCCGGTTTGCCATGCCAAAGGCACTGCCCCCGACCTCCACGCAATGTTGCAGAGGCGTTTCAACCATGACAGCCCTACAACATCCAGGGCCTTGGGGTACTCAGGGCGAATCTCGTCCACCCCCGGTGCCCAGCCACCAAAGACATTTTTAACCACTTTGGCGACCTCAGCCCCTGTGATAGGCAAGTTGTTCCCCTCATCCACAAGCCCTGCTTCCTCTGTGGAAGGTGCAACATTGGCATTGAGGAGATCCTCGAAGTATTCTTTCCACCACCCGACGATATCCCCAGTCGAAATCAACAGCGCCCCATCTGCACCATACACAGTGTGGACAGGGAGCTGCTTTCCCCTCCTGAGCCACCAGACAGTTTGCCAGAATCTCTTCGAAGTCGACCAAAAGTCTTGTTCCATGGCCTCACTGAACTCCACCCATACACGAGTTTTTGCTTCAGCAACTACCCGAGCTGCACTCCGCTTGGCCTGCCGGTACACCTAAGCTGCTTTGGGAGTCCCACAAGCCAACCAAGCTTGATAGGACTCCTTCTTCAGCTTAATGGCCCCCCTCACCACTAGCGTCCTCCACTTGGTTCGGGGGTCGCCACCATGAGATGCCCCGACAACCTTGTGGCTGTAGCTCTGGGCCGCTGCTTCAACAATGGAGGTGGAGAACATGGCCCATTCAGACTCCATGTCTCCAGACTCCCTTGGAATGTGGTTGAAGTTCTTCTGGAGGTGAGAGTTGAAGACCTCCCGAACAGAGGCCTCAGCCAGACATTCCCAGCTCACCCTCACTATACGTTTGGGTCTACCAGGTCTGAATAGCATCCTCCCCTGCCATCGGATCCAACTCACCACCAGGTGGTGATCAGTTGACAGCTCTGAGCCTCTCTTTACCTGAGTGTCCAAGACATACGGTCGCAGATCTGATGACACGATAACAAAATCGATCATCGACCTGCGACCTACGGTGTCCTGGTGCACATATGGACACCCTTATGCTTGAACAGGTTATTGTACTTTTTTTTTTTCCCCCTTAACAGAGTTCAGTTTGTTTTTCAGTTGGGTTGTACAGGTTATAGGTCACATTAATGGTGGAAAAAGTTATGAAATTATTATGTTGGTCTCATTTTTTTACATCATAAAAACCTGGCATTTGAACAGAGGTGTGTTGACTTTTATATCCACTGTATCTAGCACCATGAGATGACTTTTGTTGTGATTAGGCACTATGCATAGTAAAGTTGAATTGAAATTGAACTGAATTAATTAAAAAAAGAAAATGTAATCCTGATCTTTTTGCTCTTATGTATATAATTTAATTCTTGATAATAATAATAATAATAATAATAATAATAATAATAATAATAAAGCATACCTGAAAAAAACCCAAACTAACCCAGTCACAGGAGGAAAAACCAAACCAGCGTACTCCCTGTGCTGGTCCCAAGCCCGGGTAAATGGGAAGATTTACATCAGGAAGGGCATCTGGTGTAAAATTCCTTGCCACATCAAATATGCGAACCCATGATCTGTTGTGGTGACCCCTAGAGAGTAGCCAAAAGTGTGTGTGTGTGTGTGTGTGTGTGTGTGTGTGTGTGTGTGTGTGTGTGTGTGTGTGTGTGTGTGTGTGTGTGTGTGTGTGCACGCGCGCATGTCAGAGACCACCCTGCTGTTATCTCATCAAGGGCACCAAAATGGCTGGGGCCGGCCCTGTTTACAGCTATGCATATCTAATTCTCAACTTTTGAA
Source organism: Pholidichthys leucotaenia (assembly GCA_020510985.1). NCBI lineage: Eukaryota > Metazoa > Chordata > Actinopteri > Cichliformes > Pholidichthyidae > Pholidichthys > Pholidichthys leucotaenia. The sequence goes on from CM035838.1 coordinate 413,987,752, forward strand.
CCCAGATGGATTTCACATAAAGAAAATAATGTACATAGCATTTCTTGAAAGACTGCACAGCACTAAGGATAAAAACTACAACAAATAACCATCAGATTTTTTCTTTTAAATTTAATGGACAACAGGAAAACAAAGTCAACACTATCCTCATCTTTCTGTCTTCACTTCTATCTCCTGCATACTCCACCTCTTTGCTTTTCTTGTTCACTACTCTAGACAACCTCTTTTCTTTATGTATTCCATTACTGGCTATGGTTTTGTCTCAGCTATTGTCCCCTCTGTCTGTGACATTGAATACACTTCTTCATCTGAATTCTTTTTTTTCCTACGTCCTTGGATCATTCTTGACTATTTGGATCACCTTTCTGTTTTGCTTCTTACTCAAATGAGATTTTGTCAGCATCAGCAATATCATAACAATATTGTGCAAACAGCAAAGAGCAAACATGCAAATCCAAATTAGGGCCAATGGAGAACTTTTTGCAAAAAATCAGGAGAGCCTGTGGTATTCAATGAAAATCCTTTTCATGGAAAAAATCATACAAGACAAAAGCTGCACAAGAAGAAAATGCCACAAATTTACAAGAACCATACTCTAGAATTTGAAAGTTTAACCTTGTAAATGTATAGGAAAAGTGTACAAATGTACTAAACTTTCAGCAAACACAGATAAGAGTAATCTTTATGCACAACTACTTAGATGAGTCCCCTCCATGGATCACCACCTTATCTTGGTAGAGGGGTTTGTGTGCCCAAATGATCCCAGGAACTATGGTGTTGGGGGGGGGGGGGGGGGGGGGGGGGCTTTTGTCCCTGGTAGGGTCTTCCAAGACCTGTTCTAGGGTCAGACCAAGGGTGGTCCAGTAGATCCCTGTGGAAAAAAGTTACAAGGAGCCAGTGTGCCTAAAGTAGCCACATTGGTTCCAGTGGGGTCACCACCTGTATCAGGTATTCTGGTGACCATTACAGAAATGTTCAGTAATTAACTCACTAATCAACCATCAGTAGGCCTACTCCAGTATTGTTCAAGGTTTATTAGATGTCCTGGATTTGCTGCAGTTTCTACAGACTGCAACAAAGAATGTGTTCATTCATCCATTCATCTATTTTCCACCACTTGTCCACTAAAAGTCACATAGCATACATTTGAAGGTTTCATCCACAGACACTAAAGGCATCTTTTTTTTTTCTCTCTGCTGTACCCTGTGACGCAGGAAATGGGATTACATTGCAAAAAAAAAAAAAAAAAAAGACACATAGACACACACTGACATATACAGTAAAACAGTGTGTCCCCTTTTAAAGGTGACTTCCCTACAAATAGCCCAGCTGAAGATTAGCATAATGTTGACAAGGATGGCAGTGCTACATTAGCTTGGATCCCTCAGTGGGCACGCTAAAAACTGTCATGGAAAAATGTGAGTGGACAGCCTGTGCGAGTGTGAGTGTGTAGTTGTGAGGCAGTGAGAGATGACAGTCAGACAAGGAGGACTAGGCGAGAGACTGCCTCGTTGTGGTCCTGCAGCTGTGTGGCGATGAAGAGCGTTACAGTGTGCTACAGATGCTAGAGACATCTCTGCTTGAATCCCTGTGTGGATTTCTCTCTTTCCTTCTTGTTCCACCACATTTCACCTGTTTAACCTCTGGCTGATTGCCCTCCTCACTGCAGTCATTTATTTTTTCTTGGCTTCCTTTAGCATTGCTCTCTCCTGCTGTTGATGCATGTTGACATCAGAGAGGAATCAAAGATCAGCTTAAGAATATACAACCACGCTTCTCCTGACAGCACTTTAATGGATTTAAAGGACATTAGAAATTGGTAGGTACATTTCTAAATGCTAAAAAAGTACAGTTTCAGCATCTTTTAAGCTCACTGATTTAATTCTTTGTATGTCTTTGGGGCGGGACAAGTGCATGCCTTATGCACTGAAATAGTCAGCAATAACCTTGTGCTCTGGAGTACATTTGCTGAAAGTGTGATCCATGAACTGACCTAGGTGACTCTCATGTACTAACCCAGGAGTAATGAAAACCAAACCATCAATGTTTGGTGCACCACTAGCCCACCACTCATCCACCCCATGACCAGGAGGTCGTGGGTTCAAACCCTGGCTGGGTCATACCTAAGACCATATAAAAATGGTACTTTCTAGCTTGGTGCTCAGCGTAATAGAATGGAGGAAGAAGTTGTTTGTGGCGGCACCTTGCAAGGCAGCGACCCCTCTGATTCTAGATGTGATTAATATTGTATATAGGAGAAACATAATTTTGTTCTACTGTGCATGATTGGCTGTATGGACTGAATGACAATAAAGTTGGCTCATTCTTCTTCTTCTTCAATGATGGAGTAGGTCATTCCAGCCTAATGAAATCACTGGGTGCTCGGATGACCTCAAGCACAGCTTAGATGCAGACTTGAAGGTAACTGTGAGGGAGTTGGTAAGCATCGGGCAATTGACAAAGATTAGCAATTTTTCTGAAACCACAGAAGTGCCCAAATCTCCTGGCCTTTGACCTTGAGGCACAACCTGGACGCAGACCCACCTGAGGGTGATGGTGTGTGACACTGGTGACTATTGGGACAAATTCCCCTGAAATATGAACAGACCTTCACCAGAACGGACAAATGAAATAAGACAAAATGAAAAAGGGTGGGTTTTAATGAACCTGAACCTATTATACAGTCATGTGAAAAAATTAGGACACCCTGTATAAGCCTGTGTGTTTTTTATACATATTTGGATATATGGATATTTAATATCAATGTGCAATCAGGTTAACTGGCATCAAACTGGGGATTCTAAATTGTCCTTAGGTCTGACTGTGAGAGTGAATGGTTGTCTGTCTCTCTGTGTTGGCCCTGCGATGGACTGGAGATCTGTCCAGGGTGGACCCTGCCTCTCGCCCAAAGATGCTGGGATAGGCTCCAGCCCCCCCGCAGCCCGAAAAGGATTAAGCGGAAGAAGATGAATGAATGAATGAATGAATGAATGAATGAATGTTAAAATTACTGGGAGGTTCATGTAATACAACTAAACAATTAAAAATGAATTAAAGACTTTTTTTTCAAATTTTCTGTAAAATGTAACTCTAAATAAAAAGTGAGGAATAAATTAGGACACCCCCCCATCTTTTTTAGGACACCCGCACATTCATTCCCACTTAAAATGGCTAAAATAATTGTTAAAAAATGCAAATAAAATCAAAAACAAGTAAACCTAGATATGTGAGCATTTCTTAATAAAGAACTGAATATTTAGTGGGGTGTATTCTTTTCACGACTGTATTTTATACTAATATTACAATTCATGATAAAATGGCAATGTCTACATCCTATAACACATAACATAATTTCCCTTATTTTAAGGCAGTTTAAGATGGTGTGAAGAGTTTTTCAGACCATAAAAAATTGTTTTATTATCCACCAAGTCAAACTTGATTGTTAAAAAAAAAATCCCTAGTATGCTGGGCTGAGTGGTTAACCAAAACTGAGATCCCAACCCTCAAACTGACACAGTTTTTCCCATGTCAGTTATTTGGGTTTTTTTCTCCTCTGTTAATATTTCCCCACTGTGTGTCTTCATGCACTGTCCCATTATGTATATGGACCTAAATAAATGCTTTATTAAATTCAGGGTGAAACAATAGTGCTTTGTGACAATAAATCACAGAGCAGGGATCTGGTACAAGTATTTAATGAGTTGCTCCTTGCAAAAAATGACAGGAGCAGCAGCCTGTTTTGCTCACCTCACTTTCCTCCAGATTTGAGGACTGACAAAAGCAAATGCTAAACTACAGCTGCTTTAATGTGAGTGACAGTTGCTTCATCTTCTAATTATGAAATAAAAAATCTAAACTGAATGCAAAGTTTAAAAGTTGCTCAGGCGAGGTTGCAGCACCAGCAGAAGCTTTCAGAAATACAATTCAAAGCTTTACAATAAAAGTCTATATAAATGTAAGTCTATAAAAATAAATATACAGTTGAAACTGGAAGTTTACATACACTGTACATACACAAAAAAGACACATAACCTTTTTTTCTCACTGTCTGCCATTAAATCAGACTAAACTTTTCCTGTTTTAGGTTTGTAGGACTATCAAAATTATTTCTATTTGCAAAATAATTTTTATAATTGCTAAATATTTTTTTAGAGAATGTTTTATTATTTCTTCAAAGTTTGAAATTTACACCCATTTCCTTACAATTTGGTAGCATTGCCTTTAAACTGTATGACTTGGGTCAAACATTTTGGGTATCCTTCCACAAGCTTCTCCCAATAGTTTGCTAGAATTTTGGCCTGCTTCTCCTGACAGAACTGGTGGAACTGAGTCAGGTTTGTAGGCCGCCTTGCTCACACACATCATTTCAGCTCTGCCCACAAATTTTCTATGGGATTGAGTTCAGGGTGTTGTGATGGCCACTCCAAAACATTGACTTTGACTTAAGCCACTTTGTAGCTAATTTGGTGGCATGCTTAGAGTCATTGTCCATTTGGAAGACCCATTTGTGCCCAAGCTTTTTACTTCTTGGCTGATATCTTGAGATGTTGTTTCAATATTTCCACATACTGTTCTTTCCTCATGATGCCATCTATTTTGTGAAGTGCACCAGTCCCTCCTTCAGCAAAAGACCCCCGCAACATGATGCTGCCATTCCCATACTTCACATTTAGGATGGTGTTCTTAGGCTTCCAAGCTTCCCCCTTTTTTCCTCCAAATGTATCATTTATGGCCAAACAAGTTCAATTTTAGTTTCATCAGACCATAGGACATGTCTCCAAAAATTAAGAAATTTGTCCCTGTGTACATTTGCAAACTGTAATCTGGCTTTTTAATGTTGCTTCTGAAGTAATGACTTCTTCCTCACTGAGTGGACTTTCAGCCTATGTTGGTACAGGACTTGTTTCACTGTGGATAATGACACTCTTTTACCAGCTTCAACCAGCATCTTCACAAGGTCTTTTGCTTTAATTTTGGGGTTGATACACACATTTTGCACTAAAACACATTCATCTCTGGGACACAGAACCTGTCTTCTTCCTGAGCGGTATGATAGCTGGACATTCCCATGGTGTTTATACTTGCATATAATTGTTTAAATAGATGAACGTGGCACCTTCAGGCATGTGGAAATTGTACCCAAAGATGAACCAGACTTGTGGAGGTCCACAATTCACTTCTTGATATCTTGGGTGGTTTCTTTCGATTTTCCCATGATCTCACACAAAGAAGCAGCATGTTTGAGGTGTCCCTTAAAATACATCCACAGGTGTGCCTCCAGATAACTCAAATGTTGTCAATTAACCTATCAGAAGCTTCCAAAGCAATGGCATCATCATCTGGGCTTTTCCGAATTGTTTTTATTACTTAAAAGAAAGTAATAAAAAAATTCTCAAAAATTATTTAACAATTACTATTACTATACTATATTAGTATACTTTTTGAGTGAAACCGTATACTGATGGTGGAGTAAAGATTGGATGATGAATAGTCACGATAGCTAGGCTAACACCGGCTGATGCCAGGGTCACATTCATAAATACACATTTCTGCAGAGAATGAAGCTCTATATGGAGGAAAAAAATCAGACTGTAGACCAAGCAGTGTTCTGTGTATGGGTGTATAGTTAATTCAGTACATTATTTCACTTACAAGAAAGTTAATGAGTGGATAAAAACAGCCATGCTAGCTGAGAAGAATGCAGAAAAATATGGAAAACTAGAGCAGGTATATGATTTAAAGGTTGGTGTATTGTGCGCTATGGATCGTTACTGCTAATATGGCTAACAAAAGATGGGTAGTGACCTGGCTTTATGCTTTGCACGTCTGCTCAAGTGTGAGGCTTGTGTGACTTAAATTTCGTCATCCTCTCAAGTCTGCTAGGCTCTGCAGGGTCCCTCCACAGTGCAGCTGAAATTCTGTGCTCACACTGACTGTGCACGCTGACTGCATGCGCAAGATTCAACCTCCTGTTCAAAAGGGGGTGCCACCGACACAGCATACGAAGACAAAGAGAAAGAGAGGAATTAAAAAGAAACATGACAAGGTGAAACCAGAAAAAGCAAAAGAAAAGACAATTAGCAGTAAAAGTTGTAAACAGTAGGAGTTCCTTTTTACTTCGTACAAACACTGTTGTTGTTGCTAAAATGTGTGTGGCTCTTTCTTCTCTTTTGTATAGCCAGTGAACAAACTGGGGGGCAGCACATTTGTGCTTCCTATGGAGCTGGAGTAAAAGTGCAATGATTGTTATGTGCATGCACCAAACGCTTGGTTGACACAAATGAAGCATATATACAGCTGCTTGCACGCCGGCCTCGTCTGAATCATAGGTACACAGATGTGCCAAGCATAAAGCTAGCTAGATACCAAAAAGGTATCTGACAGATTGGGTGACTTGGAGTAGACTAAGACCGACTGAGGCTAATGGAGGGAGTGAAAGAGGAAGGTTTATGGTAATGAAGGGTCTGATTGTGTAGCCCCCGCTCCACAATGGATTCCATTTATATAGCACCTTTCAAGATACTCACAGTACTTTACAATAAGTCCATTATTCATTCACTCCACATACAGACAATGGTAGTGGTAAGCAACTGCTGTAGCCACAGCTACCCTGGGGCAGACTGAAGGAAACGTGGCTGCCAATCCACGCCAATGGCCTCTCCGACCACTACACAAGATATATCTATGAAGACTGTGCAATAGTCTAAACTCAACATTTTCTTTTCTTACAGCATAATGCAAAAAAAAGTTCCTGATTAACATCCTAGATTGCATTATTAATATTTATCAAATACTGTACATACAAGCAGAGACATAGCCACTGGTTTGAACATGATCAAGAATTGCAAGGGCTGTTTTCCCCTCTGCTCCCTCTTGTGTTTAGGAGCCTGGATTCAGAGAGGTCTGCCAACTCATTTCTGTCTCCTGTCATTGCTGACCAAGGTGACTGTTTAAAGGCAGAACAAAATGACTGAGGAAATGTCCGGCTACTCCTGACGGGCGGTTCTATTTTTTGCTCTAAAATATTACTGCACCAGCCATTGCAGACCTCACATCTGTTTACGAACATGAAGACAACAGAAGTGTTTATAGTACAGAAAACTAGTTGAGCTTTGCAAAGACAACACAAACACTCCCACTGGCTATTAAAGGTTCAGTTTTCATACACATGCATGCACAAAGCTCTATCGTGTTGAATCAGCAAGGAGAGAAAAGGTGCAGAGTGGTAAGAAAAACGGATCACTGCACAATAAAATCAAATATAACATTATGCATGCAAAGCCATTTAAATGTTGTAAATCTTTTGTAAAGTCTCAGTAGAGACTGTAACTATCAAACACAGCCGATTGGAATGGTTGTGACAAATAGCCAGTCCTACATAGTGTAGATCTGTTGCTCCTGTTCTTTTGGCAGCAATAACTCACAAGCACCAGAGTTAAGTGGAAAGGAGGCATATTTTCAAAACTCAGTTAATCTGTTGTGCAAGACAGTTTGTGCTTCAAGAAACAGGATAGAGTTAAGAGGAACACAACAGACCAGTTACAAGCTACAGCAACAACTTGGTGGAACTCCCTTGAGTGCTGTGAGGAAAAATGGATGTTCAAGATTAAGCAGTCGGACAGAAAGAGAAGGAGTACAAGAGCATTGTAGGAGAGTAGTAGAAGAGCATTGTCCCATAGTGGTGTAGCTCTGGTGCAGAGTGCCACTCTTCAAGGATTCAAGGATTCAAAGGTTTTATTGTCAATACTACTACACGTGCAGGACATACAGGAGAATTGAAATGGCTTTTCTCTCTCTCTACATTGGTGTGCATTTTATAAAAAGAAAGGAATTAGGCTGGATTAAAAAAAGAAAAACAAGAACAAACAGTGACAGCGGCAGTCTGTGTACAGTCTATACGCAGTGATGCAACCCGTGGTGCCAATGGCAGCCAGAAGGACTCTGACCTCCATAGAGGTAAACAATTAGTTTAGGTAAATGATTAGTGGTCATAAACCCAGCAATCCTATATTCAAACTGCTAGAGATGAATATCCATAGTGCATTTCAATGCGGTAGTGTATGTGCAGACAGTGACAGATATGATTGCACATGATCAGTATTGCAGTGATATACAGACAGCAGCAGATATGGCATTTGTGCAAATGGTTGCAGGTAATGTGAAGAGACATATAGCAGCAAAAGTACAACAGAACAACAGTATTATTGTTGGTGTGCCAGTCTTCCTGTGCCAACATCTGAGGTAGTTATTGTGCAAGTGTTACCGTCTGGAGCTGGGCAGTGGGGGGGGGGGGGGTGTGAACAGAGTTCAGGGTCCTAATGGCCTGATGAATGTAAGCTGTTCAGCAGTCTTTTGGAGTGGGCCCGGAGGCTATGGTACCTTTTCCCCAAGGGCAGGGGGCTGAAGAGGGAGTGTAGGGGATGGGAGGTGTTGCCTGTGATGTTGATGCCTCTGCGGGTGAGGCGGGTGGGGTAGATGTCCGAGAGGGGGGGCAGAGGGCACCAATGAGCTTGCTGGCTGCATCCACTACGCATTGTAGAGTCTTCCGGCAAGTGGCAGTGCAACTTCCATGCCACACCGTGATGCAGTTGGTGAGGATCCGCTCAATGGTGCCCCGGTAGAAAGACTGCATTGTGGGGTGGGAGTAGTGCTCTCCTCAGTCTGCAGAGGAAATGGAGGCAAGTTTGAGCCTTCTTGGCCAGTGATGTGGTGTTGTTGGTCCAGGTGAGGTCCTCAGAGATGTGCACCCCTAGGAACTTGGTGCTGTTCACCTTCTCCACAGCTGCACCGTTGATGATCAGAGGGGGATGCAGTGTGTGACCTCTCCTGAAGTCGACCACAATCTCCTTGGTTTTTCCCACTTTCAGGAAGAGGTTGTTGTCTTTACACCACTGGACCAGTTGGATCACCTCGTTCTTGTAGTTGGCCTCATCATCGTTGGTGATGAGGCCCACTACCGTCTTGGCATCTGCAAACTTGACAATGTGGTTGGTGCTGTAGGCTGGCACGCAGTCATGTGTCAGCAGGGTGAAGGGCGGCGGGCTGACCACGCACCCTTGTGGGGCCTCTGTGCACAGTGTGATGGTCTGGGAGGTGTTGCTGCCAACCCGCACGTTCTGTGGCCTCCCTGTGAGAAAGTCCAGCACCCAGTTACAGAGAGAGTTTTTGAGTCCTAAGTGTCTGAGTTTTTGTATTAGGTGCTGGGGGATGATTGCGTTGAATACTGAGCTGAAGTCCAAGAACAGCATGCGCACGTACAAGTTTTTTTAATCCAGGTGGGTGAGGGCTGGATGGAGAGCAGCAGCGATGGCATCTTCTGTGGATCTGTTTGACCTGTATGCAAACTGGAATGGGTCATGAGAGGGAGGCAGGGTGGACTTGATGTGCTGCATGACTAGCCGCTCGAAGCACTTCATTATAGTGGGGGTTAGTACTACCGGCTGGCAATCATTGCAGCTGGATGGGACAGGCTTCTCTGGGACTGGTATTATGGTGGCAGTCTTGAAGCATGTAGGGACAACAGCTTGAGACAGGGAGATGTTGAAGATGTTGGCCAGGACATTCTTAAGCTCCTCTGCACAGTTCTTCAGGACGCGACCCGGTATGTTGTCTGGGCCAGCTGCCTTGCATGGGTTGATCCTGCAAAGGGTCCTCTTCATGCTAGCCGGATCCAGACTCAAGGCCAGCTCATCCGGAGGAGGAGAGGTCTTCTGTGCTGGTCTGCTGTTTTGCGCTTCAAATCAGCCAAAGAAGTCATTTAGGTTGTTGAGCAGTGTGATGTCACTCGCACAGGTCTGAGGTGGAGGTTTGTAGTTGGTGAGGGTCTGTATGCCACGTTAGAGAGAACGTGCATCGCTGGTGTTGCTGAAGTGTCTGGATATTTTCTTGCTGTACTGTCGTTTTGCCTCCTTGATGCCACGAGACAGGTTGGCCCTAGCTGGTGTTAGTCCTGCAGTGTCACCAGCCCTGAAGACTGTGTCCCAAGCCCTCAGGAGTCTGTGGACCTCTGCTGTCATCCATGGCTTCTGGTTGCCATGAACAGTGATGGTCCTGCAGTCAGTGACGTCATCAATGCATTTCGCTATGTATGCCACAACAACCCCAGTGTACTCTAGGTTTGTATGTCCATTATGAGTGGCTGCATGCTTGAAAATGTCCCAGTCTGTGGTGATGAAGCAGTCTTTCAGAGCATCAGAGGCCCCCTCTGGCCACACACGTACCTCCTTCTTTTTTGGTCTGATGGCTTTCACTCTGGGTTTGTATGCCGGCCTTAACAGGATGGTGATGTGATCAGAAAGGCCCAGAGGGGAGAGGGGGGAGGGTTTGTACTGTATGCATACTTATGGGTTGTGTACACCAGATCCAGAAGGTTGTCTCCCCTCGTTGCAAAGTTTACGTGTTGATATAGATTCAGTAGGAGGGCTTTTGAAGTCTCCTGCTGTGATTAGAAATCCATCTGGATGCGCTGTTTGTGTCTCACTTATAGCTTGATAGAGTACTTTCAGCGCTTCCCTCCTCTCACTGGTACCGGTGGGCGAGACAAACACGGCGGCAAGCAGAACCGATGAAATTTCTCTCGGCATGTAAAAGGGTCTGCTCTTGATGATCATAAACTCTACCAAAAGAGAGCAATGTCTGTGAACAACAACAGAGTCACAGCACCAGGCATCACTGATGTACACACACACACCTCCACCCCGGGTTTTCGCTCCTACCGTTAGCACTCTTGCTGCGATAGCGTGTTAGCCCAGCTAGGTCTTCCATATGATGGCTGTAATACCAAGACATCCTTGGACTTCACCTTGGTGAACAGGTGACTGATTACTTTAATTTTTCCCAGCTTGTAGATCAGCCTACCAGAATAACTCCATCCATCCATCCATCCATCTTCTACCGCTTTTCTGGAGGTCCGGGTCGCGGAGGCAGCAGTTCAAGCAGAGAAGCCCAGACTTCCCTCTCCCCAGCCACCTGCTCCAGCTCTTCAGAGGGGATACCAAGGCGTTCCCAGACCAGCTGGGAGACATAGGCTCTCCACCGAGTCCTGGGTCTGCCCCGGGGTCTCCTCCCAGTGGGACGTACCTGAAACACCTCAAGTGGGAGGCGTCCAGGAGGCATCCTAATCAGATGCCCATACCACCTCAACTGACTCCTTTCAATGTGGAGGAGCAGCGGTTCCACTCTGAGCCTCTCCCGGATGACTGAGCTCCTCACCCTATCTCTGAGGGTGAGTCCAGCAATCCTACGGAGAAAGCTCATTTCAGCCGCTTGTATCCGCGATCTCGTTCTTTCGGTCATTACCCAAAGTTCGTGACCATAGGTGAGAGTAGGAACGTAGATTGACTGGTAAATCGACAGCTTTGCCTTAGAACTAAGCTCCCTCTTCACCACAACAGACCGGTACAACGTCCGCATCATTGCAGAAGCTGCTCCAATCCGTCTGTCGATCTCTCGCTCCATTTTCCCCTCACTCGTGAACAAGACCCCAAGATACTTAAACTCCTCCACTTGGGGCAGGAGCCTGTCCCCAACCCGGAGAGGACAATCCACCTTTTTCCGGCTGAGGACCATGGACTCAGACTTGGAGGTGCTGATTCTCATCCCAGCCGCTTCACACTCAGTGGCAAACCGTCCCAGCAAGAGCTGTAGGTCATTGCTGGATGAAGCCAACAGGACAACATCATCTGCAAACAACAGAGATGAGATCCTGTGGTCACCAAGCATGACACCCTCCATTCCCTGGCTGCGCCTAGAAATCCTGTCCATAAAAATTATGAACAGGATCGGTGACAAAGGGCAACCCTGGCGGAGTCCAACTCTCACTGGGAATGACTCCGACCGAGTGTTGGCAATACGAACCAAACTCTCACAACGGTCGTACAGAGACCGAATAGCTCGTAACAACAAGCCCGATACCCCATACTCCCGAAGCACCCCCCACAAAAACCACGAGGGACGCGGTCAAATGCCTTCTCCAAGTCCACAAAACACATGTAAACTAGTTGGGCAAACTCCCACGAACCCTCAAGAATTCTCGAGAGGGTAAACAGCTGGTCCGATGTGCCACGGCCAGGACGAAAACCACATTGCTCCTCCTGAATCCGAGGTTCGACCAACGGCCGGACTCTCCTCTCCAGTACCTTGGCATAGACCTTCCCAGGGAGGCTGAGGAGTGTGATCCCTCTAAAGTTGGAGCACACCCTCCGGTCCCCTTTTTTGAAGAGAGGAACCACCACCCCGGTTTGCCATGCCAAAGGCACTGCCCCCAACCTCCACGCAATGTTGCAGAGGCGTGTCAACCATGACAACCCAACAACATCCAGGGCCTTGAGGTACTCAGGGCGAATCTCGTCCACCCCCGGGGCCCGGCCACCAAGGAGATTTTTAACCACCTTGGCGACCTCAGCCCCTGTGATAGGCGAGTCATTCTCCTCGTCCACAAACCCTGCTTCCTCTGTGGAAGGCGTATCAGTGGGATTGAGGAGATCCTCGAAGTATTCCTTCCACCGCCCGATGATATCCCCAGTTGAAGTCAACAGTGTCCCATCCGCACCATACACGGTGTGGATGGGGAGCTGCTTTCTCCTCCTGAGCCGCCGAACAGTTTGCCAGAATCTCTATGAGGCCGACCGAAAGTCATGTTCCATGGCCTCACCGAACTCCTCCCATACCCGGGTTTTTGCTTCAGCAACCACCCGAGCTGCACTCCGCTTGGCCTGCCGGTACACCTCAGCTGCTTCGGGAGTCCCACAAGCCAACCAAGCTTGATAGGACTCCTTCTTCAGCTTAATGGCCCCCCTCACCACTGGTGTCCACCACTTGGTTCGGGGGTTGCCACCACGAGATGCACCAACCACCTTGCGGCTGCAGCTCTGGGCCGCCGCTTCAACAACAGAGGTGGAGAACATGGCCCATTCAGACTCCATGTCTCCAGACTCCCTCGGAATGTGGTTGAAGTTCTTCCGGAGGTGGGAGTTGAAGACCTCCCGGACAGGGGCCTCAGCCAGACGCTCCCAGCACACCCTCACTATATGTTTGGGTCTACCAGGTCTGAATGGCTTCCTCTCCTGCCATCGGATCCAACTCACCACCAGGTGGTGATCAGTTGACAGCTCTGCACCTCTCTTTACTCGGGTGTCCAAGACATACGGTCGCAGGTCTGATGATACGATAACAAAATCGATCATCGACCTGCGACCTAGGGTGTCCTGGTGCCAGGTGCACATATGGACACCCTTATGCTTGAACATGGTGTTCGTTATGGACAGACTGTGGTTAGCACAGAAGTCCAATAACTGAACACCACTCGGGTTCAGATCGGGCAGGCCGTTCCTCCCAATCACCCCCCTCCAGGTTTCACTGTCGTTGCCCACGTGCGCATTGAAGTCCCCCAGTAGGACAATGGAGTCTCCAGGAGGAGTACCCTCCAGCACCCCAGTCACAGACTCCAAAAAGGGTGGGTACTCTGAAACATCATTTGGTGCATTGGCACAAATGATGGTCAGGACCCGTTTCCCAACCCGAAGGCGCAGGGAAGCAACCCTTTCGTCCACCGGGGAAAACTCCAATATAGAGGAAGCAAGGTGGGGCAATACAAGAATACCCACCCCTGCTCGTCGCCTCTCACCCGGGGCAACTCCAGAAAAGGCCAAGCTCCAGCCCCTCTCCAGGAGACTGGTTCCGGAACCGGAGCTGTGTGTTGAGGTGAGGCCGACTATATCTAGCCGGTATCGCTCAACTTCGTACACCAGCTCAGGCTCCTTCCCCACCAGAGAGGTAACATTCCACGTACCAAAAGCCAGTTTAGAAAGCTTGGGATCAGTCCGCCAAGGTCTCCGCCTTTGACCGCCACCTAATCCACATAGCACCGGCCCCCCATGATCCCTCCTGCAGGTGGTGAACCTCTATGAGGTGAACCTCCTCATGGATCGTCACCTTACCTCCTCATGGATCGTCACCTTATCGTGGTGGGGGGGTTTGCGTGCCCCAGTGATCCCAGGAGCTATGTTGTCCGGGGGCAATTTGCCTCTGATAGGGTCTCCCAAGACAAACTGGTCCTGGGTGAAGGGCCAGACTAAGAACGATCCAACAGACTCTCATGATAAATTGTATATCAAGGATTCAGTGTACCCCACCCGGTATGGGGCTACCGGGGCCCCACCCTGGAGCCAGGCCTGGGGGAGGGGCTCGAAGGCTAGCGTCTGGTGGCCGGGTTTCCACCCATGGGACCCGGCCGGGCTCAGCTCGGCTCAGCCCGAAGGAGTTACCAGAATAACTCCACATTCAAAAACATACATAGATTTATTATTTACAAATAATCCAGATAGAATATTAAAGATTTATAATTTCTTGATTGGGCTGTCAGAGCAGAATGCAGATTTTTTTTCTGGAAAACTTACTAAACAAAGATTTTCAAACCTATTTAAACTACCATGTTCATACTGTAATACAACACCCAAGAGCCAACAGCAAAATCTTGGAGTAGCTCTAAAAAATACTTATTGGTGTGAACTTTTTACAGATGGGAATGTAGATGGAGAGGTTGATTTGTTTTTTGCAAAAATAACCAAGTGCTGACAAATTTCACTACAAAGAGAAGCTAGAGCAAAAGAAAACAAAATACTTTGCCCTGAATTAATGACGAATGTTGAAAATTAATGAAAGCCAGAGATCAGCAGCTTAAAAAATGTTTGAAATCTGGTATCACTCCATCCATCATGCATCATAGCAGTCTGTTGGGGATGACAATGACTGTTTCATTTAGGTCTGATCAGATTCCTCCATGCAACTCTGTCCTTCGCTCTCAGCTGCCAGGAACTCCTGGCCTTGTTAACCCGGGCGATGTCCGAGCCACTATGAGTTGCGTTCTGACTGACCATTTCATGAAACTGCTTGCAAAGTATTTGAGTACCGCTAGCTTTTGCTGGACTAGCGGCACATTCTTGGCAGATAGAGGTATCATCAGTGGCAAGGACAGGCCAAGACAAACTGACTCCAGCATCCGCTGCAGTGACTGACCAGATGATAGGCCTGTTTATCTCCGCTCCCTGTGCAGTGCATGCATGTCACGATGCAAAAGTGGCAAAAGTCCACCACAGACCTTGTGACAGACGTGCTTATAGACAGACAAAAATTTGTTTCTCTGCAAAATAAAGTAACGTTATACGAAAGACTAAAGCAAAATCTTTTGTAGATATTATTGAAACTGCAAAAGATGATGGGAAAAAAATCTGGCAAACTATGAGCTCACTTTGTGGTAAACAGTAACGTAGTAAAAAAGAATTTGAACTTAAAATCAATAACGCACTTGTAAATAATCCAATTACAATTGCAAAAGAATTCAACCATTTTTTTATAACTCTGTCCAAGAGATTACAGTTAGTTTTTCACTCCAACTGATGTTTTGTACAGAAAAGTTGATCCTTCTCAGCCCATTTTTGAACTCAGTGATGTAAGAGAAGTAGATACTGTAGAACTAGATACTAGCTAGCTAGATAGATAGATAGCTAGCTAGCTAGATAGATAGATAGATAGATAGATAGATAGATAGATAGATAGATAGACTACTCACAAAAAGTTAGGGATATTCGGCTTTCTAGTAGAACTAGATACTAGCTAGCTAGCTAGCTAGCTAGATAGATAGATAGATAGATAGATAGATAGATAGATAGATAGATAGACTACTCACAAAAAGTTAGGGATATTCGGCTTTCGGGTGAAATTTCAGGATGCACATAAAATGCACTATTACCTTTACAGGTGAACTTAATTTGATCTTCTCTAACCTTTTGAATGCACATTTCCAGCTGTTCAATGTATCAGTACTTTTTGCATAACTTGCTGTTCTTTAACAAGGTGCTTAACGGCGAAATTCATGACAGGTGTTTGATCCATGAATCAACCAATAAATTTTCTGGTTCAATTAGAATTGGTATTTAAACAGTCCTCTTCATAATGATGTTCACATTTTGACATCATGAGATGAAGACAACACCTAACAACTGATCAACAGTACCTCTCCATTGCGAGGCTTCAAACAGGGTGTTCTCAGAGGGAAGTGGCCACTGAGTTTCTAGTGTCACAGAGTGTCATCAGCAGGTTGCAACAGAGATACAGAGAGACTGGAAGAGTCACAGAAAGGCATAGAAGTGGTCGTCCTTTGGCCACATCCCACACTGATGACTGCTTCATTGTGAACAGTGCCCCATGGAACTGGATGATGAATGCCACTCAATTCCAGAGTTGACCCAATTTAAGGGTGGTGCGAGGCACCCAAGTGTCATGTCAGATGATTCAACACCATTTACATCTGCGTGGTCTGCGTGCTAGATGACCTGCAAGGGTACCTGACCACACCACCAGGCACAGGCATCATCGTCTTGCATGGGCGGGGGAGCATTTACGCTGGACAAGGGACCAGTGGGTCTCAGTGCTGTTCTCTGGTGACAGTCGATTCACATTGAGGAGAAATGATGGCAGCCAATGATGTTGGAGACATCAAGGAGAACACTATGCATCAGCCACTGTTGTCACCAGATGAGCCTTTGGTGGTGGTGGTGTTACAGTCTGAGCAGGTGTGTCTAGTCAATACAGAACTGCCCTACACCTTGTGAATGGTACAGTGACAAGCCGATACTACCTGAATAACACCATTAATCCAGTCATTGTGCCCGTGCATGAACAACACAGGTCTAATTTCATCTTCATGGATAACAATGCTCCAGCTCATCGACGTTGCATCGTTAGGGAACAGCTGCTGGAGGCTGGGGTACCTCAAATGAAGTGGCCTGCACTTTCTGAAAACCTGAATCCCATAGAAAACCTATGAGATTAGCTGAGTCACCGTGCAGAGACTCGTAACACTGCACCCCACAACCTCACTGATCTGATGGCCACCCTTCAAGAAGAGTGGAATCCCATGCCTCAGAAGACAATAAGTTGACTTGCGAACAACACGAGACATAGTTGTCAAGCTGTAATTGATGCTAAAGGGCATGACACAGTAGATGACCTAAACCAACAGAAATACGCACAGCATAATAGAAAAGCCCAGGGAAGTAAAAATGCTTAGATGACTTTATATACTACATAAGGTACTATTAGGCTATTACGGGGCTAAATAGATGATGATCCTCATGAATCTATGGATAGTACCGATAAACACCATACACCTAAGATCACCACATTATCATCATGGTTAAACTCTGATACTTTAAGATTAGCTTTGTGCAGTTACTCTCTGAGGATAAAGAAAGCTTACGCAGTTCAATAGAAAAAAAAAGTTGCAAAAATTAGAGTGTAGAACTTGGATTCTAATGGATGTAAAGAAAAAGAGGGAGAGAGAGGATGTTCAGGACCAGGACCGTATCTGAGACCAAGCACTGTCTGGGTTTGACCGATGGTGTTTGCAACTGTTTTTTCTGATGGGACAAATTTAAACCAGCGCAACTGCCACAACAGATGAAATTTAAAAAGAAGTGCCTACTATGGATACAAAGTCCGAGTAAGGGTAGTTTCAGGCCGAGGGAATGTGGTCCTCCTTGAGGCCTCATTGGGATTCTGGCCCACATAATCTGTATGGACTTGCTCCTAGGTCACTCAGGCTTGGTGCTCTGGTTGGATTGCTCCAGAGAGAGGGGAAACCCAGTCCTGGATCTCAACCCACCGATATGCTGGAAGGGAGCAGCTAGTCTTTAAATATATTGGTGTGCACGGTGTCCCACTGATCAGAGGCTAGCCTTAGCTCTAAAACAAAACTACTCAGGCTTTACTCATTAGGTCTAAGAAAGGCAAACGCTACAGAAAAATGTGAACTACAAAAATCTACAAAACAAGTAACTAGAAAAATGCAAGGCAATCGTCCAGACAGAAAAACTTAAAACAGAAGAGAATTGGAAACAGAAGAGAGGCACAGAAGAGACCAAAAAAGAGCATCACAGAAGAGAGGCACAGAAGAGAGCAAAAAAAAGAGATTCACAGAAGAGAATCACAGAAGAGTAGCCAATATTATTGATGCACTGAGGGTCTCTAAAGCACAAGATGCCTTCGGCCTGCAGTGCATATGGAAAGTATTCACAGCACTTCACTTTTTCCACATTTTGCTATGCTACAGCCTTATTCCAAAATGGAACAAATTCATTTTTTTCCTCAAAGTTCTACACACAATACCTCATAATGACAACATAAAAAAGGGGGGTTTTTTTAGATATTTTGCAACTTTATTAAAAATAAAAAGTGAAGAAATCACATACACATACTGTAAGTATTCACAACTTTTGCTCAATACTTTGTTAATGCACTTTTGGCAGCAGTTACAGCCTTAAGTCTTTTTTAAATATGATGCCACAAGCTTAGAACACCTATCTTTGGGCAGTTTCGCCCATTCCTCTTTGCAGCACCTCTCAAGCTCCATCAGGTTAGATGGGAAGCATTGGTGCACAACCATTTTCAGATCTCTCCAGAGATGTTCAATTGGATTCAAGTCTGGGCTCTGGCTGGGACACTCAAGGACATTCACAGAGTTGTCCTGAAGCCACTCCTTTGATATCTTGGCTGTGTGCTTAGGGCCATTGTCCTGCTGAAAGATGAACCGTTGCCCCTGTCTGAGTGCTCTGGAGCAGGTTTTCATCCAGGATGTCTCTGTACATTGCTGCATTCATCTTTTCCTTTATCCTGACTAGTCTCCCAGTTCCTGCCACTGAAAAACATCCCAACAATATGATGCTGCCACCACCATGCTTAACTGTAGGGATGGTATTGGCCTGGTGATAAGTGGTGCCTGGCTTCCTCCAAACATGACGCCTGGCATTCACGCCAAAGAGTTCAAACTTTGTCTCATCAGACAAGAGAATTTTGTTTCTCATGGTCTGAGTGTCCTTCAGGTGCCTTTTGGCAAACTCCAAGTGGGCTGCCATGTGCCTTTTACTAAAGAGTGGCTTCCGTCTGGCTACTCTGCCATACAGGCCTGATTTGTGGATTGCTTAGTTTTTTATTTTTAATAAATTTGCAAAAATCTCAAAAAACTTTTTTTAAGTTGTTATTATGTGGTATTGTTAGTAGAATTTTGAAGAAAAAATTTATTTAATCCATTTTGGAATAAGGCTGTAACATAAAATGTGGAAAAAGTGAAGCGCTGTGAATATTTTTCTGATGCACTGTAGACACCAAGTTTTTAAAATTGCATAAGGATGCTTTAGTTTCTCCAATTACCCATTTGGTCAATATGTCAATTAGACAATCAGTTGTCCCATCTCCTTGGAAGTTGGCAGTAGTTACCGTGCCTCAATTTTTCAATCTGGGGAGAAAACTTATGTAGCTAATTACAGGCCAATTAGCATTCCCCCTGTTACTTCTAAGGTGGCTGAGAAGTGGATAGCAAAGTTATTGGTGAGACACTTGAACCAAAGTCACACTCCATTACATCCCATGCAGTTTGCGTGGGATGCGCTATATAAGTGCAGGTTAGTTAGTTAGTAGTTTGGTTTTTGGCACCATCATTCCACTGAATTTGCAAACTGTCTCTTTGTTGAGAAGGTTAAATGTTTCCTAGACAGGAACCCTTGTGTTTGTGCAGTTTTTATAGATTTAAAGAAAGAATTTGACACTGTGACCCATCACATTCTTTTATCGAAGCTGACACGTTTTAATTTTTCTGAAAACTCTTTTATTTGGATAAAAATCATAATTGTCAAACAGAAGACAATGTGTTTGTGTTAACGAGGTTAAGTCTTCCTATCTTGACTGTACCGTGGGTGTTCCACAAGACTCTATCCTTGGTCCACTACTATTTTTACTATATATCAATGACCTACCTGATGTATGCACGAGTGTCCATGTTCAAATGTATGCAGATGATGCAAAAATTTTTACTCCTGCAAAAAATATTCAAGAGGCTTCAGTAACTCTAGCAACAACCATGAGCAATGTTCAAGACTGGCTAATGAATTCTTGTTTGTTACTGAATACAAAAAACCCTGTTTGCA
Source organism: Pholidichthys leucotaenia (assembly GCA_020510985.1). Taxonomy (NCBI): domain Eukaryota; kingdom Metazoa; phylum Chordata; class Actinopteri; order Cichliformes; family Pholidichthyidae; genus Pholidichthys; species Pholidichthys leucotaenia. The sequence goes on from CM035838.1 coordinate 414,007,731, forward strand.
TGATGTTTACAAAGCAACCAACAACAATATCTCATTCCAACATATTCATAGGAGGAATAAAAACTGGACATTATAAATGAATTCAAGTACCTTGGACTTATATTGGATCCCATGTTAACTTTTAAAAATCATGCGAAGAAAGTGGCAAACACTGTCAAATTTAATCTACAGAATTTTAAACAAATATGGTCATTCTTGAGCAGCTGTGCTGCCAAAATGTTCTTACATGCTATGATTCCGTCTCATATTGAATATTGCATCATTGTATGGTCCATTTCAAGTGGAATAGTTTGTAAGCCAATAGACTCACTATTCAAAAAAGCAATGAAAGTATACAATAAAAAGCCATTATCATTTATTTCACCATTGTGACATTTTAGAAAAACATAGTCTACTGAGTTTTGATAATTTTATAAATTTTAAGTATGCTTGCTTTCAGGGCTTGACAGTAACATTGGCTAACCGTCCAATGGCTGGTGGATTTCAGCAGTGGCTGGCAAAATAGCGACATCCACTCGCCACTTTGGCCAGTTGTAGTTTTCTCAAACGGCATCTAAAATAATAAACCTATTGCAATGTGAGACTACGAAACTACAACTCCCATAAGTACTATGTTTTTTTCTAATCAGTTTTGTTTTTCTTTGTCTTCTTTTTTTCTGGTGAAAACTGGTAGTGCCCATTTAGGTTAAATCCATCAGCAACTACTAATGATGTTGTGAAGCCATGAAGGGGTACCCCAGTTAGTAGGGGTAGGGGTACAAATGAGAACTGGGACAGATCCAAATCTACCTGCACGTCACTCTCATATTGCAAATATTTTTCTCAAACATTTTACAGTATTTACTGCTCTTCATAAATAAAGTGTTTCTCTTGCTATTTTTACCTCCGCCAAGGAGGTTATGTGATCATCGGCGTTGGTTTGTCTGTCTGTCTGTCTGTTTGTTTGTTTGTTAGCAAGATAACTCAAAAAGTAATGGACGGATTTTCATGAAATTTTCACAGATTGTCAGAAATGGGGTATCCTACAGAAGATTAGATTTTGGTGGTGATCCGGATCACCGTCCACAAGAAAACTGCCATTACGCAAAATGCCATTTTTGTGAATAACTACTAAACCACTAATCCTATCATTGTCAATCCAATTGCTAGTCATATGTTTTCATGGTCAAGGAATCTGAAAACGTACACACAAACACTGTATGGGGGGAACTGTGGCACTAAACCGCCATTACGGAAAATGCCATTTTCGTCAATAACTACTGAACCACTAATCCTATCATTGTGAATCAAATTGCTAGCCATATGTTTTCATGGTCAAGGAATCTCAAAACGTACACACAAACACTGTATGGGGGGAACTGTGGCGCTTGGCGGAGGTCTGCGTTCTCCGAGTGCTTTTCTAGTTTAATTATGTATACAAGTGATTTATACTGAAAAAGGTTGTAAATTTAGTTCAAGTAAATTTTAGCATGCCGTAGGACAATTTGATCATATTAAACATAATTTTCCAACCACAAAATTGTGGCTAGTGAAAAGGCTAAGTGGCTAGTAACTTTAGAAAATCACTAGCCACAGTGGCTGGACAGCAAAAAGATTTATGACAAGCCCTGCTTGTTTTATGTACAAGGTTTTAAATGTTTACCTTTTGTTCTTATTAAAGACAAAAATAGAAAGGAGATGTAGAAAGGACCTTCTTTACATGTTTCGACTGTTCACTGCAGCCTTCGTCAGAAGTGTCAGCTGATTGCTGCGAGGTGTCATTTTATCAGCTGACTTTCGTAGGTGGGGCCAGCCCAGCAGACCTGTCAGATCCACCGAGCCAGCCCCGCTTTCTGCCGTCCGATGGTCTACGGAGAATGCAGTCCCAGGTGCAGGAAAGCATAAAGGCCCCCTCATCCCGGGTCATGCTATCTTTTCCCTGCTTCCTGATTTCCATGGCCTCCTTGATCCAGCGTTTGTGTCAGTTGCTCTCTGATCCAGTAATTTTTGCGTTGTCCCAGTCCATGATGTGATTATTTCTTTTGCAGTGATCTCATATTGCTGATTTTAATGTTTCTTATTCTGCCTTTTCTTTTTGTGATCTTGTGAGTCGTCCTTGTGTTTCCTTCTCACATTCCTTCTGGTGTTCTTTTTTTCCTTGTGGTGAATGATCTTCCGGTTTCTCCAATGTAGGTTTTGTTGCATGATATTTCATATATTACATTGCATTTTTTGTCTTGTTCTATTTTGTCCTTGGGGTGTACTAATAACTGTCTTAGTTTTTTGTGTGGTTTTACTGCTGTGTTTATTTTGTATTTTTTCATGATCCTTTGAATTGGTTCTGTTATCCCTCGGATGTATGGTATAGTTATGCAATCCTTGTTTTTGATTTTGTCTTTTGTTCTGTGTCTTGTTTCCTGTTTGTTTTCTTTGTTTTTGACTTGCTGTTTCCCTTTGTTTATGGCCCATACTGGATATTGGCAGTGTATGAGTGCATGTTTTATGTAGTTTTCCTCCTCCTGTCTGTCTTCTTGGTCTGTGATGATGGTGGCCCGTTCATATAACGTCCTGACAACTGATAGTTTGTGTGCTGTGGGGTGTTCTGATGTCCTTGATAGGTATTGATCCATGTGGGTTGGTTTCCTGTAGACTGTGATTTTTATACTGCTGTCATCGTTATGGTGGATTTTCGTGTCCAGAAAGGCTATGGTGCCATTTTCTTCCTCTTCGTGTGTGAATTTTATATTCCCAGTGCTGTCCGTGCTATTCAGATGGTCAGTGAGTTCTTGCATGTGTCCTTTCCTTATTTTCTCCAAAATGTCGTCCACACATCTCTTCCAGAGGGAGGGTTTACATTGTGTAGGTGCTGTGTTGATGGCTTTGTTTTCCACATCCTCCATGAAAAAGCTGCTCATGATGGCTGATGGTGGGTCTCCCATTGCAAATCCTTCGGTCCACTGGGACCGCATTCTCCGGAGACCATCGGACAGCAGAAAGCGGGGCCGGCTTGGTGGATCTGACAGGTCTGCCGGGCTGGCCCCGCCTACAAAAGTCAGCTGATAAAATGACACCTCGCAGCAATCAGCTGACACTTCTGACGAAGGCTGCAGTGAACAGTCGAAACATGTAAAGAAGGTAAAAACATCTCCTTTCTATTTTTGTCTTTAATAAGAACAAAAGGTAAATAATTAAAAGAAGACAAAATGAACCTACTTGAGCTAAGGTTTTAAATGGGCTTGCTCCACCACCTTTAAAGGATCTTATCAAATAGAAAACTGAGGCTAGGGTTGGCACCAGGGCCTCCACCAGAGGAGACTGTGAGGTTCCATACAGGTGTACTACATTTGGACAAACTGTGGTGTAGTTTATCATATTGACTTTGTCCTGCCAAGGGACTATGGATGGAAATGAGCAAATCTGCTACAATCTGGCTTATTTACTTCTACAACTTGATGGAAGTTCATTAATGGGTATTGTCCCTTTTAAATAAATGATTAAATAAAAATACCTTACCTGCTTTAACACCATCTTGGCCCCACATGGGTTTAACATGGGTGACCAGGTTTCAGTAACACTGGTGCCATAGATAAAGTTCATGTGGGAAAACACAGATGGGACCCATTAGAAAGACCAGATTTTTTTTTTTGCCAAATCATCTGAAATGTGTCTGTTGGTCACGTAATTATCAAAAAAAAAAACAAAAAAAACAAAACAGTCACTTCTCTTACAAAAACACACAGCCTTTATGTAATTTTTCTCCACAAGAAATGTTTTGACTCTTCCAAGGTTAACTCTGTACGTCAAGAATTCGGAAATATCACTAGTCCCTAAACTTGAGACATGTACACTGTTCTATTATTGGCCCACCTAGCTGTCTGTCATGTAGATGGAAGGGGAGCTAAAGGTAGCCTATTAGCTCCCGAGCTAATGCTGGTACTAGAGGCTCGCACCAAGCATGGCTTATATTGTTATTTTCTTCAGCTTTTTGTCACCCTAATAGCCATCCCTGTTACCACCTGGTTCATCAGTCCACAGTTGGCAATACATCTCGTGTCACTCCCGCTCATCTCCCAGTAATTTTACCGTGATTTCACAGCAAACCGCTAGCTCCAGGTGGTCTGTGTCGGTCGCCATGACCGACCTGGGCCGGGACCTGAGGCTACTGGCTGGAGGCCAAGCCGAGCTAAGCTCCAGGATCTCATGAGAGCAGCTCTGCTCTGCCCTCATGGCTAGCTCCCCAACCACCCTCCAGAGCTCCGTATACTCCACTCCCCGGGACTCTGCCCTTGCGGGGGAGCCGCTAATCACTTGCCTCCTAACTCAGATTAGCAGCACCAATCCGAGCTGCTGAATTAGCCATGGCAACCATCATGGACCGCCCAGTATGCCAGGGCCAACAGCGCACTGCTGAACCACAGTGAAACTACTATTAAACAAGCCAGAATGACGTGAGATACACCACTGACTGTGGATCAGTGAACCAACCACCGCTCATCCAAGCTAGAAGGAGGCTAAAAGGTAAAGGCTAGAAGCTAGTCAGCGAATGGCTAACTGACGTAAGAGGGAGGGCTGAGGTGAATCGGTGAAGGATGTTTCTTAAAGTGATAGGCTTTTAATCAGAACGTTTCAAGAAAGCCAGGACAAATACAAAACAAATTTTCTCAAATAATTTTTAAAAAATTAAAAGAAAATGTGAACAAAATGTTACAAACATCTCATTAAGACATGTGTGAGCTGTTAAAATGTGGAAAAAAGTGCAATCAATGATCCGTTTATTGTATGACGCATATCACAATACTCAAAGCACGACTTAAGAACATATGAACACATGTACTGTAGGTAGAACACAGTAAAAGTTAAAATATGACATCAAATCACAATGATTAAAATCAGGTAATCTGCACCTGTAGACACACCTCAGTCTGATGCTCCTTATTTCGTTTTTAGTATATATGGACTGGCAGTTTGTCAAGGGTGTACCCCACCTATCACCTGATGACTGCTGGGAATGGGTCCAGCACCTCTGGAGCCCTGAAAGTAGCTAACAAAATGGCTGGCTGGCTGGCTGGCTGGCTGGGGATGCATTTTTAATTTTCAATCACATAGTTACTGTTAAAAAAATGGATATTTCATATATTTCATAAATGACAAGACTTTTTTTTGCATTGGACTTCAGTGTTTGTAAGAAACAACATTTAGAAAACAGTTATTTCCCGTTATTGGGGGGAAAAGCAAATTATAAAAATGAAAAGATTAATGAAAATATGAGAACAAAAAAATGTCATCAGTTTTCTCCCTGCTGCTGCAATGCTGCTGTAGCTGCAGATTGCTGCAGTGCCTTGTTCAATGCAGAGGCAACTCTAATAAACTAAGTAGGCATGACACAGGTCTGCCAAATAGAGCCTGGGGCTGCCAAAGCATACAGCGATGGCCAGAAGGAGCTGAGGTGAAAACACCACCCACCTAGAGGACAAAACAGATACTGCAGTTTATAATTCTTAATTACTTCTTTGCCATCATGGCAACCCATGTTGTTTGGACACTGACGCAAGTTTTGTTATGCCTCGGTGCAACGGAGGCATATGGTAATCACTCAGTGTGTCTGTGTGTGGTTGTGTGTGTGTATCTGTCTGTTACCAGCTTTTCAGCACACCCAGTCAAAATCATGTAGAACTAAAGGCTTGTATCATTATATCGCCATATTTTCTTGACTTTAATTTGCTAGAATTTCAAAATAAGGCTTTGTTCTCAAAACAAACACAACCGTAACTCATCATTATACCCTCAATGGAACTGCGAAAAAAAAAGTATTGTAATAACTAGGCCAGGCCAGTAGAGGTTGCACTGATTCAGCTGCACCTTGGTGCTTTCTTTGTTTTAGCTGTTTACCTAAATGGTCCATAACAAGGCTCCAACCTGAAAAGCTGATCTGGCAACAGCAATAAGAGAAAGTTGGAGCTGGGTTGACAAAGAATACTGTTTGTCAATAGTTAAAGTAAATGCCTCAGAGAATTCAAGCTGCGCTAAAAGCCAGAAGTGGTGCAACAAAGTACTAGTGGTGTCGCATTATTAAAACTTTTTCAAAAACCTTTTCAACTAAGGTGGTATTTAGATTGTGAATAGTTCACATCTTGCTGATGGATTAGTGTTAGCTAGACTGTTTAGGCTATATTACACTAAGCACTTTCAAAAACTACAGTATCTCACAAAAGTGAGTGCGCCCCTCACATTTTTGTAAATATTTTATTACATATATCTTTTCATGGGACAACACTGAAGACATGACACTTTGACACAATGTAAATTAGTCAGTGTACAGCTTGTATACCAGTGTAAATTTGCTGTTCCCTCAAAATAACACACAGCCATTAATGTCTAAACCGCTGGCAACAAAATTGAGTACACCCCAAAGTGAAAATGTTCAAATTGTGCCCAATTAGCCATTTTTCCTCCCCGGTGTCATGTGACTCGTTAGTGTTACAAGGTCTCAGGTGTGAATGGGGAGCATGTGTGTTAAATTTGATGTTATCGCTCTCACACTCTCTCATACTGGTCACTGGAAGTTCAACATGGCACCTCATAGCAAAGAACTCTCTGAGGATCTGAAAAAAAAAAAAAAAGAATTGTTGCTCTACATAAAGATGGTCTAGGCTGTAAGAAGATTGCCAACAGCCTGAAACTGAGCTGTAGCACGGTGGCCAAGACCATACAGCGGTCCATACAGGAACAGGACAGGCTCCACTCAGAACAGGCCTCGCCATGGTCGACCAATGAAGTTGAGTGCACGTGCTCAGCGTCATATCCAGAGGATGTCTTTTGAAAATAGATGCATGAGTGCTGCCAGCATTGCTGCAGAGGTTGAAGGGGTGGAGGGGTCAGCCTGTCAGTGCTCAGACCATATGCTGCACACTGCATCAAATTGGACTGCATGGCTGTCATCCCAGAAGGAAGCCCCTTTTAAAGATGATGCACAAGAAAGCCCGCAAACAGTTTGCTGAAGACAAGCAGACTAAGGACATGGATTACTAGAACCATGTCTTGTGGTCTAATGAGACCAAGATAAACTTATTTGGTTCAGATGGTGTCAAGCGTGTGTGGCGGCAACCAAGTGAGGAGTACAAAGACGAGTGTGTCTTGCCTACATTCAAGCATGGTGGTGGGAGTATCATGGTTTGGTGCTACATGAGTGCTGCCGGCACTGGAGAGCTACAATTCATTGAAGGAACCATGAATGCCAACATGTACTGTGACATACTGAAGCAGAGCATGAACCCTACCTTTGGAAACTTGGCCACAGGGCAGTATTCCAACATGATAACGACCCCAAACACACCTCCAAGATGACCACTGCTTGCTAAAGAAACTGAGGGTAAAGGTGGTGGACTAGCCAAGCATGTCTCCAGACCTAAACCCTATTGAGCATCTGTGGGGCATCCTCAAGTGGATGGTGGAGGAGCACAAGGTCTCTTAACATCCACCAGCTCTGTGATGTTGTCATGGAGGAGTGGAAGAGGATTCCAGTGGCAACCTGTGAAGCCCTAGTGAACTCCATGCCCAAGAGTGTTAAGGCAGTGCTGGAAAATAATGGTGGCCACACAAAATATTGACACTTTGGGCACAATGTGGACATTTTCACTTAGGGGTGTACTCACTTTTGTTGCCAGCGGTTTAGACATTAATGGCTGTGTGTTGTGTTGAGGGGACAGCAAATTTACACTGTTATACAAGCTGTACACTGACTACTTTACATTGTATCAAAGTGTCATATCTTCAGTGTTGTCCCATGAAAAGATATAATAAAGTATTTACAAAAATGTGAGGGATGTACTCACTTTTGTGAGATACTGTAAATGAGGGAAACTGTATGGGGAGCTTTCCTGACATCCACATCCTCACCAGCCACTTTAGGTACATCTCAGCATGTCTTTTAGGTACGCCTTGCTATTGCTGGTTTGAATCCCTATCATCATCAGAAATGTCTAATTTTTTATGGCTGCATTCAGATTACATGCCACCTTCTTCAGTTCTGATTTTTTTTTTTTGGGGGGGGGGCAGGTTTGATTTGTATTTTATGACAGTTTCCATTTGTAATTACAACCTCTGAAAATAATTATGTAATCACAGCTCTTGGGGGATGTTCATTCTGTTTAATTTTGTAAAAATAAATAAATAAATGAATAATCAGACATGTCACAAAACTATTTTTTATTCAAAATGTCAACCTTCAGGCTTTACAAAACATTCAAAAAGAATGAAGGAAAGTTGTTGTACACAACTGCAATTTTTTAACTGTATGAAGCAGAGGAAAAAATTCTGAGTGATTCCACTCACCAACTTCTCATGGTGGAGGGGTTTGTGTGTCCTAATGATCCCAAGAGCTATGCTGTCAGGAGCAACTTGCCCCGGTAGGAATTCCCAAGGCAAATTGATCCTGGGTGAAGGCCCAGAGCAAGAGCGGCCCAATAGATCCCCATGAAAAGGTAACAGCAAGGATCCAGCATACCCAAAGGAGGCACGTGGGTGCACCAACCAGTGGGCTCACCACCTGCAGGAGGGATCACAGGGATCATGGTGCTCTGTAAACTGGGCGGCAGTCTGGACTGCTCTGCTTGGACTGCTACCCCAGACTCCCAGATAAGTGGTAGAAGATGGATGGATGGATAAAAAAGCATTACACCACTTGTATTTTGTTGCACCACTTCTGGCTTTTATGACAGCTTGAACTCTCTGAGGCATGGACTTTACTATTGACTAAGAGTATTCTTCATCAGTCCAGCTCCAACTTTCTCTCATTGCTGTTTCCAGATCAGCTTTGCAAGTTGGAGTCTTGTCATGGACCATTTTCTTATATTTTCATCATAGATTTTCAGTGAGATTGAGGTCCGGATTGTTGCAGACTGTACCATTGACATTATATGTCTTTGTTGAAGGAAAGTTTTCATACTTTTTGCCATATGGCAAGATGAATTATCATCCTGGAAAATGGTGTCATCATCACCAAACATCCTTTCAGCTGATGAAATAAGAAAAATGCCCAAAATTTCTATGTAAACTTGTGCATTTATTGAAGATGTAATGACTGTCACAAGCGGGTCGTATGTGTCCGGGATATGACACCTGCACCACTTCCTTAAGGGGGGAGGTGTTAGCACCCCTCCATAGGGAATTAGTCAGAGGTGCAGTCCTTGACACAGACAGTGTACACCTCTGCTACTAGCCATGAGCTAGTGAGGAAGTCCTCTTTGGCTTAGTGGTAGAGTAAGAGATTTTGAGATTGTGGTGTCATGGGTTCAAAACTCAGCCTGGGATATTAGGAGGTGTATGTCTACTTAGCCTAAGGGCAAAAGTGACTTTGTAGGTGTATATCTACCTTGCCAGGGGGTGAAAATGACTAGGTTTGTCCAAGTCGGCGTAAGGGCAGAAACGGACTTGGTGATCCCAGGCTGAAATAGGCAATTCTGGCCTTGGCCCAGAAAGTGGAAGAATACCAAATTGACAGTGTCAACCAAGATAGAAGTGTACAATGCCTGCATCATCAGCACACTGCTGTATGGCAGCGAGGCATGGACAACATATGCCAAGCAAGAGAAGAAGCTGAACAGCTTCCACCTGCCTCTGTCGCATCCTCGGAATCACATGGAGAGACAAAGTGCCCAGGTCCTCGCACGCAGTGGTCTTCCCACTGTGTATATGCTGCTCAGGTAACGTAGGCTGTGCTGGCTCAGCCATGTGCGCCGAATGGAAGATGGACGCATACCTTAGGACGTTCTGTATGGCAAGCTTGCCTCTGGCAAGAGATCTGTTGGCCCTCCTCAGCTGCGCTACAAGAATGTCTGTAAGCACGACATAAAAACCCTGGGCATCAGCACTGAGAGTTGGGAGGATATAGCAGGTGACCACAGTAGATGGTGCAGCACTCTCCAGAAACAACTCAAGGCAAGAGAGGAAAAACTCCAGACCTTGGCCGAAGAAAAGAGAGCCAAATGAAAGGTGTGTGCCTGTGAAATGAATACTGTGACCACCTGCACCAGATGTGATAGAGACTGCCACTCCCACACTGGTCTGATCAGCCACAGTCGACACTGTACCAGCTGAGACAGTTCCACAACCGCAAACCAAGAGGGTGCATCATCTATTGTCGACATCAACTGACAGAGGCCATTACATTACATTACAATGACTGTCATCTCCCCCATACCTTTACCTGACATGCAGCCCCGAATCATCAATGACTGTAGAAATTTGCATGTTTTCTTCAGGCAGTCATCTTCATGAATTTCACTGGAATGACACCAAACAAAAGTTCCAGCATTATCACCTCGCCCAATGATCCGTGATTTGTCACTGAATATCGCTTTCCACTATCCAGTTGTCCACAGTCCATGACTGCTTTTCTTTAGCCCACTGTAACCTTGTTTTTTGTTTAGGTTTCAATGATGACTTTAGTTTGTTTTTTCTGTATGTAAATCCCATTTTCTGTAGGTGATTTCTTACAGTTCTTTTTTTTTTTTTTTGTTACTTATTTGTACCCGTAGGTAGATTTGGTTTGCAGTCTGGTGACAAGCCGCCGGCTGCCGGTCGCTGCGTGCGCGAGCGCCCTAAACCTACATGTTTTTGGTATGCGGGAGGAAACCGGAGAAATCCCGGAGTAAACCCACGCAACACGGGGAGAACATGCAAACTCCACACAGCTCACTGTTGGCCAGGGGCTAGGATCGAACCCACGATCTCCTGATCCCCGCGATCCCCCAGCCGAGGGTAAACTGTGCTGCCACAGTGCTAAACCACTGCGACAGACTTTGTCTCCAGTTTCAACCCATTTGTTCCTCATTTGTTTTGTTGTTCATTTTCTGTTTTCAAGAAATTTTGCTTTAAGTTTTCTATCGCAACACCTGATGTCTTCCTTGGTCTATCAGTATGCTTCCCTTTTACAATTTTCTCATTTTGTTTGTAGGCTACTTGGTCCAGATTTTAGACACAGCTGACTGGGAACCACCAACATCTTTTGCTACTTTCTGTGAAGCTTTTATAATCCTCTCCTTTGTTTCACCTGACATTTCTGGTGTTGGAGCCATGATTCATGTTCATCAGCTTGGTACAACAGCTCACCAAGGTGATTTTTAACTGCAAACTTATTAGCAGATTTATTTTGATAAAGGTGTTGGTTGTAGGACTGCAAATTACAGGGTGATTTCATAATATTTTCCTCAGAATCAAGTGATTCCATGTTTTTTTTCCTCATCTGCATGATCTAATAAAAAAAAAATCCAATTGACTACAAAAACTTTCTTTCATCTTTTTGTGATGTTTCTTACAGCCAGATGATTGGCATTTTGAATAAAAATAGTTTTGTAACATGTCTGTGATTAGTTTTTCTTTTAAATAAATTAAATAATTTTGCAAAAACAGTTGCAAGAGCTGTGATTCCACAATTATTTCCAGGGTTGTATAAATGGCTTTTACCTGATTCTCCTGTTGAATCTATCTATCCTGGCCCATGCATGCACATATTGGCACGTCATCACACGAATGGAGAAAATAAATGTCCTTTTAGTGAAGATATTTGGAGGACTGAAAAAAAAGTGAATCAGCTCTATTTCATGAGGTCCAGAATACGGGAAGAAAGTCAAATGGCAATAACACAGTTTTAGAGTAATATGTTTTCCCCTCTGCTTTCCTGTTTATCCTCTTTTTCAGCAAACTGTTATTTTAGTAAACAAAAAATAAATAAATAAAATAAACAAACCTTGTTGTCTTAGTGTGCCTTTTGCCCATCTGATGAAGTTACTTCAGTCAAGTCCTGGGGCAAAATTACAGCTACATTTTTGTAAAACTATTAAATATTGCACTTTTTTTCACACTTTTAGCAATTAGTTTTAACACCTTTCAAAAAGAGTCAACATATTGGAAGAGAAATGAGGACGACTCAATGAATCCTCCCATTGTCTGCCATAATGACTGACAGCTCAGCCTTTCCTGCCCCTCATTGATGTTTCAGCTAGCTGGTTAGATGAGGTCATCAATTGACAAAGGCAGTCTGTAAAGGTCAAGGATTGATTTTTCAGTGTGTGTGTGTGTGTGTGTGTGTGTGTGTGTGTGTGTGTGTGTGTGTGTGTGTGTGTGTGTGTGTGTGTGTTGATATATTAGTGTGGGCATTCTTAGTTTATGAAAAAATAAAAAGTCATATTGCAGATAGGTCAGTAACACAAACAAGTCCCTGGAAATTTCGAGCACAAATATGCTGTAATTACAACATAATGGCAACACAGCTGGTGGCTTCCTGTGGTAATGTATCGTCACTTCCTGTGTTGCTGTCTGTCTGTGTGGTTTGCTCTGTGGTTAGCTCTCCTCAGTCTCCTGAGGATTTTTGCCTTTAATTGTATTTTAATCACTTTTTTCCATCTACCATTCGCTCTCACTTCTGTTTATCGAGCCTCTTGCACCTGTGTGCGCACTCAGTGTCACCTAATCACCCTCTTCGGCCTTCTGTTCACCTTTCATCGGTGTTTTTGTTAGCTTCGGGTTAGCCACTAGCTATGGCTACTAGCTCTCCTTCCCCTTCTCCTCTGGTGTGCTCCCTCTGTCAGATGTTTAGCTACACCTCTGCCTCTTTTAGTGATAACGGTAAATGTGATAAATGTTGTCTTTCCGAGGCGCTCGAGGCGAGGTTGTCTGATTTGGAATCCCAGCTCCACTGCATTGAAACACCATCTGCGCCAGTTAATAATGACGGACGCCCCTTAGCTGCAGTGGAGCACCCTAGCATAGGGCAGCCTGCTAGCGGTCCTCTGGTCCTCCTCAGCAGCAAGAAGACTGGGTGGGTGACGGTGAGAAGGAAGCATAGTCGGAAGGCCCTGGTTCACCACCAACCTGTTCATGTTTCTAATCGCTTTTCCCCACTCAGCGACACACCCGCTGAGAAAAAAAACTCTGATCATTGGCAACTCTGTAGTCAGAAACGTGAACCTAGAGACTCCAGCGGCCATAGTCAAATGCATTCCTGGGGCCAGAGCAGGAGACATCAAGTCAAATTTGAAAATGCTGGCTAAAAGTAACTGTAAATACTCCACAATTGTTATTCACGCTGGCATTAATGACATCCGACTCCGGCAGTCGGAAGTCACAAAACTTAATGTGGAATCGTTGTGTAACTTTGCCAAAAATGATGTCTGCCTCTGTAGTATTCTCTGGGCCCCTCCCCAATCTGACCAGTGATGACATGTTTAGCTGCTTGTCATCTTTCAACCGCTGGCTGTCTGTGTGGTGTCCTGCAAACAATGTGGGCTACATAGACAATTGGAGCTCATTTTGGGGAAAACCTGGTCTTATTAGACGAGATGGCGTCCATCACACTGTGGATGGTGGGTCTCATTTATCTAACAAACAGAGTCGCAGTCTTACACGCCTCTCTGCAGCTCCTCTTCATTCGCCACCCCCCAACTTAGCCCCTGTCTTCCCCATTAGAGAATCACTGTCTGCTCCCTCCAAAGTAAAAGAAATATAATGTATAAGCATCCCAAAGTGATTAAACAAAAAGTTGGTAAAACTCAAATTAAACATGCATGAAGCCTCTAAACTGAATGATTTGGCCTCTCTTCCTCCTCATAATTTAAAAATTAAATGTGGTTTGTTAAATATTAGGTCTCTAACTCCCAAGTCTCTGTTAGTCCATGATCTGTTAATTGATCATCAGATTGATTTAATATCTGTTACAGAGACTTGGTTAGGGCAAGAGGATTATGTTGGTTTAAATGAATCAACTCCCTCTGGTTATTTAATTAAATCACCCTTATTGTCATTCAACTGTACAAGCAATCATGTACAGTAGAACGAGATTGTGTTTTACCTATCTACTGTGTTAATCACACACACCCCAAGTATAGAATCAGAGGGCCGCTGCCATGCAAGGCGCCGCCACAAATTTCCCTCCTCTATTCCATTTTTGCTGAGCACCAAGCTGGACGGCCGGAAGTTCCACTTTTATATGGTCTTCGGCATGACTCGGCCAGGATTTGAACCCCTGCCTCCCAGGTATGGGGCGGATGCTCTACCAACTGAGCCACCACTCTGGTAAACTGTTAAAATCCCAGAAGTTCTGGTCGTGAAGGAGGAGTAGCAACAATTTACCATTCCAAATTACTAGCTAATGTAAAGCAAAAAGCACGTTATAATTCCTTTGAGGGCCTGGTCCTCAGGATTGGGCATTTTAGCAATTTTAGATAGATAGATAGATAGATAGATAGATAGATAGATAGATAGATAGATACTTTATTTCGAACAAAAAAGTATAACAAAAACAAAACAAATGACAAATGCAATAAAGTAACAGTATAGAGTGTTCGAAAGGGAGAAGGAAGAAGTGAACACTTATTAATTCCATCTCCTCTTTTCCATAAATACACCCATGTGAATTATATACAAATTACCACATTTAAGACCCCAAGTAAACAATTAACTGTATTTTGTACATATTAACATTAACACCCATCCATCCTAACATACATTGATGTCCATACATCAAAACCAGCCTCAAACAACACAGATATACACAGTGCTGTCCCACCCACCATTCCATAGTGTCCCATAGTGTCCCAGAGTGAGCATAGTGAATCGTACATATAAATACTACTCTTCTAACATATATCCTTTCAGCAAATAATGTTTATACCTCTTTTTGAATTGATTTCTGTTTGTACATAGTTTCAGTTCCGGCTCCAGACTGTTCCACAAATCCACCCCACAGACAGATATGCACAGACTTTTCTTGGTTGTTTGTATCTTGGGTTTTGTAAAGTTTAAGTCTCCTCTCAAATTATGATCATTGTCTCTTTTTTTAAATATTTTTTGTATATTAGTTGGGAGTTGATTATTAATTGCCCTTGTGGAGTGTGTAAATAACGAGGCGGATTTGACTCAGACAGTTTATTACACATCTCACACAGAAGCATAGTCAGAAAAAAAGAGAACATCTCAGACAAAACTCTTCTCTTAAATACTATGGCATTCTCTCAGAAGCTTCTACACACAAAAGGTCACATTGCATTCACTTCCTTAATCCTTTACCATCCTGCTAGAAGTCTCTGATACACAAAAGATCACACTGCATTCATCCTTCACACCTCCCTGCTATCTCCGAGGGAAACTCTGCTCTTTGTTCTAGTCTAAGATGCTATAACATTATGCACTCCCCATGTGTCACTAAACAACCCCCCCGAGCGTCTTGGATAGAACAATAGAATGACAATCCATATGCTGTGGTTAAATCATTAAACATCAATCCACATGCTGCTTGGGCTTCAGTCTTCTCCCGTATCTGCTGTAACCAGGATTCACCGCCTCCGTGGCGCTGTCATGCTGGGGGGTTGATGATTGAGGGGTAAAAGTCTGTGCATGTGGGTGCTCTGGGGAATCTTTTCTCTGGGAAGCTCCCCGAGGGGGTCTTCCACGCCGAGGGGCCCTCGCCAACAGCACTTGCTCGTCCGCCACAACAAAAGCGGGTTTGAGTCTGTCTATGCCAACCTTTTCCCTCCTACCCCCCAAATCTAGCAAAAAATGCTTGTCCCCTGTTTCCAGCACTCTGAACGGTCCGTCATAAGGTTGGCGCAGTGGAGGTCAATGGGCATCATGTCTAACAAAAACGAACTCCGCGTTTTTCAAAGTTTTAGGCACAAAAACGCACGGAAAACTGTGGTGAACAGGGCCCGGCAGCGTGCTTGTGTCTATGCTACGCTGCAACAGCTGAGACGGGGAGCTGCCCGGCGCGGGATTATCTGGAAGAAACTCCCCGGGCAGCCGAAGTGGCTGCGCAAAAACGAGTTCAGCCGGGGACGCTTCCAAATCCTCTTTAGGCGCAGAACGTAACCCCAATAAAACCCACGGTAGCTTGTCTACCCAATTTGCATCCATCAGTGACGCCCTGAGAGCCGCTTTCAATGACCTATGAAAACGTTCGCATAACCCATTAGCCTGTGGATTGTACGCGGTTGTGCGGTGAATTGTGACACCCAGGCTGCGGGCCATTGTTGACCAGAGTTCGGAAACAAATTGAGGGCCTCTGTCGGACGTAATATCTGACGGGACTCCAAAACGCACCACCCATGCCGTTAAAAACGCGCGCGCCACCTCCTTGGCTGTGGTTGCTGCCAGTGGAACCACTTCCGGCCAGCGTGTGGTGCGGTCCACCATTGTCAGAAGGTGCGTGCACCCCTGTGATGGCGGGAGGGGGCCCACGAGGTCCACATGAACATGGTCAAACCTCTTAGCCGGGATGCGAAACGGCTCCAAGGGAGCCTTCGTGTGCACGCCATGCAGGTTGCTGCCCACTCTTTCACTTGTTTGCGAAGGCTCAGCCACACAAATTTCTCTCCTACCATTTTGACCGATGCGCGCACTCCAGGGTGCGCCAAAGAATGAATCGAGTCAAAAACGCGGCGGCGCCACGCGGCCGGTACCACAGGACGCAGTTGCCCCGTGGAGACATCACAAATTAGGGGGGGCATACCGTCTTGCAGCACCCTGCTCTCCAGCCTTAACCCTGTTGGTCCAGACTGGAGCGCGCGCACGTCCGCGTCACTAACCTGCTCCGCGGCCATGGCTGAGTAATCTATCCCCACGCAGACCGGGGCAGCCACGGCGCGCGAGAGACAGTCTGCCACTACATTCAGTTTACCCGACACATGCTGAATATCGGTAGTAAACTCTGAGATCGCGGCCAGCTGTCTCTGCTGCCGGCCCGACCACGGTTCTGAAACCTTGGCCATCGCGAATGTTAGTGGCTTGTGGTCAACGAACGCGGTGAAACAGTGCCCTTCCAGCCAGAACTGGAAGTGGCGAATGGCCAAGTGGAGAGCCAGTAACTCCCTGTCGAACATGCTGTATTTACGTTCACTATCGCGCAAAGTCCTGCTGAAAAAGGCGAGCGGCTGCCAAGCCCCGGCTACACGCTGCTCCACGACCGCCCCTATGGACACATCTGACGCGTCAGTAGTGAGCGCTATGTGGGTCATTGGGTCTGGATGTGCCAGCAATGCAGCGTTTGCCAGGGCTGCTTTGACTTCCGAGAACGCCCACTCTCGCTCCGGGGACCATTCGATCTGTTTCGCGGGTTTCTGTTTTTTGAGCGCGGCGTACAGTGGTTGCATGAGCTGCGCTGCGCAGGGAAGGAAAAGGTTATAAAAATTCACCATTCCCAAAAATTCCTGCAACGCCCTAACCGTTTGCGGCCGGGGAAAATCCGCTACCTCGCGCACTTTGTCAGGCAGCGGAACCGCTCCTTCGGGAGAGACGCGGTGCCCCAAAAAATCAATCTGCGTCACCGCGAACTGACATTTCGCTGGGTTGATTATTAACCCGTGCTCTTCCAACCTCCGGAAAACCGCCGTGAGGTGGGTTTCGTGTTCGTCTTCGGACGCGCTGGCTACCAAGATATTGTCCAAGTAGACGAATATGAAAGGGAGATCACGCAGCACTGCATCCATCATGCGTTGGAACGTCTGTGCAGCCCCTTTAAGCCCGAATGGCATGCGCAAAAACTCGAATAAACCGAACGGAGTTATCACGGCTGTTTTGGGTATGTCCTCGGTGCGCACTGGGACTTGGTGGTAACCGCGGACCAGGTCTATTTTAGAAAAAACACGCGCTCCTGCCAAGTGAACGGAAAAATCTTGTATGTGAGGAATTGGGTAGCGGTCGTGCGCTGTGGCGTTGTTCAACCTGCGGAAATCCCCGCAAGGTCGCCACGAACCCTCAGCTTTAGGGACCATGTGTAGCGGGGAAGCCCATGGGCTGTTTGAACGCCTGATGATGCCCAACCTCTCCTGGTTGGCAAACTCCTCGCGCGCTATGGCCAGTTTAGCTGCGTCCAAGCGCCGAGGTTTTGCAAAAACGGGCGGCCCGGTGGTGGTGGTAAAATGCTCCATCGGAGATAAAATGCTCCGGGGTGTTTAGCCATCGCTAAACACCCCGTGTTTAGCGATGGCTGCCAAAAATGTCAGGACCGTGAGTGCTGGGAACTGAGTGAGCAGTGTGTGGAAATTACCGCATGCAGCTGTGACGTTGGCTTGTGCTGTTGGCCGGGACGCTCGAGCTGTACAGGGGATAGAATCAAAGGACAGTGCATTAACCAGGCACCTGTTAGCGACATCAACCAACAAACCATGTGTGCACAAAAAATCAGCCCCCAATATATTGAAATTCAATGCTGCTATGACAAAAGTCCACTCAAATGTACGGCCGTGTAGAGACAGAAGCAGAGTCCTCTCACCAAAGGTCTTAATCTCCGAGCCGTTTGCTGCTGCCATCTAGGGGCCGCTAGATCCCGCCAGCCGGTCGGCATAGGATGGCATGATGAAACTCAACTGGGCGCCGGTGTCCATGAGGAAATGCCTCCCCGAGCGTGCGTCCGTCAAGTAGAGCAGCTTGTTCTTCTCCCCGAGGGTCGCAGCTGCTACCGACCCCCGGTCTTGGCGTTTCTCGAGCGCTTGAACTGGCACGGTGGTATACATTTGCGTGCCTTCTCTGCGAAGCGGCGGTGGTAGAAACAAAGGGTGTCTCCTCCGCGTTCTTTGGTACCCGCTGCTGCTGTCGTCGGTGGCTCTGCCGCTGCCGTCGATGGCTCCTCGCCTCCTCCGGCCGTCACGCCGAGCTCCGTCGCTGCCGCCGTGGTCGTGAACTCTCTGCTGGCCATGATGATCCGGTGTGCTTCTCAGGCCAGTGCACGATAGTCCCGCTTGGCCAGCAACGGCGAATTGGCCAGGGTCGCTCTCGTCGCTGACGGAAGGTTCCGGAGGAAGAGGTGGGTAAAAATGAAATGGTCGTCGTCCGAGCTCTTTAATCTCAGCATCTACTCCATCAGGTCAATAGCCGACCCATCTCCTAACCCAGTCCGCGTCAGCAGTCTCTCTGCTCTCTCACCAATCGAGAGCGTGTAGTGCTGGATGAGTGCAGCCTTCAGCGCGCCATACTTGTCGCTGGTTGGTGGCTGATCAAGCAGGCTCTCCACATGCTGAGCCGTGTGGGTGTCGAGCGTTGCGACCACATGGTAGAACTTCGTGTCATCCGCCGATATCCCCCGGAGGGCGAACTGCGCCTCAACTAGGTGGAACCAGGAGCGCGGATTGTGCTGCCAAAAATCTGGTAGCTTGATTGTAACAGCATATGCTTGGCTGGGGGCTCCCAACGAGGCTGGCTCCGGGGATCTTTCGTCGTGTTGCATGATTCGTCTTGGGTCACCAGTGTGGAGTGTGTAAATAACGAGGCGGATTTGACTCAGACAGTTTATTACACATCTCACACAGAAGCATAGTCAGAAAAAAAGAGAACATCTCAGACAAAACTCTTCTCTTAAATACTATGGCATTCTCTCAGAAGCTTCTACACACAAAAGGTCACATTGCATTCACTTCCTTAATCCTTTACCGTCCTGCTAGAAGTCTCTGATACACAAAAGATCACACTGCATTCATCCTTCACACCTCCCTGCTATCTCCGACGGAAACCCTGCTCTTTGTTCTAGTCTAAGATGCTATAACATTATGCACTCCCCATGTGTCACTAAACCCTGTACATTACTTGTGCTGTCTTAAATTTAACTAAATCGATGAACTTTATGACATGTGACTTTAAAAACAACGAACTGGTATGGTCTCTATATCCTACATTATTTATTATCCTTATTGCTCTTTTTTGTAATGTGCATATTGACTGTAGGTTGGTCTTGTAGGTGTTTCCCCAGACTTCTACACAGTAGTTAAGATAAGGTAGAAACAGTGAATTGTACATTAAGACCAATGATTTGTAGTCCAAGATGTGTCTTGTCTTCCCCAGCATGCCTATACATTTTGCTAACTTGGCCCGGATGTGACTGATGTGAGGTTTCCAGCAGATTTTATTGTCTAGCGTCACCCCCAGAAACTTATTTTCCTGTACTGTTTCTATTCTGGTATCATCTATCGCAGGGGTCACCAACCTGCAGGCTCCCTAACCATGCAGGTTAGGGAGTTAAGGGGCGCTTGCGCACGCAGTGACCGGCAGCTGGTGGCTTGTCACCGGACTGCAGAACAAATCTACCTACGGGTACAAAATAAGTCCAAAAAAAAAAAAAAAAAAAAAACCTTTTTGAAACCAAGAGCTACTTCATGGGTATCGAGTCATGTGAAGGGCACCAGCTTGACACACTCCTCTAAAATAACAAATTGTATATATATATATAATTATCAATAACTTAGAGTGGGTAACAGACAAGATCAATATTCAACACTTTATTTTTATTAATCTCAGCAATTGTTCAGATGATCACTTCTACATTTCATTAAAAAAATGTCCAGTTTTCACCAGTCCCTTTAACCATAAAAAACTAAACCCTTTTAATTCATGAACTATGTTGAACCATGTTTGAAAAAGTTATGCAACATTTAAGAAAAATCAACTTTCATATTAAATAAATCTTATCACATTTTTAACTGAACAAATCTGCTGCAATTCTGCTCAAAATCTGTTACATTTAATAAACACACTTTTGTGTGTTTTTCTTCACTGGAATTATATCCATACAGTTCTTGCCAAGAATCATGCTGGAGTAATGACCAGCACTGTCCTTTCATGAGAAGAAGCTAAACAGCGCTGAGAGTGCTTACGTGCACGGTGGAGCAGTGGTTAGCACCACAGCAGCAGTTTACCCTCGGCCGGGGGAATCGCGGGGATCGTGGGTTCGATCCCTGCCCCCGGCCAACAGTGATCTGTGTGGAGTTTGCATGTTCTGGTTTTTCATGCTAAAACATGCAGGTTAGGGAGTTAAGAGGCGCTTGCGCACGCAGCGGCTGGTGGCTTGTCATCGGACTGCAGAACAAATCCACCTACGGGTACAAGATAAGTCAAAAAAAAAAAAAAAGAGTGGGTAGTGAAGTGTCGCTTTGCCGTCGCCGCGCAAATGAAACACACGCAGCTTCCTTTCACGGTAGTAAAAAAGAACTCTTCCTCCTGCTCACTTTGAAAATGATAAATTTTCTGTCTTTTTTTTTGCCATGTTTTGGGGCTAGGAAACAGCACTGCGTTCACCATCTCCACTGCCCGCTAGCTTACGCTCCACAAGCGCAAAGGTTTTGTCATGCGCACAATACTGACCTTTGAACTAGGTCAGATTCACCTTAACTTTACGTATAATAAACATATTTTCATTTTTTTTATTTTTAAGACATTGTCATTTTAAAATCTATATAAATGCAAGTGTGATTTTAAAAAATAGCGACAGAAAAAATTACATCTTAGATGCAGCTCACTTGCGAGTTGTGCTATTTTTAGAACAGGCCTGCGGGCGACTCATGTGGTCCTTGCGGGCGGCATGGTGCCCGCGGGCACCGCGTTGGTGACCCCTGATCTATCGTTACCATTATTTCATGATTTATTTTATAATTTCCAAACAACATAATCTTTGTTTTTTTTTAGATTTAGAGATAATTTATTTTTGTTGAACCACTGCGTTAACTTTTTCATTTCAGTTGTAACCACCTCTAAAACCTGCTGCAAATTCTCACCAGTGCAAAGGATGTTTGTGTCATCCGCAAACAAAATAAATTTCAGAATTTTTGATACTTGGCATGTCATTTATATACAAAATAAAGAGTTTGGGTCCCAAAACTGACCCCTGGGGCACACCACAAGTGATGTCCATGAAGGGTGATTTGTGCTCACCAATTTGTACAAATTGTTGTCTGTTACTTAAATAACTTTCCACCCAACTCAGTCCGATTTTAGGTTAAACCCAATTTTATTTGCCATAGTTTATCGTCCTCCATCAACCAACTCAGAGTTTTTATCAGAATTTGCTGAATTCTTCGCTGATTTAGTGCTGAAATCAGATAGATTATTGTAGGGGACTTTAATATACATGTAGATGCAGATAAAGATTGCCTTAATATGGCATTTAATTCAATATTAGACTCGATAGGGTTTTCTCAGAAAGTAGTAAATTCTACCCATTATCTCCACCATATGTTGGACCTTGTTCTGACGTATGGCATAGAAATAGAAAATCTGGTAGTGTCTCCTCATAACCCTGTACTGTGAGACCATTGTCTGTTAACCTTTGATTTTACTATTTCTGATTATTTGGCTCCTAAAGACAAATATTACTGCAGTAGATGCCACTCAGATGATGTTGTTACCAAATTTATGCAGATTGTTTCCTCTATGCCATGTGCCAACACAACGGAAATAAGCTATAGACAGCTTGTTCCTTCTGTTATTGATAACATGGCAGATAGTCTTACAGCTTCTTTGATCAGACTCTAGACATGGTGGCCCCTTTAAAAAAGAAAAGGTCTAATCAGAGATTTCGAACTCCTTGGTTCAACACAGAAACTCATAGCTTAAAACAGAAGACTCGTCAATTAGAAAGAAAATGGTGCTCCACTAACTTAGATGAAATTCATTTAGCTTGGAGAAATCATCTTTTAATTGATAAAAACTCTCTTAGAAAAGCTGGAATGAGTTATTATTCTGCATTAATAGAAGAGAACAAGAATAATCCCAGGTTTCTTTTCAGCACTGTAGCCAGGCTGACAAAGAGTCAGGACTCTGTCAATCCTAGCATTCCCTTAGAGCTTCCTAGTCAGGACTTTATGAACTTTTTCAATAATAAAATTTCATCTATCAGAGAAAAAATATACAGAGATAAAATCAATCAGATTCTTCCCATCGTTAACTTAAATACAGTAACTACTACAACTCCTTCAATTGATATCTGTTTGGATCAGTTTACTCCAATTGACCTTTTAGAGTTAGACAAACTAATTTCCTCATCCAAGCCTTCAACTTGTCTTTTAGACCCTATTCCTACCAGGTTATTTAAAGAAGTCTTCCCATTTATTGGTAGCTTTATTCTTCAAATAATCAATTCTTCATTAACATTAGGCCATGTACCGCAGGCTTTTAAAACTGTGGTAATTAAACCCTTACTCAGAAAGTCAATGCTGGATCCAGGAGTTTTAGCTAACTATAGCCCAATCTCTAATCTGCCTTTCATTTCAAAAATCTTAGAAAGAGATCTTGCTATGCAATTATTTGATCACTTGCAGGGAAATGGTTTACTTGAAGAGTTTCAATCTGGGTTTAGAATCCATCATAGTAATGAAACAGCCTTAGTGAAGGTCACTAATGACCTCCTTATCGCATCTGATAATGGACTTATTTCTGTACTTGTCCTTTTAGACCTTAGTGCAGCTTTTGATACTATCGATCATAAGATTCTACTTGAATCTTATGAATCTTGAATCTTATGATTCAAGTAGAATCCAGCTTCCCCCGGAGCAAAAGTGCTCCTGGGGAAGCTGTTTGCCCCGCTGGAACGGCTCCAGTGGGCTATCTATGTGACACAGGTATTTGGAAAATGCTGTGTCTCTCTAATCTCTCTATCGAAGATATTGAAGATTTGTTTATCTTCGTAATCTTGGTGATTGGGATAATTCTGATTGGGACGGGAATTGTCTTGGTTTACCGCAAATTGCTGAAGATGGATTCAACCTATCAAAATGCTGGCCAGGCGAGGTGCATCCAACAAATTGAGAAACTGGAGAAGACCCTGATAGCGACTACTGGAGAACTGTCTCGTAAGGTGGATTACATCATGGGTTCGCTCAGGTCTTTCCACGACGAGTTCAAAGCTGCGCAATGAAGGATTAATGTACTGAATCTACAGAAGAAATACAAGTCTTCTCTGTGATCAGTCCTATTTGGCATTATTATTCCCCATGAAAATTCCTCCTGGCTGTCTGCAGACTGTGTTTTTTTTCAAAATCATGAGCACAAGGCCTTGGACAGCCAGCTGCAGCGCCAGATAAGACTGGGCGCCAGACAGACAAAACATCTTCTGCCAAGGGTCCTTGGGTCTCTCTTATTATCATCAACACTGCTCAACACCGCACACACATTGATTCATGAACTGATTAAAGATATACTGTACACTGCTCTCTTGTGTCTCGTGAATTCTGAGTTGTTGCTCTGTGCTATTGAGAGATTTTTTTTCATTGTAATCACAATCTGCTTAAAAATAAGCTGTATTTTGATAACGAAGTTTTTTTTCTCCTCCCCCCTTGTGTCGTTCCCTCCCTTCCCCTCCCTTTCTTATCTATCTCTGTTTGATGAGGCGCCTTTATGGCTGCCGTGTCGTTGTGTCGCGCGCATGCGCACCAATGTCAAGTCAAGTTCCTCGTGTGTTTTTTTACATGCTTGGCAATAAAGTTTATTCTGATTCTGATTCTGATTCTGATAGATTAGAACACTATGTTGGACTTAATGGAACTTTGTTGCAGTGGTTTAGATCTTATTTATCTGATAGGTTGCAGTTTGTTCATGTCAATAATGAGTTTTCTTTCAACTCAAAGCTCAGTCATGGAGTTCCACAGGGATCTGTGCTAGGCCCTACTCTTTTTAGTTTATATATGCTTCCATTAGGCAACGTTATTAGAAAGCACTGTATACATTTTCATTGTTATGCAGATGACACACAATTATACCTGTCAATGAAGCCAGATGATAGTAATCAATTAGCCAAGTTAGAAGCCTGTCTTCAGGAAATCAAAGCTTTAATGACTTGTAATTTCCTCCTATTAAATTCAGATAAGACTGAAGTCATTCTAGTTGGTCAAAAAAACTTAGAAATACCTTTCCAAATCAAACTTTTAGTTTGGACACGGTTACTCTTTCTCTTAATAGCTCTGTGAGGAACCTTGAAGTTATTTTTGATCAAGATCTGTTTTTCAATTCATATATTAAATTCGTTTCTGACTGCCTTATATCATTTGCGTAATATTGCCAAGATTAGGAGCATCTTGTCTCAGAGTGATGCTGAGAAACTGATCCACACTTGTGTTAGCTCTAGATTAGATTATTGTAACTATTTATTATGAGGTTGTCCTAAAACATCTTTAAAAGGTCTTCAGTTGATCCAAAGTGCTGCAGCAAGAGTTTTAACAGGTGCTAGAAAGAGAGATCATATCTCTCTGGTTCTGGCCTCCCTTCATTGGCTTCCCATAGAGTTTAGAATTAAGTTTAAAATCCTTCTTCTCACTTTCAAAGCTCTAAACAATCAGACCCCTTTTTATTTAAAAGATCTGATACTACCCTATTATCCTAACAGAGCACTACGCTCCCAAAATGCTGGATTACTTGTAATGTCTAGAATCTCCAAAAGTACAATGGGAGTCAGAGCCTTCAGTTACCAAGCTCCTCTCCTGTGGAACCAGCTGCCAATCTGGATTTGGGAGTCAGACTCGATCTCTGTTTTTAAGAATAGGGTTAAAACCTTCCTTTTTGATATACACACGTGGACAAAATTGTTGGTACCCCTCTGTTAATGAAAGAAAAACCCACAATGGTCACAGAAATAACTTGAATCTGACAAAAGTGGTAATAAACAAAAATTCTATGAAAATTAACCAATGAAAATGAGACAATGCTTTTGAATTGTGGTTCAACAGAATTATTTTAAAAAACAAACTCATGAAACAGGTGATGATACCCCTAGAAAAAGATGTTCAACCAAGATGTGTCCTCTAATTAACATCACAGGTGTCTACAAACTTGTAATCAGTCAGTCGGCCTATTTAAGATAAGATAAGATGAGCCTTTATTAGTCCCACAATGGGGAAATTCCAGGATTGCAACAGCACAGGGACAGCAACACTCAAAGCAATAATTTAGAAGATAAGAAAATAAGAGCAGTGAATATACATATGTACACATAAGTATATAAATATATATACAAAGTGCGGAGCATTGTAGCTAGATGGAATAAACAGCATAACCGTCTATTTACTTACCCTACATGGTATGAATATGTACCCATACATATTGTCACCCTCCATAGTGACTGATATTGTCCTAGTTGTATACTGGAGGGGGCCATTTGTGTAAGGCTGTTGCGTCTTTTGCATTCAATACTATTAGGTCGTCATGTTTTTTTGCTATCTCTGCGAGCAGCCCTGCTTAGGTTATACAGTCTGACAGCTGTAGGTAGGAAGGACCTGCGAAACCTCTCGGTCGCGTACCTAGGATGATGTCTATACTAATACTGCTAAATGAGCTCCTCAGTGCATTCAGTATGTCCTGCATGGGGTGGGACTCGGACTCCAGCAGAGATGACAGTTTAGCCACCATCCTTCTCTCTCCTATCTCCTCCACTGGGTCAAGGTGTTGCCCCAGGACAGAGCTTCTCTTCCGCCCTCCAAAGAGAGCAGACGCTTTTCTTCTGCTCCCGCTCCCTGTCTCTCCCTCCCTAACTGACTGGATCCCAGCTTGCTACTGTCTGTGTCTGCGTGTCTCTCTACTGGTGATTCATCTAACGAAATTATGGATTTAATAAGCTGGGCTTTGAACGCAATCGACACTGTTTTTTCAACGAGGAAATCAGGTCCGGGGGAGCCTATTTGTCCCGCAGGGACTGCTGTTGCGGGTTATATTAAGGATACAAGCAATTGAAAACTCTTGTGTCTGTGTGATCTTTCAATTGAAGATATAGAAGATCTATATCTATTCGGAGCAATGGTCACCGGAATTCTACTGATCGGCTTTGGGATTGTTCTGGTGTACCACAAATTGAAGAAGATGGACAGAGCTTATCAAAAAGCGGACCCGGCGAAGCTCTCTCATCAATTTGACCAGCTGGGCAGGACTCTGACAGCGGCCAATGGAGAACTGTACAGGAAGATGGAATACATCACGATCACGCTAAGAGCTGTTCAGGAATCAATTTCAAAGCCTGGCAATGATGGATTTGGAGTACTGAATCCGTAAGAGAATAGAAAGTTTTTTCTCTGAAGTCAGTGCTATTCGACCTGTTTTTCGGCACCCTCAGCATTCAGTCCTCCTGATGAACAACAGTATAATTGTTTTCATAACATTGGCGGACAGTATCTGACTCTCAAGGACAGCTTGTCTGACTCAGACTATTCCATCTGCCGTGCTCAAGGACATGTGCCTCTGCCTCAGACACTAGTCATAACATCTGCTGAAAGAGAGACTATTGCTGTTCACCTAACTGATTTGCCACTGATTTGCATCCAACACACACACAACTGACCCATTATACTAACCCATTTATACTGACGAAGACACATTCATTCACTGCTCTCTCTGTGACATTGTGTGGACTCTATTGTCTGCTAATTGTGCATTTGAGAGTTTTTTTCTTGTAATCACAATATTGGTCATATGAATGAACTTTATTTTGATCAACAATGCTTTTTTCTCTCTCCTATTGTATCTCCTCCCCCCTCCCCCCGCCTTCTATTCCCCTCCTGTTGACAGGCGCTTCCATGGCTCGCCACGTCATTGGGAATGTCATCTAGACATTTCCAATGTCAAGTCAAATTCCTCGTATATTTACCTGTTTATTTACTTGTAAATGTGCTTGGCAATAAACTTACAGTGGGGCAAAAAAGTATTTAATCAGCCACCAATTGTGCAAGTTCTCCCACTTAAAAGATGAGAGAGGTCTCCAATTTTCATCATAAGTATACCTCAACTATGAGAGACAAAATGAGAAAAAAAAATCCAGAAAATCACATTGAAGGATTTTTAATGAATTAATTGGTAAATTCCTCGGTAAAATAAGTATTTGGTCACCTAAAAACAAGCAAGATTTCTGGCTCTCACAGACCTGTAACTTCTTCTTTAAGAGGCTCCTCTGTCCTCCCACTCGTTACCTGTATTAATGGCACCTGTTTGAACTCGTTATCAGTATAAAAGACACCTGTCCACAACCTCAAACAGTCAGACTCCAAACTCCACTATGGCCAAGACCAAAGAGCTGTCAAAGGACACCAGAAACAAAATTGTAGACCTGCACCAGGCTGGGAAGACTGAATCTACAATAGGTAAGCAGCTTGGTGTGAAGAAATCAACTGTGGGAGCAATTATTAGAAAATGGAAGACATACAAGACCACTGATAATCTCCCTCGATCTGGGGCTTCACGCAAGATCTCACCCCATGGGGTCAAAATGATCACGAGAACGATGAGCAAAAATCCCAGAACCACACGGGGAGACCTAGTGAATGACCTGCAGAGAGCTGGGACCAAAGTAACAAAGGCTACATCAGTAACACACTACGCCGCCAGGGAATCAAATCCTGCAGTGCCAGACATGTCCCCCTGCTTAAGCCAGTACATGTCCAGGCCCGTCTGAAGTTTGCTAGAAAGCATTTGGATGATCCTGAAGAGGATTGGGAGAATGTCATATGGTCAGATGAAACCAAAATAGAACTTTTTGGTAAAAATTCAACTTGTCGTGTTTGGAGGAGAGAGAACACCATACCTACTGTGAAGCATGGGGGTGAAAACATCGTGCTTTGGGGCTGTTTTTCTGCAAAGGGACCAGGACAACTGATCTGTGTAAAGGAAAGAATGAATGGGGCCATGTATCGTGAGATTTTGAGTGAAAACCTCCTTCCATCAGCAAGGGCATTGAAGATGAAACGTGGCTGGGTCTTTCAGCATGACAATGATCCCAA
Source organism: Pholidichthys leucotaenia (assembly GCA_020510985.1). Lineage (NCBI taxonomy): Eukaryota > Metazoa > Chordata > Actinopteri > Cichliformes > Pholidichthyidae > Pholidichthys > Pholidichthys leucotaenia. The sequence continues at coordinate 414,036,215 of CM035838.1, forward strand.
ACACACCGCCCGGGCAATGAAGGAGTGGCTTCGTAAGAAGCATTTCAAGGTCCTGGAGTGGCCAAGCAAGTCTCCAGATCTCAACCCCATAGAAAATCTTTGGAGGGAGTTGAAAGTCCATGTTGCCCAGCGACAGCTCCAAAACATCACTGCTCTAGAGGAGACATGCATGGAGGAATGGGCCAAAATACCAGCAACAGTGAGTGAAAACCTTGTGAAGACTTACAGAAAACGTTTGACCTCTGTCATTGCCAACGAAGGGTACATAACAAAGTATTGAGATGAACTTTTGTTATTGACCAAATACTTATTTTACCGAGGAATTTACCAATTAATTCATTAAAAATCATTCAATCTGATTTTCTGGATTTTTTTTTTCTCATTTTGTCTCTCATAGTTGAGGTATACCTATGATGAAAATTGGAGACCTCTCTCATCTTTTAAGTGGGAGAACTTGCACAATTGGTGGCTAAATACTTTTTTACCCCACTGTATTCTGATTCTGATTCTGATTCAGCTAGCTTTCTTGATTAGTTTGTTCAGTCTCTTCCTATCGGCTGCTGTAATGCCGTTTCCCCAGCAGACCACTCCAAAAGTGATGGCTGATGCCACCACCGTGTCGTAGAATGTCTTCAAGAGCACCCCTTGTACACCAAAAGACCTGAGCCTCCTCAGTAGGAACAGCCTGCACTGTCCCCTCCTGTAGAGTGCGTCGGTATTGTGTGACCAGTCTAGTTTATTGTTCAGATGAACACCCAGGTACTTGTAGGATGTCACCATCTCAATATCTGTTCCCTGGATGTTTACTGGTGCTGTGAGGGGTTGTCCTTGCCTGCGGCAGTCCACCACCAGCTCCTTAGTTTTTCTCGTGTTGATCTGGAGGCAGATCCTGGATAAGTCCTCTGTACTCAGCTTCATCTCTGTTGAAGATGAGGCCGACGATCGCAGAGCCGTCGGAGGACTTCTGTCGATGGCAGTGTGTTGTATTGTGTGAGAAGTCCGCAGTATAAAGGGTAAATGGTAAATGGTAAATGGCACTCACTTATATAGCGCTTTTATTCTCATCTCTTGATGACCAAAGCGCTTTACAGATGCTGCTATTCACCCATTCACACACACATTCACACACTGATGGTGGCATGCTGCCTAACATGGCGCTTCCAGACCCACCAGGAGCAATTGGGGTGAAGTGTCTTGCCCAGGGACACAACGGCAGGATATCTGGGGAGAGCGGGATTCGAACCGCCAACCATATGGTTACTGGACGACCTACTCTACCTCCTGAGCCACTGCCGTCCCCAGGGTGAACAGGAAGGGAGCCAAAACCATTCCCTGGGGGTCCCCGTGCTACCGATGATCGTGTCGGACACACAATCCCGGGTTCTCACAAACTGTGGCCGGTTAGTGAGGTAGTCCAGGATCCATGATGACAGGTGCTGGTCCACCCCTGCGCACAGCAGCTTGTCCTTCAGGATCATCGGTTGGATGGTGTTGAAAGCACTGGAGAAGTCAAAGAACATGATCCTCAGCACGTTCCCGGGCTTCTCCAGGTGGGACAGGGAACGGTGAAGGAGGAAGATCACTGCATCCTCCATCCCAATGCCATGCTGGTAGGCGAACTGGAGTGGATCCATCGCTGGTCCCACCAGGGGGCGGAGGTGAGCAAGGAGCAGTCTCTCCAGGGTCTTCATCATGTGAGATGTCAGGGCCACTGGTCTGTAGCTGTTCAGGTCTTTGGGGTGGGAAGTCTTTGGTACAGGTACCACACAAGATGTTTTCCACAAATGTGGAAAACAACTCAAGTTATTTCTGTGACCATTGTGGGTTTTTCTTTCATTAACAGAGGGGTACCAACAATTTTGTCCACGGCTGTATATCCACAAGTTGTTTAAGATTTTCCCCACAACTATAGACTGATTTATCATCAGTATATAATATGCATTTTAAATTCCTGAAAACACTACACAAATCATTTATATATATATATTTACAGTATATATATATATATATATATATATATATATATATATATATATATATATATAAAGTGATTGATCAAGAACTGAACCCTGTGGAACTCCAAATCATTATTAATTATTATTATATTAATATTATGATATTATCATTAACACCCTTAAAATATGATAGCTTACATTATTATAGTGTGCATATACTGATATTAAGTTTTAACCACCTGAGTGTAGTTCTTTTCATGCCATACAGTTCCAGTTTTCTTTATAATTTATGGTCAACTGTATCAAATGCTTTTGAAAGTCAAGAAATATCCCAATTACATGCTCTATGCTGTTCACTATAGTTTCAATAGAATCCAGTAAAGCTAATGTGACATTGCTGTTTTCTCTGAAACCATACAATTGTTCACATAAAACTTAATGCTCAGATATGAATTAATTAGGCTTTTAAACAAATACCTTTTTTTCCAAAAATTTTGAAAAAGAGAAAAAAAAACAAATGTCTATCTCCAGATTTATCTGATTAATGTAATTTTTACCTTATTGGGGATTTGATTGCATCAAACGCAAAAGTTCACAATGACATAATACAGAAACACTTTTACATCAAATAACAGAGTGTGATGGTCTGGTTTATCCCCCAAGGGGCAGGAAAATGTCTCTGGAAATGAATCAAGATATGCATTGGTTGTCTGTTTTGTTTTAACACAAAAAATACATTGCTCTGAGATCTGTGGAACACACCTGAAGTTTGTATTAGTGGGAGAAAAGGAAAAGAATTCAATTTTCTGCTCCCAGTTTTTCTGGTACACTTAGTCTTTTTGGGACGGTACTTTTTACACTAATGCAAAGAAATGCCTGAAGGTGCATTAAATGGGTAACTTTCAGCCCAGTCTTTGTCTCTTTTCTTTCATTCTCTCTTCCAGTTGCAAATAAATGTATGATAAATGTAAAACAAAAACAAAGAAAAAGAAAAAGAAAAAGAAAAAGAAAAAGGAAAGGAATACACTTACATATGTCTATGTTTCTAGGTGTTCACAGTGATAATTTAGGAGAGAAGCTACGACTCCCTTAAGTGATTTAAGAACAGCACAAGACCTCAGGGAAAACAAAAATGAGAGCAGGATAATGGAATATGATATTGTGCAGAGAGATGTTGAAAAGAAAGAAGATCATGCCACAGATACACATTTTTTTTCTTTCCGCCTCTGTCGGGTGTCTGTGGGTCAGGAAATAGAAGGATTCACTAATGAGAGAATTGGTGGCTTGAGCCCTGGTTCATCTACTGTAGGATGCATACCAAAGATAATGAACAAAATTACATCCAGTGCTTCTGTTGGGGTGTGTATGTATGTTTGTATGTAAGTGGATAAGTGTTTAGAGCAATGTTGGGAACCATATCTTTCTAGAGTGCCACTGTCATGAAACAGCCCTGTCTGAGGGCAAACAGGACACCAAGCGCAGACTGTGAGCTTGTAAATTTATTAACTAAAAGGGAACGTAACATACTAAACACACAACAACGAAAAAACGCAGCTCAGAGGCTGGAGCGATAGCTGCAAAAATAAACCAGGACATAAGCAAGAACAGAATAAACAATAACTTAACTTGACAGGATGACCAAGGGATTCCAGACATGAATGATTGTTGACGCCGCTGCACGAGGGAAATGGTGCCCATGGCTTAAGTGGGCCACCCCTGATCACAAACACCTGCAGGGTCCTGAGCGGATATTATTGCTGGCAGCCATGACAGAGTGCAAACAGAACTTGACAGCAGGAAGTGACACGCGAGCTGTCACAGCGCCAGCAACAATCAAAACAAAAACCCAAAGAAGGAAATAAAGACTCTAATAATGAAATAACCAAAAACAGAAACCCAAAACAGTCAAACAGAAAAATAAACAAACAGAAAAAGACTAAATAAATCTAATAACTAAGCACGGCCCCCGCCCGTGCAAAGGATCATGACAGAGCCGGAGTGTCTGAGGTGGACCCCAGACACCCCAGGGTATCATCACAAAAAAACAAAAAACAACCCCCGCCCCACAGAAGACCACCCCTTCCCAAATACAAAACGAAACCCAACATGGCACTATGACCAAAACTAAAACAAGGGGAAAATGTTCATACTGGAGGAGGGTGGAGCTCACGACCAGCAGGAACAGAACAGCCCGGAAACACCACTGCTGAGGCACACCCAGAGGCCAGGGAACAAGATTCAAATTCAGCCGGAGTACAGCGGGGCTCAATGGCTGAGTGAATAGGGAAAAGGAAAATACCTGGTCGTAGCTCAACACACTCTCCTCAACGGCGACAGTAGACAACACACTCAGACAATGGCAGATCACCTGAGGACATCTCAGTAGGGGGCAAACAGATCCAAACCTAACCATAATTATGACATTGAAAACTAATACTAATAAATAGACAAAATATTAAACTAAGACCAAGGTATAATCAAGCTGAGGGTAAATGTACAAAATACAACAAAAAGAAAATAAAGCCAGTCTAAAATGAAATATGACAAGGCTCCAAACTAGAGGTCGTAACTAGAAACAAATTAGCAAATAAATTTCCTCAAATAATTACAAAAAGAAAAGAAACAAAAAAACAGAAAAACAGTAAACAGTAAAACCCAACAAACAAAACAAAAGGTTCAGTCTTAGCAGGAACTCAAGATCTCAAAGGCAAGGAGAAAATAAGAACTAAGCATATACAGAAAAAGATCCCAGAAAAAAAAAACAAAAAACATTGCATCGACAGGAAAACATATAACATGAAATGACCAGAAAAACAACTCACCCCGGAGCGGGGGGAGGGGCAGGCATGGAGGGATCAAAAACAAAAGCACACATCCCAAAAACAAAGGAAAACCAAAAGAACCCACTCAAGACCCCCAACCCAGAACAGCAGGTGGCAAACGTTCAAGGGTTGCAGAGGAAAAACTGAGACAGCTCGAGTGGCCTACCAAAGTCCCAGGATCACCAACGTCTATCCCGGAACACGTCGGGTGGTCCCCCCGAGACCCACAACAACCCGAGCAGGAGGGGCAGACCATCAGGCGCCCTCATCGGCATCCCTAAGCCTGCGAGCCGCAGTACACAACCCCCCCCCCCCCCCCCGAAGCACAGGAACCGGGAGGCGGCGTTTATCTAAGATCAGCAGCCAACCAGCGGGAACCTCCCATGATGCACCTGCGGCGGCCCCAGGCTGGGGCATAGCTGCACCTCCAGGGACCATAGACGGCGGGAAGGCAGCACCCTCGGTGGCCTCGGTCTGAGTCATCGCACCCATGGTGGCTTCGGGCTAAAGCGTCACACCCATTGAGATCACGGATGGAGGGGGAGCAGCACCCACAGAGATCTCGGACAGAGGGAGAGTAGCCCCCATGGAGATCTCGGACGGAGGGGGAGCAGCACCCTCGAAGATCTTGGACAGAGGGGGAGCAGCACCCATGAAGAGCTCAGACAGAGGGGAAGCAGCACCCACGGAGACCTTGGAGACCCTAGATGGTGACTTGGACAAAGGAACACAGACAGGAACACACACCAGATCAGGGTCACTGGCAGCAGTAGAGCCCTACGGGGAAAAGTCAAGTGCAGCTGAGGGCTGCACCTGGTTCTCCCCACCAAGAGCCAGACAAGATTTTTCTGGGCTACAAAAGGGAACTTGCCTGCCCTCGAGCTCCACCGCCATCCAGGACTCTGACGATTCCACCGTGGCAGTCCGGACATCCAGCTGGATGGTTGGTGCTGGACTCTCTGAAGCTGCAGGCCTGTCCACCACATGCCGATTCCCTCCCAGGACCAACAGACTCTCCGACACGATGGCTGGAGCAGGGGGAACTTCAGCACTGCGTGACGGAGCCAGGAAACGCCTCAATGACGGTATCGGGTCCAGCATTGCCAAAACCAGGGGACTCACAGTTGGCTCAGGTTTCGGGCCACGGGGAGCACTGCTCTCCTGTCTGGGATGTGGCTGCACAGCCGACACTGGATCCTATGGAGCCACTGGCCTCCTCTTCTTCTGGTGGCTCCCTCCCAGGACCGGCGGACAAACAGTGAAAACAGAGGAGGACATGGGAGAGGCAGGTGAACATGAAGAAATGACTGCAGCAGCAGGAAAGGAAGGCTCAGCCAACATGGGTGACTGCTGCTGAGTTTCCCCGCCGGTAACAAGGTGAGACAATTCATCCTCAGAGGTTATTAAATGAAAAGTTACTTGCCTGTTGCTCCCTGAGTGTAGTGGTGGCTGCTGCAGACGGACCGGAAGACTCCTCCCTGCTGGCTGTGAGGGCCGAGGACACTAGCACAGATCCCAGCTGATCCGGCCCTGCAGGCATGACGACGGATGGGACGGGACATCCTCTCATGACCTGGGCCACGAGTTCAGGAAGAAGCAATGGCTTGTTATCAAGGACCAGCTCCACCTCTGCCACCAAAACCTACTGGCGTTCCTCCTGCAACTTCGCCGATAGTGTGGGCCGCAATTTGGGAGCAGAAGGCAGGGCTGCTGCTGCTGGGAAGTGGTGACAGGCTTGGGATTTCCCGCACCCGAGGCCGCTTCCTCGTTGGCGCCGGCGCAGGTGTGGAGGATTTCTCCCCCAGCCCGTGGAGCATGGCCGATGGATTGGCTATGGAGAGGAGAAGGTCAGAGAGTTCCGGATGGCTCCACAGTCTGGGGCATGCTTCCAGCACTTGTGCAGCTCCCACCAGACACTCCCAAACCATCTCAGGAGTGCGGGAAGCACAAGCCTCAGACAAGCTGTAGTGTAAAACGCTGACCGTCCAACACTCCTCCTCACTAAACCCACATAGAACCGCTGCCATGTCGGCAAAAAAACAGATTCAAAGGAAAAATACGGGAGGGAAAAAACAGAGCTCACAGTCAGCTGGTGTCTTGATGGCAGCAGCGTACTGTCATGAAACAGCCCTCTCTGAGGGCAAACAGGACACCAAGCGCAGACTGTGAGTGTGTAAATTAAAAGGATATAAAAGGAATAATAGGATATAAAGGATTTTAGTGTATAACTAAAAAGGAATGCAACATACTAAACACTAAACCACAACAAAAAATGCAGCTCAGAGGCTGGAGCAATAAGTGCAAAAATAAACCAGGATGTAAGCAAGAACAGAGTATCTTGGGGTCTTATTCACAAGTGAGGGGAGAATGGAGCGAGAGATTGACAGGTGGATCGGAGCAGCATCTGCAGTGATGCAGATGTTGTACCGGTCTGTTGTGGTGAAGAGGGAGCTGAGCTCTAAGGCAAAGCTGTCGATTTATCTGTCAATCTACGTTCCTACCCTCACCTAAGGTCACGAGCTTTGGGTAATGACTGAAAGAATGAGATTGCAAATACAAGCAGGCTGAAATAAGCTTTCTTCGTAGGATTGCTGGACTTACCCTCAGAGATAGGGTGAGGAGCTCAGTAATCTGGGAGAGGCTCAGAGTAGAACCGCTGCTCCTCCACATTGAAAGGAGGCAGTTGAGGTGGTTTGGGCATCTGATCAGGATGCCTCCTGGACACCTCCCACTTGAGGTGTTTCGGGCACGTCTCTCTGGGAGGAGACCCCGGGGCAGACCCAGGACTCGCTGGAGAGACTATGTCTCCTAGCTGGTCTGGGAACGCCTTGGTATCCTCTCTGAAGAGCTGGAGCAGGTGGCTGGGGAGAGGGAAGTCTGGGCTTCTCTGCTTGAACTGCTGCCTCCACGACCCGGACCTCCGGAAAAGCGGTAGAAGATGATCCGGAAAGTGGTAGAAGATCATAAGCAAGAACAGGATAAACAATAACTTTAACTTGACAGGATGACCAGGGGATTCCAGACATGAATGATTGTTGATGCCACTGCACCAGGCAAATGGTGTCCACGGCTTAAATGGGCCACCCCTAATTACAAACACCTGCGGGGTCCTGAGTGGCGATAATTGCTGGCAGCCGTGACAGAGCGCAAACAGAACTTGACAGCAGGTAGTGATGCACAAGTTGTCACAGTGCCAGCAACAATCAAAACAAAAGCCCAAAGAAGGAAATAAAGACTCTAATAATGAAATGAATGTTGTGTTGGAGTTGGAGCTCTTCTTTGGGTGGTATGGGTGGTGGCTCCACCTTTCCGGTTCCGCCGCCACCCATGGGTATAAGAAGGCAGCGGGTAGGAGGGGTGGTCTTTTGGCCACCTCTCTGCCTGGCGGATGCGCTTGTATTGTAAGACGTGCCTATTAATAAACGTGTGTTCAGTTTTACACTTCGCCTCATCCTTGGCTCAAAGTACCGACATAACAACAACCAAAAACAGAAAGCAAAAACAATCAAACAGAAAAATAAACAACAGAAAAAGACAAAATAAATCTAAAAACTAAGCACGGCCCCTGCCCGTGCACGGGATCATGGCAGCCACACTGACTAAAACAAATTAATTGCAGACATGCAAAGTTAATAACTACAACCCCAATTCCAGTGAAGTTGGGACATTGTGTAAAATGTAAATAAAAAGAAAATACAATGATTTAAAAAATCTTTTTTCAACCTACATTCAATTGAATACACTACAAAGACAAGAATTTTAATGTTCAAACTGATAGACTTTATTGTTTTGTAGTAAGTTCAAATATTTATTCATTTTGAAATTGATGCCTCCAGCGCATTCAAAAAAAAAAAAAAAAGCTATGACGGGACAAGAAAAGACTGGGAAAGTTGAGGGATGCTCAAAAAACACCTTTTTGGAACATTTCACAGGTGAACAGGTTTAGTGGAAACAGCTGGATGTCATGATTGGGTATTAAAAGGAATATCCCCAAAAGGCTACCTCGTTGACAGTCCAGGATGGGGCGAGGTTTACCACTTTGCGAACAGCTACGTAAGCAAATAGTATAAAAGTTTAAAGCAACATTTCTCAATGTACAATTGCAAGGGATTTCGGGATTTCATAATTTACAGTTGATATCATAAAAAGATTCACAGAATCTGGAGAAATTTCTACACATATGCAACAAGGCTGAAAAATAACACTGAAAGCCCATGACCTTTGATCCCTCAGACAGCATTGCTTTAAAAACCATCATTCTGTAAGGGATATTACCATGTGGGCTTGGGAACACTTTGGAAAATCACTGTCAGTTAACACAGTTCAGTGGCTATATCTCCAAGTGCAAGTTAAAAATCTGCCATGGAAAGCAAAAGTCATATATCAACAACACAGAGAAACTCTGTTGGTTCCTCTGGGCCTGAGCTTATCTGAGATGGACTGATGCAAAGTGTCGCGGACAGACGCTGTGCTGGATCTCCTCCTTCCCTGCCACCCATGAAGGACTGGGATAGAGAGCCACAAACCTCAGCAGACCCCCGCATGAGACAGGGGAGACCCTCGGTAAGTGAACGCAACAGGAGAAGGAGCACTCCATCTCCCCACTGGCCAAGAGCAACTTCTGTGCCACCGTTAGTGATCCACTGTTTTATGAAACTTGATGAAAGTTTGTACAGGCATCGTTCTCTTTTCCTGAAGTTTCAAACCCATTCATGTCTGTGTGTTGCACCCGTGCACACTACATTAAACCATTCGGCTAATTTTTCAACCCATCATTATCTGTTACCCATTTGTTCTCTCTAAAATAACTTACTCGGCATCAACGGTGATTGATGTCTTCCTTATTACCAAGCAGCATTAATATTGCATGCATTTTTGCTCATGTGCATGCCCTTTGGCCAGTACAAAACCTGTTTTAAACAAGCCACCATGATCAGAGTTCACTTTAGAAAATGTACCTCTGTGCATTAAAGGGATGGGCACGAGCACTTTGGATTGGATTATCCAAAACATACCTCTGAATAATTAGACCAGCCCCTTTTACACCATGCGCCAAGCGGAAAATTCATTTTTGAATCACTGTGATAAGTAAATGAACTTGGAAAGGCCCAAAAACACGTTCTGAGTCAGTGAGAACTGATTATGGACTGCGTCCTTGTATACAGCCCTGTGTCTTTGTAGTGTTTTCAATTGAGTATAGGTTGAAAAGGGTTTAAATTGTTGTATTTTAGTTTTATTTATGTTTTACACAATGTCCCAACTTCACCGGAACTGAGGTTGTAGATTCAACAATTACAGGCTCTAAAAGGGTATACCAATTAATGAAAATTCTGTGAAAGGAAATTCAATATTCAAACTGGTCCAAGCTTTCCCAGTGTTTCACCTAGCCACCAAGGCATAGGTTCTCAATAAAACACATTGTAAGGAGCTGGGGTATCAGGGGGTTGCAAAGTGACTTGTAGGTGTGCTACAACAGTGGGCAAGCCAAAGCAGCTTAAATAGTGAAAGTGGGATATTCCAAAGCTCAGTAAATACTGATAAAAAAACATTCCTCTTGGAAGTTTCGAGATTGGATTGAGATGGTCCAGTGACCTGTTCTGGACCTCAGGCTGTATTTTGTCCTATACTGTATGTCATTGAGAGTGAAGTGTTGTATTAATGTGTTCGTAAATGGTTGAATATGGCTAGGAGTAGAAAATGCCTCCTGGACGCCTCCCACTTGAGGTGTTTCAGGCACGTCCCACTGGGAGGAGACCCCGGGGCAGACCCAGGACACGGTGGAGAGACTATGTCTCCCAGCTGGTCTGGGAATGCCTTGGTATCCTCTCTGAAGAGCTGGAGCAGGTGGCGGGGGAGAGGGAAGTCTGGGCTTCTCTGCTTGAACTGCTGCCTCCGTGACCCGGACCTCCGGAAAAGCGGTAGAAGATGGATGGATGGATGGATAGAAAATGCATTGAGTGGTCATGAATCAAACAATTGTAACCAAAATATAACAGCAATCATGCAACTTAAACCACAAGGAAGAGTTTTTGTTGTTGGTATACTGGAACGTCTATCAGGCAGTATTCTTTACAAAAGTCTACTTTAATAATCTGAAAAAAATATATATTTTTGTTGTTTTTTAGTACTTTCTACAAATATGACAGCCTACAGGCAGGCCTCTGAAAGGAATTGGTGACAATGTATTGTGGAGAGTTACTACTGGCTGTATATTATATGGTTTCAGACTAGAACTCAGCCAAGTCTCACCTAAAACTCACACAAAGAGCACAATTTCTCACTCAGAAAACCTGCATATGAAACATATGAGAAAAGATTTTTATGTGCACTGGATATGCAGCATTTGCACCATTGAGAAATGCTCCTCTGCTGCTGTCTGTAGCTTTAACCGTTAGAGGAGGTGACGTCTAACCCTAACGTTTTTCCTAACCTTAACCATTTGTGTTATTTAGCATCCTGAACTGGAGAGGCCACTGCATGAAGGCATGTGTTTGGATTGTGGGAGGGAACGGAGTAGCCAGAGTGAGCCCACTCAAGCACAGGGAGAACATGGGAACTCCATCTGGGTTTGAGCAGCAAAGTTGAGCAGCAAAGTTACCATGTATGGGAGGATAACACATTATAGAGTATATCCAGGTTTTTCTATTGCAGATGCTGCAAGAGGTCCTGTAAATCTTTCCCAGTTCTGAGGATCAATTTCAACTCTGGCGCTCTCCTCCCAAGTGTAAAACAATATAGTTGAAGTTGCTGCCATTGATTCTTCTAATGAAATGATAGAATACACAACTTAGTAAACGGTCATTCAGGAAAACAACTGCATGCATGCACGCAAAGGGAGATTTCTATCCTTATTTCTAATAAATATTGTGGCTCAAACGTGTTCCTGGAATGTCAGGCTAAAGCACATGTATTTAGGAATTTAGCGGGATGTATATATTTTTTCTTTGTATATTTGTATATTATTTAAATATTTGTATCTTTACATTGTTAATATGATTACAGACAAATCATCCCACTAAGGTATTTTTAATGTATATTTAATATACAGAGAAGTTAGAACAATTGTTTCTTCTGTCATCTGACTGCCATACATCTAGCAAACACAGAAACAACTACTGTACTGCACAATTATCCTCCATCATCATATAATTACTGTGTTATGTGTTCTTCTGCCCATTATAGGCCCTATTACAACTATCTAAAGCACACATCTGTGCCATGCTTCCCATTTTGCACTTGTGGATTTGTTAGTTTCTGTCACTATATCGTTTGTTTTTCCACACTCTGTGTCACGCCATCTGATCACCTGAAGATTGCACACCCGCTTTACGCTGCAAAGAGGAGACTCATTTAAAAGAGGTATGGCATCAGCACAATCTCGGCGCGTTGGCATTTTGGGGCATTTTCTGTCAATGCACTTTTGAGCAACAAAACACAGGTCTATAATAAGTAGTGCATTGTCATTGCTATTTTAGTGGGACATTTTAAGCAGCATCTGCAGTGATGCAGATGTTCTACTGGTCTGTTGTGGTGAAAAGGGAGCTGAGCTCTAAGGCAAAGCTGATGCTTTACTTGTCAATCTACATTCTTACCTTCACCTATGGTCATGAGCTTTGGGTAATGACTGAAAGAATGAGCTCGCAGATACAAGTGACTGAAATGAGCTTTCTCCGTAGGATTGCTGGACTCACCCTCAGAGATAGGGTGAGGAGCTCAGTCATCCGGGAGAGGCTCAGAGTAGAACCGCTGCTCTTCCACATCGAAAGGAGCCAGTTGAGGTGGTTTGGGCATCTGATCAGGATGCTTCCTGGACACCTCCCACTTGAGGTGTTTCGGGCATGTCCCTCTGGGAGAAGACCCCGGGGCAGACCCAGGACTTGCTGGAAAGACTATGTCTCCCAGCTGGTCTGGGAATGCCTTGGTATCCTCTGTGAATAGCTGGAGCAGGTGGCGGGGGAGAGAAAAGTCTGGGTTTCTCTGCTTGAACTGCTGCCTCCGCAACTCGGACCTCCGGAAAAGTGGTAGAAGATAGATGGATGGATGGATTTTAAAATTGTGGGAGCGCTTATACTGACAGTTGCACATGAGGTAACACTCACAGCATGCACTCTGATTTTCCGTTATTTTAATGAACAGTTATAAAAGTTATAATCTAATCAAAGTCTTGTTAATCGTCATTATAATTATAATATGATGAGACACTGAATAGTTTTTATTCTATCCACATTTTCATTTTAGTCACAAATTTAAAGGAGGAATATAGTCAATCGGTCATTAATTAATTTATTATTTAGAGGAATGAATGAATGAACAGGGAGTGTGTGGGTTTTACGTTTCACCACAGACTGGAACGTTCACAAGAGGTGCGACGGCAGGAGGATCCGCTCCACACTGAACCTCCACTGGTGTGGCCCCTGTGATCAGTTCTGGACAGACTGGTGGTTTGGGGCTCGATGGGCGCAGTGGCCGGTGTGGATCCAGTAAACAGAGGAGGTGATGTCCAACACCCATGGTGGGATGGGACTGTCAATCTAAAGATTTCAAATTACAAACTTCTCTACTAAGACAAAATATTTTGTCCACATACATGATCTATCATGTCTGTGTCTCCTTCACTCTTGTGTCTGTTCACGTGTGCAAGTCCTGTCCCGGCTAATGAGAAATGCACATTCTCAGCTGTTGTTTGTCTGTTAAATGTATTAATCTGAAGACAGCTAAATACAAACTATCCATGAAACAGACAGAGTTTTCATTCCACAGAGAAAATGGTGCGTGGGCTTACAAAATTATGCAGCGGATCCTCCTCTTTGCACAGAGGTTTCAAACCCATTCATGTCTGCATGCTGCACAATGGAGCGGAATGTGTCTGGCGTGGATCTGTATGAGCAACATTAAACCTAACTTAGGCTGCATGTCCACCAAACACGTTTTTTGTCACCTGACCACCGTGAACATTTTTTTTTCAGCATTTGTGTGCTGTGCTCTGGAAAAAAAAAGTCTGTGCCCTGTATTGCAGCAACAGCTTGTCACTCACAGCTCAGCACATCCGCTTTTCCGATGGTCAGACTTTCTGCTTTGGTAGCAGCTGTCATGCTGCTGGGCACGGGTGGGGGCCATGCCCAATCTCCCGTTTGAGTTTAGTCTGTTTCTGTTCATTGGTTTCTTTGTTCATTATTTTCTGCTGTATTTGGTCTCTGTTTGTGTATGAGCTGTCCGTATTTTCTGGTTTGTTTTATGGTTATTTCATTATTGGTTTCTGTACATTCTTTTCTGGGTTGGCTCCCAACCCAACCAGGCACTGTGACAGCTCGTGCGTCATTTCTGGGTGTCAAATTCTGTTCACAGGCTATCACAGCTGCCTGCAATTATTCTCACTCATGATCCCACAGCTGCTGTCTATCAGTTGGCCCTATTTAAGCAGGTTTTTCCACTTCCCAGGTGCAGAGGTGTTAAATCTTTCCAGTCGGGAATCCCCCGGTCATCACAGCAGCTGTAAGTTGTTGTTTACCTGCCTATAGTCACGCGTGTGTCCCACGCATCCCCCTGTTTATCCTGGCATCCATCGCCCCAGCCTCAGAGATGTGTTTTTCGTTCATGTGTGTTTTTGTGTTTAGTGCTTCTTTTCTGTTAATAAATGTGCAAACTCACAGTCTGCAGTTGTAGTCTTTGTTTGCCCTCAGAGAGTGTGGTTTATGACAGCAGCTCTGGATGCAAAATATGATGACACGGAAAGCAGGAATCTGAGTACAGACCATGACCACAGCTCACTTTAGATCATGCACCCCTGTATATTTAAGGGACGGCCTGGAGAACTTCTGATTGGATTATTGCATATTACACCCAAAACGCATCTTTGATTAATTAACCCATTTTCTGTCTATGGCGCAGCAGTGCTCCTGTCAGCACACCACCCTCTGGTGGTGAGCTGATAGAATATTTAGATATGACAAATTCCAAAGGCTGTAACTTGGAAGTGGTAAGCGATAATTTTTTAGATTTTTTTTAGATTTAGTATACTTTATTGATCCCCAGAGGGGAAATTGAGGGTCATCCACCACCTGGATGGATGAAGCAGCCACGATATGGCGCTATCCCTTAACCATTCACACACACATTCACACCTAGGGCCACTTTAGAGTCTCCAATTAACCTAACCTGCATGTTTTTGGCATGTGGGAGGAAACCGGAGAAATCCCGGAGTAAACCCACGCAAACACGGGGAGAACAGATAATGGCTTACTGTCAATTAGAAAGATGTAGAATATGATACAAAATTTGAGATAGGAGCAAATTTATGCATCTAATTTGCATAATGTGACAGCAGCCGTATCGAATTACATAACTTTCAGTCAAAAGTGGACTTTGGACATATTTACACAAAGGATGGTTTTGTTTTGTTGTCTTCATTTTTGTTTTTGTTTTTTGTTATCTTATCTTCAAAGTACATGAACCAGAAAATCAGTAGAATGTACACAAACAAGTAAATACATCGGACCTACCACACACTATGTCTTCATTCGTCCATTTTCGTCGTCCCCGGTCCTTATTTTGTCTTCTGCCAGTCATTTTTGCTTTCTCTCCCAGATCCAGAAACTCTCATATGTATGTTATGATTTATTCCACCTCAATTTCAGTTACGTAACGCCGTCGAACCAGCGCTATTGTTCTCTGTTGTCACGCGCAGCTCCGTCGATGGCAGACAAATGTGTACATGCTCCGGGCCATCTTCTGCTTTCACAAAAGGTAAATATCTCCCTTCAGAAGCTAATTAATCTCTTTTTAGAATCAGAGTTGGAAAAATTTGGAGCAAATGCTTCCTCCGTGTGGAAATATATGGTGGGATGGAGCCTTTGTTTACATTCTCTTCTTCCCGTTTCTGGAAATGATGTTTGAGGCAGTTCGTTTGGGTGAAGTCCTCCAGTCCTCCAGTGAAGAGCAGTAAGCTATACAGTACGTGTCTGATATCTTGTGATGTGAAATGCTTGGTACAACTGGGTTTTCTGTGCTTTTTGGACACATCACGTGACAGGCGCGGATCTGCAACATAGGCAGCAGGTGACACACATGTTTTATGACAGCCAGACAATTCAAAGGGTTAAACCAGCCCATATGTCTTTTGCATTGCACAGAGACCATTTTTCCTACTGCTGTGATAACAAATGGACTTTGATATGCCCAAAAAAGTGCTCTATACCTTAGACAATAGACTGTTGGCTAGATTGTCATAATAAGCCCCACAAGGCTCCACACACTTGACATCTTTATCACTGAAGTGAGTTCTCTTCATGTTTTTGTCCTCCTCCAGTGAGAGATAGAAGTAAAGTGTAGGGTAATTGAATAAAAATCAAAACTCCCACTCTCTAATGAAATTAAAGCAAAATGTCCATAGCCTGCCTTTGTAAAAAAAAAAGGGTTCAACTAGGACACTTGAGGCAGACATTTCTCCAGGTCTGTAAAAACATGCTAACTACTAGAATGTAAATAAGCTAATGCGCAATTAAACATGTAAAAAAAAGGAGCATCAGATTGTGGCTTCATCTCATCATTGGGCAATGACATGAGTGTGAGGGCAGTGCAAAATATTAATTTTTTCTTCCGCTTTTATCACTTTGACACATGCCTACCAACACCTCTCTGTCGCTTTCTGTGTTCCTGCCACAAATACATACATGACACCTTCACCCACACACAGCTCTCTGAGGTGAAACAAAAATAAGAGGCAGAGGACTTTAATTCAGTTAGCTTTACTAGCATTATTTTCTCCTCAGTCACAACAGTGGTAACTGAACAAGTCAAAACACCTGCAACTTGCTGGGGACTCATAAAAAAAGTGTACTGATTATTCAAAGAGCAAAGAACAGGTACCTGATTGGGCTTGTGTGATGGAACGGTAAGCAACCAACCTAATCTCTATCACAAAATGCACAGTTGTGGATTTATATTCATATAGATCAAATGGAAAGTCACATGAATCAGAAGAGAAAGAAATGGCTGAAATGGGAATATAGAGCAGGGAATGGACAAAATAATGTAAGCTTGTTCTCTTCCTCTACAGCACCTTTCATTTTGTGCCTGTTGCTTTGTGCGAGAGTACCACTTTACCGTTGTCATTCAGCAATGCTGAGTTTTTCCACTCATTTCTACTATGCAGTGTGTATATGTTTCACGTACACACACACAACCAAAGGACACAAACCAAAGCAATCATCAGGGGACATACTATGAGACTTGAAGAGAGCAAATATAAAGGCTGGTTTCCATTGCAGGAATCTTTGGAGTGCTAGGGATAATCAATGGCAGTTCTTTTTTTACCCATTCCCACAAAGTACTAGAGACCATTTAAGTCCACCAAAATCCTTTTCCACTAACCTTTATTGTTAGGAACTCAATCCTAGGAACCTTTGCCTGACTACAGTGCCTTCAAAAAGAATTCTCCAGCTTTACCTTCACCAAAAACTGAATCAGTTCTTCTGTGGGCCAAGGTCTACCACTACAGAACTTCCACTACATTAAAAAAAATAAAAATGGGTTCTGTAGTGGTTTTGCAGTTTTGCTGACCATCAAACAAACTTACAACCTAGACATTGCTCAAATATCAATGCTTCAAAACAGAAAACGCCATAAATTTTACATTTCTCATAAAATTGTTTTACCAGAGTGGTGGCCTAGTGGTACATCGTGGACTCAACAGCACAGAGGTTCTGGGTTCAAGCATCAACCAGTTCATACCAAACACCATAAAAATGCTACTTTCTGCCTCCTAGCTTGGTGCTCAGCATAACAGAATTGGGCAAGGACTGACTCCTTACTGTAGCGTCCACTAAGAGTAGCCATGTGCTGTAAGGCCTTGTTTTTCAACCAGGGTTCCTCAGAACTTGGGGGTTCCATGATAGAACATTCAGGGTTCAGTGGGAAATTGTCTAATTTCACTTCTTAACTTGTAAAAAAAAATGCAAATAATCTGCCCTTGTTGTGAATGAGCGCCGGTAGTGGTTCTTCCATGTCAGAAGGTGGCTCTTCTTTTTCATGTGTTTTACAGAACTTATTGACCTTGTGAAGACATGCTAGGTCATGATGACTAGATGAAAACAGTGATGGATAAATATTAGTAGAGGAAAGACTCCGACTCTGAAGTTCTAGCACATGGCGAAGGGCCAAGCAGTGTGGGCTGGACAAACTGAGGAGGTTCTGCAGTTCCAGAAGGATATTCTAGCATCTCCACAGTTGTAGCAGCTAATGACTAATGCTACTGCAGCAGCAACTCGACATAGCCAGTGAGTACATAAAGTGTGCAAATGTCATCCTGTATAATCATCCAGTGATGATCCAGTTGTATTGTGGAAGAAAACAGGTTTTGATTCAGAATGAGAAGTGGCGAAACACACGCCCACGTCATCTAAGGAATTGTGTATATGACAACGTTTTCACTGCAACTGGAAAAAAAAAATCTGTGGGCACAAGTCAACTGCACATGGATCCACAAACAGATGAAAGGCAAGCCAATTGGTTATACAGTGGTGTGAAAAAGTGTTTGCCCCCTTCCTGATTTCTCATTTTTTTGTATGTCACTTAAATGTGTCAGATCATCAAACAAATTTTAATATTAGACAACAATAACTCAAGTAAACAGAAAATGCAGTTTTTAAATTAAGGTGTTTATGATTAAGGTGAGAAAAAAAAATCCAAACCTACGTGGCCCTGTGTGAAAAAGTGATTCCCCCCTAAACCTAATAACTGGTTGGGCCACCCTTGGAAGCAACAACTGCAATCAAGTATTTCCGATAACTGGCAATGAGTCTTTTACAGCGTTGTGGAGGAATTTTGGCCCACTCGTCTTTGCAGAATTGTTGTAATTCAGCCACATTGGAGGGTTTTCGAGCAATAACTGCCTTTTTAAGATCATGCCACAGCATCTCAATTGGATTCAGGTCTGGACTTTGACTAGGCCACTCCAAAGTCTTCATTTTGTTTTTCTTAAACCATTCACAGGTGGACTTACTGGTGTGCTTTGGGTCATTGTCCTCCTGCAGAACCCAAGTGTGCTTCAGCTTGAGGTCATGAACAGATGGCCGGACATGCTCCTTCAGGCCTGCAGGCAATTTTTGCCCAGTCTCTTTCTTATGGTGGAATCATGAACACTGACCTTAACTGAGGCAAGTGAGTTCTTTGGATTTTGCTGTGGGGTCTTTTGTGATCTCTTGGATGAGTTGTCGCTGCACTCTTGGGGTAGTTTTGGTTGACCGGCCACTCTTGGGAAGGTTCACCACTGTTCCATGTTTTCGCCATTTGTGGATAATGGCTCTCACTGTGGTTCACTGGAGTCCCAAAGCTTTAGAAATGGCTTTATGACCTTTTCCATACTGACAGATGGCAATTACTTTGTTTCTCATTTTGTTCCTGAATTTCTTTGGATTGCAGCATGATGTCTAGCTTTTGAAAATCTTTTGGTCTACTTCACTTTGTCAGGCAGGTTCTATTTAAGTGATTTCTTGATTGAGAACAGGTGTGGCGGTAATCAGGCCTGGGTGTGGCTAGAGAAATTGAACTCAGCTCTCCAAAGATGTGATAAACCACAGTTAATTTATGTTTTAATAGGGGGACAATCACTTTTTCACACAGGGCCATGTAGGTTTGGATTTTTTTTTCACCCTTAATAATAATCACCTTCATTTAAAAACTGCATTTTGTGTTTACTTGTGTTATCTTTGTCTAATATTTAAATTTGTTTGATGATCTGAAACATTTAAGTGTCACAAAAATACAAAAAAATGAGAAATCAGGAAGGGGCAAACACTCTTTCACACCACTTTATATCGTCTTCTTCTTCTTCTTCTTCTTCTTCTTCTTCTTCTTCTTCTTCTTCTTCTTTTGTCTGCTTCCTTTAGGAGTCTCTACAGCAGACCATCTACATTTATCTCACCCTATCCCTTCATCTTCCTGTGTAACACAGACCCTCTCCATGTCCTCCTTCACTGCATCCATGAATCTTCTCTGTGGTCTTCCTCTCTTCCTCCTGCCTGGCAGCTCCATCTTCAAAATCCTTTGTCCAAGATATCCACTATCCCTCCTCTGCACATGTCCAAACCATCTCAGCCTTGACTCTCTTTGTCTCCAAACCGGTCAACCTAAGCTGACTCTCTGATACAGTATACTCATTTCTAATCCTGTCTCTCTTCATCCTGTCATGGTTCGAGCGCCGATCTCATCCACGCTCAAGCCATGCATCATCCTCACCGGGTTTGACAGCGATGTGTACCTTCCGGCTCCCTGAGCCTTTATTGTGACAGCACTCGGAGGGGCTTCCTGCTGTCAAGGTTGACAGCTGAGCTGCATTTCGGCTCATCAGCAGTCCTCCATTTAAGAGGGCCCTGGGAGCGGAATAATGCAGCAGTCTCGTCAAAGGTTTCTCCATTGTCGGTCGTCAAAGATTCCTTCATGGTCTGATGCATCGACCATCCCTCTGTTATGACCGTAAGTGTGCTTCCTTATTTGCCTTATGGTCACCTGTATGTAGTGTTGTATGTTTTAGCCCACCGTGGCTCCTTATTTTGTGTTTCTTTTCTGTTGACAATAAACTGTGCAAACTCACCGGTGTCCTGTGGCGTCTTATGGTGGCTTGCGAGGGCCACCGCATGACAGTAGACTGCCGCCAAACTGAGATATGCCTGTCACCGTGAGTTTGCCATGGTTTGGAGTTTTTACCCTTCACTCGGGATTGTGAACAGGATGTCCGCCCTCGAGCGTGGGTATTGCCCTGAGTGGTTTGAGGAGATCGACGGCTATCTGGCGGAAGCCCGTCATCTCATTCCCACTCGAGCGGCCGATGACTATTTGTGCCTCGCCCAGCGGGCCTTATTAAGATACCACCTCACCTCTTTTCTGGAAGGAGGGGAGAGGGTATCATGGATTGTGGCTCAGCGAGAGTTAATTGTAAAGACGCTCCAGGAACCTTCTCCTCCTCCCTCGAGTACGGTGTCCCCGACGAGAGTGGAGATCCGTAGGCTGGAGGGAAATCCAGGCCGGAGGCCGACAGAGAGGCATCCCCACTCCACGTTTTGGAACTCAGCCCCTGTTGCCCGTCCAGTCAGGCCATGTGTTCCTGGTCTCCTCACCGCACCGTCAGCCAGTAAGCTTCATCGCCATGTCACAACCAGGCCCCAGCGAGAATCCTGTCTGGATCCAGCTCCGGGTCGTCGGAGGAACCCAGCCTCCCAGTCAGCTGCATCTCCCATGTCACGACAGGAGGGAATTCCCACAGTCGCCTCCCCCGGGTCATCTGTCTCAGCTGTGCCGTCAGCTCCTCCTGCCCAGATCGCCACAGCTGCCGCCCCCTCCTCCCCGACGTCATCTCCAGCTGCTGCGAGTGCTGTGAGTTGTGCTTCGGCGAGGCCCGTCAGCAATCCACCACGAGCAGCTCCTCCTCGTCTACTCAAGGGGCCTGCCGTCACCATCCGGAGGGGAAAAAGGAAAACTCCATCCGCTACAGCAGGCACCATCTATCCTCCAGGAAACAGACAAGTGCAAGTTCATTCTTCTCTTCATAGTTGTGATTTGCCTTGTCTGACTCCTGGGGGGGGAGTTTGGGGTTCGCAGTCCCCCGAGCTCCCACCACCTGCTGTAGCTCTTATTACTAAACCTGCTGCCTCTGTGTCTCCCTCCGCTGAGCGGTCCAAGACGCCAGGCCTACATCGCCGGACGAGGAGGGGGCCTGCGGTTCTGGAGAGCCTGGTACCAGCCCCGCAGCCACGTCATGGGCATAGGAGGAAAGCGGACTGCAGCATGGAGCCTGCGCCAACGATGAAGCGTCCCTGGGTCTCCACAGAGGAGCAGTTCAAGCCAGCGGGTCGAGGGTCCCCTGCCACCATGCCATGTGGGTCGTCGGCGTGGATGTTAGCGCCGTAGGGTCCTCAGACTGCAGAAACCATCATGCCGGCTGCGGAACCCGCCGTGGCAGAGAGAGAGCCTGACGACGATCTTCTTCATCCTGAGCCTGGATCAACGAAGTTCTGGATGGCGACAGAACCCGAGTGCAGGCAAGTGCTCTACTTTATTTTTCTCCTTTCTATCTTGGAGCATTTCTGCCTGCCTCTCGGGGAGGTGAGCCAGGGGCAGCCGTCTGCTGCACCCGAGCTCGTCTCGCTGGGCTCTTTCGCTACCGGTGATTCTGATCCCGGTTCTTTCTTGTCTCCTGAGCCTTCTTCCAGAGTCGCCGGGGCGGTGCCAATCGCAGTCACTGTGCTGGAGGTTCCAGGTTTGGGGTTGGAGGTCATCATCGGTGCCGCGCCGACCCAAACGGGGTCCAACACGGGGGCAGCCGCGACCCAATCGGGTGTCCAACACGGGTGCAGCCGAGACCCAATCGGGGTCCAATGCGGGTGCAGCCGCAAGTGCAGCATCGGTATGGGTCAAGGTCGGTGAAGGAGCTGCAGACCCTTTGCCACCTGACATTGTGCGGGCTCATCATCACCATCATCTCCCTCGTTATAATCACCAACCCAGCTTATCACCACCAGGGGCTGTTAGGGCCTCTACGTTCGGCCTGGCTCTCACACGTCTTCCCCCCCACCAGGGAGGCCACCGCCAATTGTTTCCCCAGGGTTCTGGTGGCTGAGGGATGCGGGTCGGCTGCCAGAGGAACTGTTTCGCCGGTTCAGCACCCTGGGTCAGCCACCCGACATACTGTGCTTTCAACTGGGCGACCTGGTTCGGCCGCCGGAGGTTCTGACTTTCCGGGCCTGGGACTGGGGTAGGCCGCCCGATTATGTCCTTTTCCCCTTAATCACCCCTTGGCCGTTGGACGCAGGGAGACCGCAGGAACTGTTCCCGTTGTTTTTGGACTCTGCCTGTCGTCATCCTCTTGGGTTGTGTGGTTCCATTGAGATTGAAGGTCATTTGGTGTGATAGTTCTGCTCAGTGTTCTTGCCATTGTTAGCATGTTTTTTTTCCCCTCTTCTGTCTGAGGGATATAACGTGCTTAACTTGTGGGTTTTTTTCTTTTTTTTCTTGCCCTGTGTGTTACTGTGCATTATGGAGTATTGTATTCTCTGTTAACCATGCTCTGTAATTGCCTCATTTGTGCCCTGTTTTAATTATGATTTGTGCATTAGGGAGTATTGTGTTTTTCTGGTAAGCCTTACTCTGTAATTATCAGTGTGCTCTCGGCCATCATCATGACATTTTCTCTGTTGCTGGTCCTCTTCCTCCAGGCCTGTTTCCCCATCCGCCCACCCTGGGGGGGGGGGGGGGAGGTTGGGTATCATTGGGCGTTCGGAGCTCGCCTTTGGGGGGGAGGTACTGTCATGGTTCGAGCGCCGATCTCGTCCATGCTCGAGCCATGCATCATCCTCACCGGGTTTGACAGCGGTATGTACCTTCCGGCTCCCCGAGCCTTTATTGTGACAGCGCTCGGAGGGGCTTCCTGCTGTCAAGGTTGACAGCTGAGCTGCATTTCGGCTCATCAGCGGTCCTCCATTTAAGAGGGCCCTGGGAGCGGAATAATGTGGCAGTCTCGTCAAAGGTTTCTCCATTGTCGGTCGTCAAAGATTCCTTCATGGTCTGATGCATCGACCATCCCGCTGTTATGACCGTAAGTGTGCTTCCTTATTTGCCTTATGGTCACCTGTATGTAGTGTTGTATGTTTTAGCCCACCGTGGCTCATTATTTTGTGTTTCTTTTCTGTTGACAATAAACTGTGCAAACTCACCGGTGTCTTGTGGCGTCTTATGGTGGCTCGCGAGGGCTACCGCATGACACATCCTTCCCAATGAGATTCTTAGCATCTTCAACTCTGCCACCTCCAGCTCCGCCACCTGTGGCCGTGGTGCAGGTGTAGTGTGGCCGACTACTGATCGGAGAGGGAGGGGTTCGGTTCCCGCTCTCTCTGCAGTCTGCATGTCGGTGTCCTTGAGCAAGACACTGAACCCCAGTTACTTCTGGAGGGTCAGGCCAGCGCCTGTGTGTGGCAGCTTCTCTGCCATGTGTGTAAATCTGCACGTGAATGGGTGGATAACAGGATCTGTAAAGCACTTTAGTCATTCAGAGAAGAGTAAAATGGGCTATATAAGTGAACGCCATTTACCATTTCCAAACCATACAACATAGCAGGTCTCACTACCATCTTATACCTCTTCCCTTTCACTCTAGCTACTATCTTTCTGTCACTACACACACACACACACACACACACACACACACACACACATATATATATATATATATATATATATATATATATATATATATATATATATATATACACATATACTACTCACAAAAAGTTAGGGATATTCGGCTTTTGGGTGAAATTTCAAGATGCACCTAAAATGCACTATAACCTTTACAGGTGAACTTAATTTGACCTTCTCTAACCTTTTGAATGCACATGTCCATCTGCTCAGTGTTTCAGTACTTTTTGCATTACTTGCTGTTCTCTAGTAAGGTGCTTAACAGCATAATTTACAACTGGTGTTTGATCCATGAATTGAACAATAAATTGTCTGGTTCAATTAGAATTGGGATTTAAACAGTCCTCTTCATCATGCTGTTCACATTTTGACATCATGAGACCAAGACAACACCTAACAATTGATCAACAGTACCTCACCATTGCGAGGTTTCAAACAGGACGTTCTCAGAGGAAAGTGGCCACTGAGCTTAGAGTGTCACAAAGCGCCATTAGCAGGTTGCAACAGAGATACAGAGAGACTGGAAGAGTCACAGAAAGGCATAGAAGTGGACGTCCTTTGCCACATCCCACACTGATGACCGTTTCATTGTAAACAGTGCCCCATGGAACCGGATGATGAATGCTACTCAACTCCAGGCACGTTGGTATACCCACCACTGTTGTTGGCTTTTGTTTTAATAAATTGTTTGAGATGAGGAGGTCACCATTGCATGCTTCTACTTAAATGCCCTACTTTCTTGTTATAATGTCACTGTAGTGTGAACTGTTTACATTTTCCATAAATTTCACCTTAAAGCCAAATATCCGTAACGTTTTGTGAATAGTATACTGTATATACAGTATATCATATAAACCGCAGTTAATGGCAGAAAGCGCAAACAGTACTTTTTTGGCCTAGCTGCACTCTGTACCGAAGCCGCTCTGTGCCATACAGACACTGCGAAGTCAAACAAGCTGGATCACTGCCAAGGAAATCCCCAAAACGAAGTCACATTAGTTTACAAAGTTATCTGTCGGAGTTCTCACCTGGATAACTGTCACAGCCTCCTCCAAAACTTTGGCTGGATGTCAATTGTTCTTCTTCTTTGGAAGCCAGCTAGCCAGCTAGCAGTATAAACAGCAATGTGCTATGGATGTCGCTAGCTGCTAGCAGCCGACACGGACAAACACTCCGCCTGTTTTATGCTCATAGCTTCGGGTCCAACTGTCGGCAGGTGAGTAACAGTTTAAAATTCTCTAATTGTCAAGCTGTATTAGTTTTACCCACTCACTCACACCCCCTGTTTTCGTGACACGGTTGGTGACATCATGTGAGACAGTTGTTTGTTTATGTTTACAATTGTTCTACTAAAAGGGAAATTGTGTCTGTTGTGACTCACGAGTCCATTGTTTTGTGTTCAGCAGCTTAAAAGCGGTGGATGCTTGGTATGGGAGTGGAGTTGGATTCTGAGTTGTATCAGTATTGTCAGTAATGTTGCAGTGACATTATTGAGCCCTGGCATTCTGTTGTTTGCACATGCAGTTGTACTTTGAGGATTTGTGTGATTATCCATCTATCCATTCATCTTCTTCCGCTTAATCCTTTTCGGGTCGCGGGGGGGCTGGAGCCTATCCCAGCATCTTTGGGCGAGAGGAAGGGTCCACCCTGGACAGATCGCCAGTCCATCGCAGGGCCAACACAGAGAGACAGACAACCATTCACTCTCACAGTCATACCTAAGGACAATTCAGAATCCCCAGTTTGGTGCCAATTAACCTAACTTGCATGTTTTTGGCATGTGGGAGGAAACCGGAGAAATCCCGGAGTAAACCCACGCAGACACGGGGAGAACATGCAAACTCCACACAGATCACTGTTGGTCGGGGGCTGGGATCGAACCCAGGATCCCCCAGCCAAGGGTGAGTTGCTGTGCTGTCGCAGTGCTAACCACTCCGCCACCGTGATTAATCGTATTATTAATCGTGATTAACTCACCACTTCAAACGATTAATCGCAATTAAAAATTGTTATCACCCGACACCACTAATATATACAGTGGTGTGAAAAAGTGTTTCCCCCCTTCCTGATTTCTCATTTTTTGGTATGTTTGTCACACTTAAATGTTTCAGATCATCAAACAAATTTAAATATTAGACAAAGATAACACAAGTAAACACAAAATGCAGTTTTTAATTGAAGGTGTTTATTAATAAGGGTAAAAAAAATCCAACCCTACATTGCCCTGTGTGAAAAAGTGATTGCCCCCCTTTTAAAACATAAATTAACTGTGGTTTATCACATCTTTGGAAAGCTGAGGTCAATTTTCTAGCCATTTCTAAAGCTTTGGGACTCCAGCAAACCACAGCAAGAGCCATTATCCACAAATGGTGAAAACATGGAACAGTGGTGAACCTTCCCAGGAGTGGCCGGCTGACCAAAACTATCCCAAGAGCACAGCGACGACTCATCCAAAAGGTCACAAAAGACCCCACAACAACATCCAAAGAACTACAGGCCTCACTTGCCTCAGTTAAGGTCAGTGTTCATGACTCCACCGTAAGAAAGAGACTGGGCAAAAATGGCCTGCGTGGCAGAGTTCCAAGATGAAAACCACTGCTGAGCAAAAAGAATATAAAGGCTCATCTCAGTTTTGCCAGAAAACATCTTGATGATCCCCAAGACTTTTGGGAAAATATTCTGTGGACTGACGAGACAAAAGTTGAACTTTTTGGAAGTTGTGTGTCCCATTACATCCAGCGTAAAAGTGACACAGCATTTCAGAAAAGGAACATCATACCAGCAGTAAAATATGGTGGTGGCAGTGTCATGGTCTATGGCTGATTTGCTGCTTCATTTTTGTCCAGGCCTGTTTCATGAGTTTGTTTTTTAAAATAATTCTGTTGAACCACAATTCAAAAGCATTGTCTGATTTTCATTGGTTAATTTTCATAGAATTTTAATTTTTATTTATTCCCAGCCCCCGACCAACAGTGATCTGTGTGGAGTTTGCATGTTCTCCCCGTGTTGCGTGGGTTTACTCCGGGATTTCTCCGGTTTCCTCCCACATGCCAAAAACATGCATGTTAGGTTAATTGGCTGTTCTAAATTGTCCCTAGATATCTGTTTCCTATAGGCCCTTAGAATAGAGGGTTAGTATTAATGAAAGCGCTTTGAGTGGTCTTTGTGACTAGAAAAGCGCTATATAAGTGCAGGTTAGTTAGTTAGTTAGTTAGTTATTACCGCTTTTGTCAGATTCAAGTTATTTCTGTGACCATTGGGTTTTGCTGCAGGGGCTGCCGCAGCAGAGTTGAAGCTGGACCTCCAGAGGACCGGGGCGAGATGTCATTGCCTGGATTAATGGAATCCTGGATGGTGGTGGAGCTTGAGCTCAGGCAAGTGCTCTTTCTTGTTTTCACTGTCTCTGTTTTGGAGAGATCTTGCCTGGCTCTTGATGGGGAGAGCCAAGTGCAGCCATCGGCTGCACCTGAGCTTATCTCACCAGGCTCCACTGCCACTGGTGACCCTGACCCTGTATCTCTGTCTCTCCTGTTGGAGTTTTTGCCCAGGGTCACCGAAGATGTTCCAACTTTGCCAGAGGTCTCCATGGGTTCAATCTCGCCACCTGAGATCTTCATGGGTCCAGCTCCTCCTGCCAAGGTTGTCGCAGGTGCGCCGTCCCAGCCCGGGGCCTCCGTGGGTGCTGCTCCCCCTTCAGTTGAAGTCATTGTGAGTGCTCCGTCCCAGCCCAGGGCCTCCATGGGTGCTGCTCCCCCTTCAGCTGAAGTCATTGTGGGTGCTCCATCCCAGCCCGGGACCTCCGTGGGTGCTGCTCCCCCTGCAGTTGATGTCTTTGTGGGTGCTCCATCCCAGACCGGGGCCTTCAAGGGTGCTGCTTCCCTGTCAGCTGAGGTCATTGCAGGTGCTCCGTCCCAGTCCGGGACCTCTATGGGTGCTGCTCCCCCTCCGGTTGATGTCTTTGCAGGTGCTTCATCCCAGCCCGGGACCTCCGTGGGTGCTGCTCCACCTCCAGTTGATGTCTTTGCGGGTGCTCCATCCCAGCCCGGGACCTCCATGGGTGCTGCTCCCCCTGCAGTTGATGTCTTCATGGCTGCTCCATCCCAGACTGGGGCCTTCAAGGGTGCTGCTTCCCTGTCAGCTGAGGTCATTGCAGGTGCTCCGTCCCAGTCCGGGACCTCTATGGGTGCTGCTCCCCCTCCGGTTGATGTCTTTGCAGGTGCTTCATCCCAGCCCGGGACCTCCGTGGGTGCTGCTCCACCTGCAGTTGATGTCTTCATGGCTGCTCCATCCTAGACCGGGGCCTTCAAGGGTGCTGCTTCCCCATCAGCTGAGGTCGTTGCAGGTGCTCTGTCCCAATCCGGGACCTCTATGGGTGCTGCTCCCCCTCCGGTTGATGTCTTTGCGGGTGCTCCATCCCAGCCCGGGACCTCCGTGGGTGCTGCTCTCCCTCCGGTTGATGTCTTCGCATGTGCTCCATCCCAGACCCGGACCTCTGTGGGTGCAGCTCCTCCTCAGTCTGGGTCTCTGTGGGTATTGTGTCCCAGTCGGGGGCCGTCATAGGTGCTGTGCCCCAGCCATCAACCAATGTGGGTGCTGCGCTCCAGCTTGGGTCCGCTGTGTGCGTTACGTTCCAGCCCGGGGGCCACCGTGGGTGCAGAGGTGGCCCAGTTTGGGGCCACTGTGGGTGCAGCTCTGGCCCAGTCCGGGTCCACCGCAGGTGCTGCTGTGTCCCAATCTGGGACCACCGAGTGTGCTGCAGGGCAGTCCGAAGGCGTTATGGTCCCCTCTCCTCTGCCCAAGGCTGTCGTGATTTCCCCAACATCTCTATCCCCCTCATCACTGGTTATTCCCATTGGGCAGCCGAGACCCTGGACCTCCCTTTCTGTTCAGGTGGTTAAAGAACTCTGGCAGACCACCCGACAGACTGTGCCGTGGGGCTGGCTGGCCCACATTCTCCGTAGGCCACCCGACTATTTCAATCATGCCATCTGCCACATCTGGGACTTCAGTCGACCTCCTGAACTGTCTGGCTCTCTGGTTCAGGGGGCCTAAGTGCCTGGTTTTGCTTGGGTGTGGCGCTGAATGGGCTTTTTGTTTTTGTTCCCGCCTAGCCTGGCTCCCCCACCGCCCTCCCAGGTTGGTTTATTGTTGTGTTCCTATTTGGAGGTGGGGGAATCTTTCTTTTTCTTCGATGCTACCCTGGGGTGTCTGGACCCCACCCCTTAAGGGTGGGCTCTGTCATGATGCTGAGAGTGGTGTTTCACCGGGCTCATGCTCTCACTTTATTTCTGGTTATTTCTCGTGTTTCCTCAGTCTTGTGTGATTATTTTTCAGTGCACCGTTCCAAGATGTATGATGTGTTTTGAGTTGCCGGTTCTTTCTGTTTTTGTACTCCTGTTCTCAGTATTATTTTGTCAGTTTCTTTATGTATCCTTGTTCATCTTGCTCTTAGTGTTCATATTGTGTTTCTCTTTTTGACACAAGCTCCCCACCTTGCTCTCCAGACACTCCCAACTGGTAATCATCTTGTATTGGTAGCTCAGTCTTTCCCTGTTCTGTAATTAGGTCATCCTGCCAGCTCATGTGTTCCACACCTGTTGTCATTTACCTTGATTATTGCCTGCCCTATTTATAGTCTGACTTTGCCTTCATTCCTTGCCAGAATCTCATCAAGAATCCAGGTCTGTTTGAACCCTGTCCCTGTTCTAATGCCAGTTGCTCCTTATCCCATTTATTTGAAAGTTTATTTTGTGCACTGTATGGACTTTGTGTTTTCTCTTGTTAAATACCACAAACTGCAGTTCAGTGCCTGGGTCTCTCTTCTCTGCCCCGAGTGGCAAATTGTGACATGGGTAGATATTTTAGTGCAAACAGACGATCATACAACTTGCAGTGGCTAGACACCCTCCTCGTCAGCTGCCAACTGGGGATGAATACACAGTTTTGGTGGCTATGGGCAGGACTGCCATCCGCAGTGCCACCACCGGCCTCAGGCCACTGGAGGTTGTCATGCCAAAAGCAAAGGCAAGCAAATAAATAAGCAAATAAATATAAACTGACCCTACCGTAACTGACGCACCCGTCACACAGTCTCCGCCGCAAGTCCGTTTCCTGTCCTGCCCCAGTTCACATCACAATCCTGTGAAGAAATGCCATGGCGGTGGCGACTTCTCATATCGAGCCCTGATCACCTGCTGTCCGAGCGGTGAGTAGCCCCTAATAGTTCCTACCTCTGTGGTTAAACATGAGTATTTTTTGAGCAGGAAGCTCGTATTTAATGTCCGCATTAAATGCAATTATAGTTTTCTTACGCACAGACAAAAAGTGACTGTGATTTGTTGCAGTAAAAAACAGCTTCTTGTAAGCGTGTAAACTTTCATTTATCTGTACTTTCTATTTTATTTTATCTCATTCATTTACATGCTGTTGTGATATGAAACTATTTCATGGAAGTAAATCCTCTATATATGCATTTTTAATGGGCTGGTCCAGGGGTGTTAAACATATGGCTCGTGGGCCAAAAATAGCCCACCAGGGGGTCCAAAATTTTCTCTGTGAATTCACAGCTTTATTTATAGTAAATTTCTGACTTTCTACTAATTGTAATAGTTTGTGTAAATCTGAGAATTTTTTTCTCTGTAAGATGAGACTTTTTCTTCTCATTAATTTTCTTTTTCTTCTTTTTTCTGATAAGAACAAGGGGCCCTTGATCTTGCTGTGTGTGCAAGATGATTTCAGTATGCATTTAAAAGTAACGTGAAAGTTACTTTCCAAGTAGCTACTTACTGTAATCATGCAGTAACTCAAAAGTAACTCAGTTACTTTTGAAAGGAAGTAACTAGTAACTGTAACTAGTTACTATTTTTAGTAATTTTCCCAACACTGGTAATGAGGCATAAGAAATGTTAACCTTGACCTTTTGACCCCAAATCCATAGTCAGAGTTCAAGATCCCAAGATGAACCTGTGTACCAGGTTTGGTGGCCCTAGCTTTACTTGTTTTATAGTAATAGTAAATGTACCATTTACCATAGTGCAACTGCAATGTTAACTTTGAACCTTTGACCCCTTGACCCCAAACCCATAGTTAGGTGAGGGTGTAGGTCATCCAAGATGTGTATTAGATACAACTACTGTATCAATTTGAAAAGCCTACATCATTTCTTTCAGTAGTTATATTAGAGTAGTAGATATCTGTTTCCTATAGGCCCTTAGAATAGAGGGTTAGCATTAATGAAAGCGCTTTGACTGGTCTTTGTGACTAGAAAAGCGCTATATAAGTGCAGGTTAGTTAGTTAGTTAGTTAGTAGTTACAGTGTTTAGAAGATTTGGGGAAAAATCTGACCTCTGATCTTTGACCTCAAGGTCATCCGATAAGAGTGAAATTGCACTATGCACAGCATCAGACTATACCAAAGCATGGTACCAAGTTTCAAAACAATTGGAACTAAACCATAGGAAGAGTTAATTTCACAAGACAGTTACTGTCTATGAAGTGAGGAGAAACAGGAGGTCATTGGTCAGGGGCTACAATTGCCACAAAATGTGCATCCTTAATGTATATCAAACCATGGTACCATGTTTGGACGAAAACTGTAGGAGGAGTTGATTTCACAAAAGTGGGACAGACGGATGGACGGACAGACAGACAGATGGATGGACTGAACCATAACATAATTCCCTCTTTGGTCTTCCCCCAAACGGCTCATCGATCCCTTTGGGCTTCGACAGGCGGGGGGATACAAACCACAGGTTATCCATTACACGCACGTCATTGCCGGAGCGAGAGAAATTTTTTTTACTTGTTTTTTTGTGCCCAAAAGGGCATTTGCATGAGAATAAAAGGTGAAAACCATGTATAAAAAGCTACATTTGTTAAAAAACAAACAACAAAAAATTGTGAAATAGACCTAATAATGAGAGACCTCCTCATTGCAAAATAACTTTAAAATGGACTTTGATAAGTAACTCTGTAAGATGACAGGGTTTGAAGAAGGGTCTAACTGTAGTAAGCCTGGAGAATTAGTTTTAATGAACAGTGGCACCTTGAATCTGAGGGCTGCACTAGTGTGGGGCCTGTATTTCAACAGAGCATGTTCTAGCCTTAATTTATGAGGAGAAAAGTGTCATCCTTAACACTCTACAAATCTGAGTTTTTGTTAAGGAGATCAGGAGAGATGCATAAAAGCTGGCAGCAAAAAAATGATAATACATTTACATATTTTTGCACATTTTGCAATACAAGCCAATGTTTATTTGCATGATAATAAGAGTAGCAGAGGAAGCAGAATGTGGATGGCTGAGGGGCCATGCACGCTTCAACGTTTTTACCCCAAAGTGGCAAAGCCCATTCAGTTTCACTGTCCGTGCATAGGACGCTGGGATTTTGGAGGTGTGAAAGTATAAAGATTTGAAACCAGTCTTCAGAGTGGAAACGGTTTATCAGCACCGTCTTCCACATCCATGTGCACAGATAAAAACAGTAATGGTACGCTGCAGCCCCAATTTACAATAGATTTCAGCCAGTCCACACACCAAGTAGCTTGTAATTCTCACAGACATGACATATTGTGTCCACACAGATCTTTTTCTCTGGTTTTAAATGAAAATGTTATGTGCACCAGGCCTAATGTATGGAGGAGTTAGATTCAGTTGTAGCTTTAACTGGAAGAGGAGCAAGTATAGGTAAGGGGCTTTGGTAACATTGTCACTGAATAGTTTAGTTTCATTTGAGTTTGTTGTGCTTGTTAAAAAGCAATGGGCTCTAGATAGGACATAATAGACAAAGGGCCATATTACAAGGACGTGGTCAGTTGTCAGTGACGTAGAACATGTTTTACAGGTATTTCCAAGTTCACTTCCTTATCACAGCAGCACAAAAACAAATGTTCCACCGGGCGCAAGGTGAGAAGTGGCCGGTCTAATTATTCAGAGATGTGTTTTGGATAATCCAGTCCAAAGCACTCCTGCCCATCCCTTAAATGAGACACATTATCTAAAGTGAACTCTGATCATGACGGGTTTTGCACTGGCCAAAGTCCGTGCATGTGAGCAAAAATGGACACAATAGTAACGTTGCTGGGTAATAAGGAAAACATCAATCAGTTTATGCCCAGTTAGTTATTTTAGAGAGAACAAACGGGTAAGAATGGGCTGAAAAACCAGCTGACTGGTTTAATGTAGTGCACATGAATGCAACACACAGACATGAATGGGTTTGAAACGTCAGGAAAAGAGGATGATGCTTGTGCAAACTTTCAGCAACTTTCATTAGCAGTCTTTAAAATATAGAATTATTAATATGACACTAAAACCTCCCGGCACATGAACAGCTTTTTTCCCTCTGCCATCAGACTGCTGAACATTAAGTGACTTATTGACTCTCGTGCACTATATACAGCAGCTCAACCAGACTCATGTCATTCATCACTGTTTTTCTGTTGCATTATCGACTGCACATCATCTGCTACTTGCTAATTTATTTAAAACTGCTGTGACTAGTATTACTCATTATTATTATTATTATTATTATTATTATTATTATTATTATTATTATTATTCTACACTTATTGCATGGTTTTAGTCTTTAATTTTTTTTTATTTTTTTTTAGTTTATCTCTTTATCTTATCATGTTTTAATGTTGTAGCATTGCACCGAGACAAATTCCTAGTTTGTGTACTACATGAACAATGGCAATAAATCTGATTCTGATTCTGATTCTGACACTAGTGAAATTTTAGGCCATGCAGTATGCTGTTAGGTTTATAATAATGCCAAGTTGAGAGTAGATCTTTTTAAATGGTGTATACAACACTAATCACTCCAGGATAACAGAATATGAAAATATATAGAATAATTGAGTAAAATCCATTTTCTTAGTGATGGTCATTTCAAGATTTTTTAAAAAAGGGACTTTTTGAAAATCCTATTATAGTTTTAAAGTTTACAAATGTAAACTTGAAGTGACTTCCACTGCAAAATAAAAAAGGGTTGCCAGCACCAGGTGAGATTATGATCTCTGAGCTATTGACCTCTGAAGCCCAGTTCTTGGTGGCACAAACACGTATGTGAGCAATTGCACATTCGTGCGCAAGCCCTACACTGACCGAGTGCATGCAGCCCCCAAAAAATGAACTATGGCTGCTCCATCATGCCTGCGGTGCTGGGAGTGCTGGAAGTGCTGGGAGTGCCGGAGTGCCGGAGTGCGACGCTGGCGGGTCCTGGGTAGTAGTAGTAGTAGATTAGTTTATTTGACAGGGACAGTGCAATAAACATAGACAATTAATCAAAGACAATCAATCTGATGTGTTGCACATAGAGTGTATAGCTATTAGCTAATTTGCAACTCTTGTCCCTGGATGGGCTTTAGAAAAAAGAATCAAGATAAAAAATATACACAATAACCACATACATCAATGCAGAAAAATTATAAATACACAATTATAAATATTATAAATACACAAATATAACAGCCTGACTCACATTTAACATAAATATTATAAATATTATAAATACACAAATATAACAGCCTGACTCACATTTAACACATATAACATAACTCACATTTGCCTATTTCAGGCCTTCCTCCCTCCGTCACTCACTATAAACAAACACATTTATTCCTTCCCTTCATTCACTCTCACTTGCCTGGCAGCCCTCACCCTGGGTTGGGATCTGGGGCAGTGGGTGGCCTCCTGAGCAAGTTTGCGACCTGGCTTCTGGGGGCGGATGGGCTCCCTTTTGGACCACCTCTTACCCAGTGTTATCTCTCCCCCCGATTCTGGGCGGAACATACATCTTTTTGGATATACTTAAGGTTTTGGGGTGAGGGGGTGCCGCACTGTGTCGGTGAAGGGGATCCCTCTGTCTGCTGCGCAGTGGGGCCGCCCTCACCTCAATTTTAATTGCACTATAGACACTGAGGGCTTGGGGGGATGGGAGCCGCACTGCTCATAGCAGTGGCTAGCGGTGCTCCAACCACCATTCCCCCAGTTTTAACTGCACTCTGGTAGTTCATACTCCTGCACACAATCACACCACACAACTAACACACACTCCACATGATTCAAGCATGGGGAGGGGGGCGAGGGTCTTCCCCCACCCCTACTGCCTTCCTTCTGCCGGGGGCCCAGCAGCCTGGCGGGAGGCCTGGGGCCCATCATGTTGTCAAAATCCCTGGGTGCTGCTGAATGAATAAGTGCGAGCAAGGGAGTGAGAGAGTGATTGAACAAGAGAGTAAGCGAGAGTGAGGGAGTGATGAATGGAGATGGTGATGGTGGGTCGGTTTTGTGTGGCGTGTTGCGTGTCGGGTGGCATCTCGGAGCGCTTGCGGTGGTCCGCTGATCAGTCGCTTTGGGGGGCAGTGGTCTGCTTCTGTGGCCGTGGCCGCCCTGAGGTGGCTTGGCGGGGGTGTGGCTGCTGGCTCGCGCTGGCGGTCTCCCCGGCTGCTGCCGGGTGCTGGTGCGCTTTCATGCTCACTGCATCTGCACCGTGGCCATCCCAAGTAATAAGGGTGAATGAGTGTGGGTGAGTGTGTGGGGGAGAGCACAAGTGGATGTGAGGGTTTCAGAGCATGAGTGAGAGTGCATGTATGGGTGAGGGTGAGTGGAAGTGGGTGACTCTGGAGGCGAGTGGGAGTGGGAGCAAGATTGAGCAGGTATGGGAGTGGGAGAAAGTGGGTGGGTCCGGGAGTGCAAGTGTGGGATTGTATGGGGGAGAGGGCAAGTGAGAGTGAGTGCGTGTAGGTGCAAGTGGATATGAGCGCATGAGGGTGTGAGTGCATGGGAATGGGTGTGTGTGCTGGTTGGGAGGTGCTGGATTGAGGGGGTAGCACCTCCTGGCTGTGTGGGCTCCCCTGGATGGGGTGGGGGTCGGGGGGCTGTGCCTTGCTGCCTCCTTTTTTGGGCGTGGGGTGTGGGGGTCCCCGGGGTGTGCGGCGGTGGCGCTGGGGTGGGGGTGAGCCCGCTGTGGGGGTGTTTGAGGGGGCTCATGCCGGAGGCATGGGCCAGGTCTGTGGCCCGGGGGATGGGGGCACTGGCCTCCCAGTGCCTGGGGTCTGGGGGCTGACGTTGGCCCCACTGGGGGGGTGGGGGGTTGGCAGGTCAGGGGGTTTGGGTCTGCCACGTCGGCTGCTTGGCAGCCTGGCTTACCCTAGTCGTCCATCCTAGGGCGGATGCCTGGCTGTC
This sequence comes from Pholidichthys leucotaenia, assembly GCA_020510985.1. Taxonomy (NCBI): domain Eukaryota; kingdom Metazoa; phylum Chordata; class Actinopteri; order Cichliformes; family Pholidichthyidae; genus Pholidichthys; species Pholidichthys leucotaenia. The sequence continues at coordinate 414,072,362 of CM035838.1, forward strand.
CTGGAGCTTGTTGGCCTCGGGACATTTGTGCTCTGTGGGGGTTGGTGGTGTTGTCTTGCTTGCTCGGGGTTTCCAGTAGGTGGGAGTTACTGTGACTGGCCACTCTCTTCATGTGTTTCCTGGCAAACCACTCACATGCACACACTTATTTTGCACACGTTCTCATACATACACACATGTATGCACACATACATACGTCTCTCCTTTAACAGGTGCAGATACCAGACTCATGTTGAGACCTCTTCAGTTGAAGAAGCAGTCTGTCTTCTGTTTGTTTCAGTTGTGTTAGTCTGTTTGTCTTCTTTGTCTGTTCCTCTCCCTTTTCTTTCCCCCTCTCCACCCCTCCTTTCCCCATTTCCCCCCGCCATGTCCTTCATGGGTAAAACAATTTAAATAAAATATTAAAAGTTATTACAGGAGGAGTTATAAACAATATACAGTACATATATACATATGTACTGTATAAAGCTCCTTTTGGCAAAGTAAATCTATTTGGCACAATAAGGGAAGCAGATTTCTGTTCTGCTCACCTAGCTGCTTGACAGGACAAGGGGGGAAAAAAAGTGAACGCACGTACAAGCACGCAAGTAGTCACAGTGAACTGCACATACATCAGGAAACTCCCACCGGGGGAAGTACTGAGCAATGTGCCAAAACTGGGAGAACATATGTTTGTCTTTTTGCCTGTCTGTTTTTTCACTCTGCCACTAACAGCAAAAGCTCCTGTTCATCTTTATCATCATCGTATTTGTGTGCCTCCATCACTTCCACCATTTAAAATGTCCGCCATCATGCTCTTCTTTTGAGTTTGGATTACAGCTGTTTGAAAGAATTCTGTTTATTCAAGTTTTTATTTAACTTTATAGTTCTTTCTGTTCTCATGTATTTGCCACAAGTTTGTAATGTAATTATGCTGAATCATGTTGATCTATGTCATGTTTCACTTAACTCATGTTCTGGCTTCAGAGACAAGACGACCATTCTGAATGTTCTTTGGTGATTAAGAATGTTTAAGGCACAAGGAAATCTTGTGACTCACACTGAGAGACCTGATGAGCTGTCAGGTGTCATATGAAGATAAATCTGTCTTTTGTGCTTTGTAAGCTATTGTAGAGTACTTAAAAGGATGTCATACCTGAAGGTCTTTGCACACTGGCATAACGCTGTCATATGTGACATGCCACTGTGCCTTCTTTGCTGGCCACAAAGAATAAATGTATTCTGGCTTGTATGCTGGTTTTCTGTTCTGAGTTATTTTACCTCGACGTTAAATTCAGTGTTTTTCTTCTGAGTTTACGGAGATATTTAAACAGTGCAAGAACTTTTTCAATCTCAAATAGTGAGCACTGTCTAGACTCAATTTTTCTTGCACTGTTGGCATCAAAACTGGGGATTCTAAATTGTCCTTAGGTATGACTGTGAGAGTGAATGGTTGTCTGTCTGTCTGTGTTGGCCCTGCGATGGACTGGCGATCTGTCCAGGGTGGACCCTGCCTCTCGCCCAAAGATGCTGGGATAGGCTCCAGCTCCCACCCCCACCACCACCACCCCCACAACCCGAAAAAGATTAAGTGGAAGAAGATGGATGAATGGATGGATGTTCAAATCAGTTTGGTGGCTCTTGGCTGCCACCAACAGTACGGGTATGTAAACTGCAGATTATATTCAGTGGGCATCGTGAAACATGGCTGCTGAGCAGCAGCTGCAGTGCCTCAAAGAACTCTCTGAATTCTGTTGTGTAGGCAAACACAGCCTACAGAGTGCATATGTTTTCCCTTTGCAGCGACTCTGATCAGGACTTAAGCCTGCTGCAATTCTCCAAAGACTTAACACAAGACAATCAAATCAGCTCGATCACAACACAACACTACCTCTTGTTCACAAAATTACAGGAGTATAGCCTATAGATTAAGCATTGCTTTATTTTTTAAGTCAACAAATGAACAGGGACTGTGTGTGTCACTTTTTTTAAGTTCAGGAGGGGTTTGGAGCCTATCTCAGCCGCAGTCAGCTCAGATCCAACATGCCCACCCAGACAGATCTACAGTCCATCAGAGTGCTAGACAAGCTAAGATATCCAAGCGCACGAACAGTTAGAACATGCTAAATAAAATATCTCCACACCAAGAAGCAACAGTGGGGTGACCAGAGCTTTCTAGCCATCACTCCTTCTTGAATTTCTTCTTACTCCAAAGTTTAAAAGCCTAGACTCTGAATAGAAATAGAAACACATTTTTATTTTAAGGAAAACCTGAAAAATTGTCTATTTTATTTATTTTCTTAAATCTTCACACCCTTATATTCAAATAAAGCAGGGGTTTCCAATCATGTGCCATGGAGGGCCAAGACTTTGCAGGTTTTCTCTTCTACCCAGTCTCTTCACCAGGTGTTTTCACTCATCAGCAATCAGTGGGGAGAAATTCAGTGGAATCTGCTGTTGAAGACACTGGTTGGAGGTAAAGTCTGTAGGGTCTTGGCCCTCATGGCACATGATTGGACACCCCTGAAATAAAGCAACGAAACAATGAAAAACAGGCTTTACAAAGTTTCTGAAAGTCCCTAAACTGACAATACTGGGTATATGGTTGAAAGTGTACTAGTTTCTTTGATCAAAAATAAACCAGTAAATATGGGGGAAAAAAATCCCTTCAGACTGGAGGCAGGATTAAAGCCGACTATAAACAAAAAATAAATAAACAAATAAACAATAAAACAAAACTGAACCTCCTCAAACTGGTGTGTCCTTTTGTGAAATCCATGCACGTGCAGAGGGGGGTGCTTTAGTGGTTTGAGTCCCTGCCCCTTTGGTGTTCAAAGTGCCCTTGCTCAGTTTATTTTTTCGGTCACTACTCTTATACTTGAGTAATAAATATCATAAGGCAGCACTACCTTTACTTGGGTACAGTTTCTGACTACTCAACTCTAAAGATGCATTCAGACCAAAATGGGAAAACGTGGCACAAATACATGTAAAGTTAATGTAAACATGAGGAAAGCATACAAATTTGGGCATTCACGCATCCAAGGGGTGTGGTAGCGCTAGCTACTAGTCAGCCTTGAGAGTCTATTGTCACCGGAGTAAAAGTTATCATTCAGGTGCTGTTTCTCCCAGGAGTGTGCCCTGCCAAATAATGTTATAAACCTAAACATGACGGCAGCTAGAGAAATGGTAAATGCCGTTCACTTATATAGCGCTTTTTACTCATCTCTAGATGACCAAAGCGCTTTACAGATCCTGCTATCCACCCATTCACACACTGATGGTGGTGGAGCTGCCATGCACCGGTGCTGGCCTGACCCACCAGGAGCAACTGGGGGTGCAGTGTCTGGCTCAAGGGCACTCCGACATGCAGACTACAGACAGAGCAGGAATCGAACCCTTTACCCTCCAATCAGTAGTCGGCCACACTACACCTGCGCTATAGCCACCCCTCTGTAACGCAAGACCCCGCCCCTCTGTAACACGTGGCAGATGTGAATTCACATCCATTCACATAATTACTCTGAGTTAATATGTAATCGCGGCCGCAAAAAGTTTGCACTTTCGCATTTGGTCTGAACGTGCTCTGTATAATTTAAGATGAGTGTGTAAATGAGTATGACCAAGCAAGTTATAATTTCTCAGAGAAATAAAACCTCCTTAGTCCATCTATTCATGTGTGACGTTCCCCCTCTTTCTCAGCTGAGCCCTCTCCTGTCCTGACATTTTCACAACAGCTAATTGGCCTGCACATACAGCAACTGAGCACTCAGTTAGTGGGTTGCCAGGTCAGAAGGGTGGACATGTGTGTGGTCTGTTGGATGTGTGTGTGTAGGATGTGTTTAATGGATGAACTGAAAACTGACATGTATGACAGGATGTTGTTTGTTGATAATGACGTTCTAATGAAGCATGTTTGGAAAGTGGAACTGATTTAGTTGTTTTGATGGCAAAAACATCATAAAGCTTTTAAGTATTAAGTTCCGAACGGCAGGTTGACAGTTTTTTACACAAAGCCAGAGACCTTGTTCATTCTTGGGTGTTCACATTGCAATGGCAGGCTACTGAATACAGGAGGAAGCACAAAACAAGTGTACTCCTTGTGCCGGTCACACGCCCAGGTAAATGGGGAGGGTTGCATCAAGAAGGGCATCTGGCAAAAAAACCCTCGCCAAATCAAATATGCCAACCCATGATCTGCTGTGGTGATCCCAAATAGGGAGTGGTGCAAAGTATGTGTGTGTGTGTGGGAGGGGGGGTGCGTGCCTTTTTTTGCAATTTGAGCCCCTGCTCCTCAAATGGTTCCTGCACGAACCTGGTGAAATCGCTGCTATAACATGTAAATAAAAGTTTCATATTGGATTCTTTCAAGAAACATATTTAAAAATTATACAGAAACACAGTAATGGTTTATTTGAATCATCTACTCTTTTTTAAAAAATTTTCACCACCTCTTGCCTCTCAGAAACAGCTTCAATAAACCACGGTCCTCTTATATCTATATTTATCAATCTAAACACACACACACGCACGCGCGCGCAAGCACACATGTACACACACACACACACACACACTACATTGCTTAGGCATGACACTGTTCTTTTTAGTTGCCAGTTCACATTCTGAGTGCCAACATAACATATGCTGCCCGCCCCCAACAAAAAATAGCAATAATTTCAGCATTATAATTGCATGTCGTCATTCTTTGCATCCAGCTTTGATTCTGTTTCCGTGCCACTTCTTGGAGGCAGCGACCTACATTAGGCACTTCAGCCCTAGAGACCCACACAGGGGAAAAGCAGCATTGGTAAAGCATTTAATTTGCCACAGGGCAGCTCTGTTAGCTGAAACCTACACCGTATAACAGCTTCCTCAGCACTGGGCAGCTCGGTGGCTCAGCACATTGGATTCGTGGAACACAATCGCCACTGTGCACACTGGTGCAGCTGTTGACTTTGAAAAGGTGTTACTGAAGAATTAGAAATTATTACTTTATATACAGCAAAGCAGGTGAGGGTATGTTTGTAAATTTCTTATATAGCCCTCATAAAAAAAGACTAAAAACATTGATCATGATGTCATTTTATGCCAGTCTCTGTAAAAGATGCAAAACAGCCCATCATATCCGTGTTTATGAATACTTTCTATTAATGCCCCTCCCCTTTCTGTTCCTCCTTCTTCCACTAGGAGTCTACAGGCAGGACACAATGTTTGCACTGATTAGAGAACACCTGTGTGGGCCTCAGCAAGGTGTAAAATATTCTACATCTCCCCACTTCTCTACCCCCTTGGATCCACATCTCCTGGCATGTTTGAGTTACAGTAATGCATCTATTAGACTAAACTTTAAGCAGTTATACTCATTCATCCATGCTCTTTAGACATGATTGATAATCTTGACTATGCACACATATATTTTGTTTATATTTAATTTACATTTAATTGAATCCCTAAATTAGTAATTAGCATATAAAGACTATATAAATAGCATATAGAGTTTTGTCACCCCCCTTCTCCCGCCACCCTGCCCAAAAGCCAGATGACATGTGGGGGTTCGTCCAGCATCATAACTTACAGAATGAGTCAGTTTAGTTAAGCTAAATCTGAAGTTCGCAGGCATTCATGGGGGGCATAGTTTCTTACGACTGCCGTTCAGTTTGCAAGAGCAACTTGAGGCATTCTTGAGAAATGAGGTGCTTTTCTGTCGTACGATGACCCTAGAGTTCTTACATTCTTCGTAAGGGTGTCTTGGAATCTTCCTACAGCATACTTAAGTCACTCTCAAAACATTGGTAGGAAGATCTTATGGCTTTCGGAGCATATGTTGCATGAATGACATACTTCCGCCTTATGAGGGCCTCACTACCACCTACGCACGCTGTACGAATCTCCATACAAACAGGGATTTGTTCGGCCTTCCTACAACCACTATAAGGAGACCTCAAGAACAACTCAAGGTGTTCTTGAGGCATACTTACGACCAACATCTTGCATAATTCTTACATTGTTCCTATGGCATTTGTATGGCCAATGATAAGGGGTTTTCGTGAGGCATTCGCAGAAATCTTGGACAAGACCATCGACCTGGCCCCGAACATATAAACAGGCTATGAACGCTGAATTCTCCAACAGCCACCCTAAGAAGGCTGTATGAAATGGTCCAAAAATTGTTCATACAGTGTTTGCAGCCGTTTTGTTGTGACTGTAGCTTTAAGATGAGCCTGTCTGTTTTTTTAATGCTGTATTTAGCCAGTCTGATTATCTGATAGACAGTATCTCACAAAAGTGAGCACACCCCTCAAATTTTTGTAAATATTTTATTATATCTGTCATGAACCGAGCTGGTGTTGTCCTGCAGGCCCGGTTCTGACCGTTCTCTGTGGCTCAGGTATCGGGTTATTTATGTATTGTGTTATCCTTTGAGTTCTTTTTGTTCTTTTGTCTTTGTTCCTTTTCTTTTCCGTCCCTGTAGCCACCGCTCTGGCTGACGGCTGTTAGGCAGCCTCTTTGACCTACATTTGTGTGGGCATTGTCTAACACTCGCCGGTCCGACCACGCTCCCTCTCTCTTGAGAGCCAGCTGATTCTACTCCGGTGATTGTCATTCCCGCGCCTCGCCCAGGTGTACCCAATTGGTGGTGCCAGCAATGCTTGTACTTAAGTGGCATTCGCCAGTCAAGCATTTCTGGACTGTTGTTTCATCTTTTGGATGAAAAGTCATGTGTATATGTTTTGCCAGGCCATTTGGGACTAACCTGGGCAGCTCCAGTTTTCGTGAGTATAGACTGTGTGAATCTTCCCAGTGTTCTCACCTTGTGACTGTCAAGCGTCCTGGAGGACTCCTTAAGTGCCCTGTGCTACTTTATTATTTTGTGCAGTGGGTTTGTGTTTATCATTTGTTCAATAAATGTGCTTGTGGTGTAACCTGCGCGTAAATCCTTTCTTCTTTCCCCTCCTCGTTGCGCTGCGTAAAAGCGTACGAGAAGGCTCATGATAATATCTTTTCATGGGACAACACTGAAGATATGACACTTTGTTACAATGTAGTCAGTTTACAGCTTGTATAACAGTGTAAATTTGCAGTCCCTCAAAATAATTCAACACACAGCCATTAATGTCTAAATCGCTGGCAACAAAATGAGTACACCCCTAAATGAAAATGTCCAAATTATGCCAAAAGTGTCAATATTTTATAAGGCCACCCTTATTTTCCAGCACTGCCTTAACTCACTTGGGCATGGAGTTCACAAGAGCTTCACAGGTTGCCACCAGAATCCTCTTCCACTCCTCCATGATGACATCACAGAGCTGGTGGATGTTAGAGACTTTGTGCTCCTCCACCTTCTGTTTGAGGATGCCCCACAGATGCTCAGTAGGGTTTAGGTCTGGAGACATGCTTGGCCAGTCCATCACCTTTACCCACACTTTCTTTAGCAAGGCAGTGGTCGTCTTGGAGGTGTGTTTGTGGTTGTTATCATGTTGGAATACTGCCCTGCGACTCAGTTTCTGAAGGGAGGGGATCATGCTCTGCTTCAGTATGTCACAGTACATGTTGGAATTCATGGTTCCCTCAATGAACTGTAGCTCCCCAGTGCCGGCAGCACTCATGCAACACCAAACCATGACACTCCCACCACCATGCTTGACTGTAGGCAAGACACACTTGTCTTTGTACTCCTCACCTGGTTGCCGCCACACACACTTGACACCATCTGAATCAAATAAGTTTATCTTGGTCTCATCAGACCATAGGACATGATTTCAGTAATCCATGTCCTTAGTCTGCTTGTCTTCAGCAAACTGTTTGCGGGCTTCTTGTGCATCATCTATAAAGTGGCTTCCTTCTGGGACGACAGCCATGCAGACCAATTTGACGCAGTGTGCAGCATATGGTCTGAGCACTGACAGGCTGACCCCCCACCCCTTCAACCTCTGCAGCAATGCTGGTAGTACTCATACGTCTATTTTCAAAAGACAACCTCTGGATATGACGCTGAGCTTGTGCACTCAACTTCTTTGGTCGACCATGGCGAGGCCTGTTCTGAGTGGAACCTGTCCTGTTAAACCACTGTATGGTCTTAGCCACCGTGCTGCAGCTCAGTTTCAGGGTGTTGGCAATCTTCTTATAGCCTAGGCCATCTTTATGTAGAGCAACAATTCTTTTTTTCAGATCGTCAGACAGCTCTTTGCCATGAGGTGCCATGTTGAACTTCCAGTGACCAGCATGAGAGAGTGTGAGAGCGATAACACCAAATTTAACACACCTGCTCCCCATTCACACCTGAGACCTTGTAACACTAATGAGTCACATGACACCAGGGAGGGAAAACGGCTAATTGGACACAATTTGGACATTTTCACTTAGGGATGTACACACTTTTGTTGCCAGCAGTTTAGACATTAATGACTGTGTGCTGAGTTATTTTGATGGGACAGCAAATTCACACTGTTATACAAGCTGTATACTGACTGCTTTACATTGTCTCAAAGTGTCATATCTTTAGTGTTGTCCCATGAAAATATATAATAAAATATTTACAAAAATGTGAGGGGTGTACTCACTTTTGTGAGATACTGTAGCTTGCTCATGATGGTAGTTTTTGTTGCCACCAGATTGTAAAGTTACAGGATTTAAACTAGTTATTATTCTCACGGGGTACAGCAATATCTAAAATGATCCAGTCTTTTTATATAAATCACTGAATAGTTTGTGAAAAATGACAAAAGCCTATTTATTATAACTTTTTTCTTTATATTCATTAGTTCATCTTTAAAAGCAATGCTTTTTACACTGCGGCATTTTCCTACCAGTGCATTCTCATACGTGTAGCTGCGTGGGTGTGAGTACAACCCTTAGGAAAAATTAGGGAATGACTGCTCTTGGAGCATATTCATTCAACTGTTTTATTTTGTAGGGGAAAAAAATCAAATCACAGATGGGACATAAAACTATTATATTTAACAAATGAACATTCTGGTATCGACTCATTCAATCTTGAAGTAAAAAATATGAGATCATCTTGAAATTTGAATTAATAAAACAAACATCTGCACAAATATAAATAAGCAAATAGTCTACAAGACGTCAGAGCATGAGGACTGAAAACTCAAAGAAAGGTGTCTTACAAATAGAAAATGTACAACAAAAGAACCGAAAACCAAATGGAGTCAAGCAAATTACAAACTGTATTTACATAGAGAAAAGTCAAACATTATTGTCTCCCGAGTAGAAGAAAACAAGGTTGCAGTGGACTAACTAACTAACTAACTAACCTGCACTTATATAGCGCTTTTCTAGTCACAAAGACCACTCAAAGCGCTTTCATTAATACTAACCCTCTATTCTAAGGGCCTATAGGAAACAGATATCTAGGGACAATTTAGAACAGCCAATTAACCTAACATGCATGTCTTTGGCATGTGGGAGGAAACCGGAGAAATCCCGGAGTAAACCCACGCAACACGGGGAGAACATGCAAACTCCACACAGATCACTGTTGGTCGGGGGCTGGGATCGAACCCACGATCCCCACAATCCCCCGGCCAAGGGTAAACTGTGCTGCCGCACAAAGACTAAAGAAAAGCAGTCATGGACTGTGGACGATTGGCTGAAAGTCATATTCAGTTATGAATCACAAATCTTCATTGAGTAAGGAGATGATGCTGAAACATTTGTTCTGTGCTGTTAATAAAACCATTAGAAAGTGGGCAAATTTCCAGTCACTGATGACATGTAAGGACAAAGACCAGGGAAGATTGCTGTTATTATCTCAACAGTAAATGCACAGGTGTACATTGAGGTTTTGGACATTTTTTCTCATTCCAACAATCAGAAATATGCTTGGTGATGATGAAGTCGATTTCAGGATGATACCGCATCTTTTCCCAGAGCAAAGTGTTAAACTTTTCTGCTGGACAGAAATATCAACTCAGTGATATGGCAGCAAACAGTCCAGATCAACTGAAGATTTATGGTGAAAACAAGAAAATAGTGTAAGACAAAGCTCCATCCTGCAGAGCTTGTCTTTCAACTGCTATAGGACAAAGTTAGGACCTGACTGATGAACATTATTTTTTATTAGTGAAGCATTCTTCACAGGATTCAAGTGAGAGAAGGTGCAACTGAGAACTATTGTAAGTTTTTTGGATGATGATTCCATATGCTTTTCCTCAAGATAACATGATTCCATAATATTTTAGTTTGCTTCATATGGGAAAAAATGCCATTATTTACAGCAATGCCATTTAATGTCAGAATGATGGAAAAGATGCGCATGAAAGGGGCTAAACAGTGTGGAAGCAAGTGTTAAAACACAGTCAGCATGGTGGGAAATGCAGCATTTCTCACTTCCCTCACACACACACACACACACCAGAACAGTATGTCACAGCAAATCACTATGCAGTGATCTGCTGCATGTGAGTGGACAGAACGAATCAAAGCTGGGGACTTACTGCTCATGCATTTTTCGAAGCTTACCGCGCATGTGTTTGTGTGTGTGAGTTGACTGTTTTATTGACCTCCTGCAAAGCATGAGGACAGTGGAGATCACTTAGAGGTTAAAACCTTGATTTCTTGACATGTCATCCAATATAGTGTGGTGTACCTCTTTATCTCTCTGCACCTTTTCCTTTAACATGCCCCCCTCCTTCTCCTTCTCCACAGCAACGAAGAGAGAAAGCAAGCTCTGTCGCAGCATAATCCTGAAAAGCACAGAGGGGGAAGGGGGACCCTTGTGGACATATTGCCAACAGTGCAATGAATCCTCTAGAAACTGAAACACGCTTAGACCGTGCCAACATCACTGTCAACCGGTGTGCAAGTATGCCAATGAAAAACTGCACCCTACCCATAAATAAAACTGGCTTGGTTATTTTAGAGTGAATCGGTTATCGGTTGAATGTGGCCAGTTTCTACCCACTGACCACCTGTCTCACCTTCGCTCTTAAAGGAACAGCAGTTTTTTGAGTTCACAGAAGAAAATGTAGCAAAAATATGAATATCACAGTGTCTGATGTGGGAATCTTAGAGCTTTACAAGGGCTGGAGATAGGGTTGCTGCTACCGCAGTTGCTCCCAAGCTCCTACTGTATTATCAGGGAATTTATACTGTTGATTCTGCATAAGTAAATAATTAATTCAAATAATTTGGTGAAGTTTTGTATTAGTACCTCTGTAAACACTTGCACAACCACTATAATTTTATTAATTTAAAATGATGATACATAGTATAAGATTTTAACTCATTCCAGTGAAGCCAAAAGGTAATGTGGTGACACAGTATCTATTGTCCATCCATCCGTCCGTCTGTCTGTCCACATTTCACAAGAATCACTACTCCTCCTAGGCAATTGCCCCACTGCTCACCAAACTCACTCACAAACATCCTCAGGTGTGTTCAAGGTCAAAGCCAAGTTCAAGGTCAGAAGATCTGGGCATTTGTGTAATTTCAGAAAATTGTCCTCCTAGGAAATTGGCCTAATATGGTCAAACTCACTCACAATGATCCTGACGTATGTCTGGATCCAGTTTGTGCCCAAGGTCAAAGTCAAAGGTCAAGTGACCTGAGCATTTACATGATTTTTGAAAATCACTCCTCCTCCTAGCCAATTACGCCGATTCTCACTAAACTCACTTACAAGGTCATTGTCGCTGTCAAAGGTCAGGAGATCAGGGCATTTATGATTTCATGAAAAACGTTCGTCCTTCTAGGGCAGGGGTGTCAAACTCATTCCATGGAGGGCCAAGCCCCACACGTTTTACTTCCACCCAGTGTCTTCAACAGGTGATTTCACTGAATTTTGTCCCACTGATTGCTCATCAGTGAAAACACCTGCTGAAGACACTTGGTGGAAGTAAAACATGCAGGGTCTTGGCCCTTCATGAGTTTGACACCCCTGTCCTAGGACATTGACCTTGACCTTAAGGGTCTGCATCTAGGAAGTGCATAAAGTAAAGGTCAACGGTTAGGAGATCTTAGCACTCTTGGGGTGATTTTGTCAGGCCAGAATCAGCTACTCTGTCATTGATGGTCTGGTTAAATTTTAGAATTGCATAATTAATTGTTATTCACCCTTGATATTTATAAAGGTTGCTTTTACCTCATAATTTTCTCTCTTCCAGCTCATGCAAACATGGGTATCTGATGATATGCACTGTTCCTCTAGCAGTGATCCTAGGGCTGGGCAATAAAACGATAACAATAATTATCGCGAAATAACTTTTCCTTGATAGAGACATAATACATGGTCAGTAGAACTTCCATAGAACGCATTTGTTCCATGTTTTGACAGACAATATGAAAAGATAATGAAAATGAGAACACTCCGCACCAAACTAATCATGTGGCTGGAAGTCACGTTTGAATGGCACACACAACAGCGTGTGTACGCGTGTAGGATCAGCAGGCAGCTGGGGATTAGCAGTTAGCACACCTGCTAATGTTTGGGCTAGCGCAGCCGTGTAGGAGATGACAGAAAACATTCATGAAAAGTCCAGTGACAGCGTTACCAAAGAAGACACCAAAATGGATGCCACCCAATGCTCAATAGACAAGCAGACTGTTGAAAAGAAGGGTCCGAGGAATTCAGTAACGTGGCGATATTTGGGCTATTTAAAGTCTTAATAAGAAACAGCTTGCTGTGCACTGCAAACTGTGTCACAAGCACGTTCCCACAAAATCAGGTAACACTACAAATCTTTTTTACCATCTGAAGCAGTGCCATCCTGTTGAAAGTAATTGACCCTCATTACCAACTCCCTGGCCGTAAATATTTCTCCCAGATGGCACTTCCCCAGCTGTACACAGAATGTAGAGAAACTGATGAAAAGGAGCTGCAAAGTCTGCCATACTTCACGACTATGTCAGATCTGTGGTCAAGTCGCACATCTGAATCATACACTGTATGAGCCTCACTGCCCACGTCATTGATCAAGATTGGAATTTGAAAAGCAAATGTCTTCAACCTTTCCTGAAAACCATACAGGTGAAGTCATTGCTTTAGGACTGACCGAAGCATCCTGGAGACCGAGTGAAGACAAATAAGTCTGCATCACGACAGACAGTGGGACAAATATAGTCAAGGTCACATCACTGAACAAGTGGACACAGCTGCAGTGCTTTGGACATGCACTTCACTCAGCTGTCAGTAAGTTGATGAGCAGAATATTATAAAATATTTATTATTTTATGTTTTATAATTATTTGAAATACAATTGTATAATGTTCTACACTACATTTGCCAGGTTCAACTTCTGACAGAAAATAAATATTTTAAATTAATCTTGTTATTGCTTCACACCTCACTTTGGAAGAAAAAGGAACCTTTAAGCTTGACACAAATAGTGATTTGATTCATTCATATATACATATATATATGTGTGTGTGTGTGTGTGTGTGTGTGTGTGTGTGTGTGTGTGTGTGTGTGTGTGTGTGAGTGTGTGTGTGTGTGTGTATCATCATCATCATCATCATCATAGCAGTCTGTTGGGGGTGACAGTGACTGTTTCATTTAGGTCTGATCAGATTCCTCCACGCAGCTCTGTCCGTCGCCCTTCGCTGCCAGGAACTCCTAGCCTTGTTAACCCAGGTGACATCCGAGCTGGTATGAATTGCTTCTGACTGACCATTTCATGAAACTGCTTGCAAAGTATTTGAGTACCGCTATCTTTTGCTGGACTAGCGGCACATTCTTGGCATATATATATATATCTCATATATGGGAAAAATTGTCGGCATTGGAAATTTTTTCATATCGCCCAGCCCTAAGTGGTCCCCAGCCTTTTTTTTTCCCTCATGGATCAGTTACACATAAAAACTGTGGACTAGCGGGGCAGGAGGGGGTTAAAATGAATGGAATACATTAGCGTTAAAAACAAAATGTGTGACTTAAAAAACATCCCTGGCAGCCCTGAGCTTGTTTCTCTGCAAGGAGACAGTCCTTGCCAGGGCAGAGATGACTCACGTGGCTTGGTCTTGAAAAGGTCATGAATCCACTCCCCAGCAGTTTGTCGGGAAGTAACGCTTTTGAAAGCAAAGATACAGATGTGGACAAAATCGTTGGTACCCCTCTGTTAATGAAAGAAAAACCCACAATGGTCACAGAAATAACTTGAATCTGACAAAAGTGGTAATAAATAAAAAATATATGAAAATTAACCAATGAAAATCAGACAATGCTTTTGAATTGTGGTTCAACAGGATTATTTTAAAAAACCAACTCATGACCAGTGGAAGCAAAGGAGAGAGTTGTCTCAGGAGATTAGAAAGAAAATTATAGACAAGCATGTTAAAGGTAAAGGCTATAAGACCATCTCCAAGCAGCTTGATGTTCCTGTGACTACAGTTGCACATATTATTCAGAAATTTAAGATCCATGGGACTGTAGCCAACCTCCCTGGACGTGGCCGCAGGAGGAGACGGATAATATGAATGGTAACAAAAGAGCCCAGAACAACCTCTAAACACATTCATGGTGAACTCCAAGGTCAAGGTACATCAGTGTCAGATCACACCATCCGTCGTTGTTTGAGCCAAAGTGGACTTCATGGGAGACGACCAAGGAGGACACCACTGTTGAAAACAAATCATAAAAAAGCCAGACTGGAAATTGCCAAACTGCATGTTGACAAGCCACAAAGCTTCTAGGAGAATGTCCTATGGACAGACGAGACAAAACTTTTTGGCAAGGCACATCAGCGCTATGTTCACAGACACAAAAATGAAGCATACCAAGAAAAGAACACTGTCCCTACTGTGAAACATGGAGGAGGTTCTGTTATGATCTGGGGCTGCTTTGCTGCATCTGGCACAGGGTGTCTTGAAACTGTGCAGGGTACAATGAAATCTCAAGACTATCAAGGTATTCTAGAGAGAAATGTGCTCCCCAGTGTCAGACAGCTGGGTCTCAGTCGCAGGTCATGGGTCTTGCAACAGGATAATGACCCAAAACACACAGCTAAAAACACCCAAGAATGGCTAAGAGCGAAACATTGGACTATTCTGAAGTGGCCTTCTATGAGCCCTGATCTAAATCCTATTGAACATCTGTGAAAGGAGCTGAAACATGCCGTCTGGAGAAGGCACCCTTCAAGCCTGAGACAACTGGAGCAGTTTGCTCATGAGGAGTGGGCCAAAATACCTGCTGAGAGGTGCAGAAGTCTCATTGACAGTTACAGAAATCGTTTGATTGCAGTGATTGCCTCAAAAGGTTGTGCAACAAAATATTAAGTTAAGGGTACCATCATTTTTGTCCAGGCCTGTTTCATGAGTTTGTTTTTTAAAATTATTCTGTTGAACCACAATTCAAAAGCATTGTCTGATTTTCGTTGGTTAATTTTCATATAATTTTTATTTATTACCACTTTTGTCAGATTCAAGTTATTTCTGTGACCATTGTGGGTTTTTCTTTCATTAACAAAGGGGTACCAACAATTTTGACCACATCTGTAGGTAATCACACACTGGGTTGCAGAAGGAAAGGCCAGACTCAATTTCTTCTAAAACTCCCACTACTAAGGTAAGCATGATCAGGGGCATCCTGATCACGTTACATTTTCTTCTCATTTTTACTGTCCTTTATATCTTGTCTGGTGTGTCAGGTTCTTTGTGTGTGTCTCCTTGTTTAATTATTCCCCTCCTTGATTAGTGTGTTATGTCTGTTTTCCTCTCTGTTTCTATTCCTTATTTGTGTCATCCTTTTCACCTGTGTTCCTTTCCCTTGGTTGTCTTTGTCCCTTTAAATCCTGTCTTGTACTTCTCTCTGTGGTGTGGTTAATGTGGTGATGTCTCCCTGATCCATGGTCCCTGGAATATCCTCCTGTGGTTTCTCCTGGCTCCTCGTTTCATCCCATTTTATTTGCATTTAGTTTTTTCATGCAATTTAGTTCATACAGACGTGGACAAAACTGTTGGTACCCTTCTGTTAATGAAAGAAAAACCCACAATGGTCACAGAAATAACTTGAATCTGACAAAAGTGATAATAAATAAAAATTCTATGAAAATTAACCAATGAAAATCAGACAATGCTTTTGAATTGTGGTTCAACAGAATTATTTTAAAAAACAAACTCATGAAACAGGCCTGGACAAAAATGATGGTACCCCTAGATAAGATTGAAAATAATGTGACCATTGGGACATGTTCAACCAAGATGTGTCCTCTAATTAACATCACAGGTGTCTACAAACTTGTAATCAGTCAGTCGGCCTATTTAAAGGGTGACAAGTAGTCACTGTGCTGTTTGGTGACATGGTGTGTACCACACTAAACATGAACCAGAGGAAGCAAAGAAGAGAGTTGTCTCAGGAGATTAGAAAGAAAATTATAGACAAGCATGTTAAAGGTAAAGGCTATAAGACCATCTCCAAGCAGCTTGATGTTCCTGTGACTGCAGTTGCACGTATTATTCAGAAATTTAAGATCCATGGGACTGTAGCCAACCTCCCTGGATGTAGCCGCAGGAGGAGATGGATAATACAAATGGTAACAAAAGAGCCCAGAACAACCTCTAAACACATTCATGGTGAACTTCAAGGTCAAGGTACATCAGTGTCAGATCACACCATCCGTTGTTGTTTGACCAAAGTGGACTTCATAGGAGACGACCAAGGAGGACACCACTGTTGAAAACAAATCATAAAAAAGCCAGACTGGAATTTGCCAGACTGCATGTTGACAAGCCACAAAGCTTCGGGGAGAATGTCCTATGGACAGACGAGACAAAACTGCAACTTTTTGGCAAGGCACATCAGCTCTATGTTCACAGATGCAAAAATGAAGCATACCAAGAAAAGAACACTGTCCCTACTGTGAAACATGGAGGAGGTTCTGTTATGTTGTGGGGCTGCTTTGCTGCATCTGGCACAGGGTGTCTTGAATCTGGGCAGGGTACAATGAAATCTCAAGACTATCAAGGTATTCTAGAGAGAAATGTGCTCCCCAGTGTCAGACAGCTTGGTCTCAGTCGCAGGTCATGGGTCTTGCAACAGGATAATGACCCAAATCACACAGCTAAAAACACCCAAGAATGGCTAAGAGCGAAACATTGGACTATTCTGAAGTGGCCTTCTATTGGCCCTGATCTAAATCCTATTGAACATCTGTGGAAGGAGCTGAAACATGCCGTCTGGAGAAGGCACCCTTCAAACCTGAGACAACTGGAGCAGTTTGCTCATGAGGAGTGGGCCAAAATACCCGCTGAGAGGTGCAGAAGTCTCATTGACAGCTACAGAAATCGTTTGATTGCAGTGATTGCCTCAAAAGGTTGTGCAACAAAATATTAAGTTAAGGGTACCATCATTTTTGTCCAGGCCTGTTTCATGAGTTTGTTTTTTAAAATAAGTCTGTTGAACCACAATTCAAAAGCATTGTCTGATTTTCATTGGTTAATTTTCATAGACTTTTTATTTATTACCACTTTTGTCAGATTCAAGTTATTTCTGTGACCATTGTGGGTTTTTCTTTCATTAACAGAGGGGTACCAACAATTTTGTCCACGTCTGTATTTCTTGTGTCGGAGTTTTGCACTGTTTTTCCGGCCACCATGCCATGGGTTTGTTTTATAGTTATTCAGTATTTCAGTTTAGTTAGCTCTCATTTGGCACTGACTGCAGGTTACCACTATTACTGAAACAGATGTGTGTCAACTCTGCCACAGGACAGGACAGGACAGGACAGGACAGGACAGGACAGGCATGGAAAGAGAGATGTTATATGGTCATTTTTCAAAAACCCCACACAGCAGACTAGAGAACAGTGCATCAGCATTTATGTGGACTAAAACAAGAAGTGTGCTGAAATGGAGTACGTGGGTCATTGAATGAATGAAAGGCAAAAATCTTTATTAACACCTTAATCTCAACACTCTAGAGTTTAGAGGCATGTGTCTTGTACATGTTGTTGCTTGGCAACAAATGTGTGTAATTAAGTTATATATAGCACGTTCACTTCAAATTCTGGAGGCATGGACCCAGGAAATTTAAACTTTATTATTGACAAAATATTAGAAGCTCAACATTTTCAATAATTTTACCTTTTCTTTTTCTTAACCCTTTCACTTATTACCTATTCCAATCTGTGCTCCAAACTTTTAGCAGTGAAACTACTTTAGCCTTTTCTGTAATGTCTCTTATAATTTCTTCAGTTGTTAATCTGGGGTAAAAAAAAATGGTACTTTGCTCTAAAAAATAGAAATTGCCTATTTATATTTCAATGTATATGTTCATTGCTTTTACTATACTGATTTTGGCACATTGAGAGATGACTGAGCTTCATCAGTGATGTTTCATTTGATTTGTTTTTGACTGTTCGCTTGTTAAAATGTCATTTTTGTAAAGCCAAACAGATCATTATACTGTGGAATAAACAGACCCTCTGCATCACTTTCAAACAAATAAAATAATATTTGCCTGGAGGTCAGTGTCTTGAGTTTAAAAGTGGACTATGTAGAAATTGCAGGTGATTACTGCTGATGTCAGTAATGAACCCTAATCCACTAGGCTGAAGTGAATCTGATAAAATGTTGTTGTTTTTTTGTTCTTTTTTAACTGATGACCCATGATGACTTCTTCAACTTTGGCTACTCCAAGTGAACTGGTAATTATCTGTTATTATTTTATGTTCTAGGCTCTATTTTATGTTGTAGGCTGCACGGTGGCGCAGTGGTTGGCTGCACGGTGGCGCAGTGGTTAGCACTGCGGCAGCACAGTTTACCCTTGGCCGGGGGATTGTGGGGATCGTGGGATCGTGGGTTCGATCCCAGCCCCCGACCAACAGTGATCTGTGCGGAGTTTGCATGTTCTCCCCGTGTTGCGTGGGTTTACTCCGGGATTTCTCCGGTTTCCTCCCACATGCCAAAAACATGCATGTTAGGTTAATTGGCTGTTCTAAATTGTCCTTAGATATTTGTTTCCTATAGGCCCTTAGAATAGAGGGTTAGTATTAATGAAAGTGCTTTGAGTGGTCTTTGTGACTAGAAAAGCGCTATATAAGTGCAGGTTAGTTAGTTAGTTAGTTAGTTCTGCCCAACTGTAGAAATTAATGTAATTAAATTAAAATACAGGATTTTTTACTCTGAGATGAAAACTGGCTCTATACTCACCCTACTAGTGTACTGTGGTATTTATCAATGTCACCCTGGCAAAAATCATAAATGAACTCATAGCTCTGGAATATCATAAATTATTACATTTGGAAAGCAAAAGAAATGTTTCTCTACACTCTAATTACATTTTTAGGTATTGCTGGAATATTTGAAAGTAGAAAATATTGCCTATTCTACCTTTAATAGTTTAGATGTGCTTCAAAAAATTCTGCTCTTGTTGTTCTGCACACTTTTGCCCTGGAATAATTATGAGAAAATCTGTAGGATTCTGAGGATGGCTAAAAGCTTAAAGGGGAGACAGTAGTCTATTATTGCCAACATCAATCAGGACTTTTAACCTTAAAAAAAGATACAGAGCATCCCATTGGAACTAATCAAGGTGTCCTAAATACTGAAGGGGTGCTTATGCTGAAAAATGCTAGACTGACAAGAGCTGTGCAATCTATTTCAGAAAGACTAGGGGGGCTTTCACACCTAACTCATTTGGTTCAGACTTTTGGAGTTTTTATTTTGATCTGGACCAAAATTTTACATGTGAAACCTCTCCCAAGCCACGGTCCGGACCAAAGAGCCTAAATTTGGTCCGGCAAAAAAGGTGGCCTCAGTCTAGATTAAACTGAACCTTGGTCAAGTTCCCTTATAGTGTGAAAACAATTTTCAGAAAAGCTTTTACACCAAACACAGGAAGTTAAGTCAGCCGATAAGACGCCAAATGAGCCTTGGTAGCAAATGGAGAAAAGAAGAAATCCAGTTGGAATATGGTCCATTAGTGGCATAAATGGTCAATTAAGATAAAATGCAGAAAGTTGCCAGATATTTTCAGAGATGTGATGGAGCATATGTGAAAGACTGGAGGAGCAATGCTAGCTGAAAATCATCACGGTTGATGAGAAGGACAAATGTCCTTTTTAATGAAGACCCGGACAATATCCTAGCCTCATTAAACTACTTAATACGACAGTCTTACCCTATATCAATTTAAAGTGTGGTGATCGATGTGTCCCGAGCTGCAGAAAACACCTCCAAGGGTGAGTAGCATGCTTGCTAACTTTTAGTCTGTGTTAGCTACATAAACGTTGTCATGACAACAGGATGTCAATGTGTTACGGAAAGTTGTTTGGCCCCCATGGATCAAGAGAAGTGTGAAAGTAAACATAACTAGACCAAATGTACACAATGAGACAAAATAAAAACTTCAGTCAGAATGCTGATGTGGACTTTCAGGTGTGAAAACGCCCTAGAACTCGATCTGATTGTTTACAACATTATTATTCATGTTAATATAAAAGGTGAGAAAAATCACCGAAAAAAATTTATTGGAGATGGACAACATCAAGCTGTATATAAGAATAAGCAAGACAATGACTGACAATGAATAGCAGGATCTACAGCATTTTCATCATAATGTCAGTTGGACTAGACCCGGGGAGTTCACTCATGTGCCATGGAGGGCCAAGACCGTGTAGGTTTTCTTTCCAGCCACTCTCTTCACTGGGCAATTTTGCTGAATTCATTCACACTGATTGCTGATCAGAGAAAACACCGTCTAGTTGTAAAGCAAACTTTCAGGGTCTCGGCACTCCATGACACATGACGGGACTCCCCTAGACTATTCCAACTGACATTATGATATACTTGCTGTATTTCAACCCTAGACCATTATTGCCAGGTATCAGAAGATTGTTTTGATGATGATGACGATGATGATGATGATGATGATGATTATTATTATTATTATTATTATTATTATTATTATTACAGTGTTACAATCTATTATGCATCCTGAAGTTACCAAATGTGGTTTTTCGTCTAATAAAGGGTTAAGACAACAGTTACAAATTTACAAGAAAAACATTGCCGCAGTAGCAGCTCGTGGGTGATCCCATCGAGGAGGCAAATTACTCATGAACAGACACACACCTATACTTGCAAGGACCCCGAGTCTTTAGTTCCACAGACAATAAATGCAGCTCTTGCAAAGCCCCAAGAAAACATCACTACGCTGACCAACATGTTATTCAAGACAACACAACACCATTCTCATTTTAACTCACCGGTTACTAGGGCTGTGCGATATGACAATATGTATCGGATGACAATATAAAAACGTCTATCATTTTATACAATATTCTATTGTTTATATCGGATTTAAAATGCCTATACCCTCGTTTATTCAGTAAAGCTCCTACCTCACCACTTCTTGTCAGCACCCTGTCTCTTCCCTGCAGTGCACGATTGCACACAGCGGAACAAGTGTGGTGGGTGGCTGGCTAGGCTTCAGTCCGGTGGTTGAATGAATGAATGAATGAGTGAATCTTTATTTCGGGTAGATTAGATTAAAAGATTAAAAGAAAGGAACAGAATAATATAACAAAGGAAAAAAAATCCAACAAGGTCAAATTAAACAATAACTCCTCTGATTATACAGTTCAACATAAGTTGAACATAAGTTGCCAATGCTAACTCCAAACTACCGGTTCAGATAGCTGCTACTCCTGTTTGCCAGGGTTGTGGGACCGTTTTTCATCATGCTGCGTAGCATTTACACCACGTCTAATTATAAAATGCTAAATGATCGTCATTTAAGCTAAGTTGTGCTAATTGGAAACTCCAGCAGACCATTGTTTTTTGGTTTGTTTTTATTTTTTTTATTTTTTTTGGGGGGGGGGGTAAATTACTGCTGAGTTTCTTACTTTTGTCTGAAAAAAAAAATTATTAAAACTGCAAAAGTAATAATAAAATAATAAATAAATAATACATTAAAACAGGTCAGAGGAGCAAGTTGGCTCTAAATGTAATTTATTTGATTTCTAATCATTTTAATTAGTCAAGTAGTGATAATGAATAAAGTTAAAGTCATCATATGTATTTTATTACATTACTTTTTGTGTCTTTGATTTTCAGATCGGGCAGTGCAGTGATGGAGTGGTTAGCACTGCAGCAGCACAGCAACTCGCCCTTGGCCGGGGGATCCTGGGTTCAATCCCAGCCCCTGACTAACAGTGATCTGTGTGGAGTTTGCATGTTCTCCCCGTGTCTGCGTGGGTTTACTAACAGATTTCTCCGGTTTCCTCCCACATGCCAAAAAACATGCAAGTTAGGTTAATTGGCATCAAAGTGGGGTGTAGAAGAGCTTGGAAGAACGAGGCGATGTGATATATAAACCAAAGTTTATTATCAGCTCTTCTAACAAGTCTTATCCTAGTGCAGCAGCAGAAGAAGGAAAAAGGGACCGAACACTTTCGGCTCTATGAACTTATACTTGCACATAACAAAAGACATGCAAATCCAAAGCTGACATCCCTCCTTATCTTAATCCCCCCATTGTCTTTGTACTCCTCCTCATGGCCCTGGGGGGTCAGGGCAGCTCCTCCGGTCTCCACCGCAGTGCCTGGGAAACTCTTTGATCCTCACTGGCGGTTGAGATCTCTTTGTCCTGTTCTGAGGTGTGAAGTCGCCTTACATATGTAATCACCAAACATTCTCACATGCTTCAACATATGTAGGTTATGGAATATATGATAAATATAGACCACAGCCCCCCCCCCCAAACGACTAAGAAAAGGACAATAGAAAAATTCACAGTTTAAGATAATTATTATGACATACTAACTGCTACACCTTTTGCCACAGGAGAAACTTTCTAGCAGCCATGCTCCTAAGAGAGTTAAGTGGTAATCATAACAGCATAGTAAAATCACAAGTCAGTCCTAAACTGTTACAGCACAATTAATGAACAACTGTTGAGTAGTTTGTATCAGTCTCTGTGCCGTCTGGGTTTTAATCTTCTCCCGAAACTGCTGTGGGTCCGCTTGGGCGTCCTGCTGGGACCTTCCTGTAAGGAATCTGCAGCTTGGGAAGGAGAGTGATTATTTGTTCCCTGCAGGGGGGCTGAGTCTTTTCTCTTGGGGGGTCTACCCCTCCGAGGTGCTCTCGCCAACCGTGCAGGCTCGTCTTTCAACAAGAAGGCAGGTTTAAGTCTGTCAATGCTGACTGTTTCTTTTCTATCCCCAAAATCAAGCACAAAGTGTTTATCACTAGGTTCCAGCACTCTGAATGGCCCATCGTATGGTGGGCGGAAAGTTGGTTTTAAAGCTTCATGCCTAACAAAAACGAATTCAGCGTTCTTTAAAGCTTGAGGGACAAAAACCCGTGGAAAAGAGTGATGAGCCAGACCGGGGAGAGAGTCCGGTCCGCTGCTGCCTAAAAACCTCGGGGCTGGAAGATGCCCTGACTCTGGATTCTCTGGTAAAAATTCACCTGGGAGCCTGAGAGGTTGTGCAAAAACTAATTCTGCTGGAGAGGCGTCTAGATCCTCTTTGGGCGCAGCACGCAACCCCAATAAAACCCAGGGAAGTTTATTTACCCAATTTGTATCCGTTAGTGAGGCTCTGAGGGCGGCCTTTAAAGATCTGTGAAAACGCTCGCATAACCCATTAGCCTGAGGGTGATAAGCGGTGGTGCGGTGAATTGTTGCCCCTAAGCTGCTGGACATGGCTGACCAAAGCTCCGAGACAAATTGAGGTCCTCTATCGGACGTGATGTCCAATGGGACGCCGAAACGTGCCACCCAGTTTGTCAAAAAAACGCGAGCGACTTCCTCCGCTGTGGTTGACGCCAGAGGGACTGCCTCTGGCCAGCGCGTGGTGCGGTCTATCATTGTTAACAGGTGTGTGAAACCTTGGGAGGAAGGTAGTGGTCCCACGAGGTCGACATGAACGTGGTCGAACCTTCTAGCAGGGATTGGAAAAGGCTCCAGAGGGGCTTTTTTTTTGGCTGCACGGTGGCGCAGTGGTTAGCACTGCGGCAGCACAGTTTACCCTTGGCCGGGGGATTGTGGGGATCGTGGGTTCGATCCCAGCCCCCGACCAACAGTGATCTGTGTGGAGTTTGCATGTTCTCCCTGTGTTGCGTGGGTTTACTCCGGGATTTCTCCGGTTTCCTCCCACATGCCAAAAACATGCATGTTAGGTTAATTGGCTGTTCTAAATTGTCCCTAGATATTTGTTTCCTATAGGCCCTTAGAATAGAGGGTTAGTATTAATGAAAGCGCTTTGAGTGGTCTTTGTGACTAGAAAAGCGCTATATAAGTGCAGGTTAGTTAGTAGTAGTTAGTTAGTTAGCTTTTGTGTGTTTGTGTATTTTGGCGCGCTGACAAGAAATGCAAGTTTTTGCCCATTCTTTTACGTTTTTGCGCAGGCCAGGCCACACAAACTTTTCGGCGACCATTTTAACCGAGGCGTGCACACCTGGGTGCGCGAGGGAGTGAATTGAGTCGAAAATACGTCAGCGCCATGTAGCTGGGACTAATGGGCGAGGTCGGCCGGTTGAGATATTGCATATTAGGGGGGGCATGCCGTCGCGTAAACCCCTTTCCTCCAGCCTTAACCCTGTTGGTCCAGACAAGAGTGCGCGCACGTCCGTGTCACTACTTTGTTCCTCTGCATAATCTATCCCTGCATGGATTGGGGCCGCGTATGTGTCCACGTTGGTGAAGAGTTCCGCGGCTGAGGTAGTATAATCTGTCTCCTCGCGCTCTGACGACGTCACAGCGCGAGAGAGGCAGTCTGCTACCACGTTAAGTTTGCCTGCCACATGTCGAATGTCTGTGGTGAACTCTGAAATCACAGCCAGCTGTCTTTGTTGCCTGCCTGACCACGGTTCAGAAATTTTAGCCATAGCAAAGGTGAGCGGTTTGTGGTCTACAAAAGCCGTGAAACTCCGCCCTTCTAACCAGAACTGGAAGTGGCGGATGGATAAATGAAGCGCTAGCAGCTCCCTGTCAAAAGTGCTGTATTTACGCTCGGTTTGGTTTAGCGATTTGCTGAAGAATGCCAAAGGTTGCCAGATTCCGCTGACATGTTGTTCTACAACTGCCTCTATAGCTAGGTCCAAAGCGTCTGTGGTTAGCGCAATGCGGGCCGAGGGATCGGGGTGAACCAACAATGTGGCATTAGCTAGGGCGCTTTTTACTTCCGCGAAGGCGCGTTCGCGCTCTGGGGTCCATTCGACCGCGTTGGAAGCTTTTTGTTTTCTGAGCGCGTCATATAGGGGCTGCATGAGCTGAGCTGCGTGGGGGAGGAAACGGTTGTAAAAATTAACCATGCCCAAAAATTCCTGCAGCGATTTGACCATATGTGGCCGTGGGAAACTTTTTATCGCGTGAACTTTGACTGGAAGTGGGACTGCCCCCTTCGGAGAAACTCTGTGTCCTAAAAAATCAATTTGTGACACGCCGAATTTGCATTTGGCTGGATTGATTATTAACCCATGCTCTTCTAGCCTCTGAAAAACCATAGTGAGATGCCGCTCGTGTTCTTCCTCAGACGGAGCTGGCTACCAGCATATCGTCGAGGTAGACGAAAACAAAAGGGAGGTCCCGTAATACTGCGTCCATCATCCGCTGGAAGGTTTGAGCCGCGCCTTTGAGGCCGAAAGGCATTCGCAAAAATTCAAAAAGGCCGAAAGGGGTTGTTACAGCTGTTTTAGGAATGTCCTCTGCTCGAACTGGGACTTGATGATAACCGCGGACCAGGTCTATTTTTGAAAAAATGCGCGCACCCGCCAGATGCAGTGAAAAATCCTGAATGTGAGGAATTGGGTAGCGGTCATGCGCTGTCGCAGTGTTTAATCTGCGGTAATCGCCGCACGGTCTCCAAGAACCGTTGGATTTCGGAACCATGTGAAGTGGTGAGGCCCAGGGGCTTTTCGAGCGTCTAATAATGCCTAATTTTTCAAGGGTGGTAAACTCGTCCCGAGCTATGGCGAGCTTGGCCGCGTCTAAGCGCCGGGCTTTGGCAAATACGGGTGGGCCCGTTGTGGGAATAAAATGTTCAACCCCGTGTTTAGCCACTGTGGCTGAGAACTTGGGAATTGTGAGTGCTGGAAATTGGGTGAGGAGTTGATCAAACTTACCTCCTGCTGTGGTGACGCTAGCCTGCACGGGTGGTGGAGAAATACGAGCTGAGCAGGGAATAGAAGCAAAGGACAGCGCATTAACCAAGCGTCTGTTCGCTAAGTCAACTAATAACCCATGTGCACACAAAAAATCTGCGCCCAACAAGTTAAAACTCACCGCCGCTACAACAAATGTCCATCTGTAGTTGCGGCCGTGGATGCAGAGGTGCAGGCTCTTTTCGCCAAAAGTGACAATGGTGGAGCCGTTGGCTGCCACCGCTCCATTGCCCCGGGGGCCCATGGCCCAGTCTGTTTGGGAGGGCATGACAAAACTTAGTTGAGCTCCCGTGTCGATAAGGAACCGCTTGCCGGTGTGTCCGTCCGTCACATATAAAAGCTTGCTTTTTTCGCCGAGAACCGCCGCTGTTAACGGCTCTCGGCTTCGGCGTTTTCCGGAATTTGTGAATTTGCAGGGGGGAACGCATTTGTAAGCCTTCTCAGCGAAGCGGTGGTGGTAATAACAAACGTCGCTCCATCTGTTGCGTCCTGGCCGTGTCGCTGTCACCGCGGGCTGATTCTGCTCGGTGATTTGTGGCTCCTCGTGGCTCCGGACATCAGCGTTGAGGTCTGCGGATGCTGCTGTGGGTGTCTGCTCCTTGCAGGCATTGACGAGCCGTTGAGCTTCGTGAGCTAGCATGCGGAAGTCTTGCTGGGTGCTGCATCGCATGTTGGGCAGCGTCCCTCTCATGTGTGGCGGCAGCGTACTGAGGAAAATGAAATGGAAGAGGAAGTTGTCATTGTCCTCTTCTTTAAGTTGCAGCAAGTCCTCCATGAGGGCCTTGGGTCTGCCTCCTCTGTGGCCGTAAACCGCCAGGATCCTCTCGGCTGTCTCCTCGGCTGAGGGGACGTAATTTGCCACGATGGTCGCTTTCAGTTCTTCATATTTGTCCTGGGCCGGCGGCCGTTGGATTATGCTCCGCGCACATCTCGAAGTGGCGGCGTTGAGTTTGGCGACGATGTGATAGAACTTTGTATCGTCAGCTGTGATGCCCGCAAGTGCAAACTGGGCTTCAGCTTGCAGAAACCACGAGGCGGGGTCTTCCTGCCAGAAGTCCGGCAGGTTGACGGTGACGGCGTTTGTGTAGACCGTCACTGCTGCGTCCGCAGGGTGAGAGTGCCTTGCTTCGGCTCTCTCCGCGGTGCTGGTGCTTGGTTGAGCCCTCTCTATCACTTCTGCCGGGGGGGGAACGTCGTCCATCTGTTCCCCTGTCTGCGTGGGCGCCGGCGTCTGCCTGGGTCGCCACAGATGAGTCGATCGCGGGGGAACGCCTCTGGTCCATACTCGCGTCAGGGTCACCAGTGTAGAAGAGCTTGGAAGAACGAGGCGATGTGATATATAAACCAAAGTTTATTATCAGTTCTTCTAACAAGTCTTATCCTAGTGCAGCAGCAGAAGAAGGAAAAAGGGACCGAACACTTTCGGCTCTATGAACTTATACTTGCACATAACAAAAGACATGCAAATCCAAAGCTGACATCCCTCCTTATCTTAATCCCCCCATTGTCTTTGTACTCCTCCTCATGGCCCTGGGGGGTCAGGGCAGCTCCTCCGGTCTCCACCGCAGTGTCTGGGAAACTCTTTGATCCTCACTGGCGGTTGAGATCTCTTTGTCCTGTTCTGAGGTGTGAAGTCGCCTTACATATGTAATCACCAAACATTCTCACATGCTTCAACATATGTAGGTTATGGAATATATGATAAATATAGACCACATGGGGATTCTAAATTGTCCTTAGGTATGGATGTGAGAGTGAATGGTTGTCTGTTGTACCCTGCCTCCAGCCCCCCCCCCCCCCACGACCCGAAAAGGATTAAGCGGAAGAAGACAGATGGATGGATGGATGGATGGATGGATGGATTTTCAGATCATGACCAATCTGAAATATTTTTACTAAGAAGCAAACAGGTTAAATCAGGCCAGAATAGCATCTTTAGGCTGCAGGTCTACACTTAAAATTTCATTGATTTAAACTAAGCTAATTATATGCTAATTAGCTAACTAGCTAATTTATATCTGTAGATGCAGCCATGGGTCATTTTCCCATTTTCGGGCATTTTTTTACGTTATGTTTTTGTTTTGTTTTATTGCTATTCTCCTCTGGCTCAGGAAATATTTAACATATTGATGTGTCACGAGCTGAGCACTGGAGGTTTCCGCCATGCTGTCTCGTGGCTTTTTCTTTGTATTTATATATTTGCTGTAGTTTGTGCTTTGGGTTTTTGTATTTTCGTATTGGTACTCATTTTCTTGTTTCTGCTATGGTTTTGTTACTCTCATTTTGTATTAGGTTGTATTTATTTCTCCGTCTGCATTTGTTGATATTTTATTCTTTGTATTTCAGACTGTTGTGTTCTTTCTCTGGGTTGACAGCTGTTAAGTGGCGTTTCTGGGTTGTGCTCCATGTGGGCGTTGCCCTGTCAGCTGTCAGCTCCCTTTGCTCTCCTCTCATCGCTCACAGGTGATCCTAATCATTTATCATTGTTACCTTTTTTCCTGCTCATGTGACCCCACCCATGTCGCTATTTGTGTATTTGTTTCGGACCCTATTTAAGGGCAGTATTTTTGTGCTGTTACTATATGTATATGTAAATTAACTTGTCATCTGTTTGGATTTTTGCTTTGGTGCACTTTGGAACTTTGTGTTTGGTTAATAAATGCCACAAACTGCAGTTCAGCACGTGGGTCTGTCTCTCTGCCCCGAGAGGCCAATCATGACAGTTTACTTTTTATTCATATACAATTTAGAAGAAAAACCTGGAATTTGTAAGAATCAAGTCTCAAGTGCACATTACAAAACTATTTTATAACACTGCAAAATTATGAGGGAAAATGGTACATGTAAAAAAAGAGATGGTTCTTTTTATATCTACTGTAGAATTTACAGAATATATCCAGTTTTAATTTAGGCTAGCAGAGCATTGCTAAGCTGGTTAGCTCCACTCGTCCAGGTCTCCTGAGCGTTGTCCAGCTGCGTCCTGACCTCTTTATAAAGTCCAGTTTAGGGAAAAGCCTTGGTTTGTTTTTATCTGAAGCTGGTGTTCAAATTGTAATTTCCTAAACTTGTAATACTGCTGGATATGAAGATCTGTTGTATTCAGCGCGTTAAAATACGTCATACGGGGATGTTGTCAAAAGACGGACTGTGATTGGTCAGAGTTTTGCCTCCTTTGTTTTTTTTTTCAATGCAAGGAGATAGTGAATTTTTCATAGCAACAAATATAAACTGATTTCTGATTAGCTAAATAATTTCAGAAAGTATTCTCACCTCCTTAGTTCAAAAAATGAATTTCTGATTGACAGATTAATGTTCCCACAGTGGTAAGTCCATTTTTAACTCCTGCAGACTTCTGACAGCATTCTGACTACATGTTACACAATAATATACATATAATATCAAATACATTTATTATCACGATGTTTGAATCATTTCTTCTCCTTTTCTTCTCAAATTTCTGAAGAAGCTCCGCCTCCTTTGCCTCCACCCATGAGCCACCACTGCATTGTAGATATGTGAAAAAGAGTCACCAGATTTTTAGAAAAAAAATTACAAATTTCTTAGAAAAAAATTGAACATTTTTGAGAAAAAAGTTAAAAATTTACAGGAAAAAGTTGAAAATTTACAAGGAAAATTTGGCAGTTTTATGAGGAAAAAGCTGAAAATTTACAAGAAAAAAAGTTGGAAATTCATGAGAAAAAAAATCTCAAAAATTTAAGGAAAAAATGTTACAAATTTACGAGAAAAAACGGTTTCAACTTTTTAAGAAAAAAGTCACAAATTTATGAGAAAAAAGTTGAACATAGACAGGAAAAACGTTGCAAATTTACAAGAAAAAAACCCCTGCAAATTCATGAGTAAAAAAGTCATAAAATTTTAACCCTTTAAAAAGAATCAAAAAAGTTTAAATTTTTAAGAAAAAAGTTATAAAGCTATGAGAAAAAAAGTTGCAAATTTATAAGAACCTTTCAAAAAAATCAAAAAAGAGTTTCTTTTTTTAAAAGAAAAAAATCACAAATTTGAAAAAAAGTCACAAATTTATGAGAAAAAAATTGAACATAAACAGGAACAAAGTTGCAAATTTACAAGAAAAAATTAGCAAATTCATGACAAAAAAGTCATAAAATTTTAAAGTGGAGTCAGAAAAAGTGGAAAGTGAAGGAAACCATGGTACCACTGGTTAATGGAGAGCTCTGGGCTTGTGGACACCCCCCCCCCCACACACACACACACACACTAGGATAGTGGATTCAGCAGATTCCAAAGCAATGTTTGAGATGTCAGTCAAGGAAAAGGCAGCGCTAAGAACCACTCAGATGCTGCACAGGACCCTCACACTCGCCGCCTGGTCGACCTCAGGGACAACTCTATCTGTATTTAAAACATTTTGCACATCCAAACTATGTCTTTACTTACAGAAGCTGGCCATAAACACTGAAAAGAATATTAATTTTCTATTTAAAAAACATTAGCAGATATGTTATCACTTGATGTGTATAATTTAGTAGCAGTTTTTAAACAGAGTTGTTTATTTATTTATACATTCATTTTCTTAACACCTTCATCCTTGGGTCACAGCGAGGCTGGAGCTTATCCCACTTTCATCGGTCAAAAAGAAGGGGACATCCTGGACAGTTCTCCAGTTCATTACAGGACTAAAGTTCTTCATTTTTCTTTATTTAATTAAAATTGATTAACCAACCCTCCCTCCTTATTGTAGGCCAGGCATACAGGCTGTGAGTTGCTAAACGCATAGCACAGAGAGTAAAAATGTGCAACGTAAAAGTTTCTTAAAGGTTCATCCTGTAAATCTGGAAAATCCTTGTTTGTATGCATGTCATAGCCTGAGCTGCTTTTGAATTTTCTGGGAGTGACGCTAGACAATAAAATCTGCTGGAAACCTCACATCAGTCACATCCGGGCCAAGTTGGCAAAATGTATAGGCATACTGGAGAAGACAAGACACATCTTGGACTATAAATCATTGTTCTTACTGTACAATTCACTGTTTCTACCTTATCTTAACTACTGTGTACAAGTCTGGGGAAACACCTACAAGACCAACCTACAGTCAATATGCACATTACAAAAAAGAGCTATAAGGATAATAAATAATGTAGGATATAGAGACCATACCAATTTGCTGTTTTTAAAGTCACATGTCATAAAGTTCATCGATTTAGTTAAATTTAAGACAGCACAAGTCATGTACAGGGCAATTAATAATCAACTCCCAACTAATATACAAAAAATATTTTTAAAAAAAAGAGACAATGATTATAATTTGAGAGGAGACTTAAACTTTACAAAACCCAAGATACAAACAACCAAGAAAAGTATGTGCATATCTGTCTGTGGGGTGGATTTGTGGAACAGTCTGGAGCCGGAACTGAAACTATGTACAAACAGAAATCAATTCAAAAAGAGGTATAAACATTATTTGCTGAAAGGATATATGTTAGAAGCGTAGTATTTATATGTACAATTCCCTATGCTCACTCTGGGACACTATGGAATGGTGGGCGGGACAGCACTGTGTATATCTGTGTTGTTTGAGGCTGGTTTTGATGTATGGACATCAATGTATGTTAGGATGGATGGGAGTTAATGTTGATATGTACAAAATAAAGTTAATTGTTTACTTGGGGTCTTAAATGTGGCAATTTGTATATAATTCACATGGGTGTATTTATGGAAAAGAGGAGTTGGAATTAATAAGTGTCCACTTCTTCCTTCTCCCTTTCGAACACTGTATACTGTTACTTTATTGCATTTGTCATTTGTTTTGTTTTGTTTTACATTTTTGTTCGAAATAAAGTATGTATCTATCTATCAAATCCAACCCACAGTTATTTGTTTATTTAAATACATACACAGAATAAAAAATGTTGTCGTCGTCGGCCTCCGTCGGCCTATGATGACCATGGAAGAGAATCCTAAACGTTTACTCTGCTGGAACAGCACCGCCTGTGTCTAAACAGGCCGATGCGCGAATGGCAGTCCCTGTCACACAGGTCGTACTTGTGGGTGGTCTCCGTGCTGCTGGGTCTGTGGCGGTTCTTCCTGCGGGTCCTTTTTTCATCTGCTGCAGCAGTCAGTCTCTCTTCACCCGCCTTGAGCTGTCTGGTCAGGGTGCCTCTCCATTTGGAGCGGTCCGTTGCAAGGTCCTCCCAGCGCTCTGTGTTGATCTCCAGGGCCTTCATGTCTCTCTTGCAGACGTCTCTAAAGCACAGCTGTGGGCGGCCAACGTCTCTCCTGCCAGTTGCCAGTTCTCCGTAGAGGACGTCTTTGGGAATTCTGCCATCCTCCATACGGTGAACGTGGCCTAGCCAGCGGAGCCTGCGCTGCCTGAGTAGAGTGAACATGGAGGGAAGGCCGGCGCGGGACATAACTTCTGTGTTGGGCACTTTGTCCTGCCAGGATATGTCCAGGATGTGGCGAATGCAGCGCAAGTGGAAGGAGTTCAGTCTCTTTTCCTGCCGGGCGTATGTTGTCCACGTCTCACTCCCATAGAGCAGTGTGCTGATGACGCAGGCATTGTACACTGCCATCTTCGTCTTGACAGAGAGTTTGGGATTCTCCCACACTCGTGTGGTGAGGCGAGCGAGTGTGAAGGCTGATTTTCCAATCCTCTTGTTGATCTCTGTATCAAGGGAGAGGTTGTTGCTGATCGTGGACCCCAGGTACGTGAACTGATTCACGACCTCCAGCTTGTAGCCGTCGATGGTGATGGTTGGTGGTGCTTCCGTGCCTTGCGCCAAGACGTTAGTCTTCTTCAGGCTGATGGTAAGCCCGAAGTCCTTGCATGCCTGGGAGAAGCGGTCCATCAGGGTCTGAAGCTCCTGCTGTGTGTGGGTTGTGACTGCGGCATCGTCTGCGAACAGCTGTCTCTGATTAGAGCCTCGCATACTTTAGTTCTGGCTTTCAGGCGGGCGAGGTTGAAAAGCCTGCCGTCAGATCTTGTGTGCACGTAGATTCCCTCTGTTGCTGTGCTGAAGGCATGCCTCAGGAGCATAGCAAAG
Organism: Pholidichthys leucotaenia; assembly: GCA_020510985.1. NCBI lineage: Eukaryota > Metazoa > Chordata > Actinopteri > Cichliformes > Pholidichthyidae > Pholidichthys > Pholidichthys leucotaenia. The sequence continues at coordinate 414,105,421 of CM035838.1, forward strand.
AAAATCCCAAAGAGGGTTGGCGCAAGTACACAGCCCTGTTTCACTCTGCTGCGTATGTTGAATGGCTCTGAGACGTTACCATCGTGCTGCACTATCCCCTGCATATTGGTGTGAAATGATTCAATGAGGCTTTGCAACTTTGGTGGGCATCCTATCTTTGGCAGGATCTTGAAAAGGCCCTCTCTGCTGACCAGATCGAACGCTTTGGTGAGGTCGATGAAGGTGATGTACAGGGGTATGTTCTGTTCTCTGCATTTCTCCTGGAGTTGGCGGATGGAGAATATCATGTCTACCGTCGATCGCTCAGCGCGGAAGCCACACTGAGACTCGGGGTAGACACGTTCGGCAAGCTTCTGTAGACGAACGAGAACAACTCGTGCGTAGACTTTGCCAACAACGCTGAGGAGGGAGATGCCCCTGTAGTTGTTGCAGTCGCTTCTCTCCCCTTTGTTTTTGTAGAGGGTGATGATCTTGGCGTCCCTCATGTCCTGTGGTACGGCACCTTCCTTCCAACACTGGCAGAGGACGTCATGCAATGGCAGCAGTAGGGCGGTCTTGCAGTGCTTGATCAGGTCAGGGGGTATGCCGTCGTTGCCAGGTGCCTTGCCAGCGGCCAAGCTATCAATGGCCTTGCTGAGTTCGTCGATGGTTGGCTCGGCGTCAAGTTCGTCCATGGATGGCAGGCAGTCGATGGCATCAAGGGCTGACGGTGTCACGGTGTTCTGTCTGGAGTAGAGGTCGGAGTAGTGTTCCACCCATCTCTCCATCTGCTTGTTCTTTTCTGTGATCATCTCCCCAGTGGAGGATTTGAGGGGGGCCGTCTTGCTCTGAGCCGGACCAAGTGCTTTCTTGATGCCATCGTACATACCATGGATGTTCCCTGTTATGGCAGCGGTTTGAATGTCTTGGCTGAGCTGAGTCCAGTACTCGTTGGCACAGCGCCGAGCAGTCTGCTGAACTTTGCTTCTCGCAGCCCTGAGAATCTGGAGATTCTTCTCATTTGGATACTTCTTGTACTCAGCAAGTGCTGAGCGCTTGGCTTCAATGACGGGGGTCATCTCGGTCAACTTGGCATCAAACCAGTCCTGTGACTTCAAGGTCTTCCTCCCAAAGGTAGCCAAGGCTGTGCGGTGGATGGTGTTTCACAGCTCTTCCCACTTCTGCTTTGCAGATTCTCCTTCTTGTGGTATGCCAAGTTCCTTCTCAAAGGTGGAGGCAAACTGCTCAACAAGTTCTGGTTGAGCCATCTTGCTGGTGTCAATCCGTGCCTTTCCAGGTTGTCTAGCACGATGGAATTTCTTCAGCTGCAGCTTGACCTTGCAACACACCAATGAATGATCTGTGTCGCAATCTGCACTCTGGAACGAACGGGTGATTAGCACGTTCTTCAGTGAGGTGCGCCTGGTCAGGATGAAGTCCAGCTGGTGCCAGTGCTTTGAGCGCAGATGTTGCCAGGAAACCTTGTGTTGGGGCTTGGTCTTGAAGAACAAGTGTGTGATGCACAGATCATGATACATGCAGAACTCGAGCAGCTGCTGTCCATTGTCATTTATTCTGCCCACGCCAAAAGGTCCAAGACAGGAGGGCCAGGAGTCGTGGTCAGCACCCACTCTGGCATTGAAGTCTCCAAGGAGAATGAGTTGGTCAGAGTTGGGGATGATCCTGACAGTTGTTGCGAGATTCTCGTAGAACTCGTCTTTTGCCTCTGGTGTGGCTGTCAGTGTTGGGGCATACACTCTGACGAGGGTAACTGGGCCTTGAGTGGTGTTCAGGCGGAGGGTGAGGAGTCATGCAGAGCCAGTGCTGCTCGGTTCCACCATCTTCAGCAAGGTGTTCTTCACTGCAAAGCCCACTCCGTGTTCCCTGTGTTCGTCACTGCCCTTTCCCTGCCAGTAGAACGTGTAGTCCTTCTCTCTCAGTGTGCCTGCGTCAGCCAACCGTATTTCTTGGAGAGTGGCAATATCCACTCCCAATCTCTTCAGCTCATTATTGATGATGGCAGTCTTCCTGGTGTCGTTGATGTCCTTGAGGTTAGCAGCGAGTCCTGTCATCATAGTGCGGACGTTCCAAGTTCCCAGTTTTAGAGTTGGTCTCTTTTGTTTTATTGTCTTGCCTGGTGCGAAGGTTCTCAGCTTGCTATTCAGATTTCTCCTCATCCCCATGCACCCAATGAGGAAAGCAAGCTGTGGCGGGACAACACCTTATTGGCTGGGGGCTGCCCAGCTTGAGGCGGGCGGTAGCTGTCCAGTGAGATCCGATGATCCCTCCCACCGTCGGAAATAACCCCTGGTGCCGTGCTCTACGCTAATTAAGCGGTGGCTTATAACCGGTAACTGTCATTCCCCGTGTTCTGTCTACGCCAAAGGCGAAGCTGGAGTGTCCTCTCCAGTGATCCGGTGTTCTACCTTCCAGCATTGGGCATTGGTAGGATTCAAGCCTGGGCAGGAAGATATGGAGGACAAGATGTTGCCCATGCAGCATGTCCCCCCTCTCCACGTCACTGATGAATCCAAAGGAACAGCAGGGCTGCTACAGTTTGGCACCAGTGCCGTTGCAGGAGCTGCCAGAACGATGTTGAGCACAACATAGAACTGCCTTAGGGGCTCCGACTCCGGATTTTTCCTCAGGGTTGACTCCCGAAGCCTTTCCCGTGACCGGGTATGCCGCAAGGCAGTGGAGGTTTGAAATCAGGGTTTACCTTCCCCTAGATGGGCTACCTTCCCAGGTTGACGAGCCACCATCTACCCGAAGCATCTGGTTTTAAGGTGCCAGAGATCCGCCCTCGCCCCTTCTCCTATTAGTAAAAGCAGTTCTGCCGGGCTTAGAGACTAAACCACACAGGCAGGCTAGGAGTTGGACTTAGTTGTCAGAGGCTTTTGGAGACGCACGCCATAAGGAGCATTTTATGAGCACTGGGAGCTTAACCCCAGTGCCGCTCCTGGCTATGACAACCTTGGAACCGAATAAAAAATAGAGGCTATAATAAGGATTTTTTTTAATAAGGAGTTACAAATACAATCTATAGAATGAATTCTCATATTAACATTGAAGGATATTTTTTTATCTTTTAAAGGTGGATGATGTTGATATTGCAGGTGATAAGTGGCAACACCAGATGGCAGTAATGAACGTTCATCCATTAGGCCAGGGGTCGGCAACCTGTACTACACCAAGAGCCACTGTGAGTGATTTTTGTATTTAAAAAAAAAAAAAGTCTGCATGGAGTCACAAAAATATCTGAGTCTAAAAACCGCGGTAAAACAGCAGAATTACAACTACAATCTGGCCTGATAACATTGGGATTAAGAGTTTCTTCTTAAAAATTTGCAGCTTTTCTTTAATTGTGAATTTGTTACTTTTTTCTCACAAAATTGCTACTTTTTCTGGTAATTTTTTGATTATTTGCAAGAAGTTTGTGTCTTTTTTCATGCAAAATTGTGTGGGTGTTTTCCTCATTAAATATTTTTTCCATAATTTGTTATTTTTTGGTATAAATATAAAATGTTGCTTTTTTCTAAATTTGGCATATTTTTCTGAGCAAATTTAAAACCTTTGTCGAGTAAAACTGAAGATTTTTTTTTCCCTGTAAATTTGTGGCATATTTCTCAGTAAAGTTATACACTTTTCTTCCATTTTTTGGGCATAATCTGCTTGCCAATTTGTGGGAGGTTTCCCTCATAAAACTGAAACATTTTTCTTCAATTCGGACAATGTTTTTCACAAATTTTCAGCTATTCTCATGAATTTATGATATTTTTCTTTGTAAATGTATTAGCTTTCACAGGCAAAACTGCAGCATTTCTTACATAAATTTATTACATTTTCATATACGCCAGTAAATTGAGTCCTCTACTTTATACTTTATATACTCATGACTGCATCTCCACCCACCCAAGTAATTCCATACTGAAATCTGCAGACGACACGACAGTGGTCGGGCTCATCACAGCAGAAGATGAGACTGCATACAGGGTTCCTGTGGAAAAATTAGCATCATGGTGCAGAAATAACAGTTTGGTTCTCAATACCACCAAAACAAAAGAAATAATAGTGGACTTCAGGAAAAACAGAGCCAGCCCTCAGCCCTGACACATCAACAGAGACCAGGTGGAATGGGTCTCTCACTTTAAGTGCTTAGGACTGTACATAGATGTCGACTTAACCTGGAAAACAAACACCATGGCACTGATCAAGAAGGCACAATAGCGACTCCACTCGCTAAGGGTCTTAAAAAGCAACGCCCTAGCCAAGGAGTTGCTGGTGTCCTTCTATAGATGCTCCGTCAAAAGTGTACCGACTTACTGTATTTCAGTGTGGTTTGCTAGCTGCACTGTCCAGGAAAAGACAGCTCTCCAGAGGATCATCAACACAGCACAAAAGCTCATTGGCTGTGCTCTCCTCTCCTTAAAGAAGCTATGCAAGTGCCGCTGCCACAGAAAAACTCCTGAAGGACACATGCCATCCAGCACGTCACCTGTTCTAGCTGTTACCCTCAGCCAGGCGGTACAGGGCAATAAATGCAAAGAAAAATACTGTAGAGTGAAAAATAGCACCTACCCTAGGGCCGTTGCACTATTAAACAACATGTGAATATGCAGCTAATCTACAGTATACATACAGAGACATATACATAAAATTGCATATACCTTCATATATAGTTTTTAGGGCCCAAGCCACTGACAACGTCAGTGAATGAGAGCCCGATAGTATCCGCTATGTTTATTATTTTTCTGCCCAAACAATTGCATTTTTGACCCTCTAAACGTTAACCAAAACATTTTTTTTTTTTGCACACACCTCATACCCGGTGAAAAATTTTATAAACTGGAAAAACTATGTGCCCCCCCCACCCCCAATTTTTGTGAGCAGGGCAAAACGTACAAGTTCAATGGAGACCGGTGACCGTAAAATTTGCCATACAGACACAAAATTCGGGTGAGGTGTGCATCACCTCAACACATGCAAAAAACATAATTGTGGCCCTTACCCACGGCAGACAGGAAGTCTGCCATCTCGCCTCAAATCCCCACCACCTCCAATTTTGCCAAAAACCACCCCTCGCATTTGAAAGAACTCCTCCTAGGGACCTGCTCCGATTGAGCTCATTTTCACATGGCGGCATCTATAGGCATTGGCCATTAAAAGTTGTATAAATGTCATGGAAAAGCTCAAAGGTGTGGCCACGGCGCCACGGCGAAGTTTGACTCCGCCCCTTACATCAGACAGCTGTAACTCGAGCAAAACTTGTCCGATTTCCACCAAAGTTTCTATGTTCTATATTAGTCCCGCTCCGAACATGTCTATATAAAAATAATTGATAAACAGCGCCACTTAGTGGTTAAAGGAAGAATTGCTGAAAACTGGTTTATTTATTGCTCACGTGCCGCTTGCCAGAATGACGTGAAATTTTCTGAGGTTCATCAGACTCCATGGATAATCATAACTCCACATCAACTTTAGCATAACGTCACTGCTGTCACCATGGAAACACCCTCCTTGCCATTCATTTTGTGATCTGGTTTGGAGGGTTGGGAAGGTCCTGGAGTCACGAAATCTGAAACATAGGCTGAGGTAATGTCATGTGTAGCCCAATATACTGTACGCCGGCAACACATAACTGATATGTAAGTGTTGCCATGGCGACATGGAGAAGGTTGACTCCTCGCCATGGAACATCAGACACTTGTAATTTGGACAAACTTTGTCTGATTTTCACCAAATCTTCTACGATGGATATTAGTCTCACCCTGCATGCTCCTATATAAAAATAGGTTTAGATTTAGATTTAGCATCCTTTATAAGTCCCACAATGGGGAAATTACAGGGCATCCACATGAGTGGGAGGCAGCCACTGGTGCAGCGCCCAGCCCTTTCACCATTCATACACATGTAACAAGTAATAGTGCCACCTACTGGTTAGAACAACGGACACTTGTAACTTGGACGAACTTTGTCCAATTTTCACCAAATTTTCTACGATGGATATTAGTCTCACCCTGTATGCTCCTATATAAAAATAGGTTTAGATTTAGCATCCTTTATTAGTCCCACAATGGGGAAATTACAGGGCATCCACATGAGTGGGAGGCAGCCACTGGTGCAGCGCCCAGCCCTTTCACCATTCACACACACATTCACACCTGGGGCCACTTTAGAGTCTCCAATTACCCTAACTTGCATGTTTTTTTGGGTTTTTTTGGCATGTGGGAGGAAACTGGAGAAATCCTGGAGTAAACCCACACAGACATGGGGAGAACATGCAAACTCCATACAGATCACTGTTGGTCAGGGGCTGGGATTGAACCCGGGATCCCACTGCCAAGGGTGAGTTGCTGCGCTGCCACAGTGCTAACCACTCCGCCACTGCGCTGCCCATGTGTACTGCCCATTAACAAAGTAATAGTGCCACCTACTGGTTAGGACAACGGACATTTGTAACTTGGGCAAACTTTATCCCATTTTCACCAAATTTTCTACGATAGATATTAGTCCCATCCCGCACGTGCCTATATAAAAATAATAAACAAAAGTTATAGTGTCACCAAGTGGTTAGAACAATGGACACTTGTAACTTGGACGAACTTTATCCCATTTTCACCAAATTTTCTACGATGGATGTTAGTCCCATCCTGCATGCGCCTACATAAAAAAAATTCAAATTTTATAGTGCCACCTAGGGGTTAGAACAACAGACACTTGTAACTTGGACATAATTTGTCAAATTTTGACCAAATTTTCTATGATGGATATTAGTCCCACCCTGCCCGCACCTATACAAATATAATTAACAAACGTTATAGTGCCACCTATTGGTTAGAACAATGGACACAGAACTTGAACAGATTTTCTCCAATTTTCACCAAATATTCAAGATATTTGTCCAGTCGTGCACGCTATTACCTAAAAATGACTGACAAAACTTACAGCACCACCTACTGCTCACGAAAAGCACTGCGCCAAATTGATTTCTTTATTATTCACGCAGCACTTGCTGTGATGACAGGAAATTTTCTGAGCCAGCTGGGTCCTATGGGCGGTGGGGTCCAAGTGTGCGTGGGCGGTGAGGGCCCGCTTTCAGCTGCTTGCCACTTTAATTATACTTGTATTTTTTTATACTTGCCTAGTGCAAATTTTTAACCTTGTACATTTTTTTTTATTTTATTCTTCCTTGCACTGAAGGGGACTGCACATAATTTCATTGTACTGTGTTATAATGGGGCGGCACGGTGGCGGAGTGGTTAGCACTGTGGCAGCACAGTAACTCACCCTTGGCCGGAGATCCTGGGTTTGATCCCAGCCTCCGACCAACAGTGATCTGTGTGGAGTTTGCATGTTCTCCCCGTGTCTGTGTGGGTTTACTCCGGGATTTCTCCGGTTTCCTCCCACATGCCAAAAACATGCAAGTTAGGTTAATTGGCATCACTGGGATTCTAAATTGTCCTTAGGTGTGACTGTGAGAGTGAATGGTTGTCTGTCTCTCTGTGTTGGCCCTGCGATGGAATGGCGATCTGTCCAGGGTGTACCCTGCCTCTCGCCCAAAGATGCTGGGATAGGCTCCAGCACCCCCGCAACCTGAAAAGGATTAAGTGGAAGAAGATGAATGAATGAATGAATGAATGAATGTGTTATCATGATAATAAAGGATTATGATAACAGACACTTGTAACTTGGACAAACTTTCGGGATCCCATGGCCAAGGGTGAGTTGCTGTGCTGCCACAGTGCTAACCACTGTTCCACCGTTTCACTGGATATCTATCACTCCACTTCAAAGGTGTCCATGTAACCGTTAATTACTAACCGTTATTTACTGTTGACGCCTGGTCAGCACTTTAAGGCAACATTAATGGACTACGGCAAAACGATGGACATTTTTCTGAAGATAACGTTCGAGTTAAATTATGAATGGTCATCAGAAGATGAGGAGGAGGAGGAGGAGGAGGCAGGAAGAAGCCAGGCTATTTCCATGGAAACCTCCCAATGGGCAAAAATTTCATCAGCTGACCTGGACAGTCTGTCGAAAAGCAAAAATGAGGATAACATGCTAAAACCACAGTACTTTTGTGGTGATGGACTCTTTGTTTCATCTGAAAATGCCAAGAAAAGTGAATGAAGTGTGCCGAAGAAATTGCTAGCATGCTAGCTACCGGCATTGGCCAATGGCCACATTTTAATCTCCAGTCATCTGCAGTACCAAGTCAACAGGTATGTTTTAAAACACTTATTACTTTTACACTTGACAAAATTTAATTTGTTTAGATGTGTGTGAAATGACAAGAGATGTCGTCATGCTGATTGAGATGTTTAGCAGTAGTTACTGGCTACATTTAGAAGGGGCTAATTTTTTTTTTCTCAGCTGCACAAAATAACCGGTTAAACAAACAAATCATAATATTTTGTCCAGTATTGTTGTCATTTAATAAACTGTGCTTGCCGGAACTGTTGTATAAAAGCAATATTACACTTGAAGTCGTTATGGTATCATGAATACACTAACTATGGGTGTGATACTCTAATGCCCTCTGCGTAGTGGAGGGCATTAGAGTATCACAGCCCCTGTTACTATACTGTATATTTATTGATACCGTACTCCCTCTTGTGTAATATTGCTTAAATATGGCATGACAGCAAAAGAAATATTTCTTCATAGTCTAATTATATTTTTAGCTATTTCTGGAATATTTGAAAGTAGAAAATACTGCACATTTTACCTTTAAGTGCACATTTAGTCATTCCGTTAGCCTAGAACAGCGTTCATATTCAACAAAAGTTAGCTGGTCTTTAAATAGCACACTGCATGTGGCGTAACAGTCCAATGGCTGTCAAACTGCCTGTTTGTTATAAAATAGTGTAGTCACATATAAAATAATAATGTCAAACCACGGGTTTATTAATACACTAGTGCCCCCTCACTAAATCAAATGTGGCTTCTACAGATAAATGTAAGTATAAGCAGTTATGTGACTGCTCTGGAACAGTACATGGCAGTACACAGTAAAGATCTGATGAGCTCAAATAACTCTTACGGCACTTATGATGAAATGAGATCAGAACGATTCAGTGCCACTATAAACTCGGTGTACTGCACGTTGAGTGTGTGTGTTTGTGGTTTCTTTCAAGAGACTCGGAATTTCCATCACAACCTGCTGCATAAGACAGGAGTGAGGAAGGAGGGGTGTGTGTGTGTGTGTGTGTGTGTGTGTGTGTGTGTGTGTGTGTAGGGTTTTGCTTACAAAGGAACACCATTCAGCCAAGACGTTCAGCTGAATGAGGTGGGCTAGATGAACGACCGGATCAATACGCGGATACGAGCATCCCAGCCTGCCCAGCTCAGCGGGAAAGAAAAAGGAGGAAAAAAGAGGGGCAGCAAGAAAGAAAATACAGGGTTGCAGAAAGTAAATCCCCCATTCTGTTCTCCATTTTCCACTGCTTCTTACTTTGAACCCCGCCCCCCACCCCACTACCATCACCGCCCCCTCCCCCCAACATCCAAGAACATCCTCCTATCCTGTAGCTCTCCTCACCTCCCCTCTCCCTGTGCCTCTTTCTCTGCAGCAGACTAAAGCGCAGTCAGCTACTATGGGGACTGCAGTGCTACGCTATAGCACAAGTACAGAGCTGGGGGGGGGGGGGGGTTAAGAAGAAAATGTTGGGGGGGGGAGACTGAATGGCGATAATAAGCAATCCAGCACTCGGCTCTGAAATCATGGTAATAAAGCACGAGGAGCTGTCAGTAGTGATGACTGAGGAGACGGGAATGGGGAGAGGACATTGCGGACTGTGAACCTGAAGAAGGAAAACCCTGATGCTGCAACAAGGATTTCGAGCATACTGACTGGACATGTGCCAACATTTTCCTTAATTTTGTGCTCTCTCAACCAACATTTCACAATTGTTCTTGGATGACATTTCCCCCAAAATGACTAATCGGGTAAAAAAACAGAGCAAAGAGCCTGACTTCGGTCTACCTGAATGCTGCTGCTGGTACAGTGAATGTTCACCATCCACCCCTACAACCCCTCATGGCCTCAAGCTGGCAGCAAAACTATTGACTGCAACACTTTCAAAGTCACCCCAGCTGTCATACAGATGCTATCCCCTCTAAATCATGATATCGGTTTGTCTTTTTTTGCTGTCACCCCCTTTTTGCTTGCTCATTTGGCTGGCCATATCCATGTTAGGCTTGCCCAATTTAATGCATGGAAAAACCACTCAAGGTTAATTACACGACTCCACTTGACTGACATTCAGAATACTATTAATCTCTTTCTCTTTGAGTGCATACTGTAAGTGCTGGTAAGTTCTGCAGCCCATCTGAAGTCTTTCCTAAGGGGTCTGACATTCTTCATACGTCGATGCATATCTACTGTACAAAGTATTGCCACCTTTAATGAAAGTTCTCAACTCCTAAAAGATTTTCCAATGGAAAACAAACTGGAATCATCTGCATAAAAAAAAAAAAACATGGCTCGACTTTGTGCCTTGTTACATTCAGATCATTATTGTCAGGCGCAAACTTTGTATCTCACAAAACAGTCCTTTTAGGAAATGACTAAAACTCTGTACTTTCTGAATGATGTAGCAGTTACAAGATTTATTCACATGGCTTTAATGATGCTTAAAATTGCTTTGATATAAACAAAAAAAGCAAGCATCCAAAGACATAAAGGTTGACCAATAGAATGAGTTCATACAAAAACTGAAAAAGACTAAATAGGGAGATGCAAGGTTTTTACCCGACAGCAATGGCATATGACTGGCATGACAGGCACATTAGTTGGGTCAAATCTGGGTCTAATTTCTGGGGATTCTAGTATGATGTGTTTCTCTAGTCTTCAACCTTTTGAAGACAATTCTTAAGATTGGGCTGACCATTTTTCAGCTCCTCTAAAAGCCTGAGCAACAAGAGAACATCTCATATTGACCACAGTTCAATGCAAAAAGTTAGAAAACCCCAAATTTCTGCCATTTTTATCAATGCCTACTTAAAATGGCAGAGCGCACATTACACTGATCAGGCATAACATTATGACCATTATGATGTTAGCAGCAGATCCTTTCAGTCCTGTAACTTGTGAGGTGGGACCTCTGGATCGGACTTGTTTGTCCACAGATGCTTGATTGGATTGAGATCTGGGAAATTTGAAGGAGCACAACAATGACTTTGAGGTGCAGACTTATCTAATGAATTAACCTAATTAAGCAATATTACACAACAGTGTGATGTCATCACTACAGTGCAATAGTAAATGAGCATAATATAATAAGGACAGGCCTATTGTCATTTCACACACAAAGTAAACAATGTCCAGTGTTTACCACACATGCTTGTTGAGGGTTTGTGTGTCACATCATGTGCATGGTGGTTAATTAGTTTGTTAGCAGTGTTGGAGGAGTCCTTTATGCACCCATGACTGTTACAACCACATAGTGATTATGAGCCTCTTAAATGCTGCCTTGGCTTGTCCATTCCTTCTGTAAGTCAGCTGCTCATAACGCAGGTAGCTGTCAGAGGCTTACCGCAGCTTAGCTTCTGCTCATTTTAGTTTTAGTATCCATGCACTTCACTTGAGTTTTCTTGGCATCTTCAGGTGAAGTAGAGAGCCAATCATCACATACAACAGTGGTGTGAAAAGTGTTTGCCCCCTTCCTGATTTCTCATTTTTTTGTATGTTTTTCACACTTAAATGTTTCAGATCATCAAACAAGTTTAAATATTAGACAAAGATAACACAAGTAAACACAACATGCAGTTTTTAAATGAAGGTGTTTATTATTAAGGGAAAAAAATTCAAACCTACATGGCCCTGTGTGAAAAAATGATTGCCCCCTAAACCTAATAAGTGGATGGGCCACCCTTAGCAGCAACAACTGCAAACAAGCATTTGCAATAACTGGCAATGAGTCTTTTACAGTGCTGTGGAGGAATTTTGGCCCACTCATCTTTGCAGAATTGTTGTATTTCAGCTACATTGGAGTTTTCGAGCATGAACCACCTTTTTAAGATCATGCCACAGCATCTCAATTCGATTCAGGTCAGGACTTTGACTAGGCCACTCCTTAGTCTTCATTTTGTTTTTCTTAAGCCATTCAGAGGTGGACTTGCTGGTGAGTTTTGGATCATTGTCCTGCTGTAGAACCCAAGTGCACTTCAGCTTGAGGTCACGAACAGATGCCCGGACATTTTCCTTCAGGATTTTTTGGTAGACAGCAGAATTCATGGTTCCATTTACCACAGCAAGTCTTCCAGGTCCTGAAGCAGCAAAACAGCCCCAGACCATCACACTACCACCACCATATTTTACTGTTGGTATGATGTTTATTTTCTGAAAGGCTGTATTACTTTTACACCAGATGTAATGGGACATACACCTTCCAAAAAGTTCAACTTTTCTCTTATCAGTCCACAGAGTCTTTTCCCAAAAGTTTTGGGGATCATCAAGATGTCTTCTGGCAAAACTGAGATAAGCCTTATGTTCTTTTTGCTCAGCAGTGGTTTTCGTCTTGGAACTCTGTCATGCAGGTCATTTTTGCCCAGTCTCTTTTTTATGGTGGCGTTATGAACACTGACCTTAACTGAGGCAAGTGAGGCCTGCAGTTCTTTGGATGTTGTTGTGGGGTCTTTTGTGACCTTTTGGATGAGTCGTCGCTGTGCTCTTGGGGTAATTTTGGTCAGCCGGCCACTCCTGGGAAGGTTTACCACTGTTCCATGTTTTCGCCATTTGTGGATAATGGCTCTCACTGTGGTTTGCTGGAGTCCCAAAGCTTTAGAAATGGCTTTATAACCTTTTCCAGATTGATAGATCTCAATTACTTTGTTTCTCATTTGCTCCTGAATTTCTTTGTATTGCAGCATGATGTCTAGCTTTTGAGGAGCTTTTGGTGTATTTCACGTTGTCAGGTAGGTCCTATTTAAGTGATTTTTTGATTGAGAACAGGTGTGGCAGTAATCAGGCCTGGGTGTGGCTAGAGAAATTGAACTCAACTTTCCAAAGATGTGATAAACCACAGCTAATTTATGTTTTAACGGTGGGGCAATCACTTTTTCACACAGGACCATGCAGGTTTGGATTTTTTTTTTACCTTTAATAATAAACACCTTCATTTCAAAACTGCATTTTGTGTTTACTTGTGTTATCTTTGTCTAATATTTTAATTTGATTGATGATCTGAAACATTTAAGTGTGAAAAACATACAAAAAAAATGAGAAATCAGGAAGAGGGCAAACACTTTTTCGCACCACTGTATGTAAATAGAGACCGCATTTGTTTTCATTACAAGCCGTTTTTAATTGTTCTACCCGTGTTCCACTGCATCTGAACAGCACTGACTGCACTGCTTCCAGAGTTACGTGCCCATAGCTCTAAGTCTTAAAGGGGCAGCACATGAAAAGCTCTCACATACACATACATAACAGGGAACAGGGAAAACTGAAAGAAAAAAAACTGACATGTGCAAGATTCTGTCGGTTCTACACTCCAAACGTCAGTTCCAGTTTTATTTCAGTTAATCGTACAGCCTTACTTTATCCTATATGGGTCACTGGGGGAGCTGGAGTCGATCACAGCTTCACTGTGTAAGAGTTCACCAGTCAGTTACAGAGATAAAACCATCCACATTCACATTCATAGCTATGGACAACTTAATGTCAATTAACCTAATGTGTACAGCTTTGGACTGTGGGATGAATCTGGACAACCCGGAGGGAACCCATGCAGACACACATGCAAACTCCATTCACAAAGATCCCAATTGGTTCTCTCATGGATTTCTACTGTCTGTATCCATATTGCAGTGTTTCATGCTCATTTTAACAAAGATCTTACCATCGCCACTATGCTAAACTAGCTCCTGTCACTCATGTTAACTACTGACAATGGTTTCACAATAGGAAAATTGATATTTTAGTTATGGGTTTTAACATAAGTTTGTTTACCAATTGACTGTTTCATGGCATGAATTGTTTATTGGTTTTAGCTGTATGACAGCTGTATACGTCACTTGATCATATTTGGTGATAGTCACTGAGGCAAGTAAAAAAGTCAGATCAGTCAAAATGTCAGATGAGTACTACTAAAGGTGTCAGTAACAGGCTGCTACAACCTCTGACAAAAATTATGCAATCATCCTGTAATTTGCAGTCCTAAAACAAATATGTGCATCAAATTAAATCTGCTAATTAGTTTGCAGTTAAAAAAAACACCTTGGTGAGCTGTTGTACCAAGCTGATGCACATGAATCATGGCTCCAACACCAGAAATGTCAGTTGAAACAAAGGAGAGGATTATAAAACTTCTTCAAGAAGGTAAAGCATCACAGAAGAAAAAGATGTTGGTGGTTCCCAGTCAGCTGTGTCTGAAATCTGGACCAAGTAGCCTACAAACACAATGGGAAGGTTGCAAAAGGGAAGCATATTGATAGACCAAGGAAGACCTCAAAGTGTCAAGACAGAAAACTTAAAGCAAAATGTCTTGAAAACAGAAAATGAACAACAAAGAAAATGAGGAACAAATGGGTTGAAACTGCAGTCAACATCTGTGACCGAACTGTAAGAAATCACCTAAAGGAAATGAGATTTATATACAGAAAAACCAAATGAAAGTCATCATTAACACCTAAACAAAAAAAAAAAAAACAAGGTTACAGTGGGCTAAAGAAAAGCAGTCATGGGCTGTGGACGACTGGATCAAAGTAATATTCAGTGACAAATCATGAATCTGCATTGAGCAAGGTGATGATGCTGGAACTTTTGTTTGGTGTCGTTCCAGTGAAATTCATGAAGATGACTGCCTGAAGAAAAATTTCCACAGTCATTGATGATACGAGGCTGCATGTCAGGTAAAGGTATGGGGGAGATGACAGTCATTACATCTTCAATAAACGCACAAGTTTACATTGAAATTTTGGACTCTTTTCTTATTCCATCTCGTGAAAGGATGTTTGGTAATGATGACATAATTTTCCAGAATGATAATTCATCTTGCCATAGGGCAAAAAGTGTAAAAAAGACATAATGTCAATGTCATGGCCTGCAAATAGTGTGGACCTCAATCCCACTGAAAATCTATGGTGGAATTTGACGAAAATGGTCCATGACAAGACTCCAATCTGCAAAGCTGATCTGGCAACAGCAATAACAGAAAGTTGGAGCTGGATTGATGAAGAATACTGTTTGTCCACAGTTAACTCCATGTCTCAGAGAATTCAAGCTGTGATAAAAGCCAGAGGTGGTGCAACAAAGTACTAGTGGTGTAGCTTTTTTAATCTATCCATCCATTTTCTACCACTTTTCCGGAGGTCTGGGTCATGAAGACCTGTGTCATGCTTAACACAGGCTCACCACAGGGCTGTGTGTTGAGCCCCACTTTGTATTCATTGTACACATATGACTGCATACCTGTTCATCCCACAAACATTATAGTGAAGTTTGCAGATGACCCAACAGTAGTGGGGCTCATATCAGGAGGAGATGAGTCTGCATACAGAGATGAGGTCCAGAAACTGGTGAGATGGTGCTCAGATAATAATCTGCTATTGAATACAAAAAACAAAAGAACTCATTATTGATTTTAGGAAGCATAGCAGTGAGCCGCCTCCTCTATATATAGGCAAGGAGTGTGTGGAGAGGGTGGAGGCTTTTAAGTGTCTGGGTGTTCATATTTCTCACAACCTTACCTGGGCAGTTAACACCATAGCTACGATAAAAAAGGCTCAACAACGTCTACACTTTTTTGAGGCTCCTCAAGAGGAATGGCCTGGATGCACAGTTGCTGGTTTTATTTTATCGCTCTGCTATTGAGAGCATTCTGTCATATGGCATCACAGTTTGGTATGAGGGCTGTTCAGCCGCAGACCGCAAGGCCTTCAAGAGAGTGATCGAGACTGCGCAAAAAATCACTGGCTGTTCTCTCCCTTCTCTGGAAGAGATTTCCAGGTCTTGGTACCTCAACAGAGCTACTGCCATTATTAAGGACTGCACTCATCCAGGTCATGATTTCTTTCACTTGCTCCCCTCAGGAAAGCGGTACAGATCCCATAAAACCCAGACTGCCAGGTTTAATCATAGTGTTTTTCCCAGCAGCAGTATTTGAACGGATTTATGTAACACGTACCAAGTAAATTAAAGTTTTTTAACAATAAGGGTCATGTCTTTGGTAGTATAATTTGTGACTGCAGTTGTGAGCTCTTTCTATTTTGCACTTTTGTTGTATGGGATAAATTTTCCAAATGAAGAAGCCATTATAGTCCTTTTCTTAGGGCTGGTTCCTTTAGTTTTTTATTTATTTTTTATTTTTTTATTTTTTTTTTGTAGGGTCTACTGTACCTGGGATGTTGAGAGCAGATTTTAATGCATTCTTCGTATTATAATGGATAGCATCTCAAGTGGTGAAACAAATTAGTGGTCGTGCGACATAATTTGCACATAACTGTATTTTGTTCAATTTTTATGTTCTTAAGTCCAAACCACTGCCAGAGAATGGAGTTGGTGCTTTTTTCTCCTTTCATTCAAGTCTGCTGCACTGCAGCTGGTGTGTTTATGATTTCATTTTTTCCCTGTGTTCTGCCAGTGTTGCCAGATTGTGCACAAAAACAAGTGTCTCTGCTCCACAAAAACAGGCTCAAAAGAAGCAGTTTCTAAAGAAAAAAATTGCAAGAAAAGAACAGACCTGGCAATGACCCTGAAATGAAACAAGGCACAGAGAGGCAGGGGACTGAGAGAGGAGAGGAGAGGAGAGGAGAGAGAAGCTGATACCTTACACTGCCACAGAAATACTCAAGATTGGCAATAAACACATTTTATGTATCACGCATAGTAGAATGTATCAATATAATGAATATATTTGTTATATTGCCCAGCCCTACTTCATTGACATGTTTCTCCCTCAACGACACCGTGATTTACAAGATGAGTACAAGACCGCATTCTTCCAGTAAGTCTCAAAAGATATTTGGTGGAGGTAATAATGAACAATATTCTTGTTATTCTTTTAAAGTTCAGTAGACAATATCCTTCTTGTTTCTCAAGGCTAGTGTTTCCTACTTGCAGGCTGATAAGGTTCTTTGAATTCTAAAGTGGTGAACAGCAGCTATCACAGCATGCATTGCTCTGAGTTGTTATGTTGTCAAGCATGAAATTTTACTCATGGAGAGCCAATTTTGCTTGTCAAGCTCACAGAGGCTACAAAACAAGACAATACTTTCCACTGGGTTTACTGCTGGTATGTGCACCCATAGGACCACACATACTCACATGAATATTCGCTACTTCCAAAAATAATCTGATAAATAGCACAGATGGAACACACTTTAAAAAAAAACTGGTGTTTAAGCTACAGTCACAAATACCCTTATGAATGGCTGCAAACAATTTTTGGACCATTCTGTAGGGCCGTAGGAGAATTCCGTGTTTGTAGACCGTTTGTAAGTTCATGGCCAGGACGGTGGTCTTGTCCAAGATTTTCTACAAATGCCCCACAAGAACCCCTTATCGTAGGGCGGCCATACAAATGCCATAGGAACGATGTAAGAACTATGCAAGATGTTGGCCATAAGTATGCCTCAAGAACACCTTAAATTATTCTTGAGAGCCTCTTACAGCAGTCATAGGAAACGCCGTACGAATCCCTGTTCATACGGAGATTGGTACAGCTTGCATAAGGCAGTAGTGAGGCGCTCATAAGGCAGAAGTATGTCATTCATGCAACATTTATGCTGACAAAATATGCCAAAAGCTGTAAGATCTTCCTACCAATGACTCGAGAGTGCTATAAGTTGCACAAAAATTTTTGTAAGATGGCAGTAAGTACGTCGTAGAAAGATCCCAAGGCACCCTTACAAAGAATGTAAGAGCTCTAGGGCCATCATATGACAGAAAAGCACCGCATTCCTCAAGAATGCCACAAGTTGTTTTTGCAAATTGAACGGGAGCCATAAGAAGGCCATAACAAACTAAGCTCCCCTCTACAAATAGCTGTGAACTCCAGAATTTGTAGGAACTGGGAGATTCTTACGAGCCTATCGTTGGCAAGAATCTTTGCAACCATAGCTTTAGGTTGCTAGTTCTTAAATCAACAGCTGACATTTAAGGCTAATTCAGGAATCTGGTGTTGTGATGGTAGTGTTGTAGTCAAGACTTAGTCAAGACCAGAGTCTCCCAAGACCAAGGCAAGACCAGATAAGATCAAGACTATAAGGGGTCAAGACCAAGACCATTGTGTATGTAGGTCTTGGTCTTGACTTGATCTCAATCCTTTACAGTCTTGTGCTGTGTTTGAAATGTCCACTCCTTCACTACACAGTGCACTACATTTGAAAAGGAGAGCATTTAAGTGTAGTTCACTATCTAGTGGATGAGTGGGCATTTCAAACACAGTGTTGATCTTTCCACACTCTGGTCTCAGTTTGGTCTTGACTAAAATACAATATGCTGCAACATACTGTATAAAGTTCCAGCATGGATAATATTCTTATAAAAATCCAAAGGTTCTGATCATAGGTTGAAGGAAGAGTATCCATCCTTATTAAGTCACTGGGGATCATTAAAGGTCTGAACATGCTGGGAATTTGTTACCATAATTACCAACAGTGCCAAGAAAAAGAAAGGCTGTAGCAGGCCAATCCTGGTATGTAGACAGGAAAGACTTCTGCTGTTGCAAATACATAACACAGTTGGTAGTCTATTACCATAAGCTGATTTCCACCTGAAATGTAAAGTACTAAATCAAGTAAGATACCTTCTGTTGAAATGTGTCAAGAGGAAACCAGAGACAAAGCATCTGGTGGCCTAACATTATGATGCTTACAAAAATGCACACATGCAGTGATCCCTAGTTCATTTCTCAGCCAGAGCACTTTTACTTGCTCTTCAACCTATTTCCTGCTTCTCTCTTTCATGTATTAGCCCAATAAAGGCAAAAATGCCCAAAAATCAATCTTTAAAAAGAAAACCAAGAACATACCTTTTCAATGCAGCCCTTGCAATGTAGCCTGACACTTTTGGTTGTGCTAAAACAAAGCTAGCAATGTGCAGCTAACTTGCCCTACATGAGTTTTGGGATAGCATTTTGGCTGTCAAATGAAGACATGGGAGAAAAGACTTTCAGAGTGGTCCTACGGTTGCCGGGGTTAACATCAAACACGGAGTACTGGGGGCCTCATGTACAAAGGTTACTTACGCACAAAAACATGGCGTACGTCCTTTTCCACAGACAATTTTAAGATGTATCAAGAATAAAATTACTGTAGAAATATGTGCAGCCCCACGCCAACTTCATAGCGGGTGTACGTAGGTTTCTACTGTTACTGGTCCATTGGCGACACTTAGAGGTGATTTTGGGATACTGATAATGACGTGAAAATTGTTGTACACCAGAGACACATGATGAACAAACATCCAAGTGTGCACAATTAGATGAGTGGATATAAAAGCAAGTGCAAAGAAATGCAGAAAATGCCTCTAACAACAATGGTGTTAGCATTATTAGAGGATATTGCAAATCGCGCAGTGAGAAGAGAAAGGGTATTTAGAGGCAGAGAAGGTTTTCTGGCTCAGGATGATGACTGGCTTGTCAGCCGGTTTAGGTTTCCACGAGCAGTCCCTGTGGAACTGTGCTCAGAGCTACAGCAGCTCTTGGAGCGCGACACAGCGAGAAGCTGTGCGCTGCCCATCCCAGTGCAGGTGCTGACAACACTGGGGTTCCTGGAAACAGGGGCATTCCAAAGGGAGCTGGCAAAGTGATCAGGAATTTCCCAGTCAACCCTGAGCTGACCTATGCCAGCTGTGTGGGATGGCATTATCCTTCTGTCACCCAGGTACATCACATTCCCATACAATGCAGTTGAATAGGCCAACATCAAAGCGCAATTTGCAGCGAGAGCCAATTTTCCTAATGATTCTGATGAACAGCATTGTTGGGAACAAATTACAAGCTGGCACTCTGTGGATGGGTGGCTTCTTGGTGATTAAATTCATGTAATTTTCCTAATAACAACCCACCTCATGCGCAACACACCTGTGCACCCCCAAATAGCACCCTGTCTTCAAGGCTTCATTACAAGTCAGTGGTTTGAGTAAGTGACTTCCTTTTTTTGCTGATTAAACTACAGTTTCACAGCATTCTACCAAGCCCCCAATTGCCTCTGTGTGTAGATTAGATTAGATTAGATTAGATTCAACTTTATTGTCATTACACATGTATGAATACAAGGTAACGAAACACAGTTTAGCATCCAATCAGAAGCGCAAAGGACAGCAGTGCAGTATATACGGTAATTAACAGTATGTGCAATTTAAGCAAATATATGCAAATATATGCAGCAGTGCAGAAAGTTAAGAGTACTGTTATGTGCAAATAATGTACAATAAGTTAGATGGGCAGTTATGTACAGGTGAGGATGGTAAGAGATGATGGTAAGAGAGTCAGCGGGGAACTAAGTTCTTGTAGGGCTGTGAGCCGGCTATTGAATCACCTGTATCCGGTGCTAATGCCAGAGGACAGCATGCCAAAAAAAATGTTTTTATGCACCTCTACCTCGTTCAGGAGCACCTCCAACTCACAGTCCATGAAATTTCATTAAATTTACTATTTTTGATCATGGATACAGGATAATCAAACGTGCAGGGCTTGTATATATCTATTTGCATCAAACTGCATATTCAAGTGGAGGTGTGTGAATGGAGGAGTCCATTATTTCCTCACGTGAGTTCAATTTCAAGTAGATTAGGATGCATAAAGGAAATGTGCTTGGATTCCTGCATACACACTGTTTCATACATCTGGATTTATTTTTTTTCTTACAGCATTTTCTTGATTTAAACATACATCATCTTTCAGTAGAAAATCCACGCAAGTCTTTGTACATGAGGCCCCAGGTCTCCACAGCATTACGTTCGCTTATAGTGTCTGTGTAAAGGTCACTCTCCTCTCTGAATCAACACAAGAAGAAGAAATAAGGTGCCACCTTGTGGTATCGTTGGTATTGTGCTTTCTACATGAATAATTTTCCTAAAGGAGGTAGACCACAAAATTAGCAGAATAAAATCAATCAAACCATGAAAAACTCAACCAATCACAGCAGAAACCTTTGTTTGGACCATTTCAAATCTAGTATATCTCTGTTTCTCCACAGTACATGTGCTTGTGTGTGTGTGTGTGTGTGTGTGTGTGTGTGTGTGTGTGTGTGTGTGTGTGTGTGTGTGTGTGTGTGTGTGTCCATCCCGAGTCAAAGAGAAAGGCCAACTCAGTTTGCTGTCCCCCCGGAACGACCAGGGTCCACAGACAATACACCTCAACACACAAAGATCCAGCTCAGCATTGGTCCGCACCTCTGCAAACAGCCATGAGTTTTTAGGAACAATTGAGCAGGAGGAAAGTGGGGAGGGTGACATGTGAAGGACTGATGATACAGAAAGGGGAGAGAGATGAATTTCAGTAGAGAACAAATACTTCATAAGCACCAAGGACAGAGACCTCCAAGAGGAGGGAATCTGCTGTAACAGGAAGACTGAGAATGCAGATGATGAGCTGTAGGAATCCTGAAATTCATGTGCATCATTTATGGTTAACACCAGCACACAAAGAAGAAAATAGGGTCTAAAGCTTTACAGCTAAAGACTTCCAGCCTGCAATATTAATAATGTTAAAAACATCCTCCACCAGCTTTACCATCCACATTCTATACATACAGTATGTGCATATTTCAAGCTTTAAACTTTAATTAACTTGAGTCTGCAGGACGTTGATATGGATGCCAGGTGTGTAAAGCTCGTGTCACCAAAACACTGATGTTTGCACACATATTTCAAGTATCCCAGCAACATTTAATCTTATGTAGCTGCAGAAACTACATTGCTGCTTCAGCAGGACTGCGTCGTTTTGCGTTAACTCGTCGTAAAACTATAAAACATGTTAATGTGGTAACCGTAGCACAATCAAACCTAAACCTGTGGGAGGATGTATAGATCACACTTCTGATAGTTTTTCTTTTTGTCAGTTTCAAAGTTAACGGAACAAGAATATTTTGAGCTGAACTTTGACTGAAGTTGATGATGAACTTTACCACTAACACACACACAAAAAAAAAAAATAGACTGAATGTCTGTCTACTTAATTTTGTTTGTACTTTGATTCAAAGAGTCACAGTGTAGATCTACTAAATGACAATCGTTCATCCTTGGAACGGTTAAAAGAGCAACTTTTACGCACAGCACTGCGCAATGGCACCTCCAGCCGAGGACGCTCTGCAGCGCGCACAGACAGAGGAGGAGGAAAGAAGCGTGAGGACAGATTATAAAGCAGATTAAACACTCAGGCGGTTCCTCACCCGGGCGTATTTGGAGGAGTAGGGGTCCTCAAACAGCGCCCACATCCTGGGCTGCCAGACCTCCCACCACGTCGCCCTGCGGCCGTCCTCCTGCATGCACAGCCGCTTCAGGTCGCCGTCCGCCCCGCCGGTCAGCGCCGGGTCGTCCTCCGGTGGGTCCGGCTCGGGGGTCTCGAAGCTGTCCAGCGCTTCCTCGGCGTCGCGGTGCTGCCGGTAGTTCATCCAGCAGCATGCCTCCACGTCCGTCTCGTCGATCCCCCAGAAAGCGAGCTCCTCCTCGAAAAGCGGGCCGCACACATCGCTGGGACAGTGGAGTTTGCCGGTGCGGTAGTAGTTGAGGATGAAGGCGAAAGTGGCTGGGTGGCGGTCGAAGAAGAACTCGTCGGTCTTGGGGTCGTAGTCGAAGTTGCTGAAGGCGTCGGGCTCGGTCAGCCAAGACAAGCGCGTGCCGGGCAGCGTCTTCAGGGTGCTCCGGTAGGTCTCGTGCCGGATCCCGCCGCAGTTGATCACGATCTTCTCGCTATCTGACGCCGAGCAAGTCATGGCTGCGCTGGAGCATCCTTCGGTCCGTGCGCCCGACTGCTGCTGCTGAGGCTGCTGCCTTTCCCCATTCACCGGCTGGTCTGTAGGCTACTGTTATACCGTCCCGGCAAGGAGGTACGGGGGCAACTGAGAGGAGGAGAGAGGAGGAGTGGAGGGAGGGGTGATGGGGGGGGGGGGGGCGTAGGATGCGGATTTTTCTGAATCAATACCTTCGCCCATTGACTGACTGACTGATTGACTGGCTGACTGAATATGTATTCACGGGCTATTTGAAGACATTAAGGACAAAATCTCATGACTAATCAGCACATGTAATCACAATGAATTGATTGGCCTCTTTGGTGTGTAGATACCAAGCCAGTCATTAAACAAAAAGAATCTTTGTTTTCACTGCAAAATGTCAAATGGGCAGGAAAAAAAAAAAACAGGTAACTGAGTTTAAGAACGTTTACCTTTCTATAAAGCAACTCCAGACATGCAGGATTAGAGAGAAGTCATGGATTATACTTGGAAGTCCATATGCACAGATTAGCTAATACTCACTTCTTCTTGATAAAATTATTTTTACTTCAAGAAAAAAATGCCCTCAACACTTTCCTGAGTGTGTTGGTCTCATGGGTGCACCTCCTGGCTTGCAGCATCTTTTTCCTTCATCTGGAGGTATCTGAGCAGTCCTATCCACTAACAAAATGTCATCCATCCATCTTCTTCCGCTTAATCCTTTTCGGGTCGCGGGGGGGTGGAGCCTATCCCAGCATCTTTGGGCGAGAGGCAGGGTACACTCTGGACAGATCGCCAGTCCATCGCAGGGCCAACACAGAGACAGACAACCATTCACTCTCACAGTCATACCTAAGGACAATTTAGAATCCCCAGTTTGATGCCAATTAACCTAACTTGCATGTTTTTGGCATGTGGGAGGAAACCGGAGAAATCCCGGAGTAAACCCACGCAGACACGGGGAGAACATGCAAACTCCACACAGATCACTGTTGGTCGGGGGCTGGGATCGAACCCAGGATCCCTCGGCCAAGGGTGAGTTGCTGTGCTGCCACAGTGCTAACCACTCTTCCACTGTGACGCCCCTAACAAAATGTCCTTTTTTTTAAGTACAGCTGGTAACAAGCACAAATGAAGACATTCAGCATGCTATTATCTCATTTCTATGCTCTGTCACACACTGAGAAAAAACTGTGAACCTCACAGAAACTACCACAAATGGCTAAACCCAGCGGCGGCTCAGTGTTCAGTTTAACACCAGTGGAATCTGTACATTTAGTAGACTGACTTAATGCAACAGATTTTTCATTTGCATTCTTTTTTTTCCGATGAACCTTTCTTGCTTAATGCCGATATCATGATTGCTCATTTAGTTGCATTATTAAGCAGAACAGAGCAATCTATTAAAACTTGTAATAACATAAATCCACTTTTTTGTACATGGATGTCAGAAGAAGACAGTGCCTTATTCCTACTTCACAAACTTAATTTTGTAATTGTGGTCACATTTCCCTTTCATTGGCACCTTCTTTTCCTGATGTTGACACTTCATTTGCAGTGGCCTTTCTGTGATTTATCAAATCTCACATCTGATGAAGTTTGACGGCTGACCTCTTGCCTTTAGTGGAAAGCATTTTTCTTCAGCCCAACAGGAAAATAAATCATTCTGTCTGAGACTTTGCAGCCAAGAACTTATTTCTTTTTCACTAATCCTACAGCTTTAGAGTTTAGACTTTTCTCTCAAAAACCGTATTTACCAAAAGGACATGTAAAATGTACATGCAGACTTTCAATGATAAAGAAAGCTGCTCAATAATGTATTCCTATTGATTTTACATGGTCTTTATGATACAGTGAGATTACACATGTATTTTGTCATTTAATATCCATCCACCCATCCATCCATCCATCTGTTATTTTTTTTTTTTTTTTTTTTTTTTTTTTGTTACTTATTTGTACCCGTAGGTAGACTTGGTTTGCAGTCTGGTGACAAGCCACCGGCTGCTGGTCGCTGCGTGCGCGAGCGCCCTAAACCTACATGTTTTTGGTGTGCGGGAGGAAACCGGAGAAATCCCGGAGTAAACCCACGCAACACGGGGAGAACATGCAAACTCCACACAGCTCACTGTTGGTCGGGGGCTGGGATCGAACCCACGATCTCATGATCCCCGCGATCCCCCGGCCAAGGGTAAAACTGTGCTGCCACAGTGCTAAACCACTGCGCCACCGTGCAGCACACCGTGCACCGTGTTATGATGGGGATATTGTTGTGATATGCGGTATGATGAAGTCACCTTCCGGCTGTGTCATCACACCGGCATATAACAGGGAGTGTCCGCCTTTAGGTGCTCCTCTTGCCCGGATGACCCCACACAGGACGGTGTGTGGCATATTATGACCAGTATGTAATAAAGTCCCAGTTCCAGTATAGCCTCCTCGTCTGTCTCCTTTTGTGCCAGGTTTGTGGACATAACCTTTGGAGACTGAGGATTAACTCATGGAGGCGTGCGGAACTCCACTACGGCCATTTCTTGAGTACCCAAGGGAACCAGCAGTCCTGTGGCCTCATTGGCTGGCCACGTTCGAGACGTACACTGCAGCGTTGGGCATGGGTAAACTCAACAAAGTAAGGAAACGAGCACTGCTTGTCCACAACCTGGGCTTAGAGGGCCACAGGATTCTGTGCACATTCGGCGTGACGGACTCGTATGAGGAGGTTGTGAAGCTAATAGCTAACCATTTTGCTACACCAGACAACGTGATGGTATGACGGATTCGTTTTCGCCAGAGACAACAGAGAGTCGGTGAGCCAATTCAGCAGTTCATTGTTGACCTGAGACAGTTAGCTAGCGTGTGCCGTTTTGGGCTACTGGAGAATGAAATGGTGCGGGACCAATTGGCCAAACACACATGTAACGCTGGGCTACGAGCTAGGTTGCTAATGGTGCCAAACGACCTGACGCTAGCTAAAGCAGTTGAGTTAGCGCTCCAGTTGGAAGCAGCAGAGAAGTTAGCCACGGAGCTAAATGGGCGCCAAACACAGAGACTACCCGGACAGTCAACACCAGTTAATGCAGTGGACTTGGAGGACGATGGGAGTATGGCAGGAGGATACGAGGCTAATGCGGTGAGTGAAAGTCCTTTCCAGGAGGCCCCGTCTGCGGAGGTTGTGGGTCCCCGACGCGCCGGGACCGAGCACAAGTTTGCCAGGCAAGTGGGAAGCGGTGCAGCAAGTGTGGGTGTATGAGCCACTTTGCTAGAGTATGCCAGTCGCCAATGCCGTGAGGCCCACCAGGAGAGCCCACCTGCCCACCAACAACGACTATTCATGTGGTAAGCCCCAGCATCAGTGGTTATTTGTACAGCATGGTTGAATTAGAGGGAGTAGCAGTTCCACTTCTGCTCGACACAGTGGTGGTGCAGTCGGTGTTAAACTGGGCTACGGTGAAAAAGTGTTTCCCCAACCACAAAATCAAGAAGAACCCAATGCCGCTGTATGGATATGGTGGTCACAGACTGTGCAATGTTAGAACAGTGAAATTGACTGTTTGCTGCAAATCCAAAATTGTGTACGACTTCACGTTCAAGGTGACAGCGCGTGGTGACAACGTTGTGGGATGTGACAGTTGGGACACAGCAGACAAGGATGACGACGTGACTGGTGTGGGATGAGATAATTAAGGACGGCACTGACAATGCTCCATCCACCCTGTGCGCTCAGGAGGAGAAGGAGCCCGTGCCCATCGGGAACGACACTGGCGAGGTAATTAAGAACAGCGCTAACACCAAAGCGCACACTCCACGCTCTCAGGAGAAGAGCTGCACGGAGAGGGAGCCCAAGCATGCAGAGATCCCTGAAGAATGGCAGCAGTGGCCGGGCACCGATATAATGCATGGCGCGGCACAGTGGAGCACTTCAGACGACAAAGAGAAGGAACCGGACTGCTTCTGTGCCCTTGCCCAACAAGCAACGGAGGTTACGACCGAACAGATGGGTGAGGAGTCCGCTTCAACGAACGACACCGGAGAGGCACCGGACACCTTCCGTACCCATAATGAGCCACAGTCGATGACGGATACAACGGGTGAATGGTCCGCAGCAAACACAGTGACAACAGAACCTCGGCAGCATGGTGGAGATCCTGTGGCGAACGAGCACGCATAGACACCGGGAACACAATGACAACGCAAGAAAACAAGCAAGGCGCTGCTCCACGTCATGGACTGGGTTCGGGTTCACACTGACGAGAGACTGGGACGGTGACTGACCGGGCCACAACCAGTGAAGCAATGGGTGCTGCTGAGGATCATGGTGAGACTGAGAACAACGTGCTTTCAGATGGCGGACGATTCAGTTTGTCATGCGAACAGACTACAGTATTTCCAGGTGGCGACTCCAGGGGTCGGGGCTCCGCGGGAATTGGCTGCCACAGTGTGGGACCCAGGCCTCGGCATCATGAAGATTGACCACAGGGGTCCCACAGCTTGGGGGGGGGGGCACGAGCTTGCTTCAAAGGTCCAGGGGATTGGCCACCGTGGGGCTGCGTCAAAACTCTGCAGGCAGAACTGTTTCCTCCGGTTGACCCACCCTATCATGGAAGACTGTAAAAAAAAAAAGTTAAAGACAAAGCAGGTAGAAGCACAGTCGGATCAACCAAAGTGGCAGAATACCCCACTTAGCCATGCTGGGCTTTGTGATAGTCCACCCACAGGCCCTAGTTTAGTGTAGTTGTTAACTGATGTGTTTATTATTTTATTATTGGTGTATTTTGGGGTTTCTTTATAGACCAAATTGGGGAGGGTCTTAATTGGATGTGTTTTGTGTTTTGTAAAGCGGGGGAGAGAATGTTGTGATGGGGATTTTATTGTGGTATGCGGTGTGATGATGTCACCTTCCAGCTGCATCATCACACCAGTATATAATAGGGAGCGTCCGCCTTTAGGGGCTCCTCTTGCCTGGATGGCCCCACACAGAACGGTGTGCGGTGTATTGTGACCAGTATGTAATAAAGTTCCAGTACCAGTATAGCCTCCTCATCCATCTCCTTTTGTGCCAAGTTTGTGGACATAACACCATCCATCCATCCATCCATCCATCCATCCATCCATCCATCCATCCATCCATCCATCATCTAGTTAGCCAGGATCCAGGTTGTGGAGTTAGCAGTCCAAGCAGAGAAGCCCAGACTTCCCTCTCTCCAGCCACCTCCTCCAGCTCTTCAGAGAGGACAACAAGGTGTTACCAGGCCAGTTGGGAGACATAGTCTCTCTAGCGTGTCCTAGGTCTGCCCTGGGGTCTCCTCCCAGTGTGATGTGCCCAACACACCTCATTTGGGAGGTGTCCAGGAGGCATCCTGATGAGATGCGCTCATTTCCATGTGGATGAGAAGCGGTTCTACTCTGAGCCTCTCCCGCATAACTGAGCTCCTCACCCTCTCTTTAAGGGTGAGTCCAGCCACCCTGCAAAGAAAGCTTATTTCAGCTGCTTGTACCAGTCATCTCATTCTTTCAGTTATTACCCAAAGTTCATGACCATGGGTGAGGGTAGGAACATAGATTCAGTGGCAAATCGACAGGTTTGCTTTAAAGCTCAGCTCCCGACAGACCAGTACAATATCTACATCACTGCAGATACTGCTCCATCTATCCGTCTGTCAAGCTCTATATCCATTCTCTCATCACTCATCAATAAGACCCCTAGATACTTACTAGATACAAAGAGCCTGATACCCCACACTCCTGAGGCACCCCTCACAAGAAACCACGAGGGACACAGTCGAATGTTTTCTCCAAGTCCACAAAACACATGTAAACTGGTTGGTAAACTCCCACAAACCCTTAAGGATCCTTGAGAAAGTAAAAAGTTGGCATATGTGCCACAACCAGGACAAAAAACACATTCATCCTGACAAGGATTCTGAGACCAAGACCCAAAAGCAATGTGGAAGGAAACAGTAAGTTTAGTTTAACAATTGTGTTTTTATATTGATAATGAAATAGTGAAGTAAATGTGCACAAAGATCTGGCAACCCTACGGGGGAGATCAGAAACAGGTGTTAGGATGAGTGGGTGGACAATGGTAATTAATAATATCGTTTTATGCTTACAGGTACTTCTGGGGAAATGTTGTGATGGTAGGGCCGGGGGTCTCCAGAGGTGAAGAGTGGGTTGCCAAGAGTGGTGGTGAAACAGTGCTGCAGGGAAGCTTTGGAGAAAACGCAAAGGCAGGCTGGCCAGGTCCGGATGCTGGGGATTAAGGATGAAGGACAGTGAGGACAAACGTGGGTAAGTCGACTTACTTTGGGGGAAACGGTGAAGTGCACTTTTCCGGGTGAATCCAATTCCAGTTTGCAAGACAAGATCCAGAGTCCTGCAACAAGCAGGGGTCAGAGCACAGCACGCAGTAACAAGGGAGAGGAAGACCCTCCCTTATAAAGGGCACTATTAATTGGCCACAGATGGTGATCAAGGCTGAAGGAAGGGTGCTAATTAACAGGAGGAGAGAGAAGCAGACACACGGGACAGACAGGGATCCTTACACATCCTCCTGAACATGAGGTTCAACCAACGGACAGACTCTTCTCCTTTGTACCTTGCCACAGATTTTCCTGGGGAGGCTGAGGAGTGTGATCCTTCTAAAATTGGAACACACCCTCCGGTCCTCCTTCTTGAAGAGGAGAACCACCACCCCAATTTGCGATGTTGCAGAGGCATGTCAACCAGGACAGCCCACAACATCCAGAGCCTTGAGGTACTCGGGGTGAATCTCATCTACCCCGAGGCCCTGCCACTGATTAGTTTTCTTAACCACTTCAGCAACCTCAGCCCCTGTGATGAGTGAGTCATCATCCTCGTCTTCAGGCTCTGCTTCCACTACAGGAGACGTGCCAGTGAGCTTGAGGAGATCCTTGAAGTATTCCTTCCACTGCCTGACAATATCCCCAGTTGAATTTAACAGCTCTCCATCTGCACTATACACAGTGTGGACTGTCACCGGACAGTTTGCCAGAATCTCTCTGAGGAAAACCAAAAGTCTTGTTCCATGACCTCCGTGATTTTTCATGACCTTTATTAAATGATTACACAATATATTTTCTATTTTATTTAGGGAACCTAATTCTGTTAATGAGTTGTGCCCAAAGGAGATGCACAAACTATTTTTACTACCCTTTGCTCATGAGACTCCAAGGTACTGGAGAAGGCTTTCTACAGCCACTGTGATATGTATGACTTTCACCTTCAAATAATGTTTCCAAAATTATTTTGATGGTACATCAATCTTTGATCAGGTTAATGTCATTCCCCTATATCCTGAGTGGGCTTGCATCACCTGCAACAGCTCTGTTCTTGCTCGAAACACTGAAAGTGTGGTGGCACGGGTGGGGGATTCTCCACCCAGAGTAGGCAGCTGGGATAAGGGGGAACAATGGACCGGAGGAGGAGGTGCCACCGGGGGGTCTCAAACAGGACAGTATGGACTATGCACCCCCTGGGGAGAGGAGGAACCGCCGGAGCCGCTGGAAGAGAAAAGGGTGTGAGCAGCGGGGCTGGTGTTATGTTATGTTATGTTATTATGCCACACAGGTCTTTGTTCCAAACAGTGTATTATGGTGAGAAGTTCCAGGTCTCAATGCATGGAATTAAAGGTATAAAAGAGGAATACACAGAGACCCGGGAGCTCTTTTTACTGTACTGTATGTTGGAGATGGAATAAAGTTCATGTGTCATTCAGCTCATTGCCTCGCCTGCTTCCTTTCTCCACATTGGTGACCCTAAGACGTGCCATGGAAAGTGAACCGAGCACCGCCCCGGAGACTACCTGGAAGGAGAGCATCAGCGCCGCATGCGCTGTCTCAGTCAAGCTTCCAGACTTCTGGCTTCACAATCTGACCGTGTGGTTCTTGCACATAGAAGCCCAGTTTGCAGTCCGCGGGATAACAGCAGACAATACCAAGTATTACTATGTGGTCGCTGCACTGGATGCGCGTGCCACGCAACAGGTGATGTGCCTGCTCCAGGAGCTGCCGGCTCAAGGAAAATATGAGGCACTCAAGAGGGTGCTTCTCCAGCGCTATATCCTTTCTGACAGTGAGAGGGCAGAGAGACTCCTAATGCATTCGGAGTTAGGGGACAGATCAGCAGTGGAGCTAATGGAGAGCATGTTGGCACTGAGGGGGAAGGACGATAAATCTATCCTGTTCACCCACTTGTTCCTCAGGAATATACCGGCTACAGTGAGGGCGATCCTGGCCAACTAGCTGCGGCTGGTTGCTAAGGACTACCGCGCCCTGGCACATGAAGTGGACCGCATCATTTTGGCGACCAGGACTCTCAGCGTGCAGGCAGTGGCACTGGCATCCATGAGGGACTCCAACGAGGTCGAGGAGCCATTGATGGAAGCCAGGACGGACACCAGGAGACGAAGAAATGGGGCGATCTGTTTTTATCATCGCCGTTTTGGCTCGAATGCCCAACGTTGCCTGTCGCCATGCCAATTCAAAAAGCCGGGAAGACAGCACATTTGGAATTCAGTTGCAGATGCAACTGATGGTGACAGAAACAGACTGCTTTATGTCATGGACACACGTTCAGGGAGACGGTTTTTGGTGGACTCCATCTCGCAGAAGAGCCTCATCCTGCCGGTCAATGCAGACAGGGTGGCAGGAGGCAGTGGGTCCTGAGCTCACGGCCACCAACAGATGCACCATCAGGACATTTGGCAAATGGACACTGACGATATGCTTACACGGATGCAACTTTCACTGGGACTTTGTGGTAGCTGCATGTTCTGCCCCCATTTTAGGCGCAGATTTTTTATGTGCTTATGGGTTGTTTGTCAATGTTGCTAATAGGAGATTAGTGGATGCTATCTCTTTTACCTCACTGCCCTGTACAGCTCGGGGTGCTGGATCGACAACACTGGCTAATGTTACAGCTCCAGGGGGTAAGTACCAGCATTTGCTCACACAGTTCCCACCACTCATGGTCCTGACTTTTTCGGCTACAATAACGAAGCACGGGGTTGACCACTTCATAATGACAAAAGGCCTGCCAGTGTTCCCGCAACCTCGGCGCTTGGACACAGCTAAACTGGCCAGCGCGCAAGAGGAGTTTGCCAACTTAGAGCAGTTGGGCATCGTCAGGCGCTCCAACAGCCCGTGGGCATCCCGCTACACATGGTGCCTAAAGCCGATGGGTCCTGGTGACTGTGCGGCGATTTCCGGCGCTTGAATAGTGCCACGGAACATGATTGTTATCCCATTCCGCACATCCAGGATTTTTCTGTGCACCTGGCCAGGACACATGTTTTTTTGAAAGTGGATCTGGTCTGCGGATATCATCAGGTCCCGGTGCACATGGAAGACGTTCCGAAAACAGCAGTAATGACTCCTTTTGGCCTTTTCAAGTTTTTATGCCTGCCGTTCAGATTAAAAGGCGCTGTGCAGACTTTCCAGAGGATGATGGACACAGTGCTTCATGACTTGTCCTTCGTTTTTGTCTACTTACTGGTAGCTAGCGCGTCCGAAGAGGAGCACATTGCCCATCTCAAGATGGTTTTTCAGAGGTAGGAAGTGCACGGGCTTATAGTGAACCCAGCAAAGTGCCAGTTCGATGAGCCTGTAATTGATTTTTTGGCCCACCGCATTTCGTCGGAAGGCGTGATTCCACTTCCGGATAAGGTGTGTGCCGTGTCGGAATTTTCATGTCCACAGACCGTGAGCGCTCTGCAGGAGTTTTTGTGGATGGTCAGTTTTTATAACTGCTTCCTTCCCCTGGCAGCCCAGCTGATGCAGCTGTTGTATGCCATGCTGAAAAAAAAGAAGCCCGTGGAAAACGTCGACTGGACTCCTGAGTGAGTCCAGGCTTTTACAAATGCCAAAGCAGTGCTTGCGGATGCTGCATTGCTAGCTCAACCAGATCTGTCGGCAGGGATAGCACTCACTACTGACGCATCTGATGTTGCCGTAGGAGCAGTGGTAGAGCAGTATGTCTCTGGTTCATGGCAGCCGCTCGCATTTTTTAGTCGGACTTTGCACGACAGCAAATGCAAATACAGCATGTTCAACAGAGAGTTGTTGGTTCTACACCTGGTGACGCACCATTTCCAGTTTTGACTAGACGGGCGTGAGTTCACCGTGTTCGTGGACCATAAGCCGCTGAGGTACGCGATGTCCAAGGTCTCGGAACCGTGGTCGGCCTGGCAGCAACGGCATTTGGCTGTGATCTTGGAGTTTACAACCTACATTCAAAACGTTGCCGGTAAGCTCAACGTCGTGGCCGATTGTCTGATTAGTCTCCCCGGTCTACTTGGGAATAGATTTCCCTGCGATGGCAGTGGAGCAAGCCAGGGACACAGACATTTGCATGCTTCAGTCGGCACCTACTGGGTTAAGGCTGGAGAGCAGGGTGGTGCAAGAAGGGTTCCCTCCCTTGCTCTGCGACATCTCCACTGGCCGCCCGCGCCTGGTGGTTCCGAGCTCTTGGCGCTGTCGCGTTTTTGAGTCAGTCCACTCCCTTTCACATCCGGGAGTGCGCGCATCGGCGAAGCTAGTGGGTGCGAAATTTGTCTGGTGCATGGACGTGAAGGAGTGGGCTGCAGTTTGCATCGTGTGCCAGTGGGCCAAAGTGCACAAGCACACCAGAGACCCCTCCGAGCCACTCCAAATCCCAGCCAGGAGGTTTGACCACATCCACGTGAATTTGGTGGGACCCCTCCCACCATTGCAAGGTTTGACGCACCTTTTAACAATCATGGACCACACCACGTGCTGGTCTGAAGTGGTCCCTCAGGCTTCTACGACGTCCGCAGAAGTGGCTCGTGCTTTTTTGTTGGCTTGGGTTGCACGGTTCAGATCCCCGTCAGACATCACTTCCGACAGGGGTCCACAATTCGTTTTGGAACTCTGGTCCGCGATGGCCCAGAGCCTGGGGGTCAAAATTCATCGCACTACTGTGTACAACCTGGAACCTGGGGTGAAACATTTTGTGTTAGACTTGGGGGCGGGGGGGGGGGGACGTAGGAAGACCATCTGCATTGACAGGCTGAAGCCCGCTTTTGTGTTAGCAGACAAGCAGCTGGTGTTGGCCCAAGCTCCCCAATGCGGACGTCCACCGTTGGTGGCTCCGCAAGTTGGTGTCCCCTCAGTAGGGACCCGCGCATGTGAAGCTGATATGTTTTCCCTCCCTCCCTTTTTCCCTCCACAGACTGACATGCCCTCCTGTACACCTTGCCAGCAGGGTGCGCCAACTGGATCAGCGACTCCCCGCTACAGCCACTGTGGGCGCCGGCTCAAGCCCAAAGGACGGGAGGGGGGGGGGGGTTAGTGCCCTTTCTGGGTGTTCGGAAAGGGGGTGCTGTGTGGTGGCACGGATGGGGAATTCTCCTCCCAGAGTAGGCAGCTGTGATAAGGGGGGACAATGAACTGGAGGAGGAGGTGCCACCGGGGGGTCTCAAAAGGGCCAGTATGGACTATGTACCACCACCCCCCGGGGAAAGGAGGCACCACCGGAGCCGCTGGAAGAGAGAAGGGTGTGAGCAGCGGAGGCGGCATTATGTTCTGTTAATATGCCACACAGGTCTTTGTTCCAAACAGTGTATTATGGTTGGAATTTCCAGGTCTCAATGCATGGAATTAAAGGTATAAAAGAGGAATGCACAGAGACCCAGGAGCTCTTTTTACTGTGCTGTATGTTGGAGAAGGAATAAAGTTCAAGTGTCATACAGCTCGTTACCTCGCCTGCTTCCTTTCTCCACAAAAGGACTACAGCTATGGCGACTATGACTTCAGTCCCAACAGCCGATCGCAGGGCACAACTGCTGCCACCGACAGCTCAGTATCCCGATTCATAAAACTTCCCAGAACAGAAAATATTTGATGCATCTTTTCAGAATCTTTTCATGTTTTTAGTGACAGTATAGGCAAATTTAAATTTCCCACAAATACAAGATCCCCATTCTAATGGTGATGCTATGATCATGCTACCATAACAATGCTATGGGGCATTAGTTATGCAAAAAGTCATATGCTGCTTATGAGGTCATATGGTTAATTTAATGTGTAGACTTATGATATCAGCTCTCTTTTATGAGTTCTAGTCAATTGTGTAAACGCATAAGGTAAAAGATTTCAGTACAGTGTCATTAGGATTTGGTGTAGTGTACTGCATGAAAAGTAGTCTCCTTTGCTAACGCCCTCAC
Source organism: Pholidichthys leucotaenia (assembly GCA_020510985.1). Taxonomy (NCBI): domain Eukaryota; kingdom Metazoa; phylum Chordata; class Actinopteri; order Cichliformes; family Pholidichthyidae; genus Pholidichthys; species Pholidichthys leucotaenia. The sequence goes on from CM035838.1 coordinate 414,140,486, forward strand.
GTGTCATCTCCCTTTGCAGGCTTCACTCCCTTCCTCCACAGTCTTTCAATCTACTAAAACACTTGGCTCAATTAGAGCAGCGCAGGAGGGATATGATAGAGTGTTTGACGCCCGCTTCTCGTGCTCTCCTCTCCTCTCCCTTCCTCTCTTGCTCCCTCTGCAAGACGGTCCCTCCACTACCACCAATAAGTGAGCGAGCAAAAGAGAGGGAGGGTATGGGCAGAACGAATATTTGCTGAGCTCCACAAAAAGGTTAGAAAAGACTGCAGACCATCAGATCATTAGTGCTCTCCCATTTTCCCTCTTTCTCCCATTCCTTCACATTGAGTATTCTCTCCATTTCTCTCCCCACCTCTCCTTATCTCTCCTGCTTGTTCTCCCTCCCTCCTCTCCCTTTCTCTAGTGCAGAGCTAATGTGCTGCGTTTGCCTGTTGAGAACAGTCTGCAGCCCCATGTTCCACGCTGCGAATCCACTCAGTCGTCATTGGAACACACACTCACATGTAACTTGCAGTGCACTGACCACGGCTAGTAAGAAACCTACGTAAACCAGACACATGAATCCAAAGCCTTGCACATCGCTCACTGGGTGCGGGCTTTACTAGGACCAAAGACTCCCCCACACACACACACAGCATATGCACCTGTTATGTTTTAGGTCACATCAGCAATACACTGTAGTACTGAGCAGGTCAAAGGAGTCAGTCATTACTCTGCAGATTTGTCCTTTGCAAAAGAAAACATCCTGCATAATAACAGCACAGGTGGTGTCACTGTCCAGAGCATCAGTCAGAGGCTACTGTATGGATTGACTTGTGCCATTGGCAGGCTTATACCTTCAAATACCAGAAAAACAGAGGCATCTTCATCTTTTACTGTTGCTGAAGATTCAAACTTTCTGTGTTAGGAGAGCTATTTCATGTAGGCTGTACCCTACAATATCAACCCAAGGCACATTGATGCAAAAAACAATCAAGTTGTTATAATCAGCATCTTCATATGGGACACCCATCAGGTAAATGGATTAATTTAACAAAAAAGGAGTGCTCTTATTAATAATTTTCTTTTTTGGAATGTCTTATGTAATGATATTAAAGATATTAAATCCCCTATAAAAGCAAATCTAGATTGTCTAAAATGGTATCTTATGCCCTTTTTTCTGCCAAAAACCCTTTCATTGCCTTATAGTTTCATGTCAAAATCTTTTCACTTTTCCTCCTCCTTCAAACGCCAGGTTCTGTGACTAGACCCACCCACATCCCACAAGGCTAATAGTGGCTAGCACTACATTAAACACAATAAATCCTGTGATAAAAAGACTTACTGGTTGAAGGACATGCATAGTTGTATGCATGGTGGCCCAGGATAATGATTTGAAACTGCATCAGTCCTAAAAGGCAGTTTAATCTTAGTTTGTGTCAAGTTTTCAAAGCAGCTGCCCAAAACAGTTAACTGGGCCTGGAGGCTATCTTCAGTAAGGCCAGATGAGTCCTGATGGCCTCAACACTATGGGCCTGCTATAGTCACCAAAAATGCTCCGTCTAAACTTGGCTTTTTTTGAGGGGTGGGGATTAACTGAAATTTACAGCAAAAAAACAAACAGACAGACAAGACAGATTTGAGTGATTTTGCTCTTGATGTATTGTAAGTCATAAAGAACACATTACAGACATGTTAACAAGAAAAAAAAACTCAATTTTTGGCGAAGTGTCACTTTAATAATGACATGTCTGATTTTTATTTCATATCTGAGTTTATACCAGGGATGCATTCGTACTGGTTTCTACAAGCTTTAGTATTAGTACTCATTCTCACAAACATGTGCTGATTCTCTATACCAACACAGTGAACTGGGCAGTATTGTGGAACAGTGGCCACCATAGTTGCTTCACAACCAGAAAATTCCTGATGCACATCTACAGGCTGGCTGGCAGGGGTAGGACCCTTCCGAGTAGAAGTTGCTCTAAGCTGTGTGGGTTTACTCCACATTTGCCATTTTTCCCCCAAAATCCAAAGACATGTACAGTGGATATAAAAAGTCTACACACCCCTGTTCAAATGCCAGGTTTTTGTGATATAATAAAATGAGACCAAGATAAATCATTTCAAATCTTTTTCGAACATTAATGTGACCTATAACCTGTACAACCCAATTGAAAAACAAACTGAAGTCTTTTAAGGGGAAAATAAAAAAATAAAAACCTTACAACAACATGGTTGCATAAATATGCACACCCTCTTATAACCGGGTGTGTGGCTGTGTTCAGAATTAGCCAATCACATTCAAACTCATGTTAAATGGGAGTCAGCACACATCTGCCACCATTTAAAGTGCCTCTGATTAACCCCAAATAAAGTTCAGCTGTTCTAGCAGGCTTTTCCTGACATTTTTGTAGTCACATCTTACAGCACAAGCCATGGTCCACAGAGAGCTTCCAAAGCATCAGAGGGATCTCATTGTTCAAAGGTATCACTCAGGTGAAAGGTACAAAAGAGTTTCCAAGGCATTAAATATACCATGGAACACAGTGAAGACAGTCATCATAAAGTGGAGAAAATATGGCACAATAGTGACTTTACCAAGAACTGGGTGTCCCTCCAAAAGAGGAAGAAGAAAACTGGCCAGGAAGGCTGCCAAGAGGCCAAAAGCAACATTGTAGGAGCTGCAGGAATTTCTAGCAAGTACTGGTTGTTTATGTGACAACAATCTCCTGTCTTCTTCATGCAGTACTTACAAAAAGTTAAGGATATTCAGCTTGCAGGTGAAATTTCAGGATGGACCTAAAATGCACTATAACCTTTGCAGGTGAACTTAATTTGACCTTTTCTAACCCTTTGAATGCACATGTCCAACTGTTCAGTGTTTCAGTACTTTTTGCATAACTTTCTGTTCTCTAACAAGGTGCTTATCCGCAAAATTCACAACAGGCGTTTGATCCATGTATCGACCAATAAATTTTCCGGTTCAATTCAAATTGGTATTTAAACAGTCCTCTTCATCATGCACGGTGGCGCAGTGGTGAGCACTGCGGCAGCACAGTTTACCCTTGGCTGGGGGATCGTGGGTTCGATCCCAGCCCCCGATCAACAGTGATCTGTGTGGAGTTTGCATGTTCTCCCCGTGTTTGCGTGGGTTTACTCCGGGATTTCTCCGGTTTCCTCCCACATGCCAAAAAAACATGCAGGTTAGGTTAATTGGAGACTCTAAAGTGGCCCTAGGTGTGAATGTGTGAATGCTTAAGGGATAGCACCGTATCGTGGCTGCTTCATCCATCCAGGTGGTGGATGACCCTCAATTTCCCCTCTGGGGATCAATAAAGTATACTAAATCTAAAATCTAAAAAAATCATGCAGTTCACATTTTGACATCATGAGACCAAGATGAAACCTCACAATTGATCAATAATACCTCACTACTGCGAGGCTTCAAACAGGATATTCTCAAAGGTAAGTGGCCACTGAGCTTAGAGTGTCACAGACTGCCATCAGCAGGTTGCAACAGAAATACAGAGAGACTGGAAGAGTCACAGAAAAGCATAGAAGTGGACGTCCTTTGGCCATATCCTATGCTGATGACTGCTTCATTGTGAACAGTGCGCTGCAGAACTGGATGATAAATGCCACTCAACTCCAGGTACATTTAAGGAAGGTGAGAAGCACCCAAGTGTCACATCAGACAATTTAGAACAGTTTACATCAGCATGGTCTGTGTGCTAGATGACCTACAAGAGTACCTGACCACACCACCAGGCACAGGCGTCATTGTCTTGCCTGGCCAGAGAGTATTTGCACTTGACAAGGGACCAGTGTGTCTCAGTGCTGTTCTCTGATGAAAGTTGATTCACGTTGAGTAGAAATGATGGCTGCCAACGATGTTGGAGACATCAAGGAGAGTGCTATGCATCAGCCACTGTTGTCACCAGATTAGCCTTTGGTGGTGGCAGTGTTACAGTCTGGGCAGGTGTGTCTAGTCAATATAGGACTGCCTTACACCTTGTGAATGGTACAGTGGCAAGCTGATACTACCTGAATAACATCATTATTCCAGTCATTGTGCCCCTGCATGAACAACACAGGCTTCATGATGCAACCTCCAGCTCATCAAGGTCACATCATTAGGGAACGGCTTCTGGAGGCTGGGGTACCTAAAGCGGAGAGGCCTGCACTTTCTCCAGACCTGAATCCCATAGAAAACCTATGGAATCAGTTGAGTCACTGTGTAGAGACTTTGAACCCAGCAACCCACAACCTCAATGACCTGAGGGCCACTCTTCAAGAAGAATGGAATGCCATGTCTCAGCAGGCAATAAGTCGACTTATGAACAGCATGAGACGTCATTGTCAAGTTGTAACTGATGCTCAGGGGGACATGAAAAGTTATTGAGACAATGACATTTTTTTGTTGTGGTATATCCACCACTGTTGTTGGCTTTTGTTTCAATGAATTGTTGGAGATGAGGAAATCACCATTGCATACTTCTACTTAAATGCCCTACTTTCATGATATAATATCACTGTAGTGTGAACTTTTTTACATTTTTCATAAATTTCACCCGAAAGCCAAATCTCCATAACTTTTTGTGAGTAGTCTATGTCTGGGCTATGGGGTAGGGTGACAAGATGGAAGCCTTATCTTACAAATAAAAACATCCAAGCCCAGCTACATTTTGCAAAAACACATTTAAAATCTCCCAAACGCAGGTGGGAAAATGTATTATGGTCCAATGAAACCAAGATTGAACCTTTTGGCCATAATTCTAAAAGGTATATTTGATGCAAACACAACACTGCTCATCACCAAAAAAAACACCATAACTAGGGTGAAGCATGGTGGTGGCAGCATCATGCTTGGGGGCTGTTTTTCTTCAACTAGAACCAGAGCCTTAGTCAAGGAGGGAATTATGAACAGTTCCAAATACCAGTTATTGTTGGCACAAAACTTTCAGGCTTCTGCTAGAAAGCTGAAGATGAAGAAGAACTTCATCTTTCAGTACAACAATGACCCAAAGCACACATTCAAATCAACCAAAGAATGGCTTCACCAGAAGAAGATTAAGGTTTTGGAATGGCCCAGCCAGAGTCCAGATCTGAATCCGATCAAACATCTGTGGGGTAATCTGAAGAGGGCTGTGCACAGGAGATGCCCTCGCAATCTTGCAGATTTGGAGCGTTGTTGCAAAGAAGAGTGGGCAATTATTGCCACATCAAGATGTGCCATACTGATAGACTCCTACCCAAAAAGACTGAGTGCTGTAATAAAAGCCAAAGGTGCTGCAACAAAGTATTAGTTTAAGGGTGTGCATATTTATGCAACCATATTTATGCAACCAAGTTTTTTTATTTTTTATTTTTCCCCTTAAAAGATTTCAGTTTATTTTTCAATTGGGTTGTACAAGTTATAGGTCACATTAATGGTGGAAAAAGTTTTGAAATGATTTATCTTGGTCTTGTAGAAGCTGGTTTAATCATCTCAGACTGGATGCAGAGGGTAAACAGAGAAGGACAATAGGTATTGAGATGGGAGAGATTATGGTGAGGTAGCAGGAAGAAGGAGTGGGGGGAGAAAGGTTGAATGTATTGTGATGCGAGATGTCATGCAGATGTAAGATGGGCGGCTGATATAAAAGGAGAGACCCTGGTGTATTGAGACATGCTTTTTCTTTGTATTGTAGAGGATGTGCTCAAGGATGAGACTGAGTTTATTTCTCAGGTTCAGCTTTATTGTCCTAACACATGCTCCATCAACCTCTCAACAAGAAAAAAGAGACTGATCAATGTAACATCACACACTTATACTCCTGGAGCATCGAAATCTAAGTCACATGGTGCTTTAGCAAACATACATGGTACTTAATCCCATTCACAATGCAACTCTTTGATCTGTCACCATTGTCTCTCAATTCTTCAATGATCCGGAAATCCTTCTGGGGCATCTTCTCTGAGACAAAAGGCCAAATCTCACACCTCCTCGTTATCTCCTGCAGATCTCTGCCGATCCAGACCTTCTTTGTCCCGCGAGACGTGAAGCACCCAATACACATACAGCAATACATTTGTGGAAAATATGAACCCAACATATGTGCCACATAACCCCCCCCCCAAGCGTCTACTAAGGGACAAAACATCATCAGCGATGTATGACAGAAAACATAACCACATATCAAAAATCAATCCACCAATTGCCTAGGTCTTAATCTCCTGCCATATCTGCTATAAGCCGGCATTGTTCCTTCAGCAGCGTCCTCCTGCACCTGTGGATCAGAACTGTTAGCACATCTCTGTGGGGGGTCCAAAGACTGCCTTCTCGGCGGCCTGCCACAGCGGGGGGCCCTCGCCAACTGCACGTGTTCATCAGCCAGAACAAAAGCGGGCTTGAGTCTGTTTATGCAAATCAACTCTTCCCAGCTTCCTAAATCTAGCAAAAAATGTTTCTCCCCTGTTTCCAACACTCTGAAAGGCCCGTCATAAGGCGGCCGCAAACCTGGGCGTTGTGCATCATGTCTAACAAAAACAAACTCCGCATTTTTCAAAGCCTTCAGCACAAAAACGCGTGGAAAACTGTGATGAACTGGGCCAGGAAGGGTGTTTGATCCTGTGCCTCTCTGCAACAGTTGATCGGTGGGTCAATTTGGCGCGGGATTGTCGGGAAGGTATTCCCCTGGCAAACGGAGGGGTTGTGCAAAAACTAATTCAGCTGGGGAGGCCTGCAAATCCTCCTTAGGTGCAGAACGCAACCCCAATAAAACCCATGGAAGTTTATCCACCCAATTTGTATCCGTAAGAGACGCTCTGAGGGCTGCTTTCAATGACCTATGAAAGCGTTAGCACAAACCATTAGCCTGAGGGTTATATGCGGTAGTGCGGTGAATCTTCACCCCTAGGCTGTGGGCCATCGATGACCAGAGTTCAGAAACAAATTGGGGACCCCTGTCGGACGTTATGTCCGACGGAACTCCAAAACGCGCAACCCAAGCTGTTAAAAACGCGCGTGCAACTTCTTCTGCTGTAGTTGATGCCAGAGGAACCACTTCTGGCCAACGCGTGGTGCGGTCTACCATCGTCAAAAGGTGTGTGCACCCCTGCGACAACGGAAGAGGACCCACCAAGTCCACATGCACATGATCAAAACGCTTAGCCGGAATGTAAAAAGGCTCCAAAGGAGCTCTAGTGTGCTTGTGTATTTTGGCTCGCTGACACGCTACGCAGGCTGCTGCCCATTCCTTGACCTGTTTACGCAACCCCGGCCAAACAAATTTCTCCCCCACCATCTTAATCGATGTGCGCACCCCCGGGTGGGCCAGAGAATGGATTGAGTCAAAAACGCGGCGGTGCCACGCAGCTGGAACCACGGGGCCTCGCCCCGTGGAGAAGTCGCAGATTAGGGGGGGCATACCTATTTGCTGCACCCTGTGCTCCAGCCTTAACCCTGTTGGTCCAGACTGGAGCGCGCGCACATCCACGTCGCTAACCTGCTCCGCAGCCATGGCTGCATAATCTAAACCTACACAGACCGGGGCTGCGTGCGCTTCCGCACCACAACCCTGGCCCAAGGCCATGGCTGCCGAGCCTGCCCCCACGGGGCCTGGCGCTGCTACTGCACGTGAAAGACAGTCTGCCACTACGTTATGTTTGCCCGCGACATGCTGAATATCGGTGGTGAACTCCGATATCGCGGCCAGCTGTCTTTGCTGCCGGCCCGACCAAGGCTCTGAAATCTTGGCCATCGCAAACGTTAGCGGCTTGTGGTCCACAAACGCGGTGAAACGGCGCCCCTCCAGCCAGAACTGGAAATGGCGGATGGCCAAATGCAGGACTAAAAGCTCCCTGTCGAACGCGCTGTATTTTCGCTCGTTATCGTGCAAGGTTTTGCTGAAAAACGCGAGCGGCTGCCAGCTCCCTGCTACAAACTGCTCAACAACCGCCCCACCGCTAAATCAGAAGCGTCCGTGGTGAGCGCCATGCAGGCCGTTGGAACCAGGTGTGCTAACAAAACCGCGTTTGTCAGGGCTGATTTGACTTGGGAGAATGCGCGCTCCCGTTCTGGAAACCATTCGATTTTACTTGTGGGTTTTTGTTTTTTAAGTGCCGCGTACAATGGGTGCGTGAGCTGTGCTGCGCTAGGGAGGAAACGGTTATAAAAATTAACCATTCCCAAAAATTCCTGCAATGCTTTGACCGTCTGGGGTTGGGGAAAGTTTGTTATTGCGCGAACTTTATCGGGCAGATGGATCGCTCCTTCTGGCGAAACGCGATGCCCCAAAAAATCAATTTGTACCACCCCAAACTGACGCTTCGCTGGATTAATTATTAACCCGTGCTCTGCCAGCCTCCGAAAAACCGCTGTGAGGTGGCCTTCATGTTCATCTTCAGACGTGCTGGCTACCAAAATGTCATCCAAGTAGACGAACACGAAAGGGAGGTCGCGTAAAACTGCATCCATCATGCGCTGGAAAGTCTGCGCGGCACCTTTGAGTCCAAACGGCATGCACAAAAACTCGAAAAGCCTGAAAGGAGTTATTACTGCTATTTTGGGTATGTCCTGAGCGCGTACTGGGGCTTGATGGTAGCCGCGCACCAAATCAATTTTAGAAAAAATGCGCGCCCCCGCTAAATGAACCGAAAAATCCTGGATGTGCGGAATCAGGTAGCGGTCATGTGCTGAAGCGTTATTCAACCTGCGGAAATCACCGCAAGGCCGCCACGAGCCATCAGCCTTTGGGACCATGTGTAGCGGTGAAGCCCAGGGGCTGTTGGAGCGTCTAATGATGCCCAGTTTTTCCAGGTTGGCGAATTCCTCGCGCGCTATGGCCAGTTTAGCTGAATCCAAGCGCCGAGCTTTTGCAAAAACGGGGGTGCCGGAGGTGGTGATAAAATGTTCCACCCCATGTTTAGCCACTGACGCCGAAAACGTTGGGACTGTGAGTGCTGGGAACTGAGAAAGTAGTGCTTGGAACTTACCACCCGCAGCTGTGACGTTGGCCTGTGCAGTAGGCGGGACCACCTGGGCTGTGCAGGAAATAGAGTGGAAAGGCAGTGCATTAACTAGACGTCTATTAGCAAGATCAACCAATAAACCATTTGAGCACAAAAAATCAGCACCTAACATGTTATAACTGACTGCCGCTATGACGAAAGTCCACTCGAATGCCCGGCCGTGAAAAGACAGGGGGAGGGTCTTCTCCCCGAAGATCTTGATCGTCGAGCCGTTCGCCGCCAACACCAGGGGTCCGCTGGAAGGCGCCAGCCGGTCAGCGTAGGAAGGTGTGATGAAACTCAGCTGGGAGCCTGTGTCCACAAGGAACTCCCTCCTTGATCGCGCGTCCATCAGGTAGAGCAGCTTGTTCTTCGCGCCGAGAGCCGCAGCTGCTACCGGCTCCCGGTCCTGGCATTTCCCGAGCGCTTGAACTGGCACGGTGGAATGCACTTGCGTGCCCTCTCGGCGAAACGTCGATGGTAAAAGCAGAGGACGTCGCTCGCTCCGTGTCCCCTGGCCTCCGCCGCTGCTGACGTCAGCGAATCTGGTGCTGCAGCCTCAGGCCCCCTACCGTCTCCGGGCATTGCGCTCAGCTCCGCTGCTGCCGTCGTGGCCGTGTGTCGCCTATGGGTGTCGACGAGTCGCTGCGCCTCCTGGCCCAGCTTGTGGTAATCTCGGTGGGCCAGCAGCTGTGAACTGGCCAGGGTAACTCTCACCACTGATGGTAGCGTCCTGAGGAAAAGATGGGCGAAGATAAAGCCATCATCTTTGTCGTCTCTCAGACTCAGCATCTTCGCCATCAGGTCTGCGGGCCTGTCTGCCTCTCCTTCAGTCAGCACCAGGAGCTTCTCTGCTCGCTCTCCCAGCGAGGGGGTGAAAGCACGGATGAGAGCGGCTTTCAGTGCGCCATACTTGTTGTCGTCTGGTGGGTGGTTAGTCAGGTTCCCCACCCGCTGGGCTGTGAGGCTGTCCAGCTTTGTGACTACATGGTAGAATTTCGTGGCATCAGCCGAAATTCCCCGAAGATGGAACTGTGCCTCGACAGTGTTAAACCAGGAGCGCGGGCTATGTTGCCAGAAATCAGGCAGCTGGACTGCGGTAGTTGCATTAGCCCGGCTGGCTCCTGAAGAGTCCGGTGCAGGAAGGTCGTCACCGGCCATAATTTGTCGTAGGGTCACCAGTGTAGAGGATGTGCTCAAGGATGAGACTGAGTTTATTTCTCAGGTTCAGCTTTATTGTCCGAACACATGCTCTATCAACCTCTCAACAAGAAAAAAGAGACTGATCAATGTAACATCACACACTTATACTCCTGGAGCATCGAAATCTAAGTCACATGGTGCTTTAGCAAACATGCAGTCACATGGTACTTAAGATAAGATAAGATAAGATAAGCCTTTATTAGTCCCACAACGGGGAAATTCCAGGATTGCAACAGCACAGGGATAGCAACACTCAGAGCAACAATCAGAAGGCAAGAAAAAAAACAAGCAAGCAAGAGCAGCTAATAAACATATGTACGTATTACTATAAAATATATATATATACACACACACACAGACACACAGTGCAGAGCATTGTAGCTGGATGGAATAAATATATGAATATATGAACACACAGTGCAGAGCATTGTAGCTAGATGGAATAAATATGTAAATATATAAACACCCACAGTACGGAGCATTGCAGCTAGGTGGAATAAATATGCAAGTATATAAACACACACAGTGCGGAGCAATGTAGCTAGATGGAATAATATGTAGATATATAAATATATAAACACCCACAGTACGGAGCATTGTAGCTAGATGGAATAAATATGCAAATATATAAACACACACAGTGCAGAGCATTGTTGCTAGATGGAATGAAACAGCATAACCGTCTACTTAGTTATCCTACATGGTATGATTATGTGCCCATACATATTCTCACCCTCCATAGCGACCGGTATGTTCCTAGTTGTATGCCGGAGAGGACCATTGTGTAAGTCTATTGCATCTTTTGCATTCAAAAAACTATTAGTTTGTTACGTCTTTTTGCTATCTCTGCGAGCAGCCCTGCTTAGGTTGTACAGTCTGACAGCCGTTGGTAGGAAGGACCTACGAAACCTCTCGGTTGTGCACCTGGGATGATGTAGTCTGCTGCTAAATGAGCTCCTCAGTGCATTCAGTATGTCCTGCATAGGGTGGAACTCGGACTCCAGCAGAGATGACAGTTTAGCCACCGTCCTTCTCTCTCCTATCTCCTCCATCGGATCAAGGCGCTGCCCCAGGACAGAGCTAGCTTTCTTAATCAGTTTGTTCAGTCTCTTCCTATCGGCTGCAGTAATGCCACTGCCCCAGCAGACCACTCCAAAAGTGATGGCTGATGCCACCACCGTGTCATAGAATGACTTCAGCAGCGCCCCTTGTACACCAAAAGACCTGAGTCTCCTCAGCAGGAACAGCCTGCGCTGTCCCTTCTTGTAGAGTGCATCAGTATTGTGTGACCAGTCTAGTTTATTGTTCAGATGAATACCCAGGTACTTATAGGATGTCACCATCTCGATGTCTGTTCCCTGTATATTTACTGGTACTGTGAGGGGCTGCCCATGCCTGCGGCAGTCCACCACCAGCTCCTTAGTTTTCCTCGCGTTGATCTGGAGGCAGTTCCGATGGCACCAGTCCACGAAGTCCTGGATAAGCCCTCTGTACTCAGCTTCATCTCCATTGGAGATGAGGCCAACGATCGCAGAGTCATCAGAGAACTTCTGTAGATGGCAGTGTGTTGTGTTGTGTGAGAAGTCCGCAGTATAAAGAGTGAACAGGAAGGGAGCCAGCACCGTTCCCTGGGGGGCCCCCGTGCTACTGATGATCGTGTCGGACACACAGTCCCGGGTTCTCACAAACTGAGGCCGGTTCGTGAGGTAGTCCAGGATCCATGATGACAGGTGCTGGTCCACCCCTGCGCGCAGCAGCTTGTCCTTCAGGATCATCGGTTGGATGGTGTTGAAAGCACTGGAGAAGTCAAAGAACATGATCCTCACCATATTCCCGGGCTTCTCCAGGTGGGACAGAGAACGGTGAAGGAGGAAGATCACCGCATCCTCCACCCCAATGCCATGCTGGTAGGCGAACTGGAGTGGATCCATCGCTGGTTCCACCAGGGGGCGGAGGTGAGCAAGGAGCAGTCTCTCCAGGGTCTTCATCAAGTGGGACGTCAAGGCCACCGGTCTGTAGCTGTTCAGGTCTTTGGGGTGGGAAGTTTTTGGTACAGGTACCACACAAGATGTTTTCCACAGCTGTGGTACCCTCCCCAGTTTCAGGCTCATGTTGAAGATATACGTCACAATCCCACACAGCTGGTCTGCACAGGACTTGAGGAGCTTTGCGCTGATGCCGTCCGGTCCCGGCGCCTTCCTCGCCTTGATCTTCCTCAGCTCCGTCCTCACCTGGGTCCTGGTCAGGGTCAGGATGGGGGGCTGTGTGTTGGGAGTGGGGGGGTGTTGGTAGAGTGGGGAGTGGGCAGCAGGACTTGATTTCTTTAGAGGCAGCAGTGGTTGTTGTGCAGTCAGGGGGGAGGGCGGTTGGTCAAATCTATTGAAAAACAGATTCAGGTTGTTCGCCCACTCCCTGCCCCCTGTGGCCTGGGGGGAGGTATTCTGGAGCCCCGAGATGGTTTTGAGGTTTCTCCAGACCCCGCTGATGTCGCTCTGTTGCAGCTTGTCCTCCATCTTCTTCCTGAAGCTGTCCTTGCCTTCTCTGATCTTTCTCCTCAGCTCCCTCTGTACGGACTTCAGCATCTCCCTGTTCCCCGACCTGAAGATCCTCTTCTTCTCTCTCAGAAGTGTTTTTATCTCAGGGTTGATCCAGGGTTTGTTGTTTGAGTGACGCCGTATGGTCTTGGTGGGAACGGATTTGTCCACACAGAAGCTGAGGTAGCCCGTGAAGGTGTGAATGAGGCCATCGATGTCCTCACCATGTGGATCGCAGAGCTGCTTCCAGGCGGTGGCTTCAAAACAGCCCTTTAGGGTGTCCATTGTCTCCTCAGACCATAACTCCACAGTGTGCATGGCCGGAGGTTGTCTGTGCACTAGGGGTTTGTACACCGGCCGGAGATGAACCAAGTTGTGATCCGATCTCCCGAGTGGGGGTAGTTGTGATGAGGTGTACGCCTCCTTAGTGTTTGCGTAGAATAAATCCAGTGTTTTATTGTCTCTAGTGTGGCATGTGACATACTGGGTGAACGTGGGTAGAATGGGAGACAGTGAAACATGGTTGAAATCGCCTGAGATGAGGAGAAGAGCATCTGGGTGTTCTGTCTGCAGCCTGCTGGTTACTGAATGGATGACGTCACGTGCTGTCCCAGCGTTCGCCGTCGGATTTGCATAAACAACAATGCAGATCACGTGTGAGTGTTCTCTCGGGAGATATGTAGGCCTCATGCTAACAGCTAGCAACTCAATGTCTTTGCTGCAGTGTCGTTGTTTAACAGTGATATGTCCCGGTCTGCACCAGTTGTTGTTAACATACATGATCACTCCACCGCCCCTAGCCTTGCCACTGTCTGGTGTTCGGTCAGCTCGTATCATGTGAAAACCCTCCAGCTCAATGTTAGCATCTGCTGCTAGTTCAGTTAGCCACGTCTCAGTAAACAAAAGGAGAGAGCACTCCCGGTATGTGCTATCATAACGGGAGATAGCCGCTAGCTCATCTAACTTTCCCAGTATCGACCGTACATTTCCCATGACAACAGATGGAAGGGAGGGTCTGTACCTTATATTTTTTGTCCTCCGCCTTACTCCAGCCCGGCAGCCGCGGCGTTTTCGCCTCAGTTCACTCGGTATGTCGAGTTTTTCCAATGGGACCGGGTGGCGGTTGAATGCTAGCAGCTGTTCTCTGCTGTATCGTATCCTGCTATAGACAGTGGCTCCGTCCACCGGCTCAGGAGACATTTAGGACGATCTGTGTGTCCGTGATATAAGTGGGGTGAAAAAAAAAGACGGATCAAAAGAGAGAGGAAGGGAAAAAGACTCGGAATCGAGCCGCTGTTGCAAAAGGCAGCCGACTCGTGTGGCGCCGAGAGAAAAAAAAAAAAAAAAAAAAAAAAAAAAAAAAAAAAAAAAAAAAAAAGTAAAAAAACTACTTAATCCCAGTCACAATGCAACTCTTTGATCTGTCACCATTGTCTCTCATTCTTCAATGATCCGGAAATCCTTCTGGGGCATCTTCTCTGAGACAAAAGGCCAAATCTCACACCTCCTCGTTATCTCCTGCAGATCTCTGCCGATCCAGACCTTCTTTGTCCCGCGAAATGTGAAGCACCCAATACACATACAGCAATACATTTGTGGAAAATATGAACCCAACATATGTGCCACAGTATGACTGATGTGAGAATGAATAAAGTTGTCTGCTCCATAAGTCTGCCTCTGTTATTTACACTCTCCACAGTCTCACCTTTTTTTTTACATCACAGAATCCTGGCATTTGAACAGGGGTGTGTAGACTTTTTACATACACTGTACGTTAGGTATGTAAAATGAGGTACAGGAGTCTCATCTGTCATGCAGCAAGTAAACACTTTATTATGAGAACAGAACTAGTTATACAAAAGGGCCGTGCCCACCTGACATCACACCAGGGGCGGGTACAGCAGCACACACACACCACACTCACTACATCACAATTCCCCTTCCCCTTACAAAAATGCAAACCACACACATAATAAAGACCATCCCCAATTTAGGACCCGAATCATGCACTAAGGAACAAGGAATCATGAACTGCTAGAAAATGGCCTATGACATTCACACAAAATAACTCAAACCACCGTTTCTCCATTTTTTTTTTAAATATACACACAAAAAATAATTAAATTGGACCATGTCTCTAAAATAAGTAAAATAATACCATAACATACATACATACTCACATGCACACCAGCAGAGTATATCTCTACATATTTACATCAATGATATTTAGGTGGCACCTATGTCCACCGGCAGCCAGAGGTAACACCGGCCCAGGGGACCAGAGCAGCCCCAAATCATGCATGCCCCTGGCCGCTGTAGATAAGACTGGTTCGGAGGTCTTGGGCAGCATGAATGCCCCTGGCCGGTGTCTGCCTCTGGGATCAAAATCAACCTCTCTTGCAAAAATGTCACTCTTCACCACCGACTGCCTCATTCCTTGGGACCCGATGTGCTGCTGTCCAGCACACTGACCCTCTGTGCCCGTCAGTCCGCTCCCAACTGCTTTCAACACCGCCGTCATGGCTCCAAACACTCCGGCTCCCTGTGGCCAAACTCTGGGGAGACCTGAAGCCTGCTCGTCGGCACCGCTCGCCAACCTGGGCATTTCACCGTAACGCCCAGCACCCTGGTCCAGGGCGGCCTGAGTTCTGGTACGGAGAGCCTGCCCAACCTCTACGGTGCCCAGCACCTCTTCTCCGTCATCCGAGGTGCTCCGCTGCGCTGCCTCCATGCCCAGCTGCTGTTGCTTACTCCCGCGGTCCACAGCATCACTTTCGCCGGCGTTGTTCACTGACCCAGGCACCTTGCCACTGCTCACAGCACCCTCCTCCCAGGCGATCTACTGCGCTGTCTCAGTGCCTGGCTGTAGCTGCTCTCTCCCGGGGCTCTCAGCTTCGCTCTCGTCAGCATCACTCTCCGATCCAAGCACTTCATCACTGCGCCCAGCACCGTTGTCCAAGGCACTCTGCTGCGCTGCCACTGCGCCCGGCTGTTGCTGCTCTGACTCCCGCATACTGAGCTCCTCAGCTTTCTTGCAGTCTCCTACCTCAAAGTCTAGCTGGTAGCTTGTAGCTTGGTTTTGGCATGAAGTTAGCTTAGCGGCTAACCTGTCCATAGGCACAGAATGGGTCGTTAGCTTCCCCCAGCTAACTAACTTAGCCGTTCCTGGCGCAAACAGCTCCATTACCCACAGCTTCGTGGTCCTCGTCTGCTCATCGAAGTACTCGGCCAGCCGCTCGACAGCATCCTCATAGTACTCCGTTTCACCCAACGTACTGAGAATTCTTCGGCCCTCCACGTCAAGATTGTGGGCTAGGAGTGCTCGCCATTGTCTCCCATCGAGCGTATTTAAGCCCAGTACCCTGATGTAATCCTTGTACATAGCCCTCCACTGTGGTCACAGGATCTCCGGCTCTCCCGTGTACTCTAGAAACAGCGCTAGTGGTGGAAATAGCCCGTACGCTCCTATAATTTTTATCCTCGTCGCCAAATGTTATGCATGTAAAATGAGGGACAGGAGTCTCATCTGTCGTGCAGCAAGTAAACACTTTATTATGAGAACTGAACTATTTATACACAAGGGCTGTGCCCACCTGATGTCACACCAGGGGTGGGTATGGCAGCACACACACACCACACTCACTACACCATAGTTAGGCTAACTGGTGATTCTAAATTCACCACAGGTCTCTGATAAGCTCGTAGAATTGAAGGTTAATGTAGTTAATACTTAAGTGCTTTGAGTGGTCTTTGAGATTAGAAAAAGCACTAAATAAATGTGGGTACTTATCCTTAATGAAGTGCAATGTGAAGAGAGCTACATCCAAGAATGACTCTGATTTGTGATTGGAGCAGTGAGGGAGAAATGTCAGAAGTAAATGACTTAAGAAATTCCCTTTCCATTGAATGTCAGACATTCTCTGTTTTGATGATCCTAGGTCCTTGTTTTGCAACCAGGGGTCCTAGGACCCCAGGGGGTCCTTGAGAGAGCATTTAGTGGTCCTCAGGAAATTGTCTAATTTTACTTCTTAATTGTGCTATGCACGTAAAATGTGAACCAATGACAAGACCAAATGCTGAACTAGAGAGGACTTTATTATAGACTCACAGATTATACAGAGGCGCTCCCGCTAGGCTGAGAGGTGGTCAAAGAGACCACCCCTCTTTCGCATGGCCCTCTTATGCTCCGGGCGGAGGCGGAACCGGAAGGTGAAGCCACCACCCATGTCACACCATATGTCCTAAGAAAAACACTACATTTTTCCTGCCATTCAAAATGGTCCAAAACACACATACAATTGAGACCCTTCCCAATTTGGAACCTGAATCCCGCACTAAACTAAACATAAATATATCAGGGCCTATAACAGTCACACAAAACAACTAAAGCTAAGGGGAAAGAGGTGGACTACTGTTTATCCCCCCCCCCCAACACACACACACACACACGGCTGGACGGATTATTCTGCCATCTCTGCTAGAATATAGTCCTTTAAACATAAAATCACCGTGCTCCTAAAATAAGTAACATAAAACAAGGGTTGCACCCTCTGTGGACCCAGACTGGACCACGGCTGCACCCTCGGTGGATCCAGACTAGGCCACGGCTGTGCCCTTGGAGGGCCCGGACTGGGCCACGGCTGCACCCTCAGGGGTGCCGGGCTGGGACAGGGCACCCGCTACGACCTCCACTGGAAGGGAAGCAGCATCCTTGGTGGACCCGGAATGGGCCATGGCTGCACCCTCGGTGGACCCAGACTTGGACGGAGCGTCCGCGACGGTCTCAGTGGGAGGAGCTGGACCCACGATGATCTCTGGAGATGATCGTGGACCCATGGAGACATCTGACAGATCTGGATTAACCTCGGCGACCCTGGGGAAGAGCTCAGACAAAATAGACGGAGGAACAGAATCAGGGTCACCGGCAGCAGTGGAGCCCAGCGAGGTGAGCTCAGGTGCAGCTGACGGCTGCACTTGGCTTTCCTCACCAAGAGCCAGACAAGACCTCTCCAATACAGAAACAACAGAAACAGAAGAAAGCACTTGCCTGAACTCAAGCTCCACCACTGTCCAGAACTCCGTCGATCCAGGTGACGATTTCTCGGGCCTGGTCCTTTGGAGGTCCAGCTCCAACTCTGCCATGGTGGCCCCTGCATCAGGTTTGGTGGTTGATTCAGTCTCTAGACTCCCAGGTGAAGTGACCCACGCCGTCCGGCGTGGCGGCTGAGGGTCCACTTCCTACAGACACTGGATCCGGTGTCGTTGAGGTCCGGGGATGCTCCATTGTAGGCACTGGCATCAGCTCAGTAACAGCTCTCCCTCTCCTCCCAGACTGTGGCTGTGAGGCTGGGGCCAGGTCCTCCAGGGCCATAGGTTCCTCCATCATCCGGTGGCTCGGTGGGCACTCAGAAAAATTGGGAAGAGACACGGATAGAGTAGGTGAAAGGCTTACAGCTGAAGCAGGCGGTGAGAGCTCAGAGGACTGTATGAGCTGAGCCTCACCACCGGGAATCAGACCAGGTAATTCATATTTAAATGATTGAGAATGAAAAAACACTTGCCTGTTTTCCAGGGGCGTGGTGTTTTCTGCTGCAGCTGGTGTGATGTCGTCCCTCTCTGTGACTAAAGTGGATGTTGGCCCCTCAGAGGATCATGGAGGAGCAGTCCCAGTGGACACAGAGGCGGGTGGAGTTGGAGGAAAAACAATTGACCTCTTGGCAGCGGGAGAGAGCGCAGGGGAGAAGCAGAGGACAGCAGCTGCGGAGAAGGGAGGCGCTGACAATTCAGCCGGAGATGAAGGACACTGAATGCGCACTGCTGAGGGAGGCGTCTGACTGAGCGTAAGACGGGCTGCTGGTTGAGAGGTGATGGTGTTCTTCCGCCGGGATTTTTGAGATTGGTGGCGATGAGTGGGAGGCAGAGGCGGAGGCGCACTGTGGAGACAAAGAAGCTCCAAAGTCAGGGGACGTTCAATCATCGGCTCCAACTCCGGAAAACTCCTCCAATTCATGAACCAAATTCAGGAGGAACCATTGCTTAACCTCCAGGAGGAGGTCAGTCTCTGCAAATAATACCTGCCTGCGCTCCTCCAGCTCTTCGGCCGATGGAGTGGGCCAAAGCTTGAGAGGAGGAGGCAGAGCTGCCGCTGGAGCTCCGCAAGAGGCTGGAGGCTTTCTTTTGCCCGAGCGCTTGCTCTTTGCTGGTGTCGGTGCAGGCCTCAGAGCTACTTTCCCCTGCTCATCACTCGTGAACTGAGGGGAAAATATGGAGAGGAGTAGGTTTGTTTACTCCAGGTGATTCCACAGGCTGGAGCATGCCTCCAGCACCTGCGTCGTGCCATCCAGACACTCTTGGACAGCCTCAGGAGTACAGGAGGCCTGTGTCTATGACAAAATATCCTCCAGGACGTACACTGACCACTGCTCCATTTCGTCCAGTTCCAAGATGGACACCTCTGGGGTAATAGACATGGTACTCTCAGTGTGAGAAGGAAAAAACAAGCAGAGAAAAAAAATGGGAAAACCGATGAGCTTTGGCGCCGGGAGTGAAAGAAACAAAAAAAAAAAAAAATCAACAAACACAGCAGCTGAGTCTCTACTGGCCGCTGAATTCTGTCCTGAATTGCCTTTCAAGGCAGTGAATTGAGACCCACGTGCTGGACTGTGAGCTTGTGAAATTTATTACAGAAACAACAAACAAAGTTAAACAAGGTGCTCAAAACACAAGGTACAAACGAGAGAGAAAAACTTGTAAGAGTTGCGCACCAGCGCGAGGCTGGGCTCTGGCAGAGATGAGAGAGAATAACCAATTCAGCAGCAATGAAGGAACGAAAATAAAGGTCTTAAATAGGATTCAAAACCCATTTGCATAATAAATGACAGGTGTGGGTATCTGAACGGGCAGGAGAAGGCAATGATACACAATGCGGATCAGCTGAGGTAGTGAGAAAGAGATAAATCAAGACTGACAGCTGACAGGGCAATGCCCACACGAAGCTTCACGCCTCTGACAGCAGTCAACCAGTAAAAGAATAATACTAAAGATATAAAGAATAAAATAACAACCCACATATAGCAAAAATGAAAATATAAATAAATACAAAATAAAAGTGTACCACAAACAGGAAAATGACAAGCAGAACATGAATACATAAAACCCAAAAGGCATAAAATGCAACAAATAAGTAAATAAAACGGAGAAAGCCATAAGACTGAATCTGGCGGAGACCTCCAGCTCTCAGCTAATGACACCATTAACAAATCCAATAAACAACTTGAATAATTCTCATTTCAACATAACTATTATAACCTGGGCAATTACATATTAACAATATGTATTGAACACATTGCCCCCCAAACTACCAGTCAGTCCCAGTAGAGAAACCACCCCCCAGAGACCCATCAGGCAGGCCCTGTCCCAAGCATCTTCTTCTCTTCGTGCCCTGAGATGAGCCACAATGAAATCTAGGCACCTCCTTCTCATCATTGGCGCTCCGCAGCTCGTTGGGATGTCTCCATGAGCTGTCACACAGCTGAAGGTAGCCATCCTCCCAAACAGCCACCACTTGCAGCCGCCCCTGGTCCTCCTGTCGTTTGCGCTTTCTATGAACCCCTCTTGACTGGGCCTCCTCTCTGGGTCGAACCACATCAGCTATCCCCAGAGGAGTTCGACTCGGCTTCCAGTGTCCCTGAGTGGCATGTCATTTCACCGTGCCAATCGGTCCTGCCCCGCTTGCTTTCATTTTCGATGCCGGTGAAGCCATTGTGACCCCTTGCTTCTCAGTACCTCCCAGCCGAACTTCAGAAGCAGAAGGGGCCAGCCACTCGGCTCCACCCGCAGTCACGGTTGTCCCACCACGCCGCCCAGTTCCCTCAGCTAGGGCAACTTGGGCTCTGGTTCAGGAACCCTCCCGTGATGGCCATGGGTGGGGTTGGTCCAGCTCATCTTCCAGAATTCTAGGCCAAGGTTCATCCCATACGACCTCATCCACCACTCGCGAAACTGGCCGGTCCCACAAGCCATGGCTTGACCACTCATCTTCAACACTGCTGGTGATCGTGAAGCCCAGTCCATAAAAAAGGTCACCGCCCAAAATATTCTTGCCACTGGCGGTCACCACACACTTCAGATTGGAGACCTCCGCCGACTTGTACCTAGCCGTCAGTTCCACCAAACCCACAATGGCTAGCCTTTTTCCTGTCTGCACTTGCCGCAGCGTTTAACTCTTGCCAGACACTCTCTAGCCTTGTACCGTGCTTAGTGGACCCACAACCCAAACACACGAGCGATCCCGGGGCGGACCTTATCTTCACAGCCGTAGTGCATTCCTCCTTCTCCTGCTCACTATCATCGCTGTCCGGGTCCACAGCCTGTTGATTGTGATTCAGAGTGATGCAGCGTAGCTCTATCACTGAGGTCACATGACAGTTTATCCGTTGCTTCACACTGCTGAGCTATCTCGACAGCCATGGCTAACGTCAATTCGCCGGAGTGCATGAGGAGCCTTGACTGTGCAACTGGTTGCGGACCATCTCTTCCTCCAATGCTCCAAACTGGCAGTCCCCAGCCAGCTGACACAGGTCCACAACATATTGTTGAACCGACTCACCAGTCCGCTGGTGGCATTGCCGAAACTGAATCCTTCGGACGTTTATAGGGGTGCAAAAGTGTTGCGTCATTAGCTCAACAATGTCCTTGAAGCTATCGCTAACACCCAAGGTAGCAAGGACACACTGTCCTTCCATACCTAAATTATGGACCAGAATTGCCCAAGCCCGTATCTTCTTCAGTTCACCAAGGTTCAGAGCCACCAAGTAATTTTGGAATGCAGCGAACCATCTCATGATGAAGTGACATATTGTCGGACCCAGGGAACACACACACACACAGGCTCAAGTGCAATACAATTATCTTTATTGATTCACCAGCAGGTGTGTGGGTGCGTGTATGCGGTATGTGAGTGTATTGTGGGTAAACGAGCTGCAGCCGGGGGCGAGACAGAGCGCCGTACAGCCTGGCAACCCTAAGGACAGAGCCAAACACAGAGGTTAGATTCAGCCTCGTAATTGTGAATGGATAAACTGACTGGGCTTACTTGCAGGTGTTCTTGTGCTGTCGCCGGCTTGGGCTTTGGGCCTCCTTCCAGGGAGACAGCGTCTGCTGAGCGCACCCGGCGAAGAGCTGTGATGCACGGCGTGGTGAAGGGAGCGATTCCGCCGCCTCGGGGGAGAGAACCGCTGCCAAAGGGATCCACCTGTGCACAGGGGAGAGCCTGGGAGAAAAGGTAAGATTGATGATGAGCTTACGTGCTAACGGAGAGTCCTTAGGACGATGCGCAGGGCTGAGACGAAACAGGCGTGTGCAGGACAAAGATCGTAGCAAAGCAGACGGCTCCGTGCCGAAGCTCCAGGCAGAACGGGCTATATAGCCCAGGGCTGATTACCCACAGGTGTGCGCGCAGCTGAAGCAGGTGATGGCCCAGAGTGAGTGATGACACAGAGGCTCTTCCAGAGACTCCAAAAATGGCTGAATTGTAGACACACCAGCATCCATACTTTTATTCTCGTCGCCAAATGTTATGTTTCTAAAATGTGAACCAATGAAGAGACCGAATGGTGAACTAGACAGGACTTTATTATAGACTCACAGATTATACAGAGGCACTCCCGCTAGGCTGAGAGGTGGTCAAAGAGACCCTCTTCCACACAGCCCTCTTATACTCCAGGTGGCGGCGGAACCGGAAGGTGAAGCCACCACCTGTGTCACATCATAATATATCCTAAGAACAACAGTACAAATTGGTCCATAAAATTGCAAATAATTTGCAATTGTTGTGCATGGGTGCCTGTAGTGGCTTTCTATGTCAGAAGGTGGCAGTATGAAAGATATAATAATAGCTATCATCTTCTTCTTCCTGTTCTTCTTCATGTGTTTTACAGAGGTTAATGACCTTGTTAAGACATGCCAAAAGTTGCAGTGACTAGATGAAAAAGAGTGATGGATAAATATTTGAAGAGGAAAGATTCAGACTCTGAACGGGGCCCTGCACTGATTGAGCAGCCACTCGGGTTGGGTGTACCAAAGGCTTTTTTTTAGCAGAGAGAAAGAGACACCCAGATCAAACTACAATAAATTAAACACAAGGAGATATAATCTAAGGAAACATAACCACGAGACACGAGGAAAGCACCATAACATCTGTAACATGGACAATGTTGCTGCAAGGGGGGAAGAGAAAAAAAGGGAATAATGCTGATGAGGGAATACCAGAAGAAACCTAAAAACTGGGGAGGACTAACTGCAAAAATGCCTTTCAAAATAATACAGGAAATCAGGTTACTAACTAACTACTAACTAACCTGCACTTATATAGCGCTTTTCTAGTCACAAAGACCACTCAAAGCGCTTTCACTAGTACTAACCCTCTATTCTAAGGGCCTATAGGAAACAAATATCTAGGTGAAGTGGTTTCTTGAAAGACGGGAAGTCAGAGAGAATGTCCCAGCAGGAGCCCCCGAGGCTGAAGAGTTGAAAGACAATAGGGACGCCAAGGAGCCTCTGAAGCTATATGTTTACTGAAGGACTGTGGACTGGGAATGTGATATTTGATGTTGGGGGGTTTTGTGTCTCTGCAGAGTATAAGAGCTGTGTTGAATGATTGTTCTCTCTCTTTTGTTGAGATACTTGCTTGATAGAGGATGTAGACTTTCAATAAACCTTTTCTGAGAAATAAACTCAGTCTCGTCTGTGAAGGCATCCTCTACACTGGTGACCTATGACAAACCATGGCCGGTGACGGTGAGCTTTCCGCACCGGACTCTTCAGGAGCCAACCGGGTTAATGCAGCTACCGCACTACAGCTGCCCGATTTCTGGCAACATAACCCGCGCTCCTGGTTTACCACTGTGGAGGCGCAGTTCCACCTTCGGGGAATCTCAGCGGACGCAACGAGGTTCTACCATGTCGTCACGAAGCTGGACAGCCTCACAGTACAGCGGGGGGAGAGCCTGACCAACCACCCGCCCCAAGACAACAAGTATGGCGCACTGAAAGCCGCCCTCATTCGAGCCTTCACTCCCTCGCTGGGAGAGCGAGCAGAGAAGCTCCTGGCGCTGACAGAAGGGGAAGCAGACAGGCCGGCAGATCTGATGGCGAAGATGATGAGCCTGAGAGGAGAGGATGACGACAGCTTTATCTTCGCCCACCTCTTTCTCAGAACGCTACTGTCATATCCGGCTCTAGGGAGCCGGGCAATCAGAGCCAGGGACAAGCCAGTGAGTCGAGATGTTTTATTCTGGGTAAGGGATAAGGGATGAGGAGAGCACAGACACTCATACAGACGTACATTCTCAGGCTGCACAGCGCAGGGGTAGGTAGCTTGTACCGGACGTGGGGGTAACAAGACGTGCATACTCACAGCGGGATACAAACACCGGAATGCTGCAAGGGGAGTTGAGGCTGACACCAGACGAAGGGGCTTCAGCCTAGCAGTGCTTATGTCGCAGCCCCGAATGATCGAAGCTGCTCCTCTTTATACTCATTAACAGCGCCCCAGCTGATGAAGATTAATTGGCCCCAGCTGTCCCGTGACACTGACAGCTGGGAACCAGCTGAGGCACTGCCCAATGAGAGGCAGGGATAAAAGGAGCATGGGCTGAGCGCCGAGCCGGCGTCTCACCCCATGGTGACAGAGCCTCCCCCTCACGGTCGGGCTCCCGAACGACCAGGAACATCCCAGCACCCCCCCCCTCCCCACCTAGGGTGTGCGGAAGGGAGGCAGGACTGGAGGGGAAGATGCAAAGGGAAGGACAAAAAAAAAAACAATAGACCAATGTAGGGCAGCAGGGCAGAGAAAAAAAAAACCAAATACAATACCCTACAACACAGGGAAAAGGATTAACCCAGAGCACAGTTAGGGAGAAAACTGAGTTAGGACACAGGTAGGGAAAATACCAAACATGACTACAGACAGCATACAAATAACGTATAGATCGGGGCAAAAAAAAGAAAACCAAAAACCCACCAAAAAGGTGGCAGGAATGAATAAAGCAATCACAGAGTATAGTTAAGGGGAACAAAACACACTACTCCATAATGCACCAACAAGGCAAAGGTCAGGACAAAAAATGATGAAAAACGCTGTGCATGGATACTAAAGAAAACAAAACACACAGCACTGAATATATAAAAGATCACCTAAAGAAACAGAGGTGACAAGGACAAATGGGTAATAATGAAGTACGGTTAAGTGGGAATGAAACACATTACTTCAAACAATAACAAACAGTCAATGTTAAAGTCGGGGCTAGGGAAGGCCCCCCACGAGGATAATAAGACAGAATGGGGTGATCACAGAGTATGGTTGAACAGGAAACCACACGCATACTCCATGATGCACCGACGAGGCCAAGGCTAAGGTAAGGATGAATGAAAACGCTGAGTAAAGATAAGAAAATGCAATACACAGCGCGATACATAAGGTGAGTCACCAAGAGGAAAAAAAAGGTGACAGGGTAACAGGATAACAATACGATAAAAATGCTGAGTATGGTTAAAAAAAACAACACACAGCACAAAAACATATATCCCCCTAATGGACAAAGAAACTACACCCGAGTGACTTCAATAATAATAAAAGAAGTAAAGGACACCCGAGGAGACGGCAGGCAGAGTCCAAAACGGCCGGAATTGTTCTGGTAATCTCCCCGCCCATTGTCCAGTTGGCAACCCGGGGAAGAGAAATGTTCGGACGGCGAACTCTGGGCCCAGATCCCAGGAATCCAGTCCAACGGCTGCCGAACCAGGCCGCCCAAAGGCAAACACAGACCAGTGGGGGGAAACCAGATCGCCGAACCGAAAGTTTTGCGGGTCGGGTCGTCGACCCGCATCACTCAACCACCAGGACCGTTGAGACGGACGAAGGGTCAGAGCGGATCCCGGTGGAAGAGGCTCAGGGGAGAGCCGATGACGAGGGCGGCGGGCCTCAGGGAAACGGCCACCTCCTCACCGGACCTGGACAACACTGGGGCAGCACCCACGTCGGACCCCGATCGGGCCTCAGGCGAACCCACGTTGGACCCCGATTGGGTCTCGGGCGAACCCACGTTGGACACTGCACCAGAACCGACCTCCAACGTTGAACCCGGACCCTCCAGCACCACGAGGAACAGCAACTCCTCGCCGGTGACCCTGGAAGAAGGCTCAGAAGAGAAAACAGAACCGGGATCAGGATCACCGGCAGCGCCAGAACCCGGCGAGACGAGCTCAGACACAGCGGGCGGCTGCACCCTGCTCGTCTCCCCTGGAGATAGGCTGAAGTGCTCAAAGATAAAAAGAGAGAAAAGAAAGGAGAGCACTCGCCTGATCTCGGGTTCTGACGCCGTCCAGGACTGCGAAGATCCAGGATCCGTCGTCAGGAGGTCGTTGTCAGGCTCCCATCTAGCCGCGTCGGGCCCCGCAGCCAGCACGATGGTCAGCGCAGCTTGAGATCCCTCCAGCTCAGGTAACCCCGCCGACGACCCACTCGGCGTGAAGCCAGAAGAATCTCGTCCCGCTGGACCGAACCGCTCCTCCGTGGAGACCCAGGGACGCTCAGTCGTCAGCGTAGACTCCACGCAGCAGTCAGTCCCCCTCCTCCGTCCGCAATGTAGCAGCGGAACCACAGGCCCTCTCCATATCCCACCACGTTGACCCGGAGCCGGGGACCGCTCGGCGGAGAGAGACACAGAGGATGCGGGATTAGGAATACAGGTTACAGCAGGTGGGGAGAGTTCAGGGAGCTGCGAACCCTGAACTTCTCCTCCAGGGATGTGACAGAGCAAATCATTAAGCAGGTGTGAAAAAACAATGACTTGCCTGCCCCCTGGAGGTTGAGTATCGCCTGCTGTAGTGGAATCTGCTTCTTCCTCTCCCCGCCCGGCGATAACGGAGGACCCCCCGGGAATTCGTCTGAGGATCGCTCGCGTTGTCTCCAGCAGAGAGCTCACCAGGCCGGGATTCCAGGCACACACAGCGGTCAGGAAGCGCGTCGAGGAGGAGGGGGAAACAGCCGGGGTGAGCCAGCCCGAATGTCCAGGAATGACAGCGGGGGAACGAGGCTCAGGGGACGAGGCTGTAGAATCTCCACACTGACGAGGCGAAGGGATGACAGCTGCGTGGGAGGAACGGTCCTGACGATGACCCAGAACTGGATCCGGACGAGGTTCGTGCAGAGGTGACTCGGCGATGTGATGACGACTACTCCCAGGGGACGAAGCGAGGGGGAAACCCAGGATTCGCCGCTCCAGATCGGAGATCGAGACGAGGAAGGCGTCGAGCACGGGAAGGCTTCGTAGCCCTAAAGTCCTCACCATCAATCTCACTGCCGCCGCCACATGCCTGAAGGTGGTGACAGGGAACACAGTAGAGCTCGCGACAGCCACTCGACCCCGGACATAACTGCTGTCAGCTGCGGCTCCTTGAAGGGAATCCCGAGTGACGTGGCGCAGGTCGGGGGAAGTCCTCTGGTTGGCGCGAACTCCCGGACTGGAATAGCGGCAGGAACGGGACTCCGAAGCGGGGAAAGACGTCGCCCACTTCGACTCCCTGCCGGGATTTCCATTCACCCCGTGGAGCTTCTCTCGCTGTGTACCTGCAGCGTCTATCCTGGCACTGTCCTCCAGATGGTACAGAGAGTGAGGGTGACAGTCCAGGAGTTCCTCAGCACGGCCCGGATGCCAGCGTCTCGCGTTGGAGGCGTCGTGCAGGGTGAAGAACGTCCCGTCGACAGCCTCCGAGATGGACCTCAGCTCGTCGCCCTGGCGCCGGAAGTGACTCCTGGGAAACGGCATGCTAGCAGCACTGACACCCGGACAGAAAGGTACATTTCCACGGCGACTCACGGCCGCCGGCAACTCTTCTGGCTGCGACATACTGTCATATCTGGCTCTAGGGAGCCGGGCAATCAGAGCCAGGGACAAGCCAGTGAGTCGAGATGTTTTATTCTGGGTAAGGGATAAGGGATGAGGAGAGCACAGACACTCATACAGACGTACATTCTCAGGCTGCACAGCGCAGGGGTAGGTAGCTTGTACCGGACGTGGGGGTAACAAGACGTGCATACTCGCAGCGGGATACAAACACCGGAATGCTGCAAGGGGAGTTGAGGCTGACACCAGACGAAGGGGCTTCAGCCTAGCAGTGCTTATGTCGCAGCCCCGAATGATCGAAGCTGCTCCTCTTTATACTCATTAACAGCGCCCCAGCTGATGAGGATTAATTGGCCCCAGCTGTCCCGTGACACTGACAGCTGGGAACCAGCTGAGGCACTGCCCAATGAGAGGCAGGGATAAAAGGAGCATGGGCTGAGCGCCGAGCCGGCGTCTCACCCCATGGTGACAGCTACCGCCAGCGGTGAGAGTCACCCTGGCCAGCTCACAGCTACTCAACAACCGTGACTACCATGAGCTGGGCCAGGAGGCGCAGCGGCTCGTCGACGCCCATAGACAACACGCAGCCACGACGGCAGCAGCAGAGCTGAACGCACCCCCGCGAGACGAGGGGAGACCAGAGGCTGCAGCACCGGACCCACTGACGTCGGCAGCGGTAGAGGCCAGGAGAAGCGGGGCTGACAACACCCTCTGTTTCTACCATCGACGCTTCGCCGAGAGAGCGCGCAGATGCACCCCACCGTGCCGATAACACCGCCAGGGAAATGCCAGGACCGAGAGCCGGTAGCAGCTGCGACTCTCGGCACGAAGAACAAGCTGCTTTTCGTGACAGATGCAAATTCGGGGAAAGAATTCCTGGTGGACACAGGCTCCCAGCTGAGTTTTGTCAAGCCTGCCTGCCACGTGGACATACTGACGCCTGCCAGCGGACCCCTGGTGTTAGCGGCGAACGGCTCCACGATCAAAACCTATGGGGAGAAGACGCTCCTCCTATCTCTCCACGGCCGCACCTTTGAGTGGACCTTCGTCGTGGCCGCAGTTAGCAACAACATGCTAGGTGCTGACTTTTTATGCTCAAACAGTTTATTGGTTGATCTTGCTAATAGACGTATTGTAAGTGCACTGTCTTTTTACTCTATCTCCTGCACAGCTCGGGTGGCCCTGCCTTCTGCACATCCCAATGTCACAGCTGCGGGTGGTAAGATTCATGCACTACTCAATCAGTTTCCAACACTCACGGTCCCAACATTTTCAGCATCAGTTGCCAAACACGGGGTCGAGCATTTCATAACTACCTCTGGCCCCCCTGTTTTTGCAAAAGCTCGGCGCTTGGACCCAGCTAAACTGGCCATCGCGCGCGAGGAATTTGCCAACTTGGAAAAACTGGGCATTGTTAGACGCTCTAACAGCCCTTGGTCGTCACCCCTGCACATGGTGCCCAAGGCTGATGGCTCGTGGCGCCCTTGCGGTGATTTCCGCAGATTAAATAATGCTTCAGCACACGACCGCTACCCGATTCCGCACATCCAGGACTTTTCGGCACATTTGGCGGGGGCGCGCATCTTTTCCAAAATAGATTTGGTGCGCGGTTATCACCAAGTCCCAATCCGGCGCAAGACATACCCAAAATGGCAGTTATAACCCCTTTCGGGCTCTTCGAGTTTTTGCGCATGCCTTTTGGCCTCAAAGGCGCCGCACAGACATTCCAACGCATGATGGATGCAGTGCTGCGCGGCCTCCCTTTCGTGTTCGCTTATTTGGATGATATTTTGGTAGCCAGTACATCTGAAGCCGAACACGAACGCCACCTCACAGCCGTTTTTCAGAGGCTGACAGAACACGGGCTGATAATTAAC
Source organism: Pholidichthys leucotaenia (assembly GCA_020510985.1). Taxonomy (NCBI): domain Eukaryota; kingdom Metazoa; phylum Chordata; class Actinopteri; order Cichliformes; family Pholidichthyidae; genus Pholidichthys; species Pholidichthys leucotaenia. The sequence continues at coordinate 414,169,979 of CM035838.1, forward strand.
CCAGCAAAATGCCAGTTCGGGGTAGCGCAAATCGATTTTTTGGGGCACCGCGTGTCTCCAGAGGGCGCGGTCCCGCTGCCGGATAAAGTGCGCACGATAACGGATTTCCCTCAACCGCAGACAGTTAAGGCACTGCAAGAATTTTTGGGGATGGTCAATTTTTATAACCGCTTCCTCCCCAACGCGGCACGGCTCATGCACCCATTGTAAGTGGCACTAAAGAAGCAAAAACCTGCATCTAAGGTCGAGTGGTCCCCGGACCGGGAGCGCGCTTTCTCACAAGTCAAATTGGCCCTCGCGAACGCTGCATTATTGGCACACGCGGTGCCAGCAGCTCGCATGGCGCTAACCACGGACGCTTCCGACGTGGCAGTGGGGGCGGTTGTCGAGCAACTGGTAGCAGGGAGCTGGCAACCACTTGCGTTTTTCAGCAAAACATTGCGCGATAACAAGCGTAAATACAGCACATTTGATAGGGAGCTTTTAGCCCTGCATTTGGCCATCCGCCACTTCCAGTTCTGGTTGGAGGGGCGCCGTTTCACTGCCTTTGTAGACCACAAACCATTAACATTTGCAATGGCCAAAATTTCAGAGCCTTGGTCAGGCCGACAACAGAGACAGCTGGCTGCGATTTCGGAGTTTACCACCGACATTCAACACGTGGCGGGCAAACACAATGTCGTGGCAGATTGCCTCTCGCGCGCAGTTGCACTGCCAGGCCCCCAGGGGGCAGACTCGGCCGCTGTAGACGTGGGCCAGGCTTGCAGCGCGGAAGCGCTCACAGCCCCGGTCTGCGTTGGGTTAGATTATGCAGCCATGGCCGCCGAGCAGGTTAATGATGCGGACGTGCGCGCGCTCCAGTCTGGGCCAACAGGGCTAAGGCTGGAGCACAGGGTGCTTCAAAGAAGTATGCCCCCCCTAATCTGCGATATCTCCATGGGGCGCCCCCGCCCCATGGTCCCAGCTGCATGGCGTCGCCGCGTTTTTGACTTAATACATTCGCTGGCACATCCGGGCGTTCGCGCGTCGATCAAAATGGTGGGAGAGAAGTTTGTTTGGCCGGGGCTGCGTAAACAGGTCAAAGAATGGGCCGCAGCCTGCGCAGCGTGTCAAAGAGCAAAGGTACACAAGCACACGCGGGCCCCTCTAGAACCTTTTCACATCCCAGCCAAACGCTTCGACCATGTGCATGTCGACTTGGTGGGACCCCTCCCGCTGTCACAGGGGTTCACACACCTTCTAACTATGGTGGACCGCACTACGCGCTGGCCAGAGGTGATTCCCATGGCGTCAACCACAGCAGCAGACGTTGCGCGTGCTTTTTTAACAACTTGGGTCGCGCGCTTTGGAGTCCTGTCAGACATAACGTCTGACAGAGGACCCCAGTTTGTTTCTGAGCTCTGGTCATCCATGGCACTCAGCCTGGGGGTGAAAATTCATCGCACCACTGCGTATAACCACCAGGCCAACGGTTTGTGCGAACGCTTTCACTGGTCATTGAAAGCAGCCCTCAGAGCGGCTCTCACGGACACAAATTGGGTTGATAAGCTTCCATGGGTTTTATTAGGGTTGCGTTCGGCACCTAAAGAAGATTTGCAAGCCTCTCCGGCCGAGCTAGTCTTCGCCCAACCTCTCCGGTTACCGGGAGAATTCCTTCCTGAGAACCCCGCCCCCCCGCTCAGCTGCTGCAGAGCGACGCGGGATCAAACACCCTCCCCAGCCCAGTTCATCACAGTTTCCCACGCGTTTTTGTGCCTAAAGCCTTAAAGAATGCAGAATTCGTCTTTGTTAGACACGATGCACAGAGGTTAGGTTTAAGACCACCTTATGATGGACCGTTCAGAGTGTTAGAAACCGGAGAAAAGCATTTTTTGTTCGATTTGGGAGACAGGAGGGAGTTAGTCTGCATTAACAGACTCAAACCCGCTTTTGTGTTAGCTGATGAACAAGTGCAGGCAGCCAGGGCCCCCCGTCGGGGCAGGCCACCGGGGAGACACTCTGCTAAGCTTTCACAACGATGTGCTAATGACTCTGATCCACAGATGCAAGAGACAGCCACAGGCAGAGCGAGACCTGCTCACAGCAGGTATGGCAGGTGGTTGAAGCCGAAGCAATTGGATGTGTGATATGTTGTGCCAAAAAATTTTTTTCATTTTCGTTCTGTGTAATATGTCATGATTCTATGCATCTGGGGTGTAAGTTGTCCTTATTTAGACGTTTGGGGGGGGGGGGGTTATATGGTGCGCATTTAGAGCCCATATATAGTATGCATGTATGGTATGCATTTTCCCTCACATATGGTCAGTAGGCATGACGGTGCATACTCTGGGAACTTCAGGTCTAAACGGCCAAGAAGTCCTGACCGGGCGGAGACCGCAGGAGGTGTGAAGTGGTTTCTTGAAAGACAGGAAGTCAGAGAGAATGTCCCAGCAGGAGCCCCCAAGGCTGAAGAGTTGAAAGACAATAGGGACGCCAAGGAGCCTCGGAAGCTATATGTTTACTGAAGGACTGTGGGCTGGGAATGTGATATTTGATGTTGGGGGGTTTTGTGTCTCTGCAGAGTATAAGAGCTGTGTTGAATGATTGTTCTCTCTCTTTTGTTGAGATACTTGCTTGATAGAGGATGTAGACTTTCAATAAACCTTTCCTGAGAAATTAACTCAGTCTCGTCTGTGAAGGCATCCTCTATATAGGAACAATTTAGAACAGACAATTAACCTAACATGCATGTCTTTGGATTGTGGGAGGAAACCGGAGCCCCCGGAGTAAACCCACGCAGCACAGGGAGAACATGCAAACTCCACACAGAAAGGTTCCAACCCCTGCCAGCCTGGGGATTCGAACCAGGAACCTTACTTACACAGATCAACACAAATCAAATCAAATCAAATCAAATCAACCTTTATTGTCATATTGCTGTACATACAACTGTAGTGCAGGCAAGATGAAATTGCGTTTCTCTCGGCATCCATATAAGTAAAAAGAACATAATTTAAGACACACTCACACACACCCTCACCCCCCACCCCAACACAGCCATTCACACATCCCTGAGACATACTTGAAAACGTACCAGAACTATAATATACAAATAATATACATAATGTCCATAGGTGCAGTAGTATGTATGAGAGATTCCGGATCAACTGTTCAGCATCCTAACAGCTTGTGGAAGGAAGCTGTTAATCAGTCTGGTGGTTCTGCCTCTGATGCTCCGGAATCGTTTGCCAGATGGCAGAAGTTCAAAGTGTTTATGCAGAGGGTGAGAATGGTCCTTGGCAATGTTCAGTGCCCTGCTCCTACAATGGTTCTGAAAAAGTTCTTGGATTGAGGGGAGGGAAACTCCAATTACCCTCTCAGCTCCTTTAACTATCCTCTGCAGGGCTTTTTTGTCTGACATACTGCAGCTGGAGCACCATGTTGCAAAGCAATACGTCAGAACACTCTCCACCACACCTCTGTAGAAGGTCCAGAGGACGCAGATGGGGAGAGAGGCCTGTTTGAGTTTTCTCAAGAAGTGCAGTCTCTGCTGGGCCCGCTTCCTGATCCCCAAGGAATTCTTGCTCCAGGTCAGGTCCTGCGAGATCTGCACTCCGAGGAACTTGATGTTCTCCACTCTCTCCACTAAACAGCCGCCGATGCTGAGAGGGACGTGTTCAGGCTGTGACCGCCGGAAATCGATAATCATCTCCTTCGTTTTGTCCACGTTGAGCACCAGATTGTTCTCCCTGCACCAGCCCTCCAGGTCTCTCACTTCTTCCCTGTACATTGATTCCTCATCCCTCTGAATAAGTCCCACCACTGTGGTGTCATCTGCAAACTTAATAATCTGGTTCCCCTCGTGTCTGGATACACAGTCATGTGTTAGAAGTGTAAACAACAGTGGACTGAGTATGCAGCCTTAAGGGGATCCGGTGCTTAGCGTGATAGAGTTGGAGATGTTATTTCCAACACGGACAGACTGAGGTCTCTCAGTCAGGAAATCCAGGATCCAGAGACATGCGGCAGTGTTCAGACCGAGAAGGAGTAATTTCTCCAACAGTCTCTGGGGAATAATGGTGTTGAATGCTGAACTGAAATCAATGTACAGGAGTCTGGCGTAGGTGTCTTTCTGATCCAGGTGGGTGATGACAGAGTGCAGGGTGGTGATTATAGCATCCTCCGTGGAGTGGTTTGAATGATATGCAAACTGGAGTGGGTCATGTGATGCAGGGAGGCAGGCTGTGATGTGTGGTTTGACATGCTTCCTCCTTTCCCGGGTAGCTTCCAACGGAATCTCCAACAATATTCCATGCTGGCGTAGAATGTCCAAGTCACAACCGAGTGCCGCAATTCTTGCAGCGTGCAGTACCTTGATGTTTAATAAGATCTCACGGTTGTAAGTTTTACAGAATGTACGTCTGGGATGATCAAAACTCTCACACTCGCTGATGCCTAGAGGGGCCGCTTCATCTGGGCGCGCCACCATCTACTGTATGAACAGACTGGCAATTTCTTTACACCAAACTAAGCCAAAAAAACACAACTCCTCAAGGGTTGGGACATGATCATAATCATGCCCTGGAAAGGTATAAAGTATAGGGTAAACAAGGGCAAAGTAAGAGGAGAGTACTGGGTAAGTATGTGGTAAGTACAGGTTAATACGGAAAGCACAAGGATAGCTGCTATTCTTGGATCGGATGTATAGCACAGGACTAAACTGCCGGCATATCATTGTTGCTTGACGCACCTCCGCCAGTGCCACTGGGCCAGCTGCAGAAACATCAGCTGGGGACCACCTTTCTTAGATGTTTCACCCCTTTGACCCCAGAACATCTCAAGGTGGAGGGGCAGCAATAGGGATGTCTCCCTACTACTCTCTGCAGCTGGCCCTGAGATCCTTATTTACCCTACTTTGCATCCTTCCTCCTAAGCCAGAGCAAGAAGCTTCCTTGTTCTGTCTCTGCTGCCATTTCCTTGAGCGCCCTCTTCTGCTTGACGCTGGTAATTCCCACGGTCTTCAGGAATTGCTGGGTGGATTTTGCAGTGAAGCCTCTGCAACTGACTTCCACAGGGTAAGTTGACACCTTCCATCCTGCTTCCATACAAGCTTCAGCAAGCTCACAGTATCTTTCCTTTTTTCTCTCAAAAGCTGCCTCTATATTTTCCTCCCAAGGAATGACAAATTCAACCATGATCGCTGTGCTTGCAGTGGTGGACCACAGGACTATGCCAGAGTGTAAAGATGCTGACATTATCTCCTCTGGAAATTTAAGCTGATGGCCCAGGTCTACCTGCATGTTCCACCTGCAGCCAGCTGTCAGCACTGACCACTCCCTTTGATGGATGTTATGCTCCTCTTCTCCTTGGCTGATGAAGTGGATTTGGCACTGAGTTGTTTCTGGACTACCTGCATTGGTTTGTTGTCTGCACATCTCTACAACTTCTGCCAGCTTTTGCAGGACCCAGTCATGGTGCCATCCATAACGGCCTTGCGACAAGGCTGCTTTGCAGCCTGTCAAAATGTGCTGAAGGCTGGGATTTGGGGTATCGCAGAGATGGCATCTCTTCTGAGCCATACCAAAGGTGTAGGTTATTGGGCTTTGAAGGGTATCGTAGGTGGATCTTATTAGAAAGCTCAGCCTTGCTTGTGGAATTTTCCACATGTCAGCCCATGTGATAAGTCATGGAATGACTGCTTCCCAGTTTGTCCACCTTCCCTGCTGCTGCTGACTCACCGCCTTGACTTTATATGTTTCATGTTCCATTCTGGTTACCTCTGATATTACTAAGTCTCTTCTTTCTTTTCTTGAAGCTTGTGACCATTTCTTAGGGGGTGGTGTCCACCCAAGCCCAGTCCTTCCTGGCTGTGACCACCTAACTATTTCCTGGTGTTCCAGTTGGCTAACTGCCTGGTCCACTACTTGTTTGACTTTCCACTTATACCCTCTCTGAACTGGTGCCTTGGCTTTTTTGACTGCTGGGTCACGTGACTCGCTCAACTCAAACAGCAGTCTCACTTTCTCCTTTTTAAAGTCAAGGGTAATAGCTTTGAATGGGAGCTGAAATATGTTCTTCCCAAACAGGGCTACATCAGACAGGCAGTGAGGAAGACCTAGTCATTTCCTGATTTAGTTGTTGGCTTTGGTGTCTGTCTTCACCACTGATGTTAAAGCGATCTCACGCAACTTCAGTGGCTACATCAAATGATATTATAAGGTGAACTGATAACACCAGACCTTGAGTTTTCAAGGGAAGTGGCATTGTTTCTCCTCTCGGCGCCACACCAGTCGGCTGCCTTTTGCAACAGCGGCTCGATTCCGAGTTTTTTTTCCCTTCCTCTCTCTTTTGATCACTTTTTTTTTTTCACCCCACTTATATCACGGACACACAGATCGTCCTAAATGTCTCCTGAGCCGGTGGACGGAGCCACTGTCTATAGCAGGATACGATACAGCAGAGAACAGCTGCTAGCATTCAACCGCCACCCGGTCCCATTGGAAAAACTCGACATACCGAGTGAACTGAGGCGAAAACGCCGCGGCTGCCGGGCTGGAGTAAGGCGGAGGACAAAAAATATAAGGTACAGACCCTCCCTTCCATCTGTTGTCATGGGAAATGTACGGTCGATACTGGGAAAGTTAGATGAGCTAGCGGCTATCTCCCGTTATGATAGCACATACCGGGAGTGCTCTCTCCTTTTGTTTACTGAGACGTGGCTAACTGAACTAGCAGCAGATGCTAACATTGAGCTGGAGGGTTTTCACATGATACGAGCTGACCGAACACCAGACAGTGGCAAGGCTAGGGGCGGTGGAGTGATCATGTATGTTAACAACAACTGGTGCAGACCGGGACATATCACTGTTAAACAACGACACTGCAGCAAAGACATTGAGTTGCTAGCTGTTAGCATGAGGCCTACATATCTCCCGAGAGAACACTCACACGTGATCTGCATTGTTGTTTATGCAAATCCGACGGCGAACGTTGGGACAGCACGTGACGTCATCCATTCAGTAACCAGCAGGCTGCAGACAGAACACCCAGATGCTCTTCTCCTCATCTCAGGCGATTTCAACCATGTTTCACTGTCTCCCATTCTACCCACGTTCACCCAGTATGTCACATGCCACACTAGAGACAATAAAACACTGGATTTATTCTACGCAAACACTAAGGAGGCGTACACCTCATCACAACTACCCCCACTCGGGAGATCGGATCACAACTTGGTTCATCTCCGGCCGGTGTACAAACCCCTAGTGCACAGACAACCTCCGGCCATGCACACTGTGGAGTTATGGTCTGAGGAGACAATGGACACCCTAAAGGGCTGTTTTGAAGCCACCGCCTGGAAGCAGCTCTGCGATCCACATGGTGAGGACATCGATGGCCTCATTCACACCTTCACGGGCTACCTCAGCTTCTGTGTGGACAAATCCGTTCCCACCAAGACCATACGGCGTCACTCAAACAACAAACCCTGGATCAACCCTGAGATAAAAACACTTCTGAGAGAGAAGAAGAGGATCTTCAGGTCGGGGAACAGGGAGATGCTGAAGTCCGTACAGAGGGAGCTGAGGAGAAAGATCAGAGAAGGCAAGGACAGCTTCAGGAAGAAGATGGAGGACAAGCTGCAACAGAGCGACATCAGCGGGGTCTGGAGAAACCTCAAAACCATCTCGGGGCTCCAGAATACCTCCCCCCAGGCCACAGGGGGCAGGGAGTGGGCGAACAACCTGAATCTGTTTTTCAATAGATTTGACCAACCGCCCTCCCCCCTGACTGCACAACAACCACTGCTGCCTCTAAAGAAATCAAGTCCTGCTGCCCACTCCCCACTCTACCAACACCCCCCCACTCCCAACACACAGCCCCCCATCCTGACCCTGACCAGGACCCAGGTGAGGACGGAGCTGAGGAAGATCAAGGCGAGGAAGGCGCCGGGACCGGACGGCATCAGCGCAAAGCTCCTCAAGTCCTGTGCAGACCAGCTGTGTGGGATTGTGACGTATATCTTCAACATGAGCCTGAAACTGGGGAGGGTACCACAGCTGTGGAAAACATCTTGTGTGGTACCTGTACCAAAAACTTCCCACCCCAAAGACCTGAACAGCTACAGACCGGTGGCCTTGACGTCCCACTTGATGAAGACCCTGGAGAGACTGCTCCTTGCTCACCTCCGCCCCCTGGTGGAACCAGCGATGGATCCACTCCAGTTCGCCTACCAGCATGGCATTGGGGTGGAGGATGCGGTGATCTTCCTCCTTCACCGTTCTCTGTCCCACCTGGAGAAGCCCGGGAATATGGTGAGGATCATGTTCTTTGACTTCTCCAGTGCTTTCAACACCATCCAACCGATGATCCTGAAGGACAAGCTGCTGCGCGCAGGGGTGGACCAGCACCTGTCATCATGGATCCTGGACTACCTCACGAACCGGCCTCAGTTTGTGAGAACCCGGGACTGTGTGTCCGACACGATCATCAGTAGCACGGGGGCCCCCCAGGGAACGGTGCTGGCTCCCTTCCTGTTCACTCTTTATACTGCGGACTTCTCACACAACACAACACACTGCCATCTACAGAAGTTCTCTGATGACTCTGCGATCGTTGGCCTCATCTCCAATGGAGATGAAGCTGAGTACAGAGGGCTTATCCAGGACTTCGTGGACTGGTGCCATCGGAACTGCCTCCAGATCAACGCGAGGAAAACTAAGGAGCTGGTGGTGGACTGCCGCAGGCATGGGCAGCCCCTCACAGTACCAGTAAATATACAGGGAACAGACATCGAGATGGTGACATCCTATAAGTACCTGGGTATTCATCTGAACAATAAACTAGACTGGTCACACAATACTGATGCACTCTACAAGAAGGGACAGCGCAGGCTGTTCCTGCTGAGGAGACTCAGGTCTTTTGGTGTACAAGGGGCGCTGCTGAAGTCATTCTATGACACGGTGGTGGCATCAGCCATCACTTTTGGAGTGGTCTGCTGGGGCAGTGGCATTACTGCAGCCGATAGGAAGAGACTGAACAAACTGATTAAGAAAGCTAGCTCTGTCCTGGGGCAGCGCCTTGATCCGATGGAGGAGATAGGAGAGAGAAGGACGGTGGCTAAACTGTCATCTCTGCTGGAGTCCGAGTTCCACCCTATGCAGGACATACTGAATGCACTGAGGAGCTCATTTAGCAGCAGACTACATCATCCCAGGTGCACAACCGAGAGGTTTCGTAGGTCCTTCCTACCAACGGCTGTCAGACTGTACAACCTAAGCAGGGCTGCTCGCAGAGATAGCAAAAAGACGTAACAAACTAATAGTTTTTTGAATGCAAAAGATGCAATAGACTTACACAATGGTCCTCTCCGGCATACAACTAGGAACATACCGGTCGCTATGGAGGGTGAGAATATGTATGGGCACATAATCATACCATGTAGGATAACTAAGTAGACGGTTATGCTGTTTCATTCCATCTAGCAACAATGCTCTGCACTGTGTGTGTTTATATATTTGCATATTTATTCCATCTAGCTACAATGCTCCGTACTGTGGGTGTTTATATATTTATATATCTACATATTATTCCATCTAGCTACATTGCTCCGCACTGTGTGTGTTTATATACTTGCATATTTATTCCACCTAGCTGCAATGCTCCGTACTGTGGGTGTTTATATATTTACATATTTATTCCATCTAGCTACAATGCTCTGCACTGTGTGTTCATATATTCATATATTTATTCCATCCAGCTACAATGCTCTGCACTGTGTGTCTGTGTGTGTGTGTATATATATATATTTTATAGTAATACGTACATATGTTTATTAGCTGCTCTTGCTTGCTTGTTTTTTTTTCTTGCCTTCTGATTGTTGCTCTGAGTGTTGCTATCCCTGTGCTGTTGCAATCCTGGAATTTCCCCGTTGTGGGACTAATAAAGGCTTATCTTATCTTATCTTATTGTTTGTGTATCTGATAGGTCAGCTGCCATATGTGTATCTGACAGGTCAGCTATATACACTTTTACAAGACTTTGTACCTGTTGCTCTATTAGGAGAGGTATTTTCTAGTTGTCAACTCTAAAGGAGACGTTGTCATTCCTTACTCCTTCCCTGATTGAAAGTCTCCTGGACATTGATGGATTGAGTTTCATCCTTGTCCAATGGAGGAGTTCTTCCAGCCTTCTGAGGGTCCTGGATGTGCAGGAAGCTATCTGCAATAATATGGTAACATCATCCATGTAGCTCTTTAAGGCTGGGAGCCACTGTCCTTGTTTGGATCTCACTCCTCAGGCCATCTGTCTCCCTCCAACCAGGATGATCTCAAAAGCTGCAGTGAACAGGACTGGGAACATGGAGCATCCCATGGCTATGCCTTTCTGAAGTTGCTGCCATCTGGTTGTAATTTTCTGTGTCATGTAGCAAACATAGAAGTTCTTGAAGTAACTGGAGACCATGTTTTGAATGCATATAGGTATATGAAAAAAATTCAGGGCAAAGCTGATGAGTGAATGTGGGATAGAACCACAGGTATTTGTTAGGTTAAGTCAAATGACATGGAGGTTCAATTTCAAATGTTTAGTTGTTTGGATTTGATCCCAAATCATTGTGGAGTGTTCTACGCAGCCAGGAAATCCTGGAACGCCTTCTTTCTGGCAGCTGGTGTCTATGTAGCTGTTAGCAAGCAAGAAGCTTGTCATGTGTTTTGCCACTATGCTAAAGAAAATTTTTCCCTCCACGTTCAGGAGGGCAATGCCTCTAAACTGGGAGATGTTGCAAGAGTTTTGAGAGAGGGGGAAAGTATGTGGAAAGTACAAAGAAAGTACAGGGAAAGAATGGGGTAAGTAAGGCCAAAGTACTGTGAATGTATGGGGTAAATGCAGGATGAGTGTATGGAAGGTACAGGGTTAGTATGAGAAAAATACAGGGGAAGTTCTTCATAAATACAGAGGCAAAGCCTGTTATATTGCTCAACTTTACCAGACAAAAATCAAGTGTTACAAAAATCAAAATGTACAAGTGTGAGGCAATCAAAATTATTAAATAATACTTTTATGCTATTCATCACATAAACTTATTTTGTCTCAGGTAAGGTAGACATTATCAAGTGTTGGAAGCACACATATTGGAGTTTGCAAGTTCTGTCTCTGTCTCATGACTAGGGTTGTTTTGATTTTGTCTATATCAGGTTGGACAAATCAGTGTGTTAGAAAGAACTGCATGAAGAAAGCAGACTTTAAAACATCCAAGTAACAAACAAAAGACAAAAAGGCACAGACAGGAAAATACAGGCTCAAGGACATTCAAAAAATTAGAAATTAAGAACTGAATATTAAGTACGTAGTTAAAGTTATGATCACAAAGATTCTGAAGAATGATGGGTTTGTAAGAATCTCCCAGTTCCTACGAATTCTGAAGTTTGCAGACATTCGTGGAGGGGGCATAGTTTCTTCAGGCTTGCCTTCAATTCGCAAGAGCAACTTGAGGTATTCTTGAAAAATGAGGTGCTTTTCTGTTGTATGATGGCCCTAGAGTTCTTACATTCTTCATAAGGATGCCTTGGGATCTTCCTATGGCATACTTAGTGCCATCTTAGAAAAATTTCAGTGCAACTCACGGCACTTTCAAGTCATTGGTAGGAAGATCTTATGGTTTTTGCACATTTTGTTTGTACAAATGTCAGTACGATTGACGTACTTCCGCCTTATGAGTGCTTCACTACCGCCTTAGGCTGTACGAATATCTGTATGAACGGGGATTCGTACAGTGTTTCCTACAACTGCTGTAAGGAGCACTCAAGAACAACTTAGAGTGTTCGTGAAGCATACTTATGTCCAACATCTTGTGTAGTTCTTACGTTGTTCCTATGGCATTCGTACAGCTGCCCTATGATGAGGGCTTTTTGTGGGGAATTCATAGAAATCTTGGACAAGACCATCGACTTGGCCATTAACTTGTGAATTTTCTATGAATGCTGGATTCTCATACAGTTTCCTTAAGAAGGCCGTACGAAATAGCCCAAAAATTATTCGTACAGTGTTCGCAGCTGTTCGTAAGGGTATTTGTGACCATAGCTTAATTGATTATTGATCAATACAGATATCACTGAACTGACCAAAACTTCCTATAAAATTACTGCAACACTTTGAGGTCATTACATGATCAGACCAAATGGATGACATAATCAACATAAATCAGAAAAGGGATTCTGAGACTATTAAGCAAAATGTATAAAAATCCAGCTTGTGCTAAAGGTAAAATTATGAAATCACCAATATACAGTGCTGTGAAAAAGTATTTGCCCCTACCTGATTTCTTATATTTTGGCATATTTGTTACACCTAAATGTTTCAGATCATCAAATAAATTTTAATATTAGATAAAGATAACCTGAGTAAATACAAAGTGCAATTTTTAGATGAAGATTTCATTTATTAAGAGAAAAAAGCTATCCAAACCTATCTGACCCTATGTGAAAAAGCAATTGCCCCCTAACTGCCCCCTAAACCTAATAACTGGTTGTGGCACCATTGGTGCCAACAACTGGCAATGAGTCTTTTACACTGCTGTTGAGGAATTTTGACCCACTCTTATGTGCAGAATTGTTTAAATTCAGCCACATTGGAGGGCTTCACGAACTGATGGCTGGACATTCTCCTTCAGGATTTTTTGGTACAGAGCAGAATTCATGGTTCTGTCAATTAAGGCAAGTTGTCCAGATCCTGAAGCAGCAAAGCAGCCCCAGACCATGACACTACCACCACCATGTTTGACTGTTGATACAATGTCCTTTTTATGAAATTCTGTGTTAGTTTTATGCCGGATAAAACAGGACACATGTCTTCCAAAAAGTTCAACTTTTGTTAGATATTTTCTGGCAAATGTGAGAAGAGTCTTTGTGTTCTTTTTGTCAGCAGCGGTTTTTGTCTTGGAAATCTCCCATGGATGCCATTTTTGCCCAGTCTCTTTCTTATTGTTTTATCATGGACCAGTGTCCAAACTGAGGCAAGTGAGGCCTGCAGTTCTTTAGATATTGTTCTGGTTTTTTTGTTTCTCATCGATTCTTGAATTTCTTTAGATCACAGTGGAATGTGTTGCTTTCTGTGATCTTTTAGCCTACTTCAGGTTGTCAAACAGGTTCTATTTAAGTGATTTCTTGATTCAACAAGTCTGGCAGTAATCACACTTGGGTGTAGCTACTGAAACTGAACTCAGCTTTCCAAAAAATGTGGTTAATCACAGTTAATTCATGATGTAATGGGGGGGGGGGTATTTTTTCACATATGGCCACGTAGGTTTGGATAGTGTTTTTCCTTTAATAAATGAAATCATCATTTGAAAACTGCATTTTGTATTTATTCAGGTTACCTTTGTCTGATATTAAAATTTGTTTGATGATCTAAAACATTGAAATGTGACTAATATGCAAAAATATAAGAAATCAGGAAGGGGCAAATACTTTTTCACAGCACTGTATTTACTAGTTGAGTAATTTCAGGATAACAGATGCCTTGTTCATGTTAATCAGTGATTTTGGAAAGAATAATTCCTCTTTATTCTGATATGCATCAATAGCTTTGAGTTTCCAATCTTTGTAACATTTATTTTCCTCTTAAAAAGAGATAATTTATGTGTTCAAAGTAAATATTTACTTAAGTCTGTTATTTCCTTCAGCTTTGAAGGTCTATAAAAAGTTTGTTTCTCCTGTCTCTACAAGAGGTCCACAGTTACCTCCTTCACTTTTTGTTCTCCTAAGCAGTCAGATACTTGTACATATACACCTTTCACAAAACCTTCACAAAACAGACATCTGCACAAATCCGCAAAGAAATGGCCAATGAATTAACACAGACACACACTTAGTTAATTAAATTAGCATGCTGACTAAGGTGCTGCGCAGCTTTTTGCAGTAACAGCATGAGAATGATAGTGGACAGGACACAAAGTACACACATGAAAAGTACACATCTGGATAGAATTTCACAAAGACAATTTGGGGACATTTGCTTCATTTTAGCATTGCATCAAAAAGAGAATTTGCATTTTAATATATTTCCACAAGGAGTAGGTCAAGGTCTGAAAAGTAAGTAGTCCAAAAGGCCTCATAATGGAGGCATCCAGGAGGCATCCCAATGAAATGCCCAAACCACTACAACTTGGCAGCTCTACTCTGAGCCTCTCCTGGAAAAATGAGCTCCTCACCCTATCTCTAAGGGTGAACTGTACCACCCTATGGGAAAAAGCTAATTTCACTTGCTTGGATCCATGATTTCATCCTTTTGGTGAATACCCAAACTCCATTACCGTAGGTGAGAATGAGAACGATGACAACTCCCTCTTCACCACAACAGACTGCAGATGCTTCACACTTCACACACTTCACACACCACTTCACACTAAGTAGCAAACCCTCCAGTATAACCTGTGGTCATTTCTCAATGAAGTCAACAGGACCATATCATTTGCAAATGGCAGAGATGAGATCCTGCGGCCACAAAACATGACACTCTTTGTTTCTTGGCTGTAAAAATCACAAACAGGATTGGTGACAAAAGACAGCTCTGACTGAGTCCATCTCTTACTGGGATGAAACAGTTTAAAAAAATCCTTGCTCAACGTTCAAAAAGGGTGTAGGATGAAATGCACAACTTATCTCGTCCTAACCCCTTGCTCCAAGGATAACAATCATTGATTCAAAAGATTTGGTATTTAAACAAGCAAACAAATGAACAAATAAAGAAACAACTGGCATTGGCAGTATTATAAAAAAAAAAAAAATTATAGTTGATTACAAAGCACATTTACCAACATCAGAATATGAGGAACAATTCAAATTCATGCTATTTACAACATAGTTTCCTCCAGTCTGTATCTTTAAAGTATAAAGTAGTCTGCACGGTGGAGCAGTGGTTAGCACTGCGGCAGCACAGTTTACCCTTGGCCGGGGGATTGTGGGGATCGTGGGTTCGATCCCAGCCCCCGACCAACAATGATCTGTGTGGAGTTTGCATGTTCTCCCCGTGTTGCGTGGGTTTACTCCGGGATTTCTCCGGTTTCCTCCCACATGCCAAAAACATGCATGTTAGGTTAATTGGCTGTTCTAAATTGTCCCTAGATATTTGTTTCCTATAGGCCCTTAGAATAGAGGGTTAGTATTAATGAAAGCGCTTTGAGTGGTCTTTGTGACTAGAAAAGCGCTATATAAGTGCAGGTTAGTTAGTTAGTTAGTTAGTATAAAATTTTTAAATATTTCTTTAAAGCCACCTATTGTTTTACATGTTTAAATTTCTTCACTACATCTGTTCCATGTATTTACACCCTTTGATGAAATACAATGAAGTTGAACATTAGTTCTTTTGGTTTGCTTTTTGAGCACACATATTCCTCTGAGATTCTGTGTAATTTCCCTCAACTGGAAAAATGATTGAAAAATTCCATATTATGTACATTATTATTGATATTAATAATGTATTATTATATTTGAGAAGTATCATACCTTTCATATGTCATCTTTAATGTTTGTATGTGCATTCCATATAGGATAAGTTTATATATTCTTGGCCTGTTTCTGTGAGCAGTTTCAGAGAGTTCAGACTGAGGATCAGTACAGTACATGTGTACATGTACATCAGTACATATGTAAGGAATGCTCTAAGCCATTTATTATAATCTCTTTGACATGTCCTGTTTCGGGTCACAGGAATGCACAGGAACTCCTCATCTTATAGATTAGTGTTTTATGGACGTTCTGTTAGATTTACATTCTTGTCACCAGAGTGTCTGTGATGTCCGCCTGGATAAGCTCAGTTATCAGGACTTTCTGTCTGTCCCTCTCCTTTCCTCTTATCCCATCCTCCCCCTGCTTTCTCCTACCTATATATATCAGACTTAGAAGAATGGATCCTTTAGGGATTCTAAGCGTGTCTGAATGCCATGCTTTGTAATTTCTCCCCCAAAGTGGCCATTGGGGTGACTTCTTATATTTTTGTAATAAATCTACATAAATTCAACTTTCCGCCTGATTTTTGACTTTGAATAATTTAAGCTCAAAATTATTCTAACATTTTGGTGCTTCGAACAGCGGAGCCACATATCTTTATCTTTCCGGCACCTCTGCATGATTTCAGCAAGTGCACAGCTGGTAAAAAGACCTTCCCAGGCTGAGTGAAAAAAAAAAAAAGGAGGCTTAGTGTTACTGCAGTGAAGGCATTTCAGACCGGGGCGCTGGAACTGACTGGGTGACAGATCTGAGAATCCTACAGGTGGCTTGAATGTAAGTACATTTGTTGTTGTTTATGGATAAAAGATAGTGAGATTCCCCAGACCGATCATACACTGCAAAAAGCTGAAGGTGTGAAACTAGCGGCCTGAGTGCTGGGTTATTTCTACACATGGTGAGCGATATCGTAATATTCCCTTGGGAGGAACGAGGTTTTTCCTCTGCAAACGGTGACCGTTATCGCAAGACCCGGGGAGATTCTTAGAAATCCACCACTCTCTACGCCCCAAGTAAGTGCAGTGGAGGTGCCAGAAGTTTGCATGCAAAGAGAAAAAGATTCATGCTCTTCTAACCGCAGACATTTGACGTCCTGTGGAAAAGTCACGTGATCCCAGAGAAGTAAATTTTTGGGGACAGATTTGTGCCTTTTTGATCACTTCTGCTTATGGTCCAGGGTTTGGACCTTCAGCATTCGTGGGGAGGTTACGTGAACCCCGAAGGGAAAAGGTTTTTTCACAGAAGATTTGTGCCCTTACTGGGTCCACTTATCGCCCATGGGACTTCCCCCACTATGGTGAGCTATTGCAAGATGCCGGGGGAGGAGGTCTTACTTTGGGTTTTCGGCACACAGCGGAGGGGTTAACGTGACCGTTGAAATATTTTATTTTGTGAGTTTTAGAAAAAAGTTACTGCAGTCTGGTTTGTTTTGTCTCAGTGTAATCTGCTCCGGTGTGAAAAAAAAAAAAAAGTAACAGCTCTCCGCTGAGGCGGAAGGAACAGAAAAATTGTTGTTTGTGATTTTTTCTGATATTTGTGGAGAATAACAGGATTGATTAGTTAATTGCTATCCTTTTGAGAAGTGTTTAAATTTATAAGGTATTTGAAAATAGTAGCTTTGAGCAAAAACAGTGAACTCGTGTGTTTTTACTGCAGTGTTAAAAAAAAAAGGGAGCTTCACACTGTAGTGACAGTGTGGGGGGTTGCCGCATCCTTGATTTTTCTGCTAAGAGTTGCCAGTTCTGGAGATTAATTGAAGTAGTTCTCATGCGGTTTTGGCATGAACCTAAAAGTCTTTATTGTATGACCTTGCGGAGATAACACGAAAAGAGAGCATTTCTGTGTGGGCCCTCTGTGTGTGTGTGTGTGTGTGTGTGTGTGTGTGTGTGTGTGTGTGAGAGAGAGAGAGAGAGAGAGAGAGAGAGAGAGAGAGAGAGAGAGAGAGAGAGTGTGTGTGTGTGTGTGTATCTATCTGTATCTCTGTGTGTGTGTCCTTGGGTGAAAGAAACAGACAGAGAGAGATAGAACTTGGGGAAAAAATAGAAAAGGCTGTGTAGCTACTGATTTGTGTGTAAAAACTTGGTAAAAGGGAAGAGAAAAAAAATCTATATATGGGTATTTCTGCAAAGTTTTGGGGTTTTACTTTTTCTTTCAGTCTAACTTTGTGGGTTTTCACTCTATTGTTGCAAACGGGATGAACTATTTACATATTTTTAAAGCCAATATTTTCATTCCCTCCAGTTTTTTTTTTTGGAAAATGAAAAACATTGAGCTATTTTTATTCAATTTTTTGACGTATCACTGACTTTTATTGACTCAATTGCCTTTTTTCTTTGACTGAAGCATAACAGTGCACTTTACAGGGGGAAAGGACACAGGGCTGACGTTCTCCTTCCCCCTGCCAAAACAAAACCAGCCTCTGGGACCCAGCCTCGTCACCGTCCGTGCTCTCCTCCCATCGACATCAAAGAGGCGGCTGAACATCTAAGTTAAGTACAAATGCTTGCATCTTAATCAACACCAGCATGATAATGATGAAATTAACTGAACATTACCATATCATGCTGTCACTTAATAATGCCTAATCACTAAAGGCTTTATGTATACCCTATATTACATGATTCAAAGCATAGAGGTTCAAAAGAGATTGATAATTAATGTGTTTGTGCATACGATTTGCCAGAGACTACTGATTATCAAACAGAGGTCTTGGAAATTGTATGTCATATTGGTGCTTTGTTTAAGTAATACTATACTCACTTTTTTAATAAATGACATATTCAGTCTTATTTACATTTTGACCCTGGGCCTGTCCATGTAAAAAAAAAAGGGGGGAGAACACAAGAGCAGGATCTGAGACAGTTCATGCTGTGACTTTTTCCCTCCTAAAAGAACACAGCAAGATAAGAATGATTTTTTTTATTATCAAGAGATGGTAAAAAAAAAAAAGAGAGACAGAAATAGCAGAAGATTTCTGGTAATATGGAGAAAGGGAATTTAATTTCAATGGTAAACTCAGACTGATTAGCGGCGGATGGAGTCAGCCGAGAGAAGTTGTGTCAGGCTGACCTAGATAACATAAACAGACAGAATCAGCAAAAAAACAAAAACAAACAAACAAACAAACAAACAAAAAACCACAGACCACGGATTGTGGTCCTGTGCCACAAATTCCTGAAAACAGAGATTAGGCCTGCATTTCCAGTTTCTAATTCTAACTAACTAACCTGCACTTATATAGCGCTTTTTCCAGTCACAAAGACCACTCAAAGTGCTTTCACTAATACTAACCCTCTATTCTAAGGGCCCATAGGAAACGGATATCTAGGGACAATTTAGAACAGCCAATTAACCTAACATGCATGTCTTTGGATTGTGGGAGGAAACCGGAGCCCCCGGAGTAAACCCACGCAGCACAGGGAGAACATACAAACTCCACACAGAAAGGTTCCAACCCCTGCCAACCTGGGGATTCGAACCAGGAACCTTCTAGCTGTAAGGCAACAGTGCTAACCACTGCACCACCGTGCTGCCCAATTCTAACTGCTGCATTGGTTTAAGGCTTCTAATATTTGACACTGTTTTGTTTAAATATAATCCTAAACTAGTGATTACCGATGTCAATTGATAAAACATTTACTGATTCACAGAATACTGAGTGAATACTTGATGTGAATAGCAAAATCACATTCAAATTGTGGAAGCTTTAGGTTTAATTTAAAGGTTTTTCTGCTATTGTTCATTCTTCATTTTTCAACAGGAAAGGGAACACATTCACCAAATTTTTTAGCTTTCACCAGGATTAAGATCTGCCAAATTAACAAGGAATCATAACATCACCATTACCTTTCAATTTAACCACTTGCACTCCTTTGTTCCGCGGGCGGGCAAGTCTCTGCATTCTAGGGCGCACGAGGGCGCATGAGAGCGCCCTCGTGCGCGCTTGGACGCATGACGCATGATGGTGGTGATGGTGATGTAGTGGCGTCCAAGCGCCACTAAAAAAAAAACTGCAGAGACAGCCGCGAACAGATTAGTTCATCTGATTGACCTCTCATTTGACGAATAAGAGCCTTGAATTGGGTTTCTGAAACCTTGAAGAGCCAATGAATGAAAATCTAGGAAGGAGGACCCGCCTACTGTGAACGCAGGAGCCAATTGAAGCACAGAAATTCAGGCTGGGTGAAGAGAGATTTACTGTTGCAACAGATGAAAACAAAGGACGCTGGATGAATCTACTACAGACCCAGGCTCACCCAGCAGCATGGAGAACACCCACAAGTGGGACCTGCACTCATTCCAGCAGAATAGACGGAGGCCGACGACAAAAGTCGTAAATCATTCGCCAAAACGGCAATAATGGAATTATGTTTTGATCGGGATCCACGAGCAGAGCAGCGTCGCGTTCGTCTGACAATGGGGGAAGAGATGTTCGCCACAACTCTGCTACTCTGAAGAGGTAAGGTGTTATAAGCTAAATTATTATTTATCCCTGAAAACTGTAATCCAAAAATGACTTTTGACCGATCGGTAAATTACAATTGTACTGCGCACGAAGTACGAAGTGCGTGCGCCGCGATAAACGGTTCATTTGCCGTGTTCGGACCATGAACGCCCCCCCCCCCCCCGGTGCAGAAGAGGAGCGGGGGGGGGGGCGTTCACAGTCCGAACGCCCCCGGTCCGCGGGGGGAAGCATATGAGTCTATTCCTTCATGTGATGGCCGTCTTCTGCAGCGAGGGGGGGGGGGGACAACCCCCCCACACACACACGTTATTTTTTGGCATTTTTAGGAAAATTGCCCGGAGTGCAAGTGGTTAATAAATCCTTGGTGACATATGCAATATGTAATAAAATAATAAAAAACAATAATCCACTTGTATTTCTTAACCACTTGCACTCCGGGCAATTTTCCTAAAAATGCCCCAAAAAAACGTGCCCAAAGTAAATCGAAAGCTGTTATTCAACCCTTTGCAGCATCTTCATGGGGTTGGTCTCATTTAAAAGAAAACACTTTGAATTTTTTGGCAAAAAAAACATAATCTCTCTACGTGCTCCGGCCACTGAGTTACAGTCATCTAAACATACTGAACTTCAAGAAAAAAAAATTGGACACAGTGTTTTTTTGGATACAAATGCTTGTAAATAACACACAGCTGTCCGATCTGGCTGGAAAATGCAACAGAAATGTAGAACCAAGTATTATTCAGCTGAGATCCAAATTTGGTAACAATACCACAAAAAATGAATATTTTACACAGCTTTGTTCTCAGGCTGTTCCCAGGCGTTATGGAACTGTGCCAAATTGTGCCAAATGGCACAGTTTGGAAAAACGTCTGTAACTTTTGAATAATTCAATGTAGAATCTTCATTTTAGGCTCTAATGAAAGGTCACACTCAGGGCTGTGTCTGTGTGTGTGTGTGTGGGCGGGGGGTCGTTCCCCCCCCCCCCCCCGCTACCAAGGACCAAATTCGGCCCTCGCTACATGATGGAATACACTCTTTTTTTTTTCCTTGCATGTTTTCACAGCGGCTCCCCCCCCCCCTCGCTACTGTGTGTGTGTGGGGGGGGGGGGAACCGTGAACGGACCGTGAACGCCCCCCCCCCCCTCGCTACAGAAGAGGGCCATGATGGAATAGACTGATATGCTTCCCCCAGCGGACTGGGGAGCGTTCGGACCGAGGAGCGGGGGGGGGGCGTTCACGGTCCGAACACGGCAAATTAACCGTTTATTGCGGCGCACGCACTTCGTATTTCGTGCGCAGTACAGTTGTAATTTACCGATTGGTCAAAAGTCATTTTTGGATTACAGTTTTCAGGGATAAATAATAATTTAGCTTATAACACCTTACCTCTTCAAAGCAGCAGAGTCGCGGCGAACAGCTCTTCCCACGCGTCAGACGAACGCGACGCTGCTCCGCTCGTGGATCCCTATCAACATAATTCCATTATTGCCGTTTTGGCGAATGATTTACGACTTTTGTCGTCGGCCTCCGTCTATTCTGCTGGAATGAGTGCAGGTCCCACTTGTGGGTGTTTTCCATGCTGCTGGGTGAGCCTGGGTCTGTAGGAGATTCGTACAGAGTCCTTCTGCAGCAGTAAATATTGCTTCACCCAGCCAGAATTTCTGTGCTTCAATTGGCTCCTGCGTTCACAGTAGGCGGGTCCTCCTTCCTAGATTTTCATTCATTGGCTCCTCAAGGTTTCAGAAACCCAATTCAAGGCTCTTATTAGTCGAATGAGAGGTCAATCAGATGAACTAATCTGTTCGCGGCTGTGTTTGCAGATTTTTTTTTCAGTGGCGCTTGGAGGGCACACCACCTACACCATCACCATCAATATCCTTATCATGCATCATGCGCACGAGGGCGCACGAGCGCGCTCTCGCGCGCCCTCGTGCGTCATAGGACGCAGAGACTTGCCCGCCCGCGGAACAACGGAGCGCAAGTGGTTAACATTACATGTTATAATAAACAGTGGGATAAACAAATGAAATAAACATTTAAGGGACACAAAAATAATGATGATCACTGGAACATTAGTAAAATCAATTTATGAGGTGATAAAATTTGCATTCTTGTTGATGTAAATACTGAAGGTGCAGACAGGGAAGCCGTAAGGCTTTCCCCAAATTTTTCTTTGCAGGATGGCACCAACATTTGATCTTTGTGGGAGATGTGAGGAGGCCGGACGGTGTATGAGTGCTTGAGGGGACGATGGTGGCCATAGGGGGGAGGACCGCTCAGTTGACAAGCATTTTTTGAAGCTAAGTAGAACAAATGACATTGCAAATGACATAAAACATAACAATTTAAATGACTCTGACTTTAAAAATACAGTGTTCATATGACTTCACACTGTAGGATACAACTTCTTTTTTTTTCTTTTATTTATTTATTTATTTATTTATGCAGGGACATGCACAATATACATTGACCTTAAAAAGGAAAGATGCATTGTACCAGGTTATAGCACAAGTGCTAATTTCCACCTGTAGTCCCTGGGCAGGCTGGTGTTAGCATTAATAAAAGCAGACATTTGCTAAAACTACAAGTAAGCATTGATAAAAAACTAAAATCAAACATTGATTAAAAAAAAAACTAAAACCAAGCATTGCCAAAAACTAAAACAGACATTAATAACACTGATAAGAAACCAAAACATTGATAAAAACTAAAACATACAATAATACATTTTTATAACTCCATCCATATAAACAATTTTTCACATCCAACCACTGACTCTTATTGGTCCCACTGTTGTCATCACACACTCTAACACCTTTACATCACAGTGCATTATGGACACAGGTTTGCTTAGAGGTTAACTGTTTTTTCACCAAGCGTGAAAATGTGTGATAATCTGTTACTGCAAGTAACTCCGTTGGTAACATGTTCCACTGTTGCATAGCCACACATGAAAATGTTGAATTTGCTAATGTTGTCTTGTGCTTAGGAATCCTGCACTTGCCGCGTGCTGTTGATCGAGTTGTCCGAGATGTATTTACAGAACTTAATGAAACAAACCTTTTTAAGGGAGGAACAGCATAGTTATGGATTACCTTAAACAAAAGACACACATTTGTATACATGATTAAATTGTCAAAGCTCGACAGGTTATATTTGGACAGGATTGGGCAGTGATGGAATGTTCGTCTTTTCTTGTCATGAATCTTGATAGAATATTTGTATAATGATTCCAGAGGCCTCAGGGCAGATTTACACGCCTGTGACCAACTGGTCATACAGTAAAGAAAATGTGGAATTATCATAGCATTTAGATACATACTTGATGCTTCAGTAGATAGTGAATTTCTAATATGTTTGAAATTAGCACAATTAAATTTGACCGTGTTTGTCATCTTTTTAATGTGTTTTTTAAAGCTTAAATTTGAGTCAAATGTAACACCTAAATATTTAAATTCAGTCACATTTTTAATTTTTTGTCCTTCTATCAAGATATGACAATAATTCTTGGATTTGTAGCGATTAATAAAAAACATTGACACAGTTTTATCGACGTTTAAGGTTAAACAAGAATTCTTCAACCAATGTGAGACTTTCTCCATTTCCTGTGTTAATTTTTCAGTCACCTCTTCAGTCGTTTTACCATGAGTATATACCACAGTGTCGTCAGCATACATAATTATATTTGCATTACACACAAATGGGAGATCATTAATATATAATGTAAACAGCAAAGGCCCTAAAATAGAACCCTGCGGTACACCCATGCTGCATGCTTTTAAGGGAGATGTAACATTGTTTACAATTACACACTGCTGTCTGTCACTGAGGTATGACCTTATCCAATTTTGTGTACTTTTATGAAGGGAGAATTGTGATAATTTGTTTAAAAGTAACTCATGGTTGACTGTATCAAAAGCCTTTCACAGGTCAAGAAAAACAGCCCCCACTACCCCTCCCCCATCCAGGCTGGATTTGATGTTTTCTAATAGATAGCAGCATGCTGTTTCAGTGGAATATCCTTTCCTGAAACCAAACTGAAAGGGGTTAAGTGCTGCCATGGAGTCAAGGTGGTCCACCAGCTGTTGTGCTACAGCTTTCTCCAAGCCTTTGGAAATGGTTGGGAGTATGCTGATGGGTCTGTAATTTGCGACCTGGTGCTTATCACCTGATTTGTACACTGGCCGTACAATGGCTGTTTTCAAAATTGTGGGAAAGGAACTCTCATTTATGGATTGATTTATAATTTTTGTTAATACTGATGTTAAAATTTCTTTGTGTTCTTTCAGAAAAGCTGTATCCATTCCAAATATGTCTTTAGCTTTACTATTTTTAAGATTGGATATGATTTTAGAGATATTCACTTCATCTACATTACTCAATTTAAGAGAATGAGCATCACAGTGGAATTCATGAGTTCAGTTTGGTTTAGAAAAACTCTTTGCCAATTGTGACACAGAGTTTATAAAATAATCATTAAAATGTTTTGCCAGCTCAGTGTTGTTATTTTGGATAACAGAATTTATTTTTAGCTTTAAGTCATCACATCTTGGTTTTTCTTTTCCCAATAGCTTATCCATGCTTCTCCAAATAAGTTTATTGTTGCCTTTTGCATCCTTTATTATATTGAGAAAAAAGTTAGCCTTTGCTTTTCAAAGTTGTATAGTGACTTTATTTCTCAAGCTTCTATAAGTGTAATGATCAGGGGTTAGCCCTGACTTAAGAAATTTTTTGAGGGCCATATCTCTTTGTTTCATAAGGGCCCAAAGAGAGGTGTTAAACCATGGCAGCCTCCTTTTATTGGACTTTCTTTGTTTCAGTTCTGTATATTTTGCAATAATATCTGTTATAGCTGTTACAATATTTCTACATGACTGGTCACAGGATTTGTCATTTTGAAACTTTGTGTTTATTTTGCTTAAATCATTCTCAAGGAAGATTTGATTTTTCTTTGGAATGCGAGAAATTTTAGATGATTTTTTAATTTGCTGTTGATCCCTATACCTTAGTTTGTTTAATTTTCTGGCTACTAAAGTAAGATTATGGTCTGACAAACCTGTTATCAAATTATATGTTTTGGTTACCCTATCTGGGATCAGTCCGCCAAGGTCTCCGCCTTTGACTGCCACCTAATCCACATAGCACCGGACTTCCATGATCCCTCCTGCAGGTGGTGAACCTACTGGAGGGCGGACCCATGTAACTCCTTCGGGCTGAGCCCGGCCGGGAGTTTGCCCAACCAGTTTACATGTGTTTTGTGGACTTGGAGAAGGCATTTGACCGCGTCCCTCGTGGATTTTTGTGGGGGGTGCTTCGGGAGTATGGGGTATCGGGCTTGTTGTTACGAGCTATTCGGTCTCTGTACGACCGTTGTGAGAGTTTAGTTCGCATTGCCAACACTCGGTCGGAGTCATTCCCAGTGAGAGTTGGACTCCGCCAGGGCTGCCCTTTGTCACCGGTCCTGTTCATAATTTTTATGGACAGGATTTCTAGGCGCAGCCAGGGAATGGAGGGCGTCATGCTTGGTGACCACAGGATCTCATCTCTGTTGTTTGCAGATGATGTTGTCCTGTTGGCTTCATCCAGCAATGACCTACAGCTCTTGCTGGGACGGTTTGCCGCTGAGTGTGAAGCGGCTGGGATGAGAATCAGCACCTCCAAGTCCGAGTCCATGGTCCTCAGCCGGAAAAAGGTGGATTGTCCTCTCCGGGTTGGGGACAGGCTCCTGCCCCAAGTGGAGGAGTTTAAGTATCTTGGGGTCTTGTTCACGAGTGAGGGGAAAATGGAGCGAGAGGTCGACAGACGGATTGGAGCAGCATCTGCAGTGATGCGGACGTTGTACCGGTCTGTTGTGGTGAAGAGGGAGCTTAGTTCTAAGGCAAAGCTGTCGATTTACCAGTCAATCTACGTTCCTACTCTCACCTATGGTCACGAGCTTTGGGTAATGACCGAAAGAACGAGATCGCGGATACAAGCGGCTGAAATGAGCTTTCTCCGTAGGATTGCTGGACTCACCCTCAGAGATAGGGTGAGGAGCTCAGTCATTCGGGAGAGGCTCAGAGTAGAACCGCTGCTCCTCCACATTGAAAGGAGTCAGTTGAGGTGGTATGGGCATCTGATTAGGATGCCTCCTGGACGCCTCCCACTTGAGGTGTTTCAGGCACGTCCCACTGGGAGGAGACCCCGGGGCAGACCCAGGACTCGGTGGAGAGACTATGTCTCCCAGCTAGTCTGGGAACGCCTTGGTATCCCCTCTGAAGAGCTGGAGCAGGTGGCTGGGGAGAGGGAAGTCTGGGCTTCTCTGCTTGAACTGCTGCCTCCGCGACCCGGACCTCCGGAAAAGCGGTAGAAGATGGATGGATGGATGGATGGGTTACCCTATCTGGCTTATTACTAAAAATCTGATCTGATGCCACTCACCACATACTGTAATGGTGTGACAATATCACATTTCAGAAATGTGACAGTAATAAGGAATGTGTTTTCCCGGTGCTCAGCAGTGGCCAAGCTGGGCCTCGGGACTACCGTCCACCCCATAATTTACCAAGGAATATATAAAATGAGACATTCCTTGTACAAAATTAAGCCAAATTCTAATTAGGCAATATGTCCACCTTTCCATTGACTGAAGGCGTGTGACACAACCTTTCACAAGGATTCACTTACACAAATTCAACCTGTCTGTGTTCAACTGGACAAACTGATCTTAGTTATCAATGCTAAGTCACATCAAATCTGCACAGACAGCTATATTGTTTTTTTCTAAATGGAATTTATAAATTAGTTCAAGAGACATCACAAAAGAAACCATGATTATTGAAACCTCATTTTGAAGGAGGTGTACTACTCATAAATTTTCATCTAAATTAACTGTGTGTAACACATAAAAGTGGTAACATGCTTCCTTCTAGTAAAAGACACTACGCATCAAACAAATACCCTGTAACTTTGCTGCATGTGCGTCTCCATGCATCAAAAGGGAGGGTACCAAAGAAATTAATTAGCAAAAAATAATTAGCAATCCTCAGAAAAATAGATAATACATAAAATTATCAATAGATGATCAATAATGAAGAGAAAAATATAAATGAAACCACTTGGTAATGAAATCACAACATTCAATAGGAGAAATTAAAAGTTACATCAATAAATTTCCAGATATTTAAGAAAATATCTGTAGATTATTGTAAAGGAAATATCATATTTATAAGGAACAAGGTAAACTGATAAGGAAGAAAACCATGCAAATATATGAGAAAAGTTCCAAATGTCTAAGGAAAGTCCAACTTGTGCTGAATTTATGTTTACTGTGGGACTTGATTTAGAATCTACTACAAAGACAATACAGATTCTTACTCAGTTAAGGGAACAATGCTTTAGGGAGCTCAAAGCAAAATAATTTGATCTTCCCTGCATAAACTTAGTTTTTTCAAAACCTTTGCATGGATCTCATTGAACTAAATAAGAGTGAAGGTAAAAATGTTTAGAAATTATTTACACTCTTATTGAATATACAAAGGCTTTACCCTACACTAATTTAAACAATGCTACTTATTTATGTTGTTTTAACTAAAACAATATCAAGATTTAAAATAGCTGAAATGATTTACTTAGATAATGGAAATGGAATACACTGTAAATCAAATCATGTCACATTTAAGTGCAGTTCCTAAATTATTAGTACCAAACATTTACCTAGGAAACCACTTAGCTTACCATCAACAATCTACAAGATTAGTATAACATTCAAATAAGAAAATAGTGAAATTGTGAAGCAAGAGACTGTTTAATATATGTATTGTATACTTATTTGAAAAAAAAAAGGAAAACAACAAATGACTGTCTAACTGGTTCTCTATGCAAGTGTCAGCTGATGACTTGGCATCCAGTAATGACCTCTGCTGATAGAGAAGCAGGCTGTTTGTCATGAAAAAAATACAAGGGAAGAAAAGGTGTGGTTAGTGTTGTTATCATCCTCATCATCCTCTAGTAATATTTAATATTGGTTATTAAGCTGTTTCAATCCTTATACACTGTAGAGAACTGTTATGTTTGCTCCTTAATAACACTAACAGTTAGGCAAAATATCATTATTGCTAAAATAATGCAGTTACTACAGGCTGGTTTTTTTTGTTTTGTTTTGTTTTGTTTTTTTAAGAAAGGCTATATACAGAAATAACATAGCAAACTTTATTTTGAATCACACCTGAAACAACACATCACTCCACTGATTAGAAACATGATGACACTCCTTACTCTGCGAATGCAAGGTTAAATTTCATCAGGGAACTCCTCTTTTTGAAGTGGGGATGTCCCCTTTCTGACAGCTTAACACTCTCTGAGTATGCAACGGCTTACAGTGCGTCTCTCCCCTGTACTGCTACCCTGCTTGACCAACGAAGCAAGCAAGTATTATACCAAGGATCTACACTGTCAAAGGTCATTGAGTCATTGGGCGTATTTGCATCTGGCTGGACACTGGGCAGATCTGTGTACCCTGTTTTGGCAACTGACCGTACCCTCATCATGTCGGCAGGGCAGGTGGGCAGGGTGAAGAGAGATGCTTTTTTACCACATGATGCCATTCATGAAGCATGAATGCAATTTCAGATGAAAAGTGCAGGAGTGAGGTGGAGTACAGGAGTACAGGAGTGAGGAGGAGTTCATTGTTTCTTTGAGTGAGAGTGGAAACAAAATACCTTAGGGATTAAAACACTTAACTGTAGACTACAATTATTTACAAAATTATGACAAAGGATAGAATGGTCCTTGATTGACTAATTACCACCCGTAGGGGTGTAGGCCCTATTATAGGAGATTATTGCATTACTTCTATCCGTGAAAATTATGCAAATGGTCATATTAATACCTCAGATACTCATAGAAGTTAACGTTTCTCTTAATGGAGAAGTCTCATCATAAACTTGGTAATGATTTTTATAACTTCAGATTTTTCTTGTGTGAGTCCTTAATATGATGATGAGGATGGTGAGAGGGGCAATACTGGCCTGAGGAAGTTTTTGAAGGTTGCAATATAATTTAAGGCTGATTATAAGGCTGTTTCATATTATTTTCTATGTTCTTATTTGACACTGTCTGAAATTAATTTTAATCACTGCACATGTTCACTCTTAATGACATGTTCTATACACGTTTTTAACTTGCAAAGACACATAAAAGCATGTAAATTCTTACACATATCCTTATTTCATTCACTTTATTTTACTTTTGTTATTTTTCTTTTAATCCTGATGCTTTATTAAGCATCAAGGGGGAATATGATAGAAAAATTCCATATTATCTACATTACTATTGATATTAATAATGTATTATTATATTTGAGAAGTATCATACCTTTCATATATCATCTTTAATGTTTATATATGTGCATTCCATATAGGATAAGTTTATATATTCTTGGCCTGTTTCTGTGAGCAATTTCAGAGTGTTCAGACTGAGGATCAGTACAGGGTTAGTACATGCATAAAGAATGATCTAAGCCATTTATTATAATCTCTTTGACATGTCCTGTTTCGGGTCACAGGAATGCACAGGAACTCCTCATCTTATAGATTAGTGTTTTATGGACGTTCTGTTAGATTTACATTCTTGTCACCAGAGTGTCTGTGATGTCCGCCTGGATAAGCTCAGTTATCAGGACTTTCTGTCTGTTCCTCTCCTTTCCTCATCTTTTCCCATCCTCCCCCTGCTTTCTCCTACCTATATATATCAGACTTAGAAGAATGGATCCTTTAGGGATTCTAAGCATGTCTGAATGCCATGCTTTGTAATTTCTCCCCCAATGTGGCCATTGGGGTGACTCCTTATATTTTTGTAATAAATGTACATAAATTCAACTTTCCGCCTGATTTTTGACTATGAATAATTTAAGCTCAAAATTATTCTAACAAAAAAACCTTTGGATATTGTTTAGCAGCTGTTGATTTTTGATTCTGTACATGAAATGAACAGTTTTATAGTCTACCAGGTCCTGGAATTTTTGTATTTTCAGTTTGATGAAGATTGGATTTGTTGGTTCTCAGTTGGTATATTTTGTATTTTTGGGTTTTTCTGAAGAATGAAGGTTGGGTTGACAGTTGTCTTGTATATGTTCCCCCACACCTCCATACAGTAAGTCATGTATGGGAGAATGAATGAACAATACAAGATGTATAGGGATGACTGGTTTAAAAAATATTTTGTTTTATATAAAATTGCAACTGATTTTGATATTTTAGATTTAATATAGTCTATGTGCTCCTTCCACCTTAATTTATCATCTATTATTACTCCGAGAAATTTTGTCTTAAACACCCTTTCAATTCCTATGTCATTCATTGTGAGGTTATTGATTGAGCTAGTTGATTTATTATCAAAGATAATGTATTTAGTTTTGCTTAAGTTGGTGGCGCAGTGGTTAGCACAGTTTACCCTTGGCCGGGGGATTGTGGGGATCGTGGGATCGTGGGTTCGATCCCAGCCCCCGACCAACAGTGATCTGTGTGGAGTTTGCATGTTCTCCCCGTGTCGCGTGGGTTTACTCCGGGATTTCTCCAGTTTCCTCCCACATGCCAAAAAAAACATGCATGTTAGGTTAATTGGCTGTTCTAAATTGTCCCTAGATATTTGTTTCCTATAGGCCCTTAGAATAGAGGGTTAGTATTAATGAAAGCGCTTTGAGTGGTCTTTGTGACTAGAAAAGCGCTATATAAGTGCAGGTTAGTTAGTTAGTTAAGTTCAAGGTTAATTTCAAGCCAAGTCTTCAGTTTGTTCAGTTCATTTATAACTGTATCCAAAAGTTTTTCCAAGTTGTCCCCACTGCAAAGTAAATTAGTGTCATCTGCAAAAAAAAAAAAAAAATTAACATACTGGACACTTTACATACATTATTGATATACAAAAAAACAAACAAACAAAAAAACAAACAAACAACAATGGCCCCAGAACTGAGCCTTGTGGAACCCCACATACTGCTATGTGAAAAAATTAGGACACCCTGTACAAGCCTGTGTGTTTTTTAAACATATTTGGGCATATGGATATTTTAATATCAATGTTAAAAATACTGGGGGATTTGTGTAATGCAAATAAACAATTAAAATTGAATTAAACACTTTTATCAAATTTTCTGTAAAATATAATTCTAAACAAACAGTGAGGAATAAATTAGGGACCCCCCACCACCACCACCACCACATTCATTCAGAATCAGAATCAGAATCAGAATCAGAATCAGGTTTATTGCCATTGTTCATGTAGTACACAAACTAGGAATTTGTCTCGGTACAATGCTGCAACATTAAACATGATAAGATAAGAGAAATAAACTATACATGTAATAAAGTGTAGGATAAGATTAAGTGATACTGGTCAACAGTTAAAATATATATTAGCCAGCAGCAGATACTGTGGAGAACTATATAGTGCAGTCGGTAATGCAGGAAGAAAACAGTGATGATTGACATGAGTCTGGTTGAGCTGCTGTACATGGTGCACGAGAGTCACTTAGTGTTCAGCAGTCTAATGGCAGAGGGGAAGAAGCTGTTCATGTGACGGGAGGTTTTAGTCTGGATGGACCGAAGTCTTCTACCAGAGGGGAGGGGGGCAAACAGTACGTGACCAGGGTGTGAGGGATCGGCTATGATCCGGCCAGCACGCCTCCGGGTCCTGGAGATGTACAGATCCTGGAGAGATGGGAGCTTGCAGCCGATCACCTTCTCAGCAGTGCGCACGACGCGCTGCAGCCTTAGTCTGTCCCTGGCAGTGGCTCCTGCGTACCACACGGTTATGGAGGTGGTGAGGATGGACTCGATGATGGCTGTGTAGAACTGCACTAACATCTTGGTGGGTAGCTTGAGCTTCCTCAGCTGCCGCAGGAAGAACATCCTCTGCTGGGCTTTTTTGATGAGTGAGCTGATGGTCAGCTCCCATTTGAGGTCCCTGGTGATGGTAGTGCCTAGGAAGCGGAAGGAATCAGCAGTGGTGATGGGAGAGCCTGAGAGGGTGAGGGGGGGCAGAGGAGTAGTGACTTTCCTGAAGTCTACAATCATCTCCACTGTCTTCAGAGCGTTCAGCTGCAGGTTGTTATTGCTGCACCAGGACGCCAGCTGGGCCACCTCTCTCCTGTAGGCGGACTCGTCATTCCCACTTTAAATGGCTAAAATAAATGTTAAAAGATTCAAATAAAAACAAAAACAAGGTTAGACATACACTACCGTTCAAAAGTTTGGGGTCACTTAGAAATTTCCTTATTTTTGAAAGAAAAGCACTGTTTTTTCAATGAAGATAACTTTAAACTAATCAGAAATACACTCTAATATCTAATATACATTGCTAATGTGGTAAATGACTATTCTAGCTGCAAATGTCTGGTTTTTGGTGCAATATCTACATAGGTGTATAGAGGCCCATTTCCAGCAACTATCACTCCAGTGTTCTAATGGTACAATGTGTTTGCTCATTGCGTCAGAAGGCTAATGGATGATTAGAAAACCCTTGTGCAATCATGTTAGCACAGCTGAAAACAGTTTAGCTGGTTAGAGAAGCTATAAAACTGACCTTGTCATGGCGGCCTCTGGGCCGTCATTGGCGTCATCAACTCCAGCTGCGCACAGACCAACAGGTGTTAATCAACGGCTGTTAAAAGCCAGCGTCACTGACAGCCCGGCACGGAGTCGTCTGTCCTCCTCGTCGGAGTATGAGCCTGAACTCCGCTCTCTGGTCTCGTCAGGAATCTCTCTTGTCTCGTCTGGAACCACTCTTGTCTCGTCAAGAACCTCTCTTGCTTCATCAAGGACTTCTCATCAGTTTCAACCAAGTAAGAGAACAATTTGCTACTCAACCCCTTGTCTATACCCCTGTGCACAGGTGGACCTCCTAGGTGGCGGACCTGCGTCCCCAGCTGACGGGGTAACGCCATCTCGCACACGTAGCACTTCGCTACCACCACGACTACCAGTACGTCTTGCTCCTCAGCTTCCAGAACCATTGTTGTATCAGTTGCAGGAGTATTGGCCACCGCTATCAGTGGAGTCACTGTCATCGTTATCAGCTATATCATCATCACCACGTTCTGTGGAATCACTAACCTCGTCATCGTCAGGACTACCATCATCCCGGTCTGTGGAGTCACAGCCGGCGTCATCACAAGGACTACCCTCATCACAGCCACGGGTGGTATCCCCAGCACGTTCACGGACACCTTCACCTCCACGCTGCACGGCCGCTGGGTCTCAGCAGGGCGAAACCTGTGCTGCACTCAAGTAAGCCTCACCATCTGTAGCTCATCACGAGTGTGGAACAAAAGTAATTGTTTTCTGCTTGTATGTTCCAGGGTTGCCGGGTCTCCGTCCAGGCTGCTCAGCTCCAGTGACCAGAACACTATCCACGCACTCACACACGCACTACACACTCTCACTATCAAATAAAGATTATTGTCACTATCTGCCCGTGTCAGTGTCTGTCTCCTGGGTCCTAAACCATGTCAGTATGACTCCGTCACGTTGACCCAGCGGACAGTTCACTGTCGCGCCAAATCAACACTCTTAGCACCCAGGTAGATTTACTAGCTCACCAGCAGACAGTAATCTTAAACCAACTAACCTTAATTAATGGTCGTCTGGATCATCTGGAAGGACACCAGACGATTTCCCTGACCGCAAACATCTCAGCCCCTGCAGGCTTAGCATCTGGACAAGCTAACACCTCCTCATCCTCTTGCCTCACCCCTATTCCCACACCTGCCCGGTTCAGCGGAAAACTCGGGGAAGCTCGAGGATTCCTATTACAATGTGAGTCAGTTTTTCTTCGCGTTCCGGGGGATTTCACTCTTGATTCAAGTCGGATTGGTTATGTCGTAAATTTGCTGGCAGGAAGAGCCTTAGACTGGGCGTATTCAATCATGGCTAAACCAAGCTATTCCCTGCTTACTTACCAGGAGTTTGTGACTGAGTTTATGTCCGTGTTTGACCATACTGATAGGGGTGAGGTGTTGACAGAACGGCTGCTGAGCTTACAACAGGGAAAAAGATCAGCTGCTGATTACGCTATTGACTTCCGGGTCCTGGCTGCAGAGATTGGGTGGGGGGAGCCATCACTGTGTGGTATTTTCCTACGTGGTCTTAACGATGAGCTAAAGGATGAGTTAGCGGCACGGGACAAACCGGACAATTTGCGGGATTTGATTGCCCTAGCGGTTAGTCTGGATAGCAGATTAAGGGAGCGGGCGGCTGAACGGCGTACAACTTCCCGTTCGGTTAAACTCTGCCCTCGCGTCCCTAACTCTCCCCTTCTCGCTTTACCCGCGTCAGAGGAATCCCCGGATCAAGAGGCTATGATCATTGGCCGGTCTAAAGTGTCAGCAGCTGAGAAACAACGCCGCAGGGATCAGGGCCTTTGTTTTTACTGTGGGAAAGAGTC
The DNA here is from genome assembly GCA_020510985.1 of Pholidichthys leucotaenia. NCBI lineage: Eukaryota > Metazoa > Chordata > Actinopteri > Cichliformes > Pholidichthyidae > Pholidichthys > Pholidichthys leucotaenia. The sequence continues at coordinate 414,204,341 of CM035838.1, forward strand.
ACATGGGGTGTTCGAATGTCCCAATAAGTTAAAAGGGAAGGCCCGTGGATCGCAGTAGGGGGATTCACGGGCAAGAACTCAGAAGAACCCCTTACTTGTTGTCGATTACCTCTCAGACTTATCCATACACATACAGAACACTCCACACTAGCGTTGGTAGATTCTGGAGCTGAGCAAAATTTCATTTCTAGAGACCTGGCAACCCGGATGGGCCTTAGCTGTCAGACTCCAGACCCCCCTGTCAAACTGATCACCTTGTCTAAGGCGTCTTTGACCACCGTTGCCCATCAGACAGCCCCCGTGTCAATTATTGTATCAGGAAATCACAGGGAGGAAATTCAGTTTCTAGTGCTGCCCGTTTCTTCTTCGCCCATTATTCTGGGGTACCCCTGGCTGCGCCTACATAACCCCACCATTGACTGGCAAGCTGGGAGAGTAACGGCATGGAGTACGTTCTGCCTTAGTGCCTGCCTCCAATCAGCGGCGTGCGCCCCATCCGTCAAGGTGCCTCTGCCTGATTCATCTCCACCGGACTTGTCCAAGGTGCCAGAGGTCTATCACGATTTGGGGCTAGTGTTTAGCAAGTCTCGGGCGTTGTCCTTACCCCCCCATCGTCCTTATGACTGCGCGATCAACCTGAAGGCTGGGGCCCCTCTTCCTGCAAGCCGCCTTTACAGCCTATCAGCCCCGGAGCGCGAGGCCATGGATACGTACATCAAGGAGTCCTTGGCCTCTGGTATCATCCACCCGTCGTCTTCGGCAGTGGGAGCCGGATTTTTTTTTGCTGGAAAAAAGGACGGTTCACTACGCCCCTGTATCGACTTCCGGGGACTGAATGAAATAACAGTAAAAGACAAATATACTTTGCCTCTGATGAACACTGCTTTTGACTCCCTCCAGGGGGCATCCTGATTTACTAAACTGGACCTTAGGAATGCCTACCATCTAGTGCGCATAAGGGAAGGAGATGAGTGGAAGACGGCTTTTCGGACCCCCAGCGGACATTTTGAGTATCTGGTAATGCCGTTTGGGTTAACTAACGCTCCAGCCGTCTTCCAGCAATTGATAAATGATGTTTTACGGGATTTTCTGAACTCGTTTGTTTTTGTTTATCTTGATGACATTCTCATCTTCTCCCGCACACTAGAGGAACATCGGGTGCATGTCCGCAGGGTACTACAGCGCCTCCTGGAGAACCAACTATTCATCAAGGCTGAAAAATGTGAGTTCCACACTGATCAAACCTCTTTCCTTGGGTTTATTATAGCTCGGAACCAGGTGCTCCCTGACCCGGCCAAGGTCAAGGCGGTTGTGGATTGGCCTGCACCCACCTCCAGAAAGCAGCTTCAAGGTTTCCTGGGGTTTGCTAATTTTTATAGGAGGTTCGTGCCAAACTTTGGTAATATTGCCCGTCCTCTGACTGCTCTCACCTCCCCTAAGACCCCGTTTTGCTGGAGTAAGGAGGCAGCTGGAGCGTTTGAGAAGCTCAATAGGGAGTTCCCCTCGGCCCGAGTCCTTACTCAGGTGGACCCGAAGCTGCAGTGCTTGGTGGAGGTGGACGCCTCTGATTCGGGAGTTGGAGCGGTACTCTCCCAACGTTCTCCTGAGGACGGTAAGATTCGCCCTTGTGCTTATTTCTCTCACCGTCTCACCCCTGCAGAGAGGAATTACTGCATCGGAGACAGGGAGTTACTGGCAGTGAAACTCGCCTTGGAGGAATGGAGACATTGGCTGGAGGGGGCTGTCAGCCGTTCGTGGTTTGGACTGATCACCGCAACCTGGAGTACCTCAGGACGGCGAAGCGCCTGAATGCACGCCAGGCTCGCTGGTCCCTCTTCTTCGGCCGTTTTAACTTTACCATCACGTACCGGCCGGGAAGCAAGAATGGTAAGCCGGATGCCCTCTCACGGCAGTTTGACACACCATCCTCTGAGGACCAGGAGACCCCTATCCTGCCGCCTTCCTGCGTCGTGGGTGCCCTGTCCTGGGGAATCTGCAAGACGGTTCGCCAGGCTCAGAAGACCGAGCCGGACCCCGGGGGGGGGGGGGGCCCGGGCCGCTTGTTTGTTCCACGCGCTATCCGGGGCAAGGTGATCGAGTGGGGTCACGCTTCCAAGTTGGCTTGTCATCCTGGAGTGGGTCGGACCGTGGATCTCCTCCAAAGGACCTTTTGGTGGCCAGGGCTACGGAAGGACGTTGTAGGTTACATCCGGGCCTGCGCTCAGTGCGCCACTGGGAAGACGACATCATCCCCCCCGGCTGGCCTGCTACACCCGTTGCCGGTTCCTTCATGCCCCTGGTCTCACGTAGCCATGGACTTTGTGACTGGTTTACCCATTTCAGATGACTACACCACGGTTTTAACCATCGTGGACCGGTTCTCGAAGGCAGCCCATTTTGTGCCACTTCGGGGTTTGCCTTCGGCCCAGGAGACAGCGGATCTCCTTGTGCAACATGTGGTCCGCCTTCATGGCATCCCTGCTGATATTGTGTCGGATCGAGGACCTCAGTTTGTATCACAAGTTTGGAAAGCTTTCTGCACGGCACTGGGAGCCACAGCCAGTCTCTCCTCTGGTTATCACCCTCAGAGCAATGGCCAGTGCGAGCGGGCTAATCAGGAGCTTGAGGCCGCCCTATGCTGTGTCATCTCCTCCTGCTCATCCTCCTGGAGCAAGTTCCTTCCTTGGATTGAGTACGCTCACAACACCACGATTTCCACGGATACGGGCGTCTCCCCGTTTAAGGCATCATTCGGGTTTGATCCTCCGCTGTTCCCGGAGGAGGAAAAGGAGGTAGCGGTTCCTTCAGTCCAGGCACACATCAAGCGCTGCCGGCGAGTTTGGCTCGTCGCCCACCAAGCCTTGCTGAAGACTACCAAACGCAATATCCAGGTGGCCAACCGGCATAGGAGACCGCCCCGGACTATAAGGTGGGTCAGAAAGTCTGGTTGTCAACCCGGAATATTGGTGTACCGGCCGAAAAACGTAAGCTCACTAAGCGCTTCATTGGCCCCTACACCATTAATCATGTTATTAACCCTGTGTCTGTGCGCTTGTCTCTCCCCTCTTCGATGCGTATCTGCCCCACCTTTCATGTCTCCCAGGTCAAACCGTACGTCTCTGATCCCCTGTGCCCTGCTCCCGCCGCTCCCGCACCCCCGAGGATGATCGATGGCCATCCGGCCTGGGGGGTGACTGCCATCCTGGATGTCCGCAGGCGGGGTCGTGGTCTTCAGTATTTGGTGGACTGGGAGGGCTTTGGACCGGAGGATCATTCTTGGATTCGCCCAGCGTTGATCCTGGATAAACAGCTGATTCGCGATTTCCATCGGGCGAATCCAGGTAGGATTGGGCAGGTGCCTGCACTGCTAGAGGGGGGAGTACTGTCATGGCGGCCTCTGGGCCGTCATTGGCATCATCAACTCCAGCTGCGCACAGACCAACAGGTGTTAATCAACGGCTGTTAAAAGCCAGCGTCGCTGACAGCCCGGCACGGAGTCGTCTGTCCTCCTCGTCGGAGTATGAGCCTGAACTCCGCTCTCTGGTCTCGTCAGGAATCTCTCTTGTCTCGTCTGGAACCACTCTTGCCTCGTCAAGAACCTCTCTTGCTTCATCAAGGACTTCTCATCAGTTTCAACCAAGTAAGAGAACAATTTGCTACTCAACCCCTTGTCTATACCCCTGTGCACAGGTGGACCTCCTAGGCGGCGGACCTGCGTCCCCAGCTGACGGGGTAACGCCATCTCGCACACGTAGCGCTTCGCTACCACCACAACTACCGGTACGTCTTGCTCCTCAGCTTCCAGAACTATTGTTGTATCAGTTGCAGGAGTATTGGCCACCGCTATCAGTGGAGTCACTGTCATCGTTATCAGCTATATCATCATCACCACGTTCTGTGGAATCACTAACCTCGTCATCGTCAGGACTACCATCATCCCGGTCTGTGGAGTCACAGCCGGCGTCATCACAAGGACTACCCTCGTCACAGCCACGGGTGGTATCCCCAGCACGTTCACGGACACCTTCACCTCTACGCTGCACGGCTGCTGGGTCTCAGCAGGGCGAAACCTGTGCTGCACTCAAGTAAGCCTCACCATCTGTAGCTCATCACGAGTGTGGAACAAAAGTAATTGTTTTCTGCTTGTATGTTCCAGGGTTGCCGGGTCTCCGTCCAGGCTGCTCAGCTCCAGTGACCAGAACACTATCCACGCACTCACACACGCACTACACACTCTCACTATCAAATAAAGATTATTGTCACTATCTGCCCGTGTCAGTGTCTGTCTCCTGGGTCCTAAACCATGTCAGACCTTCCTTTGAGCAGGTTGAGTATCTGGAAAAAATTATTTCAAATACAAATCATTATTTCTAACCTTGTCAACGTCTTGACTATATTTTCCTATTCATTTTACAACTCATGGTGGTAAATAAGTGTTGTAGAGGATGCCTTCACAAACGAGACTGAGTTTATTTCTCAGGAAAGGTTTATTTGCAGTCTCATCCTCTAACAAGCAAGTATCTCAACAAAAGAGACAGGACAATCTTTCCTCACAGCTCTTATACGCCCAGCGACACAAACGCCCCAACATCAAATATCACACCCTCAACCCACAGTCCTTCAGTAAACATATAGCCTCCGAGGCTCGTTGGCGTCTCTATTGTCTCTTCCACCTCGGGGGCTCCTGCTGGGACATTCTCTGTGACTTCCGGTCTCTCCAGAAACCACTTCACACCTGCCGAGGTCTCTGCCGGGTCAGGTCCTTTTGGACGTTTGAAGTCTCTAGAGTATGCACCGTCATGCCTACTAAATACATGTGAGAGAAAATGCATACCATACAAGCATGCCATATATGCGCCCTAAATGTGCGCCATAGTGTGACTTTTCATGGAAAACACAAAATAATTGTCTGGGTGACCCCAGACTTTTGAACGGTAGTGTAGATATGTGAACATTTCTTAATAAAGAACTGAATATTTAATAGGGTGTCCTAATTTTTTTTCACATGACTATATTACCTTTTGTGATGTAGATTTATTTGTACATACTGGTCCCTATTGTTTAGGTAACTGGGTAGTCATTTGAATGCCACCCCTCTGATTCCATACTTTGTAATTTTTTTTATTAACAACTCATGTTAACTGTATCAAAGGCTTTTTTTTTTTAATCTGAAAAGAGTCCAATTGCATATTTTTGATGTTGTATTGCTAAAGTTATTTCTTCTACAAATTCTGTGAGGGCCAGTGAAGTTGTTTTGTTGGTTCTAAAGCCATATTGCTGTTTGTACAGAACATTCTGTTTAGTGATAAAGCTGTCCAGTCTTATACAGATTTTTTTTTTCTAATATTTTTGAGAATTGTCGAAGTAGAGAAATTGGTCTGCAGTTAGAAAAGATGTGTTTGTTGCCCTCCTTGATTGTTGGCAATATAAACCAATCTCTCACAATAGTCATATAGAGACCAAATACCTGACAAGCCTGATACTACATACTAAAAAGCACCATCTACAAGAAAGGATGAGACCTGGTCAAATGCCTCCACCTGTCATGACGTATTAAGTTTTGACAGCTCACGTGCACGATGCCAAACACAGGAAGGAACCACACAGAAGGACTCGTTTGACAATTTTATTAATAGCAAAATCCAAAGCGCACAGCTACGGAAACAGTCACTTGCCAAATGAAAGGACCTGTGGAGAGAAGACGAGAGCCGTGAGCTGAGGAGTGGAGTAAGGGGAAATGGGTGAGCCAAATTGCCACTTACTTGGGAAATCCAGAGGGGACCGGCAGGACCCAGCAGGGAATAGATGAACCAGTAGAGTAAGGGGGGGAAGGTGAGCTGATGGTGCCTGACAGGGTGGATGAGATCACTGACAGTGTGGTGAGGCAGGAGAGCGGGTGCAGTCCCGGTGACACACCTACATGGTGGCAGCAACCTGAGGAAGAGAGGAAAATAAAGATTAACGACATGTTAACGTTTAAACTTGTAAATTAGCTTGCCTAAACACAGGCAGTATACCCAGACAAGCCAGCGTTGACTGCACGGAGGAGACCTCCTTAAGTACGCTGGCTGATGAGCGGGCGCAGGTGTGTCTTCTGCCTCAGGTGCAGTGATGAGTTAGAGAAGGTGAAGCCGGAGGGGAGGGGTGCGCTCCCGCCGCCCATGACACCACCAAGTCAACATAACATGTGTGGACTGGTTGGACAAACTCCTGTGAACCCTCGAGAACCATTGAGAGGGTACAGAGTGGGTGCATTGTTTCATGACCTGGATGTAAACCATATTGCTCCTCCTGAATCTGAGGATCAACCAATAGCTGGACTCTCCTCTTCAGTCATAGGCATAGACCTTCCTAGTGAGGCTGAGGAGTGTGATCACACTAAAGTTGGAACACACTTTCCACTACCCTCCATCTTATAATGGGAAACCAACACCCAAGTTTGTCATGTCAGGTGCACTGTCCCCAGCCTCCGTGCAGGACAGGACAACAACATCCAGAGCCTTGATCTTCTTCAGGCAAATCTCATCCACCTCCAAGGCCCTGCCACTGACAAAGTTTTCTAACTTCAGCATCCTTAGCTTTAGTGATGGGTGAGTCACCCCCCTCGTCCTCAGGCTCTGCTTCCTTTATGGAAGGTGAGTCAGTGGGTTTCAGGAGATTCTCTAAGTACTCTTTCCACCACCTGACACTGTCCCCAGTTAAGATCAGCAACACCCCATCTGTACTGTACACATTGTGGACAGGAAGCTGCTTTCCCTTCTTGAGTTGCTGGAAAGTTTACCAGAATAATTTTGGTGCTAATGGAGTAATCCCCCTGTATTATACCTGCAATATAGAATGAGCTTCAGGTGCAGGTGTGTTTTTTAGTAGAAACACAATTTGATATATGTAGAAATTAATTAAAACTGTTTTGTTGATGAATTAAAATGTTTCAGATCATAGTTTCATACCAGTCTTCTTTTTGCCATCATTATTCAAAAGTTTTATATTTTTGTGTCAGTACTCATATAAATTAGGGAGGTGTTATGGACTCGAGAACATAATTCAGCGCAATGTGTATTCTGTGTTTCTAAGCAGGAAGTTATGTATAGATGTGCAATACTCCTATTCTACTGAAGCTCTCTTCTGGGCAGCTAAGCGGGATTGTAATTTTGTGAGAAAAAGCAGAGTTATAGTAGCTGTTGATGTAGCTGAATTGTTGCTTGTTGAATTAATAAATGACATGCATGCTTCTATGATCAACAAGGAGAAACTGGTAGCCTCTTTATTCCTGCAGTTTCTACATAGGTGACCCCAATGTTGATCTGCTGGATGCACCTACAGACAGTTGACACACGTGGTTGTGTAGATTAGATTAGATTAGATTAGATTAGATTAGATTAGATTAGATTAGATTAGATTAGATTAGATGAACTTTATTGTCCCACAAGAGGAAATTTGTCTTGGGTTTATCACCCATGCTGCAACCACACAATCCACACATACACGATGAATGTAGTACATAAGATCCTTCATAAAGAAAATATAGATGAAATAAAACACAATAAATAATACAGTAACATCTAAACATCTAAAAGCCAGATCTAAAATCCATTTACATCTAAAAAAACAAAATACATACATAAATAAATATATTTCAGCAGTCATTAAGAGCAGGAATTATGTGTCCCTGGTCTATCCATTTAAGTTTAGAAGTTTTACTGACATTGGGATAAATGAGTTCTTATATCTATTGAACCTGCCCTTGGGGACTCTGTATCTCCTCCCTGATGAAAGCAGCTCGTATTCATTGTTTAGTACATGACTCATGCCACTGATTATTTTTTGGGCTTGTCTACAGGCTGCCTGTTCATATATGGTCTGCATGGATACATACTCTTTAACTCAAATGATTTTCCATGCAGTATGAATTAAATGCAGCACTCTGTTCTTTAGCTTCACAGACAGGTTGCCAAACCAAGCTGTGATGCTGTATCTAATATAGCTCTCCAAAACAGCCTAAAATATTAACATAATCCTTTTGTCGATTCCATGGATTCTTAATCCACACAAAAAAATGCCGCTGCTGTTGTAGTCTACTACAGAGGTAATCAATATGTACACTCCAGGTTAATGAATTGTCGATACATACTCCCAAATATTTATAGGAACTAACCTGTGTTTTTGTGTGATTGTGGATGACCACAGACCTGTGGCCACCAACTCCCTGAGGGTCAAAAACCATCTCTTTGTTTTATTAGTATTCAAAATGAGATGGTTGTCATCACACCACTTGACAAACCTCTGAATTTCTATAAGATAGTTCAACAGATCATGAGCCTTTTGAAGTGGTGATAAAACAGCAGTGTCATCAGAAAACTTAATAATTCAATTGTGTGGATAAACACTTCTGCACTCATCAGCGTACAAGGTGAACAAGACTGGTGAACTGACACAGCCTTGGGGAGCGCCTGTGCTGAGGGTTCCATTTGCACTGACCCGCTGTTTACGATGAGTTAAAAATGAGTGGTACCATTTAATGATATCAGGATGCACATTAAAATCATTTAACCTCTTAATTAAAAGGTGTGGCTGCAGTGTGTTAATGGCTGAACTAAAATCAATCAATAAAAGACGTGCATATGGGGTTGTTTCCTCCAAATGTTTAAAAACAGAACGAGTTAAGGTTAAAATGGCATCCTCTGTTCTTCTATTATTTTTATAAGCAAACTGCAGAGGATCCAAGAGTCCTCCAATATCAGTTTTAAGAATGTCAATGACAATCTTCTCAAGGCACTTCATTACCAGTGAGGTCAGTGTAACAGGACAGTAGTCATTATTCTCTTTACAGCTTGTTTTGTTTTTTTTTTGTTACAGGGTTTATAATAGAGCTTTTCCAAATTACTGGAACCGAACAGTGTAGTCAAAAAGGAGAAATTGTCAGCCTCTTTTTCCTGAAATTTCTACAGATGCATACTGTACATTGATTATTTTTCATATTGATGAAGAGGCAAGTGTTTCAGTTTAAGTATTCACCGATACAGAGTACTGATACCAATATTTGAGAAAATCCAATTTGTGTACATTCTATCTTCTGTATTTCCTTATCTACATTTATTGGTTCATTCCGAGTGACTTTTGTCTGTAGTTGGGATCTATTTTCTTCCTCTGACTTACAACCCCTTTGTGATCATTGTCTGGTGATCAAGGGTTTTGAATTTTAGGCTTTTACCCTCATTGTCATGGCGTGTTAAATTCTAGACAGCTCACGCGCATGATACCAAGCACAGGCTGGAACCACACTGAGGGACACATTTGACAGCTTTTGCTGAATGACAAAATAACAGCACACAGCTATGGAAACAGTCCTTCACCAGAGGAATTGGACCTGTGGAGAGAAGATGAGAGCCATGAGCTGAGGAGTAGAGTAAGGGGGAAAATGAGAGAGCCAAATTGATACTTACTTGGGAAATTCAGGGATGACCGGCAGGACCCAGCGGGAAGATAGACGAACCGGTAGGAGGGGAATGGAGTTGATGGTGCCTGACCAGGGGATGATGATGCTGAAGGACAGTGAGGTGGGGCAGGACAACGCGCGCAGTCCTGGCGACACACCTACACGGTGGCAGCAACCTGGAGAGAAGGAAAAGAAGATGGTTAACGGCGTGTTAACGATCATACAAATGTATCAGCAAGTCTGAACACGGGCAGTATACCCAGACGAGCCAGCACTGACTGCGCGGAGGAAGCCTCCTTAAGTATGTTGGCTGATGAGCGGGCGCAGGTGTGTCTTCTGCCTCAGGGGCAGTGATGAGTTGTAGAAGGTGAAACCGGAGGGGAGGGGCACGCTCCTGCTGCCCATGACAGGGCCCCCCCTTCTAGGGACGCCTCCTGGCGGACCGGAGGGCTTGTCTGGGTGGGCACGGTGGAAAGCCCAGAGCATCTCCTTGTCCAATACCCGGGACAAGGGCGTCCAGGATTGTTCCTCTGGCCCATAACCCTCCCAATCAATGAGGTATTGCAGGCCCTGACCCCTGCGACGGACATCCAAGATGTGCCAAACCGTGTGGGCGGGATGGTCATCGATGATGCGGGGAGGATGAGGAGGCTCGGGGGGGGGGGGCGTGCACAGAGGACTGGTCGAGACGGCCTTTATGCGACTGACGTGAAAGGTGGGGTTCACCCGCAGAGTCGCGGGAAGCCGGAGCCGGACCGACGCATTGTTGACCACCCGGACAATGGAGAACGGCCCAAAGAAGCAGGGGGACAGCTTCTTGGCATTGTTCTTCAGAGGAATCTGTCTAGCCGCCAGCCAGACCAGCTGTCCCACAGCGTACTTGGGGGCCGGGACCCACCTCTGATCGGCGGCGGCCCGGGTGCGTTCAGTGGTGTGGACCAGAGCGGCCCGAGTAGCTCTCCAGATATGTCGGCAGCGCCGAGCTTGGGCCTCCACGGATGGCACCGAAACCTCCCCTCTCAGCCAAGGGAAGGGGGGTGGGTGGGCGTGTACCCCAATGACACCTCAAAGGGGGTCAATCCGGTGGCGGAGGACACCGCAGAGTTCATCGAGTATTCCACCCAGGTCAGATGTGTGCTCCAGGAAGAGGGATTGTCGGCTGCTATGCACTGCAAGACAGCCTCCAGGGACTGGTTGGCACGCTCAGCCTGCCCGTTACTTTGGGGATGATTTCCAGAGGAGAGGCTCGCCATTGTCCCTAGCATCGGGCAAAAGGCCTTCCAGACCTGGGAAGTGAATTGTGGACCCCGGTCAGACACAATGTCCAAAGGGATGCCATGGATCCGGATCACATGGTCCGTGAAGATGGCTGCTGTCTCCAGGGCTGACGGGAGCTTGGGGAGGGCCATCAGATGGACCGCCTTGGAAAACTGATCCACAACCGTCAGAATGACCATCTTGTCATGGGAGGAGGGTAACCTGTTAACAAAGTCCACGGCGATGTGGGACCATGGCTGGCCAGGGATGGAAAGAGGATGAAGAAGTCCTGATGGGGGGAGGAGTCAGTCTTCCCCCGAACACATGTCTGACAGGCTCTGACTTACTCCTGAACATCCAGCTGCAGCGCTGGCCACCAGAACGCCCGCTTGATGAAATCCATAGTCAGGGCGATGCCAGGATGGCAGGCAAAGCAGCTAGTATGGCCCCACTGGATGACATCACTGCGGAGGGCAACCGGAACATACAGACGGTTCCAGGGGCACCCTACCGGCACAGGCTCCTGGGACTGGGCCTGGCGGACCCTCCGCTTGATGTCCCAAATAAGGGCCCCGATAATACGTGCTGGTGACACGACGGTTTGGGGGGAGAGGGAGGCTACGTCCCTGGAGTTAAACTGGCGCGAGACCGCGTCCGGTTTGGTATTCCGGGTGCCAGGCCAGTATGTGATAGTCAAGTTAAATCTCTGGAAGAATAACGACTAGCGAGCCTGCCTGGCATTCAGTCGGCGGGCTGACCGCAAGTACTCAAGGTTCTTGTGGTCGGTCCACACGACGATGGGGTGAACAGCACCCTCAAGCCAGTGTCTCCACTCCTCAAGTGCCAACTTAATTGCCAGCAGCTCGCTGTCCCCTACTTTATAATTCCTCTCAGCTGGCGAAAGCCGCCGGGAGAAATATGCTCACGGGTGGAGCTTCTGATTGGGGGGCGTGCGCTGTGACAGCACAGCGCCAACCCCCGAATCAGACGCATCCATCTCGAGGACAAATGGGAGCTGCGTGTCGACCTGGGCCAAGATTGGATTGTCTGTGAACTGGCACTTTAATTTATTAAACACATGCTCAGCTGCCTCAGTCCACCGAAAGGGGACTTTAACCCAGGTCAGCTGTGTTAAAGGCAATGCGATCCCACTATAGTTCCGGATGAACCTGCGATAAAAATTTGCAAACCCGAGGAAGCGTTGAAGCTCCCTACAGGAGTGGGATGTAGGCCAATCCAACACTGCCTTTATCTTGGCCGGATCGGCAATCAGCTCCCCCTCAGCCACAATGAAGCCTAAGAAGGTGGTTGATGATGGTGAAAACTCACACTTCTCAGCCTTCACGAACAGCTGGTTCTCCAAGAGCCGTTGTAAAACGGCTCTCACATGGACCTCGTGTTCCTCTGGTGAGCAGGAGAAAATCAAAATATCATGAAGGTAGACAAACACGAATTTGTGGAGCATGTCGCGGAGGATGTCATTAATTTACCGCTGGAAGACGGCAGGGGCGTTAGTGAGCCCGAATGGCATCACTAGGTATTCAAGCTGGCCCAGGTGTGTTTTAAAAGCTGTCTTCCATTCGTGACCCTCGCGAATGCAAATCACATGGTACACGTTTCTGAGGTCAAACTTGGTGAAAACCCGTGAGCGCTGAAGGAGCTTGAACGCTGAATTGATTAAAGGCAGAGGGTATTTGTCTTTAATTGTAATGGTGTTGAGCTCCCGGTAGTCGATACACAGGTGCAGTGAGCCATCCTTCTTCCCAACGAAGAAGAACCCGGCCCCGAGTGGAGCCGATGATGGCCAAATGAGGCCGGCGTTCAGCGACTCCTTTATGTACTGCTCCATCGCCTCTCTCTCCAGGCTGGAAATATTATACAGCCGGCTGGATGGCAGCCTCACCCCCAGGATGAGATCTATAGCACAGTCGTAAGAGTGATGAGGTGGTAGCAACAACGCTCTCGACTTGCTAAAGACCTCGTCCAAATCGTGATAAGCCCGAGGGACGAGGCTGAGGTCCGACGGCTCAGCCCGGGAGGGAGAAATGGAGTGCGACGGAGAGCAGTCAGCTGAACACATGCAATTGGCCATATAAAAAGGGCTCCAGGCAGAGATGGTATTCTGAGCCCAATTGATCGTGGGGATTGATCTGTCCCCACGAGTGGGGATGTTTCTGGAGTCACGGATAACCTAGGACCACCAGAGAAGATGATAGGGGAAGGACCAGGAGTGCTAGTTCCTCCCGGTGGTTCCCGGAAAGAAGGATGGGAATAGGCACCGTGCTTAGGGTAACCACCGCGAGCTCGCTGGCAGAGGTGGCAGTGACTCGCTGCCTGTGGGGCAATTTGCATGTGGGAATACCCACCTGCTCCACAAGAGCAGCTGAAACGAAATTACCCTTGGATCCCGAATCAATCAGCGCCTCAACCATCCTCTCGACCCCCAGCAACTACACGAGGGCCGAAATACACAGTTTACCGGGGGGAGAAGAATAAGTCCTGCCCGCCAGACCCCCCGCGGTTACTGACGGGCCGTATCTTTTGGCCACTGGCAGCACTCGTCCAGACTGTGGTCGAGCAAACCACAGTACATGCACGTGCCAGCCCTTCGCCTCTGTCGACGCTCCTCGGCAGTAAGACTCCGAGAGACCTCCATTGGCTCGGGCAAAGTCCTGGCGCCGCTGGTCTCAGCAACCGCAGCGGGCACACGCTCCCTCGCGCGCTCACGGTGTAGATTTGTCTAGCCCAACAGCCGGATCTATCAGGTCGTCGAGCGTCTCCGGGACAGGATGGACCACCAATCCATCATGGAGTTGGTCGTTCAAGCCGTGGAGGAATGCGTTGTGTAGAGCAGTCTTGTTCCACCCCAACTCGGACGCCACAACCCGGAACTCCACTGAGTACTTGGCCACCGACCGGGTATCCTGGTGGAGCGTCATCAGGCGGCTCATAACATTGCCCTGACGCTCAGTCCAACCAAACACACTAGAGAATGCAGCCACCAATTGGTCAAACGAATATCGGCGCCCCTCAGGGTTGTCTAGAGTGGCCTGGGCCCACTCCAGGGCTCTATCCCTGAGCAACAGGATAAAAAGTTGTACTTTGGGTACGTCCCCCGGATACTCCTCTCCAGCCTGCTCCAAATACATATGAAGTTGGAGGAGAAAAGGTTTACATCTCCCCACCTCCCCCAAGTACAGGGAGGGCAAAGGAATGGAATAAGTATGGTGCGTAGCGTGCATAGCAGGCTGGGGGGGGGGGGGGACGACCGCGGGATGTGCTGTGGACCATAAAGTGGCCATGTTGGAAACCTGTTGCGTCAGCGCAGCAAGCTGCCGCTCGGTCACCACTAGGTGATCCATAGCCGACTGCTCCTGCAGTGAGGCACCGGCTGAGCTACCTCCCTGGCTGGCTCATTTTGTCATGGCGTGTTAAATTCTAGACAGCTCACGTGCACAGTACCAAGCACAGAATGAAACCACACTGAGGGGCACATTTGACAGCTTTTATTGAATGACAAAACAACAGCACACAGCTATGGAAACAGTCCCTCGCCAGAGGAATTGGACCTGTGGAGAGAAGACGAGAGCCGTGAGCTGAGGAGTAGAGTAAGGGGGAAAATGGGTGAGCCAAATTGCCGCTTACTTGGGAAATCCAGGGATGACTGGCAGGTCCCAGTGGGAAGATAGACGAACCGGTAGGGTAGGAGGGGAATAGAGCTTATGGTGCCTGACTGGGGGATGATGGTGCTGAAGGACAGTGAGGTGGGGCAGGAGAGCGCGCGCAGTCCCGGCGACACACCTACATGATGGCAGCAACCTGGAGAGAAAGGAAAGAGGATGGTTAACGGAGTGTTAACGATCATACAAATGTATCAGCAAGTCCGAACACGGGCAGTATACCCAGACAAGCCAGTGTTGACTGCGCGGAGGAAGCCTCCTTAAGTACGCTGGCTGATGAGCGGGCACAGGTGTCTCTTCTGCCTCAGGTGCAGTGATGAGTTGTAGAAGGTGAGACCGGAGGGGAGGGGCACGCTCCCGCTGCACATGACACTCATTGTCCCATGTGTTGCTTTTAAGGCATCTTCCTTGGAGATGATTGCAGATTGTGTTACTATATATAAAGTACTGTACTGCACATTGTCATTCAGTGTATTTCTTCTTCTTTCTGCTGCTCCCTTTAGGGGTCGCCACAGTGGATCATCTGCCTCAGTCTCACCCTATCCCTTGCATCTTCCGTTGTAACATCAACCCTCTCCATGTCATTCAATGCATCCATGAATCTTCTCTGTGGTCTTCCTCTACTCATCTACCTACACTACCTCTGTTCTTTGCATCGTCACCTTTACACCTGCCTCCCTCTAATTCACACTCATGTATTCTGTCTTGCTTCTACTGACTTTCATTCCTCTTCTCATGACCATACCGCCACCTCTCAAGGTTCTCTTCCACCTGGTCCCTACTCTCACTACAGATCACGGTGTCATTTGATCATTTGCAAACATCATGGTCCACAGACTCCTGTCTGACCTTCTCTGTCAGCCTGTCTGTCACCATAGCAAATAAGAAGGGGCTCAGAGCTGATCCCTGATGTAACCTCACCCCCACCTTCAATCCATCTGTCACTCCTACAGCACACCTCACCACCATCTCACTGCTCTCATACATGTCCTGCACCACCCTCATATACTTCTCTGTCACTCCTGAATTTCTCATACAGTACCACACTTCTCTTGGCACCCTATCATATGCTTTCTCTAGATCCACAAAGACACAGTGCAACTCCTTGTGACCTTCTCTATACTTCTCCATTAGCACTCTTAGAGCAAACATTGCATCTGTAGTACTCTTTCTTGGCATGAAACAGTACTGCTGCTCCCTGATTGTCACCTCTTCTCTTAACCTGGCTTCAACAACCCTTTCCCATATCTTCATAGTGCGGCTGATGAACTTTATGCCTCTGTAGTTACTACTCTGAGCATCACTCTTGTGCTATTGGTACCAAAATCAATTCTTCTCCACTCCTCAGGCATCCTCTCACTCTCCAAGATTGTGTTAAACAATCTTGTTAAAAAGTCCACTGCCACTTTCCTTCATCCATCCTCCTCTCTCTCATTGTTTTCCTTTATCAGCTCTTCAAAGTAATCCTTCCATCTTCTCAACACACTCTTGTCACTTGTAAGTACATTACCATTTCTGTCCTTAACCTAACTTGCTGAACATCCTTTCCAGCTCGATCTCTTTGTCTAACCAATCAATACAAGTCCTTTTCTCCTTCCTTAGTGTCCAGCCTATCATACAACTTACTATATGCCTTTTCCTTAGCCTTTGCCACCTTTTTATTTGCCATCTACCTAGATTCCAAATACTCCTGTCTACTTTCTTCATCTCCCTGACTATCCCACTTTTACTTTGCATCCTCTTTTTTTGAATACTTTCCTGTACCTCCTCATTCCACCACCAAGTCTCCTTGTCTTCCTTCCTCTGTCCACTGGATACACCACATACCTTTCTACCCATTTCCCTCAGTACTTTTGCTGTACTTTCCCAGTCATCTGGTAATTCTTCCCTACCACCCAGAGCCTGTATCAACTCCTTCCTAAACTCTGTGCCACCTCCTTCCTTCTGTAACTTCCCCCACCAAATCTTTAGCTCTGCCTTCACTCTCTCTTTTTTCTTTCCAAAGTCATCATATAGACTACCATCCAATGCTGTCTGCATTCTCCCCTGCCACCACCTTGCAGTCTATTTCCTCATGATCCGGATGTTTGATTTGGCAAAGGTTTTACGCCGGATGCCCTTCCTGATAGAACGCCCCCCTCCTGCCCCCAGTTACCCAAACTTGGGACCGGCACAAGCAGTACACTGGCTTGTGTACTCCCTGTGGCTGGGTTACTCAAGATTAATATTCCTCTTCAAATTTATCCTCAGAAGACTTAAGCCCATTTTCCAAAAACATTGAAGATGCCCTCCAACATTGCAGGCAGTAAAAGGAGGGGACAACAAAGATGTAAAACTGCAATATTGCTACACCAGAGAGCCTGCACCTAGATATATCCCTCCTCTTACTCCTCCTCCTCTTCTCTGGTGGTTACACATACACATAGCCCCTTCTTCTGTGCTGCACACTTTCTGCAGCTGTTCATAGATTCGTTTTACTGCAGTGTGGTGCACAAGGACATCTAAGGGCTGAACAAGAGAACTACAGAATTCCAAAATGCTGCAGTCTCCCCTCCTCTCTGCTTTTTTGTACCTTTAGCTGCCTCTATGCCCCTGATGACCCCTTCTGCATCTTTCCAAGAGAAAAAGTGCAATAAAATGAGACAAAAAACAAGCACCTTTTAATTATCAAACCAGAAGAGGGAAAATGAGAGAAAGTAACTATTTAGTAATTAACTGATCCTCGCCTGTCAAAAAATTTTTTTAAATCAATTTTGTGTCTTTCCTAAAAACTTAATGTTTTAGAAGTCTATGCATCAAAAAAGAAAAATGTTATTACTAGAAATCAAAAAACACAAAAAGATGGTCTCTGTTAAGGTATTGTGTGGAACTTTATGAAACTCAAAATTTAGTGGCACCTACTGGATGCTTTGTGAACTGCGGCTCCATTCACTCCATTGATTTCAGAGGACTGCAGGTCAGATTCTCTGTGACAGCACCTGATGAGGGCTGACAATGAATGGAATAAACGTATGGGGGGAGGGGACGTTCCATATAGCACCTTTTATCCCCTTAGCATTCCAGCCAATGTGAAACGTTCTATGGGTGGAACACCGGAATATGAAGAGGTTAAATGCGTGACCTTATGGGGGCCTGGGTATTGTGTGCTCAGCTATTGTTACCAAAATCTTCTGCTATAGACACCTTTAGTCATTATGGGCACTGCAACCCCAGTCATTCCAGGTCTAAGAAGGACTGTAGGAAGGTCTCCATACAGTCAATGGCCAGAAGCTTCCAGTGGCAGACAAGCTTGTTTAACTTAACAGTACTCCGTTGCATAATGCCACCATTGGATGAGGAGATCTCTTACAGAATAGCCAGCGCTAGTGCAGCCTTTGGCAGTCTCAAGGACAGAGTTTTGGAGCAGAGGGGAATCAGCCTGCAGACTAACCTCAAGGTGTACCATGTCTTTGTCCTCCCCTGTACACCTCTGAAACTTCGATTGTATACAGTTGGCATGCCAAGAAGCTAAATTTCTGAAACTTGCTACACATCAAATGGCAGAACAGTCTAAGATACCGAAGTGCTAAGTAGAAGGTTGTGAGAGAACACATTTATGCTGAAGTGCTCTCAGCTCGGATGGGCAGGACATGTGTGCTGCATGTCCGACGAGTGAATGCCAAAGAGACTCATGTATAGTGTGAGCTGAAGGAAGACAAGTGCTCCCAGAGAGGGCAATGCAAATGGTACAAGGACTCTATGAAGGCCTCACTGAATTGTTGCAACATCAACCATGGTTCCTGGAAGGAAGCAGTACAAGACTGCTCCTTCTAGCAGGCCTCAGTGACCTCTGAAATATCGGACTTTGAAGCAAGGGGAGTAGTGGAGGGGGAGCAGAAACTCCAGCAGAGGAAAATCAGTGTGTGTGTGTGTCCTCTCAGCCCAGCTCACCACCGGTAATCTTGTGTCCACACTGCAACAGACATTTTAGAGTGAGGACTGGATTGATCAGCCATCTTCGCACACACAACCTCCAAAGAGATCAGAAGTCATGGTCATCATGATGATCAACAACCTTTTATGATCAATAGGTGAACTTTAGTTGGTACGCCTGCAAATGCCAAATTTTCTCCATCTGTAGATGAAAAAAAGATGATCCATCTGTGTGTCTAAACAGTGGTTATACTGAAATAAATAGAGGCAGTGCGTGATTTGGTCTATGATTAAATCCATGATGTCTTTGTTTTGTCCATCTTAATTAATAGCCGTTGCTCTTCTGTCCATGGTCTCTATTACAGTGTTAGTCCATCAAACCACCATGAACAGCTCAATACCTCTCCACTGTCATCGCCCCATCCATAAATCATTGCCTCTTTTGCTCATCCCTTGTTAATAGCTAATTATTAAAACTAGCCTTTCCCTCTAATTGTCTACCGTTTATAGGACCACAAGAAACACCAGGGAGCGAGAAAGGGCAGAAGAGAGACAGCGAGGCAGACAGGAAGGAGGAGTGGGGAGGTAGCGGTGTATGGGTATAATTATGTTTAACCAAATCACACATGAACTTGATAGAGATTATTATTAGCACTCAAAATGTAGGGAAGTGACAGGATGGAGGGGGCGTTTATTTCTGTTCAAAGTGTGGAAAAGCAGAGGAGAGTGATGCTGTAACTGAGATTTGAACAGATTTCATCTGTAGGCTACATACAATCTTTTTAATTTTGTATAAACGCTAAAGCTTTTTCCCCAAAATTGCCTAAACTGCCCTACATATTTGACAGAAAAAACTACAATGCTGTATAGTAAGCTTTAGGCCATGTCGTGTTTTAAAATGTACATATTTGAACATTGTAAATAATTGCATTTACTGACTCCCATGCGGATATGCATCTTAAGTTCTGAATTTAAAGGATAAGATAGAGACAACATTGGTTGGTAGAGACAAACATCAGCACACATCATTGACTTTTCTGCAGTCTCAGTTCTTTGGTGATTACGAGCCAGATACAGCATATCAAGAGAGGACTCTTGTGGCATGAGCTTAATATAAGGGACGAAATGAGACATCAACCTAGTTATACTATTGGCTGTGACATCCTTACCGGCCACTGTAGTTCTCATCATCCAACTGCCCAGATAGAATAGAATAGAATAGAATAGAATAGAATAGAATAGGCTTTACTGTCATTGTACAGTTTACAGCACAACAAAATTGTGGGTGCTCCACCAGGCTACTGTGCAATAAAGTAAGAGAGAAGAATTTGAATAAAACACAGTTACAGAACACATGATTAGCCATACAACTGAAATAAAAATAAAAGTAAAAATAAAAATAGCCCATAGGCATATACACAGGTATGGTAGTGGCTTCACGGGTGGAACTATGTACTAAGTGCAGAGCGCAGAACACATAATTGAGCAAAATGGCAGATGTAAATATTATGATTGTTTTGTACCCATGAACATTTTAAAAGTATTTCTGAACACTTTTAAGGTCAAAACGTGTTTTTGGTTCTAGGCCGTTTCCCTCAGCGCTT
The DNA here is from genome assembly GCA_020510985.1 of Pholidichthys leucotaenia. Lineage (NCBI taxonomy): Eukaryota > Metazoa > Chordata > Actinopteri > Cichliformes > Pholidichthyidae > Pholidichthys > Pholidichthys leucotaenia. Next base: position 414,224,230 of record CM035838.1, read on the forward strand.
AGGGACTGAGGGCATTAATTGTTGAAGCTTTGTAGGTGGAATTCTTTCCCATTCTCGCTTCATGTACAACTTCAGTTGCTCAACAGTCGGGGCTCTTCATTGGCGTATTTTGTACTTTATAATGTCCTACACATTGTCCAAGGGGAGACAGGTCTGAACTGCAGGCAGGCCAGTCTAGTACCAGCACTCTTGTATGTGGCTTTGCATTGTCTTGCAGAAATAAGCAGGATCGTCCATGAAAATAACATTGCTTGGATGGCAGCATATGTTGCTCCAAAACCTGTATGTACCATTCACCATTAATGTTGTCTTCACTGATGTGCAATTTACCCATGCCATGGGCAGTAACAAAGCCCCATACCATCACAGATGCTGGCTTTTGAACTTTTTTTTTATTTCAAACATCAAATATTTAATTAATATCCCTTACAGAGACTTGGTTAGGTCAAGAGGATTATGTTGGTTTGAATGAATCAGCTCCCTCTGGTTATTTAAACTGTCAAAATCCCAGAAGTTCTGGTCATGGAGGAGGAGTAGCAACAATTTACCATTCCAAATTACTAGTTAATGTAAAGCAAAAAAACACGTTATAATTCCTTTGAGGGCCTGGTCCTCAGTATTGGGCATTTTAGCAATTTTAGGTTAAACCCAATTTTATTTGCCATAGTTTATCATCCTCCATCAACCTACTCAGAGTTTTTATCTGAATTTGCTGAATTCTTAGCTGATTTAGTGCTGAAATCAGATAGAATAATTATAGTAGGGGACTTTTATATACATGTAGATGTAGATAGTGATTGCCTTAATTTGGCATTTAATTCAATATTAGACTCAATGGGGTTTTCTCAGAAAGTAGGAAATTCTACCCATTATCTCCACCATACGTTGGACCTTGTTCTGACATATGGCATAGAAATAGAAAATCTGGTAGTGTCTCCTCATAACCCTGTACTGTCAGACCATTGTCTGTTAACCTTTGATTTTACTATTTCTGACTATTTGGCTCCTAAGGAAAAATATTACTAAAGTAGATGCTTCTCAGATGATGTTGTTACCAAATTTATGCAGATTGTTTCCTCTATCCCATGTGTCAATGTGACAGAGATCATCCTGCACAGTTCGCCCCACACGGGACACGAACCCGCGACCTCTCAGTCAACTAACAGCTCGAGCATGGGAGACACAGCACGATCGCGCTGAGCTAAAGGTCCGACCGATAGCTCAGCGCTACCGATACTGTATGAGGCTTTGGGAGGGAGGTTTTTACTAACGTTCTACGCCGAACAGCACTAGTTGGCATCCGTTACACTCTCCCCCCTAAACCTCACTCCCATGCCGGGTTCACGGCACCAGTGTGACAGAGATCATCCTGCACAGTTCGCCCCACACGGGACACGAACCCGCGACCTCTCAGTCAACTAACAGTTCGAGCATGGGAGACACAGCACGATCGCGCTGAGCTAAAGGTCCGACCGATAGCTCAGCGCTACCGATACTGTATGAGGCTTTGGGAGGGAGGTTTTTACTAACGTTCTATGCCGAACAGCACTAGTTGGCATCCGTTACATCAACACAACGGAAATAAGCTATAGACAGCTTTCTCCTTCTGTAATTGATAGCATGGTAGATAGTGTTACAGCTTCTATACATCAGACTCTAGACTTGGTGGCCCCTTTAAAAAAGAAAAAGTCTAATTAGAGATTTCTAAATTCTTGGTTCAACACAGAAACTCGTAGCTTGAAATAGAAGACTCATCAATTAGAAAGAAAGTGGCGCTCCACTAATTTAGATGAAATCTATTTAGCTTGGAGAAATCATCTTTTAATTTATAAAAAATCTCTGAGAAAAGCTAGAACGAGTTATTATTCTGCAATAATAGAAGAGAACAAGAATAATCCAAGGTTTCTTTTCAGCACTGTAGCCAGGCTGACAAAGATTCAGGACTCTGCCAATCCTAGCATTCCCTTAGAGCTTACTAGTCAGGACTTTATGAACTTTTTCAATAATAAAATTTCATCTATCAGAGATAAAAAATCAGTCAGATTCTTTCCACCGTTAACTTAAATACAGTAACTGCTACAACTCCTTCAATTGATATCGGTTTGGATGAGTTTACTCCAATTGACCTTTTAGACTTAGACAAAATAGTTTCCTCATCCAAGCCTTCAGCTTGTCTTTGACATAATTACAGACCCAGGGGACAAAACACAGACTCGAGTGAAATACAATTATCCTTTTATTGCTAACCGTGTCTGTGTGTGAGTGCGTGTATGTACAGTGTATGTTGTGTGCAGTGCAGGACTCGTGCTGGGGAAAGAGCAGGATGCCACTCAGCCTGGCAACCCTATAACGACAAAGCAGAGATGTTAGCTCAGTCCTCTGGCAAAGAGTGTGATAGTAGTGGCAGCTTACTTTGCAGGTGGTCGTGGTTGAGCTCAGGTTGGCCTTGAGGGCTGCAGCCAGGGAGACAGCGTCTGACTCTGTGTGGGGAAGAGAGCGTGAAGCCCTGTAGCGGTGATGGAGGCTGGACCGCCTCCGGAAAGAGAGGAATCCGCCACCGGGGAGATCCACCTGTGCACAGGGGAAGACGACTGACAAAGGTGACTCAATTGTTTAGCTTACATGAAGCGAGGAGAAGGTCTGGAATTCAGACGATAAGCCAGGACATGGCTGTTGACGCGAGACATGTCTATGGAGATTGACAGACGGCTCTGTGCCGAGTCCTGGGCAGGCCTGGCTTTAAAGCCCGCTGGCAATTGGCAGCAGGTGTGTGTGCAGCTGTGGTTGATGATGGCCCCAAGGGAGCCATGACAGTACTCCCCCCCCACCCCCGAGAGGTGCCTCCTGGCAACTGACCCAGCCTACCTGGGTGCATCTGGTGGAAGTCCCTGATGAGCTGCTTATCGAGCACGAATGACGAACGTACCCAGGACCTCCACTCGGGGCCATACCCCTCCCAGTCCACCAAGTACTGCAGGCCGCGACCCCAGCGGCTAACGTCCAGGATGGTATTGACACTCCAAGCCGGGTCGTCATCTATCACTACTGGTGCAGGTGGAGTCTTGGGAGGAGGGCAGAGAGGGCTGGAGCAGACAGGCTTCACCTGGGAGACATGAGATGTTGGACAGATGCAAAGGGGGGGGGGGGGAGCTAGGCATACAGCCACAGGGTTAACAATGCGTGTGATGGGGAAGGGACCAATGAACCGCTGGGCCAACTTCCACTTCTCAGCCTTCAAATTAATATTCTGTGTCGATAGCCATACCTGTTGACCCACCTGGTACTGGGGAGCCGGTCTCCTGCGCAGTTAGCCGTCTTGGTGTTGCGTTCTGCGGTGTGAAGGAGAGCTCTGTGGGTGGCAATCCAGAGCCGGCGGCAGAAGGCACCGCCACCTCCTTCTCCTCCTCCAGGAACAGTGGGGGGTTGTACCCTAAGGAGGCCTTGAAGGGGGACATGCCGATCGCCGAGGAAACCGTCGAGTTATGGGCATACTCGATCCAGGGGAGGTGGCTACTCCACGATGATAGACTGGAGGTGATGACACAGCGCAGACCGGCCTCCAGCTGCTGATTGGCCCTCTCGCACTGCCCGTTGCTCTGAGGGTGGTATCTGGACGACAGGCTCACAGTTGACCCCAGTGCGTTGCAGAACGCCCTCCAGACCTGGGACACGAATTGGGGCCCACGATCAGAGACAACGTCGGTGGGGATCCTGTGGAGGTATATGACATGCTGCACTAGCAGATCCGCTGTCTCCCGTGCCGTAGGCAGCCCCCGGAGAGGGATGAAGTGGGCAGCCTTAGAAAACCGGTCCACAATGGTGAGGACTGTGGTGAAGTGATTGGAGGGTGGGAGGCCAGTCACAAAATCCAGAGCAATATGGGACTAGGGACGGCTGGGAACCGGCAGTGGGCGAAGGAGCCAGGCCAGCGGAGAAGAGGACGACTTCCCGGTGGCGCATTGAGCGCAGGCACGGACGTAGGTGGTGACATCCTTCCGAAGCCCCGGCCACCAGAACGACCTCTGGAGAAGCTCTACCGTGCGGGACACCCCTGGATGGCATGAAAATTTCGAGGCATGAGCCCACTGAATCACCTCACCCCGAGTCGATGTGGGGACGAACAGCCACTCTGCGGGTCCACCTCCAGGGTCGGGCTCAGCCTCCTGCACCTTCACGACCTTCTCCCTGATGTCCCACAAAAGGGCGCCAACGACACAGGATGCTGGAAGGATGGTCTGTTCATGGTCCTCAGTCACCTCTGCCACGAATTGCCTGGAGAGGGCGTCTGGCTTGACGTTCTTAACCCCGGGGCGATAGGTGATTGTGAAATTAAAGCATCCACCGGGAGTTCAGCCGCTTGGCGGTCCTCAGGTATTCTAAGTTCTTGTGGTCGGTCCATACCACGAAAGGTTGGGCAGCCCCCTCCAACCAGTGGAGCCATTCCTCCAGAGCAAGCTTCACCCACCGCCAACAGCTCCCTGTCGCCGATGTTGTAGTTCCTCTCAGCCGGGGATAGGCGGTGTGAGAAGAAAGCGCAGGGGCGGACCACCCCATCTACTGGAGAGTGCTGGGAGATCACTGCCCCCACCCTTGAATCAGACGTGTCCACCTCGACCAAGCACTGGAGGGACAGATCCACCTGCGTGAGAATGCGGGACGACGAGAACTCCCCCTTGAGGGTGCTGAACGCTGCTGCAGCCTCCTCCGTCCAATGGAAAGCTACCTTGGGCGACGTGAGACGGGTGAAGGGGAGAGCAATCGTGCTGTGCTTGGGCACAAAGTGGCGATAAAAATTGGCGAACCCCAGGAACTGCTGGAGTTGCTTCCTTGATGGGGGGGTGGGGCATTCCATCACCGCCTTGACCTTCACCGGGTCAAGGAGAACCTGGTTATGGGAAATAACGAAACTGAGAAATGAAGTCTTGTTGGTGTGGAACTCACATTTCTCAGCTTTAACAAACAGCTTGTTCTCCAGGAGTCATTGGAGGACCCGTCTCACGTGTACCCGATGCTCATCCAGTGACTGTAAGAAGATGAGGATGTCATCCAAGTAGACGAAGACGAAGGCACCCAGGAAGTCCCGGAGAACGTCGTTTATAAGGCGTTGGAAGATGGCCGGCGCGTTGGTCAACCCAAACGGCATCACGAGACACTCGAAGTGGCTGCTTGGGGTCCGGAATCCCGTCTTCCATTCGTCTCCCTCCTTGATCCACACGAGGTGGTAAGCGTTGCAAAGGTCAAGCTTGGTGAACCAAGAGGCCCCCTGGAGGGAGTCAAAGGCCGTGTCCATGAGAGGCAGGGTGTATTTGTCCTTCACCGTGATGTCATTAAACCCCCTGAAGTCGATACAGGGCTGCAGGGAGCCATCCTTCTTGCCTACGAAGAAGAACTCCACCCCCACCGCCGAAAAAGACGGATGAATAATGCCTAAGCTGAGCGACTCCTTAATATAGGCATCCATCGCCTCCCGCTCCGGAGCTGACAGGCTGTAGAGACGGCTCAACGGCAGCGGGGCACAAGCCTGAAGATTGATGGCACAGTCATAGGGGCGGTGGGGGGGAAGTGACAGCGCCTGTGACTTACTAAATACCACCCCCAGGTCATGGTATTCAGGCAGCACCTTGGACAAATCTGGAGGAGGGGGGGCGTGGGGGGCTAAGGACACCAACGGGGCGCATGCTGCGGACTGCAGACACGCGCTGAGGCAAAATGAGCTCCATGATGTTATACTCCCAGTCCGCCAATCAAACGATGGATTATGGAGTCGGAACCAGGGGTAGCCCAAGATGACAGGGGACGTTGAAGAGGGCAGCACCAACAGGCGTAGGTCCTCCCGATGGTTTCCTGAGATGATCACTGACACTGGGGTGGTCTGTTGAGAGACTGTCACCAGGGGGGTTTTAGACAGGGTGATGAGCTTAAGGGGTGACTGGAGAGCATGGCAGGGAAGCCCTAACCGGGTTGCCAGGTTCCCCGATATGAAGCTCTGCTCAGCCCCCGAGTCAATCAGTGCATGTGTGGCATATTCTGTTTGTTTGTAGATGAATCTAATGGGCACGAGGCACTTAGTGAGGGGGTTAGGCCGAGACGCGTCCGTGAGTCCCCCTACTGCGATGCACGGACCCCCTCTTTTGGCCGAACGGGGAAACTCTCTACCTCATGCTCTTTGCTACCACAGTACATGCACAGCCCTAACTCCCTATGGCGCTGCTTCTCGGCTAAGGAAATTTTGGAGCGCCCGACTACCATATCCTCCTGCCCGTCTAGAGCTTCAGGCAGAGGCAGGGCCAATTGAGATGACTGGGAGGAGCGGAAAAACTGTGCGCCGAAGCAACCAGAAGCTCTTCGCTCGGCTGTCCGCTCCCTCAGCCTATTATCCAAATTAATAGTTAGGGAGATCAGCTCAGTGAGTCTCTCCAGTTTGTCTAACCTGGCTAGCTCATCCTGTAGGCTAGGGCTTAAGCTCCGAACGAAAATACTACAGAGCGAGGCATCCTCCCACCCCACCTCAGTGGCCACCACCCGGAAGTCGACAGCGTAGTCCGCCACGGACCTACCCCCCTGTCGGAGATTTAACAACCGGGTGGTGAGCACACTATCCCGGTCGGAGTGGTCAAACACCTTGTGGAAATTGGCAATGAACCGCTGGTAAGTTAGACTAGCATAGCTAGGCTTAGCAATAACGGCATAGGCCCAAGGTAGCACTCTACCCTCTAGCAGATTAGCCACGTAGCCTATCCTACTATGGTCTGTGGGAAAATCCCCCGGTACCCGCTGGAAAACTGTCTCACACTGCAAGATAAACCCACAGGCCTCACCGAGCTTGCCGCTAAAGTGAGCGGGTGTGGGGACCGGTGTGAGCCTGACTAGCCTGGCTAGGAGGGGAGCTCGCAGAAGCTGACCGACTCCTGGAGGCCGGAGGAAACGTCCGCTGTCCATCCAGACGATCCAACCAGCTGTTAATTTGTGTTAGCTGGCTGAGAATAACGCTTTGTTGGTAAGCTAGCTGCTCCACTCGAGCCTCAAGGTTGTTAAAACGGCGTGCTAGCATGCTGTCCACTGGGTCACTCTGACAGAGCCGTACTGACATAATTATAGACAAAGGGGACAAAGCACAGACTCGAGTGAAGTACAATTATCTTTTTATTGCTAACCGTGTCTGTGTGTGAGTGTGTGTATGTACAGTGTATGTTGTGTGCAGTGCAGAACTCGTGCTGGGGAAAGAGCAGGACGCCGTTCAGCCTGGCAACCCTATAACAACAAAGCAGAGATGTTAGCTCAGTCCTCGGGCAAAGACCGTGATAGTAACAGCAGCTTACTTTGCAGGTGGTCATGGTTGAGCTCAGGTTGGCCTTGAGGGCTTGAAGAGAGCGTGAAGCCCTGTAGTGGTGATGGAGGCTGGACCACCGCCAGGAAGAGAGGAATCCGCCACCGGGGAGATCCACCTGTGCACAGGGGAAGACGACTGACAAAGGTGAGTCAATTGTTTAGCTTACATGAAGCGAGGAGAAGGTCTGGAATTCAGACGATGAGCCAGGACGTGGCTGTTGACGCGAGACATGTCTATGGAGATTGACAGACGGCTCCGTGCCGAGTCCTGGGCAGGCCTGGCTTTAAAGCCCGCTGGCAATTGGCAGCAGGTGTGCGTGCAGCTGTGGTTGATGATTGCCCCAAGGGAGCCATGACAGTCTATTAGACCCTATTCCTACCAGGTTATTTAAAGAAGTCTTCCCATTTATTGGTAGCTTTATTCTTCAAATAACCAATTCTTCATTAACTTTAGGCCATGTACCACAGGCTTTTAAAACTGCTGTAATTAAACCCTTACTCAAAAAGGCAACACTGGATCCAGGAGTTTTAGCTAACTATAGACCAATCTCTAATCTCCCTTTCATTTCAAAAATCTTAGAAAGAGTTGTTGCTACGCAATTATTTGACCACTTGCAGGGAAATGGTTTATTTGAAGAGTTTCAATCTGGGTTTAGAATCCATCATATTACTGAAACAGCCTTAATGAAGGTCACTAATGACCTCCTTATCGCATCTGATAATGGACTTGTGTCTGTACTTGTCCTTTTAGACCTTAGTGCAGCTTTTAATACTCTCTATCTCTGGCATCCTCGTCTCGAAGAGGCGATGGTTAGCACATCAAGGGTTGGAGCAGCGCATGGAATGACTATACAGCCCAATCCTTGAGTGGCAGTCTTTGGAGCAGTTGGCGCAGATGAAGATTGATGGTGCATGCGCTGATGCTGCACGTTCTTTCCTCGACGCACGCTTCGTCACCATCTGGACTCTCGTATCCGCTTCCATCTTGAGAACACCCTCTTTGACACTGTGGCGCCAGGTGGCTCGATCTTTGGCAATAACCTCCCAGTTATTGGTGTTGATCTGCGCACACCGCATGTTGCGTTTACAGACATCTTTAAAACGCAACAGCGGTCGGCCCACATGGCGGACACCCACCCGCAATTCTAACTAACTAACTAACTAACCTGCACTTATATAGCGCTTTTCTAGTCACAAAGACCACTCAAAGCGCTTTCATTAATACTAACCCTCTATTCTAAGGGCCTATAGGAAACAGATATCTAGGGACAATTTAGAACAGCCAATTAACCTAACATGGATGTTTTTGGCATGTGGGAGGAAACCGGAGAAATCCCGGAGTAAACCCACGCAACACGGGGAGAACATGCAAACTCCACACAGATCACTGTTGGTCGGGGGCTGGGATCGAACCCACGATCCCACGATCCCACGATCCCCACAATCCCCCGGCCAAGGGTAAACTGTGCTGCCGCAGTGCTAACCACTGCGCCACCGTGCAGCTCAATTCTCCGTAAAGGATTTCTCTTGGCAGATGGTCAGGCTCCATGCGGTGTACGTGGCCGAGCCACCCGAGTCGTCTCTGGCTGATAAATGCATGGATGCTTGGCAAGTCAGCACGCTCAAGGACCTCGGTGTTGGGGACTCTGTCCTGCCACTTGATGTGCATAAGGCGCTGAAGACAGCGGAGGTGGAACCCATTTAAGATAAGATAAGCCTTTATTAGTCCCACAATGGAGAAATTCCAGGATTGCAACAGCACAGGGATAGCAACACTCAGAGCAACAATCAGAAGGCAAGAAAAAACAAGAGCAGCTAGTATACATATGTACATATTACTATAAATATATATATATATATATATATAGACACACAGTGCGGAGCATTGTGGTTGGTGGATGTGCAGCAGAAAGTCTAAGCTCTCTCTCCGTGGATGCGGCGGGCCAGCTGGATGTCTTTGGGCATGATGGTGACCCTCTTGGCATGGATGGCGCACAGGTTGGTGTCCTCGAAGAGACCCACCAGGTAGGCCTCGCTGGCCTCCTGCAGAGCCATGACGGCGGAGGTCTGGAAGTGCAGATCAGTCTTGAAGTCCTGAGCGATCTCCCTCACCAGGCGCTGGAAGGGCAGCTTACAGATGAGCAGCTCCGTGGATTTCTGGTAGCGACGGATCTCTCTCAGAAATCTCTCTCATTTAACCGCTTCTCCTGCGGTTAAATGAGAGAGGAGAAACAGTACTATAAGGAGAGGAGAAACAGTACTATGCATGTCCATGTGGAAGGAGGAGATGATTGCAAGGAGCTTTGGGGGACAACCAATCTTTCGCAGGATCTGGAAGAACCCGCTTCGACTAACTAAGTCAAAGGCTTTGGTCAGGTCCACAAACGCAAGGAACAATGGCTGCTGCTGCTCTCGACACTTCTCCTGCAGCTGATGGAGGGAGAAGATTATATCCACTGTGGACCTTCCAGCTCTGAAGCCATACTGGGACTCAGGATAGACTTGCAAAGCGAGGCTCTGCAGGCGGAACAGGGTGACCTGGGCGAAGACTTTGCCGACTATGCTCAGAAGAGAGATGCCGCGATAATTGTTGCAGTAACTGCGGTCGCCTTTGTTCTTATATGGCGTGACTATGTTGGCATCTCTCATATCTTGGGGAATGTGACCTTGCTCCCAGCAAAGGCAGAGGAGATCATACAGTGGTTGTAAGATGGCTGTTTTCCTATGTTTCACAACTTCTGGGAGGATACCGTCTTTCCCTGGAGCCTTGCCACAGACGAGGTAGTCTATGGCTTTGCTGAGCTCTTCCAGCATGGGTATTTTGTCAAGCTGTTCCATGACTGGTAGGCCAGGCAAGATGTTGAGGGCAACGTCTGTCACAATGTTCTGGGTCGAGTACAATTCAAGATAATGCTCAACCCAGCGCTGAAGTTGCTTGCTCTTGTCGGTGATGGCTTCGCCTGTCTTGGCTTTGAGCAGTGCTGTTTTGATGGTTGTGGGGCCGATAGCTGTTTTGATGCCCTCATACATTCCTTTGGCATATCCGCAATCGGCAGCTACCTGGATGTTGGTGCACAGGTTCTGCCAGTACTCACTGGCACAACAGTGGGCAATCTGCTGTGCCTTGCTCCTTGCTGCTCGAAGGGCATTGCGTGTGCCAGGGCAAGGGTTCTGCTTGTGAGCCAGCAGTGCTTCTCTTTTGGCCTCTGTGACTGGCTGCATTTCATCCCAGTGAGCTTCAAACCAGTCAGCATTCTTGCGTTCTTTCTTTCTGAATGCGGTCATGGCTGAGTCATAGATGGCGTCGCAAAGGTGGTTACATTTGGCGTCCACGTCACCTGGGATATCGGACTGGAGGTGAGCTTCAAGTTTCCTCTGAAAGCTGTCAGCGAAGGTCTGAGCCTTGATCGGATCGGATCTACCTTAGTGCAGCTTTTGATACTATCGATCATAATATTCTACTTGATAGATTAGAACACTATGTTGGACTTAATGGAACTTCGTTGCAGTGGTTTAGATCTTATTTATCTGATAGGCTGCAGTTTGTTCATGTCAATAATGAGTTTTCTTTCAACTCAAAGCTCAGTCATGGAGTTCCACGGGGATCTGTGCTAGGCCCTACTCTTTTTAGTTTATATATGCTTCCGTTAGGCAACATTATTAGAAAGCACTGTATACATTTTCATTGTTATGCAGATGACACACAATTATACCTGTCAATGAAGCCAGATGATAGAAATCAATTAGCCAAGTTAGATGCCTGTCTTAAGAAAATCAAAGCTTGGATGACCTGTAATTTCCTGCTATTAAATTCAGATAAGACTGAAGTCATTCTTGTTGGTAAAAAAAAAAACCTTAGAAATACCTTTCCAAATCAAACTTTTAGTTTGAATGCAGTTACTCTTTCTCTTAATAACTCTGTGAGGATCCTTGGAGTTATTTTTGATCAAGATCTGTTTTTCAGTTCACATATTAAATTATTTGCTAAGACTGCCTTTTATCATTTGCGTAATATTGCCAAGATTAGGAGCATCTTGTTTCAGAGTGATGCTGAGAAACTGATCCAGGCTTTTGTTAGCTCTAGATTAGATTATTGTAACTCTCTATTGTCAGGTTGTTCTAAAACATCTCTAAAAAGTCTTCAGTTGATCCAAAGTGCTGCAGCAAGAGTTTTAACAGGTACTAGAAAGAGAGATCATATCTCTCCGGTTCTGGCCTCTCTTCATTGGCTTCCCATAGAGTTTAGAATTAAGTTTAAAATCCTTCTTCTCACTTTCAAAGCTCTAAACAATCAGGCCCCTTTTTATTTAAAAGATCTGATATTACCCTATTATCCTAACAGAGCACTACGCTCCCAAAATGCTGGATTACTTGTAATACCTAGAATCTCCAAAAGTACAATGTGGGGCAGAGCCTTCAGTTATCAAGCTCCTCTCCTGTGGAACCAGCTGCCAATCTGAATTTGGGAGTCAGACTTGATCTCTGTTTTCAAGAATAGGGTTAAAACCTTCCTTTTTGATATAGCCTACAATTAGGGAGGGATCATATGTTTCTGAACCCTCCCTTAATTATGCTGCTATTAGGTTTTGACAGCCAGGGGACCTCCAATAATTGCACTGGGCTTCACTCCTTTCTTCACTCTCAATGAATTTTTTTTTTTTTTTTTTTGCTGGTCATTAACATCTGTTTGTTCTCTCCCATAGATTGAGTCCCCATCGTTCTGTTTGATCTCTACATGTCTGTTCTTTTCATCTTCTCTATCCCCTCACCCCCCAGCCAGTCACAGCAGATGACTGCCCCTCCCTGAGCCTGGTTTTGCTGGAGGTTTCTTCCTGTTAAAAGGGAGTATTTCCTCTCCACCATTGCCAAGCGCTTGCTCACAAGGGATTGCCTGATTGATGGGGTCTTTCTGCAATTGTGGGGGTTTCCCCTACAGTTGAAAGTGCTATGAGATGATTGTTGTTGTGAAATGGCACTATATACATAAAGTTGAAATGAATTGAATAATACTAATAACAATCTGGATGACATGATTAGGGACCCAGGAGACAGACGCTGACACGAGTAGATTGTTAGACAATTATTTATTAATTAAAGTGATGAGTGTTGCGTGTGTGAATGAGTGAGTGAGTGAGTGCGATGCTGTCTGGTCACTGGAGCTGAGCGATTCCTGCTGCGAACTGGCAACCCTGGAACACACAAGCACAGGGGATTATTACAGTTCATAAGAACGGGAAGCTGAAGCTTGTGCTGCTTACTTGCAGGCGCCGCAGGGAGAATCTTGCTGGCTCCGTGTCCCGGTGCAGCGTGGTGCGCGTGGTGCCCCACGCTGAGGTGGTGAGGAAGAGCTCCGAGGAGGAGGAGATGGCGTCCCGTTGACAGGGAAGGTAAGTCCGCCGCCAGGGAGGTCCACCTGTGCACAGGGGAGAACACTAGGAAGGGATGAGTGATGTGGTATCTTACGTGACGTGGCTTGGCGTGGCGACTTGGTTCTGACTCTGGCTTGAGGTCGTATCCTAGACGCGTTATCCTGGCTTTTAAAGCCCGTTGATTACCAACAGCCGGTGTGTGCGCAGCTGAGGATGATGACGGCCCAGCGGCCGCCATGACAGTACTCCCCCCTCTAGAGGTGCCTCCAGGCACCTGTCCAATCCTACCTGGATGCGCCCGATGAAAATCGTGGATCAGCTGCTTGTCAAGGATCAATGCTGGGCGAATCCAGGAGCGATGCTCAGGGCCAAAACCATCCCAGTCCACCAAATACTGAAGACCTCGACCCCGCCTGCGGACATCCAAGATGGCAGTCACCCCCCAAGCCGGGTGGCCGTCGATCATCCTCGGGGGGGAAGGAGCCACGGGGGGCGGGCACAGAGGATCGGCGATGTAAGGCTTGACCTGGGAGACGTGAAAGGTAGGTCAGATGCGCATAGAAGAGGGGAGAGCAAGGCGCACAAACACAGGGTTGATAATATGAGAAATTACAAAAGGACCAGTGAAGCGCTTGGTCAGCTTACGCTTTTCTGCCGGCAGATTGATATTCTTAGTGGACAACCAGACCTTCTGACCCACCTTATAGTCTGGGGCAGGCCTCCTGTGGCGGTTGGCCACCTGGACATTACGTTCCGTAGTCCTAAGGAGGGCTCTGCGGGTGATGGTCCAGATTCGCCGACAACGCCTAGCGTGAGCCTGCACCGAAGGGACCGCCACCTCCTTCTCCTCCTCCGGGAACAGTGGTGGATCAAACCCCAGAGATGCCTTAAAAGGGGACATCCCCGTAGCAGAGGACACCGTGGTGTTATGTGCGTACTCGATCCAGGGTAGAAACGTGCTCCAAGAAGAGGAATCAGAATCAGAATCAGAATCAGAAAAAGATTTATTGCCAAGTACATTAACAGATCACTGATAACATACGAGAGAATTTGACTTGACACAGAAAATGAACCTGCATTTCCGTGCCGCGGCGCATCTGAAACGCGCCTGTCAGCAGGAGGGTATAGGTAGCATAAGAAATAGTACAATAGGAAGGAGCAAAAAAATCATTGATTCAGAATACTGGTCACATGATCAATATCATGTGATCAATATTATGATTACAAGGAAAAAAAAAAGCCCTCAATGCACATCAGCGGACCAAGATTTCACAGGACACAAAGAGAGCAGTGAGTGGATCTTATTTGTCAGTTCGTGGATCAATATGAGTGCACTGTTGAAGCAAGTGTTGTATCAGTAAGAACAACAAGGACACTTTGGCAGGAGATGTATTGTCTGGCTACTCGCAATCGTCCTTGCAATTATCCGAGCAGCTGCTGTCCAAGGCCTTGTGCTCAATGTTTTGAAAAAACAGACTGCAGACAATCAGGAGGAATTTTTGTAGGGAAATTGAGCCAAATAGAACTGATCACAGAGAAGGAGCTTTATTTTCTTCTGTAGATTCAGTACTTAATCCTTCATTGCGGGGCGTTGAGTCCGTCGTGGATAGACCTAAGCGTAATCATGATGTAATCCACCTTCCGAGACAGTTCTCCATTTGTCGCTATCAGGGTCTTCTCCAATTTTTCAATTTGATGGATGCACCTCGCCTGGCCAGCATTTTGATAGGTTGTATCCATCTTCAGCAATTTGCGGTACACCAGGACAATCCCAGTTCCAATCAGAACGATCCCGATCACCATTATTACGAAGACATACAAATCTTCAATATCTTCGATAGAGAGATTAGTTAGGCACAAGATCCTCCAATTACTTGTGTCCCGTAAATAGCCCGCTGGAGCCGTCCCTGCAGGGCAGACAGCTTCCCCCGGAGCACTTTTCCTTGTTGAAAAAATAGTGTCAATTGTGTTCAAAGCCCAGCTTATTAATTCCATAATTTCTTTCGACGGTCAGCAGTTAGACGCAGACAGACAACAGCAAGCTGGGATCCAGTAGTTGGGGGGGAAGGAAAAAAAGTCAGAAGCAAGAGAGAAGGAAAAAGGCGTCTGCTCTCTTTGGAGGCGGAAGTGAGAAAGGAAGAGATGACACAGCGAAGCGCAGCCTCCAGCTCCTGATTAGCCCGCTCACACTGACCGTTGCTCTGCGGGTGGTACCCAGAAGAAAGACTAGCCGTGGCCCCCAGCACCGTGCAGAATGCCTTCCAGACCTGGGATACAAACTGTGGTCCTCGATCCGATACGATGTCAGCCGGGATACCATGAAGATGGACCACATACTGCACTAGAAGGTCCGCCATCTCCCGCGCCGAAGGCAGCCCCCGGAGAGGCACAAAATGAGCCGCCTTGGAGAAACGGTCCACTATCGTCAGGACTGATGTAAAATGACCAGAGGGGGGCAGACCTGTTACAAAGTCTAAAGCCACGTGGGACCAGGGGCGAGAGGGAACTGGTAAAGGGTGAAGAAGACCCGCTGGGGGGGAAGATGATGATTTCCCGGTGGCGCGCTGGGCGCAAGCCCAGACATAGTTGTTAACATCCCTCCTCAATCCTGACCACCAGAAGGCTCTTTGGAGAAGATCGATGGTGCGGGCAACTCCCGGATGGCACGCCAGCTTGGACGCGTGACCCCATTGAATAACCTGGCTCCTGACAGAAGGGGGAATGAACAAATGGCCCGGGGGACCCCCACCCGGGTCGGGCTCCGTCTCCTGCGCTCTCCTGACCTTGTCCCGGATCTCCCATGACAGAGCACCCACCACACAAGACGACGGCAGGATAGTCTCCTCCTGCTCCCCGGTGGACTGTGCGTCAAACTGCCTCGAGAGGGTGTCAGGCTTGCCATTCTTTCTCCCCGGCTGGTAAGTGATGGTAAAATTGAACCGGCCGAAAAAAAAGAGACCAGCGGACCTGGCGAGCGTTCAACCGTTTGACCGTCCGGAGATACTCAAGGTTCCTATGATCCGTCCAGACGACGAACGGCTGGGCAGCCCCCTCCAGCCAGTGCCTCCACTCCTCCAGGGCGAGTTTCACGGCCAGCAGCTCCCTGTCACCGATACAGTAATTCCTCTCTGTAGGTATCAGGCGGTGGGAGAAGTAAGCACATGGCCAGATCCTTCCATCCACCGGAGAACGTTGGGAGAGAACCACCCCAACTCCCGAATCCGAGGCATCTACCTCCACCAGGCACTGCAAAGCCGGATCCACCTGGGTCAGGACGCGGGCCGAAGCAAACTCCTCCTTCAACCTCCCGAACGCCGTGGCAGCCTCCTCGCACCAACAAAAAGGAACCTTGGGAGAGGTGAGAGCAGTCAAGGGGCGGGCGATGTTCCCAAAGTTCGGCACGAACCGGCGGTAGAAATTGGCAAAACCCAGGAACCCCTGCAACTGTTTCCTGGACGTGGGCGTGTGCCAATCCACCACCGCCTTGACCTTGGCCGGGTCGGGAAGCACCTGATTGCGGGCAATAATGAAACCAAGAAAAGAGGTCTTGTCAGTGTGAAACTCACATTTCTCAGCTTTGACAAACAGCTGGTTCTCCAGGAGGCGCTGCAGGACCCGTCGCACATGCACCTGGTGCTCCTTCAACGTGCGTGAGAAGATGAGGATGTCATCAAGGTAGACGAACACGAAGGAGTTAAGGAAATCCCGGAGGACGTTGTTAATCAAACGCTGGAAGACGGCCGGAGCGTTGGTTAACCCAAACGGCATCACCAGGTACTCAAAATGGCCGCTTGGGGTCTGGAATGCCATCTTCCACTCGTCGCCCTCCCTGATGCGCACCAGGTGGTACGCGTTACGCAGGTCCAGCTTCGTAAACCAAGACGCCCCCTGGAGGGAGTCAAAAGTCGTGTTCATCAGCGGCAGCGTGTATTTGTCCTTGATGGTGATCTCGTTGAGCCCTCGGAAGTCGATGCAGGGACGCACTGAACCATCCTTCTTTCCAATGAAGAAGAAACCTGCACCCACCGCCGAAGACGAAGGACGAATAATCCCAGAACTAAGGGACTCCTTAATATAAGTGTCCATAGCCTCGCGCTCCGGGGCAGACAGGCTGTATAGATGACTTGCCGGGAGAGGGGCCCCCGCCCTGAGGTTGATCGCACAGTCGTAAGGATGGTGGGGGGGAAGGGACAGCGCCCGTGACTTGCTGAACACCGCTCCCAGATCGTGGTAGACTTCTGGTACCATGGACAGGTCCGGGGGTGGCGTCGAAGGAGAAGGCACCGATACCGAGGGAGCACACGCTGCAGACTGGAGGCAGGCACTCAAACAAAAGGAACTCCACTCGATGATACTTCCAGCTTGCCAATCAAAAGTGGGGTTGTGGAGCCGTAGCCATGGGTACCCCAGGATCACAGGTGAAAAGGAGATGGGTAATACCAAAAAACTAATCTCCTCCCGGTGGTTTCCGGAGACTATCACTGACATGGGAACCGTCTGGTGGGAAACAGAAGTCAGTGACGTCTTGGATAACGTGACGAGATTGACAGGTGGGCAAAGAGGTTGACAGCTGAGGCCCATCTGGGTTGCCTGGTCTCTGGAGATGAAGTTCTGCTCAGCTCCAGAATCAACTAGGGCATGTGTAGTATGTTCCTTGTGTTTGTAAAGTAGCCTAATGGGGACACGGCAACTAGTGAGGGGCTTTTTCTGTTTAATGTCCGTGAATCCCCCTACTGTGATCCACGGACCTCCCATTTTAACCGATTTGGACATTCGGCAACCCCGTGAGACCCATTGCCACAATAAAAACATAGGCCCAGATCCCTGCGGTGCTGTCTCTCAGCCGCTGAAACTCCCGATTGTCCGATAACCATATCATCCTGCTCCGGAAGTTCCTCTGACAAGGACAGAGCGAGGAGAGGTGACCAAGCAGAGTGAGGGCGGGGTTTACTCGAACGGCTAACAGTCCTCCGTTCGGCCGCTCGCTCCCTCAGCCTACTGTCCAAACTAATGGTGAGAGAAATTAATTCCCCTAACCTGTCTGGTTTATCCCATGCCACTAATTCATCCTTCAGCTCCGAACTAAGGCTGCGGAGGAAAATACCACAGCGCGCTGGCTCCCCCCACCCAACCTCAGCGGCTAATACCCGGAAAGCTACGGCGTAATCGGCGGCAGATCTACTGCCCTGCCGAAGGCTTAGCAGCCAATCAGTTAGCACCGCGCCCCGGTCTGTATGATCAAACACCTCCAGAAATTCTGCCACGAACTGCTGGTATGTCAAAAGGGAATAGTTGGGTTTAGCCATAATAGTGTAGGCCCAATCTAATACCCTCCCCTCGAGCAGATTGGAGATGTACCCAATTTTACTTTGATCGGTGGTGAAATCTCCCGGGACGCGGTGAAAGACTGATTCACATTGAAGCAAAAAACCTTGTGCTTCCCCGAGTTTTCCGCTGAAGCGGGCGGGGGTAGGCACGGGAGTGAGACGAGGTAATGATGGCTGGTATGTTTGGCTAGCAGGCGAGGCTAAAGGGGCTGGTGAAGCCCCGGCGGTCGGGGGGAACACCTGGCGTCCTTCCAGGCAATCCAGCCGGCTGTTAACCTGAGTTAACTGGTTCAAAATAACTGTCTGTTGGTGAGCAATCAAATCTACTCGAGCGCTAAGAGTGTTAATACGGCGCACCAGCGCGCTGTCAGCTGGGTCATCTTGACGGAGTTGTACTGACATGATTAGGGACCCAGGAGACAGATGCTGACACGAATAGATTGTTAGACAATTATTTATTAATTAAAGTGATGAGTGTTGCGTGTGTGAATGAGTGAGTGAGTGCGATGCTGTCTGGTCACTGGAGCTGAGCGATTCCGGCTGCGACCTGGCAACCCTGGAACACACAAGCACAGGGGATTATTACAGTTCATAAGAACGGGAAGCTGAAGCTTGTGCTGCTTACTTGCAGGCGCCGCAGAGAGAATCTTGCTGGCTCCGTGTCCCGGTGCAGCGTGGTGCGCGTGGTGCCCTACGCTGAGGTGGTGAGGAAGAGCTCCGAGGAGGAGGAGATGGCGTCCTGTTGACAGGGAAGGTAAGTCCGCCGCCAGGGAGGTCCACCTGTGCACAGGGGAGAACACTAGGAAGGGATGAGTGATGTGGTATCTTACGTGACGTGGCTTGGCGTGGCGACTTGGTTCTGACTCTGGCTTGAGGTCGTATCCTAGATGCGTTGCGAGGCAAAGGCGACAGACGACTCCGTGCAGAGCAGTCTGAGATCCTGGCTTTTAAAGCCCGTTGATTACCAACAGCCGGTGTGTACGCAGCTGAGGATGATGACGGCCCCGCGGCCGCCATGACACTGGAGGACACAATATCAGTGAATTCCTAAACAATTTGAAATGTGGACTCATCAGACCACAGCACACTTTTTCACTTTGCATCAGTCCACCTAAGATGAGCTCAGGCCCAGAGCAACTGGCGGCGTTTCTGGGTGTTGTTGATATATGGCTTTAGCTTTACAGATTTAATTTGCACTTGTAGATGTAGTGATGAACTGTGTTAACTGACAATGGTTTTCCAAAGAATTCCTGTAATAGTCTTTACAGAATGATGTTGGTTGTAATGCAGTGCCACCTGAGGGATTGAAGGTCACAGGCATTCAGTGTTGGTTTTCCGCCTTGCTGTTTTAATGCAGAAATTTCTTCAGATTCTCTGAATCTTTTGATGGACTGTAGATATAGAAATCTTCAACTTCCTTGCAATTGTGCATTAAAAAACATTCTTAAACTGTTGGACTACTTGGCCACACAGTTGTTTATGAAGTAGTGAACCTATCATTTACATTTTATTCAAAGTCACAATTTCATTGGAATTGGGGCTTACATGGTCTGAAAGGCGGATTTATATTTAACCCATAAGAACCCAGACCCCATAATTTTCCTTGAAGAAGAAAGGGGTCTGGGTTCTTATGGGTTAAGTTTAAAAATCCATGTTAACCAAGTTTAAATGTTGAAGAGATGGCATAGAATTGGCATTGTATTCTCTCTAAAAATGATGACTGAACTGCCAACATCAGTCTTTATTTAGTGCTCTGCACCTTTTTAAAATATGAAAATGGACAAAACAGTTTTACAGGAGGGGGAGTATCAAATTCTAAAATAAGCATCATATACAGTGCATCTGGAAAGTATTCACAGTGCTTCACTTTTTCCACATTTCTACATGTTAAAGCCTTATTCCAAAATGGATAAAATTCATATTTCTCTCAAAATTTCTCTCAAAACACAATACCCCATAATCCATCCATCCATCTTCTACCGCTTAATCCTTTTTGGGTCGTATGGAGGCTGGAGTCTATCCCAGCATCTTTTGGGCGAGAGGCAGGGTACAGCCTGGACAGATCGCCAGTCCAATACCCCATAATGAAAACATGGAAAACATTTTGAGATTTTTGCAAATTTATTAAAAATAAAAAACTAAGAAATCACATGTACATAAGTATTCACAGCCTTTGCCATGGAGCTCAGAATTGAGCTCAGGTGCATCCTGTTTCCACTGATCATCCTTGAGATGTTTCTACAGCTTCACTGGAGTCCACCTATGGTAAATTCAGTTGATTGGACATGATTTGGAAAGGTGCACACCTGTCTATATAAGGTCCCACAGTTGACAGTGTATGTCAGAGGACAAACCAAGAATGAAGTCAAAGGAATTGTGTATTGTCTGTAGACCTCCGAGACAGGATTGTCTTGAGGCATAAATCTGGGAAAGGGTACAGAAAAATTTCTGCTGCTTTGAAGGTCCCAGTGACCACAGTGGTCTCCATCATCCATAAATGGAAGATGTTCAGAACCACCAGGACTCTTCCTAGAGCTGGCAGGCTGTCTAAACCGAGAGACTGAGGGAGAAGGGCCTTAGTAAGGGAGGTGACCAAGAACCCAATGGTCACTCTGTCAGAGCTCCAGCATTCCTCTGTGAAGAGAGGAGAATCTTCCAGAAAGACAACCATCTCTGCAGCAATCCACCAATCAGGCCTGTATGGTAGAGTGGCCAGACGGAAGCTACTCCTTAGTAAAAGTCACTTGGCAGTGCACCTGGAGTTTGCCAAAAGGCACCTGAAGGACTCTCAGACCATGAGAAACAAAATTCTTGGGTATGATGAGACAAAGATTGAACTCTGGTGTGAATGCCAGGCGTCATGTTTGAAGGAAACCATGCACCGCTCGTCACCAGGCCAATACCATGCCTACAGTGAAGCAGGGTGGTGACATCATCATGCTGTGGGGATGTGTTTCAGTGGCAGGAACTGGGAGACTAGTAAGGATAGAGGGAAAGATGAATGCAGCAATCTGCAGAGACATCCTGGATGAAAACCTGCTCCAGCGCGCTCTTGACCTCAGACTGGGGCAACAGTTCATCTTTCAACAGGACAACAACCCTGAGCACACAGCCAAGATATCAAAGGAGTGGCTTCAGGACAACTCTGTGAATGTCCTTGAGAGGCCCAGCCAGAGCCCAGACTTGAATCCAATTGAACATCTCTGGAGAGATCTGAAAATGGCTGTGCTCCAACACTTCCCATCCAACCTGATGGAGCTTGAGAGGTGCTGCAAAGAGGAATGGGCCAAAATGCCCACAGATAGGTGTGCCAAGCTTGTGGCATCATATTTAAAAAGACTTGAAGCTGTAATTGCTGCCAAAGGTGCATCAACAAAGTATTGAGCAAAGGCTGTGAATGCTTATGTACATGTGATTGCTTAATTTTTTTTATTTTTAATAAATTTGTAAAAATTTAAAAAAAAAAAAAATTCATTCAAGATTCAAGATTCAAAGATTTTATTTGTCAATTATACTCCACTTACAGGACATACAGGAGAATTGAAATGGTGTTTCTCTCTCTCTTCAGTGGTGTGCATAATACAAAAGGAAAAAGGAATAAGGCTGGAAAAAAGAAAACAACAACAGCAGTCTATTTACAGTAATGCAACCCATAGTGTAAATGGATACGAAAGATTGACCCAGACCTCCCATTGTGCAAATAGAGATAAATGATTAATAATGATAAAACCCAGTAATCATTTATACAGACAACTAGAGATGTAATACCCATTGTAGTGAAATTAAAGGGTTTTATAGGTAATTTAATGTTGGTACACGTATTAGTGTAAATATGAATGCGAGAAGATTTACTTTCATCACACTAATTTCCTCGTTAGGGCACCATCCACGTTTTATAGAGGTGGAAACTCTTGTGCACTAAGACTTAAGCTTAAGAATTTAGCAATTGTTAAGTTAAGCCTTAGTTAATAATCCTAATGAAAATATTTGATCATTCTCATAATAAACCCTTGTGTGAGTTCTTGTCTCTAATGATCAAGAAGATGGACATGAAATCAAACAATAACTCCCATATGTCTTTCAATGATTTAATAAGGAACGTCAGAACAGGTTAACATATTTGCATAACTTTAAAACAGAGAATTTACATGTATCATGGGCATCACAGACTGTTACTGAGTTACTTATGAATCAAGCATTTGTGGAACCACATGAAGCATAGTTTAATTTGTCAGTATACTGGAAAATGGAAAACCATAAAATAGCATTGGTTGAGAAAAGTGGATGCGATTTTATGAAGAAAATGATAATTAACTTTATAAAAAAAATTTGAAAATTTGTTTTACTCTGAAAAAGAATGTAGATTAATGAAAGACAACATGCATTTTGAGATTCTGATGGGTGTTTGCATAAAATTAGCTTCAAAGAATTTATACCAGGAATATTCTGAAGACAAGTGTAAATTACATAACAGACTGTCGACTGCAGAAACTTTGCATCCCAAAGGGTAGCAGGCGGGTCCACTGGATTCTGTTTCACTGGATCAGCATGGGTCTGTGGGGAGACTCCATACCACTGTTATGGCCTCCTGCCGGGATCACAAAGGCTGGTCTCCAGCAGGCGGGGTGAGGGCTTCTCTGATGCACTGAAGAAGGAATTAGTTTTCGGTGCAAAGTCTCATCAGAAAGTCAAATTACATCACAAACTCATTTCTTCCAATGTTGGTGGTTGAAATGAGCTGGTTTAAGCTTTAAAAAAATTAAACAAAATCTTCTTGCACGATGATTTAAAGAAGAAGAAGAAGAAAATAAGAAAATTTAATTTTAAAGCAAAGAAACAGGATTTACACAGAGCATGGCAGGCTTTGGGCCCTTTTTAAAAATATAGGAGAAATTGGAGGAGCAGAGAAAGCTGCTCACAGCTTTTGCCAACCACACCCAAGACTCTGAACAATGAGCAATAAAACAAGTTTTCTCTAGTGTTGCAGGGTGGTCCAAAAACCTCATGAGACCTGAGGTGGCCCAATTATATTTGAGCTTCTTCCAACAAGGATCATAAACTCAACCTAAAAAAGGGAAATGCAATGAAGCTTTGAACTCTATTGGTCAGTTAAAGTGCAGCTATGGTCTCCTGAAGAATGAGGAGGGGAAGAGACATTTGATCTGAGAAGTGAGAACCCCTTTTAAGACACATGTTGCTGAAAAAAAAATTCCTTAAACTTTAGTGACTAAGACATTCTACTCAATAAAGGAGCATAAAATGCATCTACATCTACTGTAATTAACTTGTGATAATAAGCATGCTATGGGTAACCCCCACAACAGCCACGGACAGGCAGAGCGCTCAGCGGGAGCAATTAACATAGCAGTGTGATCTATGGACTGATAACAATATGTAGATGTGCCTTGTAACCTCTTTTGTCCTACAGCTCCGGAGCAGAGGCGAATTCCGGCCAGTAATCTTCCTATTGTTATGTGTGTCTCTCAAATGCAAATGTCCATACCTACTGCTGTGAATGCATTGTCTGTAGTGGGGTATAAAAACTGCATTGCTCTGTAACTCAATCCCTCTCTCTCTCTGACCACTGCTTCTGACTACACGCATTGCCTGTATCTGCTGAGGAGAGCCTCCAGGCTCGCTCCGGCGCGCGTGCACGGCGCTGGAGTGAGTTCTCGTGATGGCGGTATGATTAATAAACTCCCTTAAAAACTCCCAGTTCGCAGCTTATTATCTCATGCCGCCACATTGGTGACCCCGAGAAAGCACACGCTTTGTGCAACGCAACCTTCTGGTCTGGACAGCTACACTGGTGACCCGACCCAAGAAAAGAACACGCTGGCAGCCCCCGGCGGTGACTCTCCGACGACAAGCGAACGCAGCAGCCTGACGCAAATGATCTGCCCTCCCTTCTGCTACAGGGAGACCTCGACGCAGAGCCACCACCAGGCGAAACTCTCCGGAGATCACCCACGACCGGGAAAGCTGCAGAAAGCTTCATGGTGAGATCTGCACATCCACGCTGGGACCGGCCGCTCTCACAGCTCCTCCACACAAGAGCGCACGCACCTCGTCCTCTCTCCATGACGGCGACCTCCAGGGCCAACGGAGAACGCAGCGCGTGGACCTGAACGCACCATGACCAAACTACACCAACAGCTTCAGCAGGGATGACCATCGGCGCCGACGACGCTGATCTCCAGCAAGCTCCCTGATCCTGACTCGCCTCTACAGCAGACCTGCCATGCACCGAACCCCGCACGCACACCGGGGGGTTATGAGGACAGCGCACCACTCATGGGACAATACCGGCTTCACACAGACCACCATCGTCCTTCGCCGCTGCACACAGAACCTTCAGGGCTGCTCACACACCTGAAGCACGCACGCAGCTTGCTCACAGGATTTTGTAATGGTCTCAGCCACGGCGCACAAGGGAATTCAGCCGTCAGCTGTCCCCGAGGACTTTAGGACTGCGCGCGCACCTAAAGTCAACACGCCAAGTCCCTCACTGCTGCAGTTCCTTTTTTTCTTCATGGCCGCGAGAGGAGTCAGAGACTAATTTTTCTTCTTACAGCTGCTGTGGACCTCCGCACGTTCAATGGGACAGCCCCTCAACATCGCGGATCCACAAGCAATTTTTGCGTAGCCCAGACAATTTCGCCGTCCCAGGCCGGCACTTGCTACCCCTACCCCCCTCCCTCCACCGCCGCCTGCAGCGAGCTTCCCCCGCAGCTCGGGGGAAGCTCCCAAAGCCGGACTATCGAGGCCTCAGCTTCCCGCTGAGCCCTCTGGGGGGGAGTGTATGGGTAACCCCCACAACAGCCACGGACAGGCAGAGCGCTCAGCGGGAGCAATTAACATAGCAGTGTGATCTATGGACTGATAACAATATGTAGATGTGCCTTGTAACCTCTTTTGTCCTACAGCTCCGGAGCAGAGGCGAATTCTGGCCAGTAATCTTCCTATTGTTATGTGTGTCTCTCAAATGCAAATGTCCATACTAACTAACTAACTAACCTGCACTTATATAGCGCTTTTCTAGTCACAAAGACCACTCAAAGCGCTTTCACTAATACTAACCCTCTATTCTAAGGGCCTATAGGAAACAGATATCTAGGGACAATTTAGAACAGCCAATTAACCTAATATGCATGTCTTTGGATTGTGGGAGGAAACCGGAGCCCCCAGAGTAAACCCACGTGGTGGTGCACAGCAGTGGTGCTACCTACTGCTGTTTTGTTTTTTTTGTTTTGTTTTGTTACTTATTTGTACCCGTAGGTAGACTTGGTTTGCAGTCTGGTGACAAGCCACCGGCTGCTGGTCGCTGCGTGCGCGAGCGCCCTAAACCTACATGTTTTTGGTGTGCGGGAGGAAACCGGAGAAATCCCGGAGTAAACCCGCGCAACACGGGGAGAACATGCAAACTCCACACAGCTCACTGTTGGTCGGGGGCTGGGATCGAACCCACGATCTCATGATCCCCGCGATCCCCCGGCCGAGGGTAAAACTGTGCTGCCACAGTGCTAAACCACTGCGCCACCGTGCAGCTGTGAATGCATTGTCTGTAGTGGGGTATAAAAACTGCATTGCTCTGTAACTCAATCCCTCTCTCTCTGACCACTGCTTCTAACTACACGCATTGCCTGTATCTGCTGAGGAGAGCCTCCGGGCTCGCTCCGGCGCGCATGCACAGCGCTGGAGTGAGTTCTCGTGATGGCGGTATGATTAATTAACTCCCTTAAAAACTCCCAGTTCGCAGCTTATTATCTCATGCCACCACAATGCAAACATTAATTTCTTCCTCAAAACAGCAGAACATATCACAATCATATCAAATCGAATCATATCAGTAAAAGCATTTGAAACCCATTGTCCATCCCAGAGTTCAATCAGGTCTTTGTGGGCAGATACTGTCTTAAGAGAAAGAATATGAATTAGTTCATAGTCCATAAGTCATAAATTCCACTGCAAAGGAAAAATTTAAATATTCCTGATTCGTCCACCAGATGGCACAGTGAAACAGGTTGTTTACTGGAGAGTCTTGGCTTCCAAAGTCTTGACTATGTCGATCATAAAACTGTCAATTAGAACATTCCTTTGCAAAGAGTCTTGGAGAAAGGGATTAACTTCCACTTTATGGCCGATGGATAGGGTTACAGCTCTAGTTCTTGGGTGAGAGAAGCAGTCTCAAAAGCCAGACTTTTGAGTTGAAAAAAAATTCTTCAGCAAAGAATAATTTATAAATTGGAACTCAAGGTCACGCTACACCATAGTTGCAGTTCAATGCAATAGTGTAGGTGCAGATAATAACAAATAGGACTGCACGAGATCAGTATTGCAATGACAGACAGACAGACAGCATCAGATATGGCATTTGTGCAAATTGTTGCTGTTAAAGTGCAGATACATACAGCAGCAGATTTATTACTGTTGGTGTGCCAGTCTTTCTGTGCCAACAGCTGAGGTAATTGTGTGAGTGATTGCGTTATCGTCCAGGGGGAAGAAGTGGACAGAGTTCAGGGTCCTGATGGCCTGATGAACAAAGCTGTTAAGCAGTCTTGTGGAGCAGGCCCAGATGCTTTGTTACTTTTTCCCCGAAGGCAGGGGGCTGAAGAGGGAGTGGGAGGAGTGGGAGGTGTCGCCTGCGATGTTGATGGCTCTGCGGGTGAGGTAGATGTCTGAGGGGGGGATGCTCATTTTATTTTTTCCTTATTTGTATAATGTGGCTCTATGCCTGTTATGTTATCTCTAGTTTGTTTTCGCATATTTGCTATTGCTTCTTTGAATGATTTATTTTCTTGTTTACATTCAGTGTAGTTTTGTTATTTACATATTTTGGGTTTATTTGTCTTTACTTGTTTCCACTTTATTTTTGCTAGTGTCTTCTCTTTCTTTCTGTCTTGGGGCTTGCAGTCATCAGGGGCACTGCCAGGTTGTGGGTGGTGCTCCTGTCAAACTGTCAGCCCCACCTGCTCTCCTCATGATTCACAACTGATTTTCATTTTCTCCCCAGCCCGCTCATGTGATTCACACCGGGTACTGTTTGTGTTTGATTGTTTCTAGCCTTATTAAAGGGCTGTTATTTTCACTTCTCTTTGCCAGCGTCTCAGTTTTTGTCTCCACCAGAATCCTGGCCCTGTTCTGGTGTGCTGTTAGTCTGCTTAGTTTCTCAGTCTGGATTTTCTGTTTTTGCACTTTTGGGGATTTTGTGTTGTTGTTAATAAATGTCACAAACTGCAGTCCAGCGTGTGGACCTCTTCTCTCTGCCCTGAAGGGCGATTCATGACAGTAGACGCTGGCCAGTCAGAGATCCAGCAGCTGCAGTTTGTAGGGTTTTTTGTCTGTCTCACCTGTGGGTTGGCAATTTCTGGTTGTTGACGTGGCCAGAAACTACCCAGTCAACTTAATTCACCAGTGGTGGTGAAGGTAGCCTTTCCCTTATTCTTCCCTCCAGGTTTTGTTTATCACCTAGGGTTTGTTTATGTCTGCAGCCTTGGATTTTTCAGCTCTGGGGCTGAGCGAGGAGGAGTGTGTGGTGGCTACGCTCATCGGCAGTTTTACCTCGGGGGCTGGAGCCTCCCGCTCTCCCAAGGAGGTTTGGAGGTTCATGAATGGCACGGCCAGGGTGATCGAGGATCATCCCAGTCTCTGGAGCTACCCGTGCCTCACAGTTTTTCTCGCCTCAGTGGTCGACGCACACTGCCAACTCTGTGCCCAGGCAGGGCTCTTCCCTTCAGCACTACCAGTGCTCAAGAAGAAGCGCACCTGGGGGCCGAAGACTCGTTCGTCCTGTCCGGAACCTGAACCCTTGTCTATCCATCAGACAGTCCCCGGAGGTCCCCAATGGACACCGTCTAGCCCCAACACAGCAGCCCCACCTTCTCCTCCTGAACTGCGGCCCACTCCATCAGCCGAGGAGCTAGAGGAGTGCAGGTGGGTCCAATTAGGGGAGACAGAGCTCCTACTATAATATAAACTATAGTTCCTCCCAGATCTCGCCCAGGAGCTGGAGGAGGGGTCACTGGATCCTCTTACACCTCGCCATGAACCGACGTCTCTGCCTCCGGCTCACCGCCATCACCCCAGGAGATCTCGCCGGAAGAATGCCTCCACATCTTTGCCAGAAGTTCTTCCTCCGCCATGTCAAAAAATGTCCGCAGCAGCCTCCCCTTCTCATCCAAGCACCTCTGCACCAGCTGTCCCATCAACTCCGTCTTCCACCGCTGATGCTGCTTCCCTCATCTCCACGGCATTTGCCCCTGCTGCTGACAATTCGACCGCTTCATCCACACCTCCGCCTGCCATTGAGTCTGCAGGGTCGGCTCCTCCACGCTCTTCAGAGGGGCCCATTACCACTGCAGCCACTGGGAGGGAAGACATTGGGCCTGCTGCAGCAGAAACCATCATACCCCGAAAATACAGGCGAGTGTCTTTTCATTTCCGGTTACCTAAAAATGAATTATCTTGCCTGATTCCCAATGGTGGGGCTCAGCCTGTGCAGTCCACTGAGTCCTCACTGCCTGCTGCAGACATTAATTGTTCACCTACTACCTCCATGTTTCCGTGTTTCCTCCTCTCTCCCCTGAGTGTCCGCCGGCCTCGGGATTAAGCTGGTGGACAATGGGGGAGCCTGTGGCCCTGGAGGGCCTTGTCCCAGCCCTGCAGTAACAGTCTGGATGGAGGAAGAGCGCTGCAACTAAGCTGAAGCCTGTGCTGACGGTGGAGCATCCCCTGTCCTCAGCAGAACAGGATCCAGCACCAGCAGGAAGCCAACCTCCTGTGTCCACATCGGGCGAGCCACCTGTGTGGGTCACATTGCTAGATGGTCCCAGGAGTGCATCGACCACCATGCCTGCTGCTGGGGCCACCGCAGCAGAGTCTGAGCTGAACCTTCAGAGAGCCGGGCCCGAGGAGTCGTCATCTGGATCAAAGGAGTCCTGGACGGTGGTGGAGCTTGAGCCCAAGCAAGTGCTCTCCTTTGTTTCCATTGTTTCAGTGTTGGAGAGGTCTTGTCTGGGTCTTGGTGGGGAGACCCAAGAGCAGCTGTGAGCTGCACCTGCGCTCATCTTGCCGGGCTCCACTGCTGCCGGTGACCCTGACCCTATTTCTCTACATCTCCCGTCTGATCTTTTCCCCAGGGTCACCGAGGATCATCCAGCTTTTCCAGAAGTCTCTGTGGGTCCAGCTCCTCCTGCCAAGGTTATCGCGGGTTCTCTGTCCCAGCCCAGGACCTCCGTGGGTGCTGCTCCCCCTTTGGCTGAGGTCTTTGCGGGTTCTCCATTCCAGCCTGGGGCCTCCGAGGGTGCTGCTTCCCCATCAGTTGAGGGCGCGCGGGTGCTCTGTCCCAGCCCGGGCCCTCCGTGGGTGCAACTTTGGCCCAGCCCAGACCCTCCATGGGTGCAGCTTTGGCCCATTCCGGGCCCTACGTGGGTGCACCTTTGGCCCAGTCCAGGCCCTCCGTGGGTGAAGCTTTGGCCCAGCCTGGAGCCACCGCGGGTGCAGCTTTGCTCCATCGCAGGGCCACTGCGGGTATAGCTTTGCTCCAGCCCAGAGCCACTGTGGGTGCTGCTTTGCTCCAGCCCAGGGCCACCACGGGTGCTGTTTTTCCCCAGCCTGGGGCCACCACGGGTGCTGCTTTTCCCCAGCCCGGGGCCACTGTGGGTGCTACAGAGAGGTCTGAAAGCATTGTGGTTCCCTCTCCTCTGCCCAAAACTGTCATGGTTCCTTCTCCTCTGCCCGAGGTCGTTGGGGTTCACCCTCCTCTGCCCAAGGCCGTCGGTGTTCCCCATCCTCTGCAAGACACAGTTGGGGTCCCCCCCCTTGCCAGATGCTGTCGTGGTTCCCCCTATTCCTCGATCTTCCTCGTCTCTGGTCATCCCGGTTTGGCAGCCACCCCCTGGACCGCCTTTCCTGCTTTGGTGGTTAAAGAACTCTGGCCGACCACCTGACAGACTGTGCTGTTGGATCGGGTGGCTCATATTCTCTGGCAGGCCACCTGACTCTTACCACCTCACCATCTGCCAGGCCTGGGACTTCTGCCGGCCACCGGAACTGTCTAGCTCTTTGGTCCAGGGGGCCTAGGTCCCTGGTTCTGCCTGGTATGGATCCTGAGATGGGTTTTTTGTTTTCTCCTAGCCTGGGTTCTGCTGGAATGTGAGTCATGGGAGTTCTTATTATTTTCTCTGGTTTGTTTCGGGCCTTCTGTGGTTCTATGCCTGTTATGTTATCTCTAGTTTGTTTTCGCATATTTGGTATTGTTTCTTTGTATGATTTATTTTCTTGTTTATGTTCAGTGTAGTTTTGTTATTTACATATTTTGGGTTTATTTGTTTTTATTTGTTTCCACTTTATTTTTGCTAGTGTCTTCTCTTTCTTTCTCTCTTGGGGGGTTGCAGTCGTCAGGGACACTGCCAGGTTGTGGGCGGTGCTCCTGTCAAACTGTCAGCCCCGCTGTCATGTCCGACTAACATGAGACTGGAGCAACTCTTAACTGAACACTGAACTCCCTTTATTAGCACCAACAACACAATTTATACTACAGCCATAGCCCGCCTGATGTCATTATCCCTACCCCCCTTGGCCAGGCTACGGCAAGCCCCGAGGACCAAATCCCACTCATAATATCCCCCCACCACCACAAAGTAACCCCCCTCCCCAAGAACAGCAAAACAAACACAGTGTCATCCTCCTTATATATATATATATATATATATATATATATATATATATATATATATACTGTATATATATGTATATATATATATATATATATATATGACACTAAGAAAGTAAAACTCAACCAACCAAACAGGCGTCTGGGAAGACTACCAGAACGCCCCACCATGTTGGACCGCGTAATTCTGCCGCTTAGTCCCAACACGCAAGCTGTCTTTAATACATAGTCCTCCAGGTACCTGGGCCTCTGATGAATTCTAGCCGGCCGTCCCCTGGGTGGGGACCCTGCACCAGGCACCGTCGGCCGTACTTGTGAGTTCTCACCGCCCCAGTCCCACAAGTCCCACCTTACCTCAGGTTGCCTCGCCGTAGCTCTAGTCTTGTGTTCCGGTGGCAACTTTCTGAGTCTACTGGCGTGCCACCGTGAGCCATCTACCAGCTCGAACGTGTCCTGAACCCCGTTGCCTCGTGATCAGCAGGGGCCCCATCCAGAACGGCTGTAGCTTATGTCTGTGGTTAGGGTGTCTGATCCACACTTGATCCAACACCTTCAGTTCGTGGGCTCTTGCCCTGTGTTTCCTGTCATATCGCCGCTTCACCTCATGCTGTCGCGCAGCGACTCTGTCCCGTGGAGAGTTCACATTCCTTGGACAGGGGTCGTGGGTGGTCTCAGTCAATCCAAAGGCAGAAGTAGTTCACGTATGAGAGCTGCCGGGGAGCATCCCGTCGTAGCATGGGCCATTGCCCTGTAGTGGAGCAGCGTGCCCTGGAGGGTGTCGGGGAATACGAAGCCGTTTGCCAAGAGGGCTCTGTTTTCTGTTTTTCTGTTTTCAGGGTCTTGCAAAAACGTTCAACACCCCCATTGGCCTGGGGATGGTAGAACACGGTTTTAATGTGCTCCACACCCCTAGTGCTCTAGAACTCTTCAAAAGCCCCCAAGGTGAACTGCAGGCCATTGTCCATTGTGATTGCATTTGGGACCCCCCCACCTTGCAAACAGTGATGAGAGGAAACCCGTAGCCACATCCGTCATAACTGAATTGGTGGGCAGCACCTCTGGCCACTTTGAGAACAAGTTGTAGACCACAAGCAAGAACCGGCTGTTCGGGGGTGCTGCATGCAGTTCGCCACAGATGTCCAACTGTATGTGTTTCCAAGGGCCCTCTTGGTATGACAATGGCCGCAGGGGTGGAGGGGGTGTTCCACCGGTCTTATCGCTCTCCAAACATGGAACACAGTTTTTCAACATAGCTTTAATGTCCTTTTCAATACCCGGCCACCGAAGTGAATCCCTGCAGTGCTGTTTTACTCTGACCACGCCCAGGTGGCCCTCGTGGAGCATCGCTAGGACATGTGCCCTCAGAGACACTGGTATTAGCGTGCAGTGCCCCTTGCCAAGCACACTTCGCTCCAGCAGCTCAGTTCGTCTTTAAACTGGTGGAAGGGTGCCAACTCACCCTGTACCTTTGCGGGCCAACTCTCCCTAATCACCGAGCACAGTTGTGACAGCACAGGGTGTTGTTCCAACTCCGTCCAAAGTTCTTGGAGGGATACTATATCATGCAGGACCCCGTGCAGTGTATTGACCAGATCCGACTCCGTCGGATCGTCATCATTGTCGTCGTCGTCTGATTGTACAGAGTTGACCGTGGCATGGGACAGGAGATCCGCCACTACATTATCCTTGCCAGGAATGAACTGGGTGGTAAAATTGTAGGCCCTCAGCCACTCTGTCCACCTGTGGATCTGCAAAGGTCTGTGTCCTGAACCCGACGTCTCCAGTAATGTCGTCAGCACTCGGTGGTCCGTCCACAGAGTGAAATGGTGTCCATAGAGGTAGATATGCCGCCATTCACATGCCCAGACACAGCCAAGCGCCTCTCTCTCACCCACAGCGTACTTTTGTTCAGCTGCTGAGAGAGACCTCAATGCGAACGCCACCAGGCGCTCCGTACCGTCTTGCACCTTGGACACAACCACCCCCACCACCGAGCCAGATGTGTCACTGGTAACAATGGTTGGCCGCTTTGGATAAAAATGAGCCAGCGGCGGAGGGGAATTAAGTTGACGCTTCAGCTTAGCAACCGCCACTGAACAGGCTGGGGTCCATTGCCATGGCACGTCCAGTTTCAATAGGGCCCGGAGGGGTTCAATTGTTTCCGAGTAGTGAGGAATAAAATGCCCATAAAAGTTCACCATACCCAGAAACGAGGAAATCTGTGCAGGTGTCAATGGTTGTGGGAGGCTTAAGACCGCCTCCACGTTCAAATGCAGGGGCCACAGCCCCCCACCACCACCACCACCATCAACCAGAACCCCACAAACTCTATGGAATCTGCCACAAAGATGCATTTTTCTCCATTTAGGGTGACTCCAAGTTCCTGTAGTACCGTCAGCATCCGTCCCAGCCGATCATCGTGTTCCTCTCACGATGTGCCATGAACCACAATGTCAGTCAGGTATGTTACCACACCCTTGAAGTTGGCCAGAATCGTGGACATTGTTTTCTGGAAACAGCTGGGTGCTGAGCTCAGACCAAACAGCATGCGGCTGTACCTGAACACACCCATGTGGGTCACGAACGCTGTCAGGTTCCTGCTGGCCAGGAGAAAGGGCACCTGAAGGTAACCCTGGCGAAGGTCCAGCTTCGTGAATACCTTCGAACTGCTGAATGTTGCGGTGAGTTTCTCTATCATTGGAAGAGGGTACTTGTCTGGGATGATGGCTTTATTCACCATCCTGAGATTGATACATGGTTGGATGCCACCCGATTTTTTCTTGGCCACCACGATATTTGATATCCAGGGTGAAGCATCCACTCTTTCGATGATGCCAGCTTCTAGCACTCTGTTCAACTCCGCCGTGACATCATCTCATAGGGCGAAGAGAAGT
The DNA here is from genome assembly GCA_020510985.1 of Pholidichthys leucotaenia. Classification (NCBI taxonomy): domain Eukaryota; kingdom Metazoa; phylum Chordata; class Actinopteri; order Cichliformes; family Pholidichthyidae; genus Pholidichthys; species Pholidichthys leucotaenia. Next base: position 414,257,822 of record CM035838.1, read on the forward strand.
CACCGTAGCGGTTGAATCCTTGGCGTCACACTTGGATGTATGAGCGGGCAGTGGTGGAACGCGTTGATGCATCCCAGGCCTCTGAGCAGTGCCGGCCAGGGGACATGCCATTCGGGGTATACTGTCAGTACCATTGAGCCCTCTGGGTCCCTGATGGAGAATCCCAACTCACCCAGCAGATCTATCCCTAGCAAGTCCACCCCCTGGCACGTAATATGGAAAGTGAATGCGGGACCATCTTCAACCCACGTTTCACTGAAAAGTCAACCGCGCCTGCCATTTTGATTTCTGTGTGGCCGTATCCAAACATTTTCACTGCCCCAGCGTTAATGGTTTTATTTGAGAAAAATCTCTTCAAAGTAGCCACGCTCAGTATGGAGCTGCCGGCCCCTGAGTCCACCATAAGTGGCACGTTGACTCCGTCGAGTTTTAGCACATACCGTTTCAACGGCCCCCTCTTCACGCGTGCCACACACAGCTGTGTTGTGTCTCTGGACTCCGCAGAGCCACAACACAGCTATGGTGGGGTTTTTTTATCATGTGCAATCTTGCTATGTGTGCAATACAGTATGTAATAACAGAAACATGAAACAATGGTCTTTGGATTGTAACAAAGGAGGAGTGGGGGAATGGTCCCCTCTGCTAGAATGTTCCATATTTTAAACTGGCGGCTAATGGCTCTTCCCTCCAGTAGAGAGGGCAAAGCTGAGGTCAGTCCTGCTGCTGCTTCTGAGAGATCAGATGACTATATTTTTAAAAGTTTTTCACTTTATATGAATGATGCTGTAAAAATGAATAATAATAAATACTGTTATAATTCTGATAAGGGTATTTATGCAGTGGAAGAATAAGTGATTGCGGGCACTGAGACTGTTCATGTGAAGTTTGTAATGATCAGTTGTTATTGCATGTTCTAGCCACAAGGTGTCAGTAATGGTTTGTGAGCATTGTGTGTGTTGGAAGAAAAAAAAAGGTTATAGTTATGGAGAGTGTTCACTCAGATAAAAATAAAGAGAGCTGTTAAAGAGAAGACTCAGTCTTATCAATCTTAGATAACAAACAAAACATGGTACCAGGAGTAAAATAAAACCTGAAGATATACTACGGTGAAAGGGAGAGTAAACTAAAGAAATACAGTGAGCTAAAAGAAGTGAAACATAAATACACATGCAGTGAAGACAGCAGATAAGTGTGCTAAGTTTGAACAAGCAACATGGAATCTTTGAAGCTGCCGGAGAGTTTGAAGCTGACAGGGAATGTTGACAGCAACTGCCACAACTTTAAACAGCAGTTTTGTCTGTACATTGCAGCAATGGGGGTGGAAACGAAGCCAGATACCAGAAAGATTGCTTTGTTGCTAACGATAGCAGGCCCATAAGCCATAGAAGTGTACAACACGTTCATGTATGACGACCAGCATGACAAAGATAACTTGGACATTATACTCAGTAAGTTTAATGCACATTGCTCTCCTAAGAAGAATGAAACATATGAGAGCGATATATACTGTATTTCACACTCGAATACAGCAGCAACATGAGTCATTTGATAGCTTTCTGACTGACCTCAAGCTAAAAGCACAGACATACAACTTTGCCACATTAACAGACTCCATAATTCAGGGCCAGATCGTGTTTGGTGTGGAGGACAGGAAGGTCAGAGAGAGGCTTCTAAGAGAAAGAGAGCTGACTCTGGAGGGAGTTGTTGCAGGCCAAGCCTGCTCTCCTTTAACTTGGACAGGTTGCGGTGTGTATGTGTGCGAGGAGAAGTGACATAAGGGGGCCCATGGCGGCGTTGTTGTGGCTGAGACGGGAGTAGCGATGGAGGTATAATGAGCTGTACGTAATGATACGAAGAGTGTAAGAAGCCAGTGTGCTCCGGATGAGCAGTAAGTGTGGACAGTTGCTGCAGTCTAAATAAAGTGCCTCGTTCTTCCCACTTGAAAGGTTTGTTGGACTGTATATTGGCTGTTACCACTAATGAGCCGCACTAGAATAAACGGGCTAGCGCTACCCGGGGCTGCTCAACTATGGTTCGGCGGCCGGCAGAATATCGGGTTGGTAACACTGGGGGCTCGTTCGGGATCAAAAAGACTTTTTAAGTGGGAGACACAACAGGCACGTTTAATGCCGCGACGAAATTGTAAATCTGCAGCGGCAGAGCTGGAGATAATGGCGGTGTGCGGCTGCCGCGGCGCCAGTGCAGACCAGAGGTATGCTGATGTGACGAGCTCAAATGTGAGTAAAAACCCCTCTGTGAATGATGTAACAGAGGACTTTGGAGTTACCACAGACTATTTTGAACAACAGGACGGCATGTGTGCGTACGACGGATGTAGCACAAATCCCTTTGTCACTAGCATGGAGCTAACATTAGCTGCACACGAAATGGCGGCTAGTAATACGCTGCTTCAACCAAACGTGGCACAGCCGCCTGCTCCACCACCCTCGCTGTCCACCAACCCTTTTATTTCATCTCCAGCTCAGCATGCAGCGGTATGTGGTGAGTTTGTGACCTCATCTAACCTGAACTATGATACCACCAGAAGCACAGCTGTCTATAGTGGCTCATTACAACCACCTAATAACAGAGATGATATGGGCCCAGCCACTGTTTTCACCGCTGGTGATGGGCTGGTTAACTCAGCCACCTCCATGAACATGAACTATAACAGCTGCGAGACTAGCACCCCAGCTGCCCTGCTCCAGACACCACTCCAACCATGCACAGTGTCACCATTTACCCCACACAGACCCCAGCATGTGGGACGGAGTCTGGAAATGCAGGCCCAGGGCTGCAACTACATCACCCCGAGTCCTATGTCACCACCATGGAATACAAAAACTCTACTGTGTGGCTGCCACCAGTATAACCAGAGGAAGGCTGGCTGTACACCACGTAGCTGCTCATCACCTCTAGTACACTACGACGGTGCTGCAGATGACAGTGACGATGAACCTCGTGGACGACAGGAGAGGATTCCTACACTGCAGCCAGGTCAGTTTGACGGATCTGGTGCATGGAAGGATTTCCTTTATCATTTTAAAAACTGTGCACAAGCTAACTGCTGGTCAGAGAGAACAATGGCGGTGCAGCTCAGGTTCAGTTTGACTGGAGCAGCGGGGGCAATCGTCCATAAGAATCCAAGATCTGGCAGGTGGAGTTATCAGCAGATCGTGGATGAGATAGAGGCTGCCTACGGGCCACGCTCCGAGCACGCAGCAGCTGTGGGGATTGAACTGAGACAAAGAGTCAGGCGGCCCGGTGAAACCTTGCATTCTCTGAGGGACGACATCTATGAGAAGGTTTCTATTGTGTATGCCGACCGTACAGAGTGAGAGCAAGATGCTATCAGAGTAGAGACTTTTACTAACGCCCTAGCTGATGCAGAGGTGGTGCAAAGACTCTTAGAGGAGAAGCCACGCACACTGGCCAGCGCCTACAACATCGCTCACAGGTATGAGACAACAAAAAGGGCTGCAAAGACTGTTACACGACTGATGCAGGCAGGTGTGCTCAGTACAGGGGAGAGGAGAGCTAGAGCAGCCGCAGTGCGGGACAGCACCGGGTTGGAGCCAACAGGATTAGCTGTGAGGCCTGTCAGTGCACCAGAGGGAGAGCCGAAGCTCCATCAGCGTCGGCAGCCCAAGGGAACTAATGGACCGGGGAAGAGGAGCTTCAGGGAGCTGGTCTGCCACAATTGCTCGGGCGTTGGGCATATTCAGCAGAACTGCCCCCCCCCCCGTTCTCTGAAGCCACGTACCACAAGTGCGGCGCAGACAGCAACAATGGGCCCTGGCACAGTGGTCATCTGCACTAGGGGTCAGGAGGACGAGTCATGTGTACAGGTGACGATGCACGGCCTGGAGATTCGTGCTCTGTTGGACTCCAGTGCCCGCCGGAGTGTACTACCCCTCCACCACTACAATGCTATTCCTGCCCAAGCCAGACCCCCCATACAGCCATCCATTGCCAGAACACTGCAGGGCGTCGGACCAGAATCAGAATCAGAATCAGAATCAGGTTTATTGCCATTGTTCATGTAGTACACAAACTAGGAATTTGTCTCGGTGCAATGCTGCAACATTAAACATGATAAGATAAAAGAAATAAACTATACATGCAATAAAGTGTAGAATAAGAGTAAGTGATACTGGTCAGCAGTTAAAATATATTAGCGAGCAGCAGATACTGTGGAGAACTATATAGTGCAGCCGGTAATGCAGGAAGAAAACAGTGATGATTGACATGAGTCTGGTTGAGCTGCTGTACATAGTGCACGAGAGTCAATAAGTCACTTAGTGTTCAGCAGTCTGATGGCAGAGGGGAAGAAGCTGTTCATGTGACGGGAGGTTTTAGTCTGGATGGACCGAAGTCTTCTACCAGAGGGGAGGGGGGCAAACAGTACGTGACCAGGGTGTGAGGGATTGGCTATGATCCGGCCAGCACGCCTCCGGGTCCTGGAGATGTACAGATCCTGGAGAGATGGGAGCTTGCAGCCGATCACCTTCTCAGCAGGGGGCACGACCAGATAGTTTACCAGTTCTAGGGGAGGTTGACGTCCCATTGCACATTGGGAGCCGTGTCTGCAGTGTGAACTTTGTTGTGGCAGACATCATTGAGAACACTGAGGTCATCTTGGGACACCCTTTTCTGCTACAAGCACGAGCTTGTTTGGACTACGGCCGGGGAGAGATAACCCTCTTCGGCGAAAAGGTGCCCCGCTGCAATACAGACTAAGGGACGGAGGTGCACCTTGTCAAGGTGGCTCGTCGCACCGTGCTGAGGCCAGGCTGCGAGTACATAGTGCCTGGCACTGTACGCCGCCAACCTGTTGTTGATGGAGACCTGCTGTTAAGCCCCACCAAATGCTTCGTCGAGAGACACCGAGTCCTAGTGGCGCGGGTTGTTGTGCGAACGCCACAGTCCACCGATATCCCCATCAGAGTTTTTAACCCTGGTGCAGCTCCTGTCATCTTGAAGAAGGGAGCGGTGGCGGGAGTGCTCCAGTCAGCAGTGGTGCTGGGAGAGGTGGAGCTTCAGTCTCGTGATGTCTCGACTGTCCCTGAGCGTGTTGACCAGGCCACTACTCCTGTGCCCCCCCCACCTACAGGCCTTGTATGCAGAGAGCTGCACCAACCTACCGGAGCCCGACCATAGTAGGCTGGCTGGCCTATTGCAGTCCTACAGTGATGTGCTTTCCATGGGGCCCACCGACCTTGGCCACACCAGCCTTGTGCAACACGACATTCTAACTACTCCTGGGCCGCCTGTTAAACAGCCACCCCGCAGAATGGCTAAGGATAAGCAGATTGCAGCTGACCAGCAGGTGCAGCAGAGCCTGGAGATGGGCATAGCTCAGCTCAGTAACAGCAGTTGGGCTGCACCAATTGTGATGGCGAGAAAGAAGGACCAGAGTCCGCACCTTTGTGTAGATTATCGCCCCTTAAATGAACGAACTATTAAAGATGCCTATCCCCTGCCCCGTATTCAGGATACTTTGGACACTCTGTCTTCTGCCACGTGCTTTAGCACAGTGGATATGACATCTGGCTACTGGCAGGTGGAAATGACCCCAAGAGCCCGCAAGGCTGCTGCTTTCTGCACCCGGAAGGGGCTTTTTGAGTGGAGTGTGATGCCTTTCGGACTCTGCAACGCACCTGCAACGTTCCAGCAGCTCATGGACCGTGTTCTAGTCGGTCTGCAGTGGGAGACATGCTTAGTGTATCTCGACGACATCATAGTCCTGGGGCGGGACACCACCCAAATGTTGGAGCGGCTTGGCCAAGTGTTCACTAGACTGCGTGAAGCCAACCTCAAACTGAAACCATCCAAGTGCTGTTTGTTCCGGGAGCAGGTCCCCTACCTGGGGCATATTGTCTCAGCCAAAGGTGTTGCTACCGACCCTGAGAAAATAAAAAAGGTGGTGGAATGGCCCATCCCCCACAGTGTCTCAGAGGTGCGCCAGTTTGTGGGCTTGGCGTCATATTATCGGCGGTTTGTTGAAGATTTCGCCTCAATCGCCAAACCGCTTCATGAACTCACAAAGAAGTATGCACGTTTTAATTGGACAGCTGACTGCCAGGAGGCATTTGAGGAACTGAAAGTTTGGTTGACGTCAGCACCTGTGCTCGCCTACCCTCTTGATGATGGTGACCTCTTCCTGGACACGGATGCTAGTGACTGGGGAATTGGAGCGGTCCTCTCCCAAATGCAAGGAGGTGAGGAGAGAGTGCTGGCATACGGGAGCAGGAGACTTTCCTCCACGGAGCAAAACTACTGTACTACTAGGCGAGAACTCCTAGCAGTGGTGGAGTTCACCTCTCATTTTAGACAATACCTGCTCGGGAGGTCTTTCACTGTCCGAACCGATCACAGCAGCCTGCGCTGGCTAACCAAGCTGAGACAGCCAGAGGGACAACTTGCTCGTTGGTTGAAGAAACTAGCCGAATATGACTTCCAGGTTATCCACCAGGGGGGACAGTTCCACCAGAACGCCGACGCTTTGTCCAGGAGGCCGTGTAGAAGCTCCTGTCCCTGCACTGTACCCGAGCCGGACTCTAGCGGCAGCCTGCGTCAAAGCAAGGGGGTGCAGTGCAGCCTCGCCAACAGTTTCCTGGAAGATGCTCCGCTAGCAGCATCCCCTGAGCAAGCTCTAGTGGGGGTAGTCAATGTTACCAACAATAGCGGTGACCATCCTCTCTCATCCAGATATCACCAGGGTGAGCGAGCCATCTCAGACTGAGCTGTTCAGGGGTTGGACCCAGGAGCAGTTAAAAGGAGCACAAATGTCTGACATGGACATAGCACCTTTGTGCATGTGGTTTGAGGAGGGGGAGGGACGGCCTGTGTGGGCTGAAGTGGCATCATGCAGTCCCGCCACCAAAGCCTACTGGGCACAGTGGAAGCGACTCTATCAGAGGGATGGGGTTGTACTCAGAAAGTTTTACTGCACAGAGGGAAAGGTGTTTTACCCCCAGATTCTCCTGCTGAGCTCGTACCGCACATCTGTAATGGCACAGATGCTTGAGGGGCCGGTGGGGGGCCATTTTGGTGCAGAGAAGACCCTTTCTCGCCTTAAGACCCGGTACTTTTGGTACGATATGAAAACTGATGTCACCCTTTGGTGCCGCACCTGCACCAGCTGCGCAGCCAAGGCTCACCCCAAGAAAACTCCACAGGTGGCCATGAGCTCTGTAAAAGTAGGCAGCCCCATGGAACGGATTGCTGTTGATCTCATGGGTCCGTTAAACGAGACTGAGTGGCACAATCGCTATATAGTGGTTGTTCAGGACTATTTTAGCAAGTGGGTCGAAGCTTATCCAGTTCCTGATGAGTAAGTGACAAAAGTAGCTGAGAAAATTGCCTCGGAGTGGGTGTGTAGGCACGGAGCACCCCACTCCCTCCACAGTGATCAGGGCACAAACTTTGAGTCAGCTGTGTTTCAGGGAATGTGTGCCCTACTGGGAATTGAAAAGACCCGTACCACCCCATTTCACCCCCAGTCCGACGGCCAGGTGGAGCGGTTTAATGCCACCCTGCAAAAGGTCCTGGCTACAACTGCTGAGAGATGTCACTGGGATTGGGATGTGATGATTCCTTATGCACTGATGGCTTATAGGGCAACTAAGCACAGTTCCACAGGGTTGTCACCCAACATGATGCTTTATGGTCGAGAGGTCACGGAACCAGTTGACTTGGTGGCTGGTATGCCTCCCGACTACATCCATAGCAGCTCACTTCCCTTGTATGTGATGCAGCTCAGAGAACGACTGGAGCTTTCCCACCAGCTGGCACGGGAAACCTTAGGGAGAGCTGCTGAGCATGCAAAACAGCAGTATGATAAAAACATTCACCAAATCCACTACAAGGTTGGAGATGCAGTATGGCACTTGGTCAAGGGCACCAAGAGGGTGAAAAATAAAGTACGGAAGTTTTTGCCCTCCTACGAAGGTCCCTATATCGTTGTGGGCCAGCTGGACGACATGGTTTACCGTATCCAGAAAAGCCAGAGGGCTAAAGTCAAGGTGGTGCACCATGACAAACTCAAACCTTACTACTCCAGAACCCCTCTGAACAACAGCTGGGCGTTCCAGGGCGCCAAAGAATGGTCAGCGGTGGAGGTTCCTCCGCCGGTGTGGGACGACGGTGCAGACAACGCAGACATCGGCCCTCTGGATCTGTGGGACAACTCGCCAGAGATGGAGGCTGCTGCGGCAGGGGCCCTTCCGGACCCCCACTCTTCACAGACAATTCGACCAGACTGCGACCATCCTTCTGAGAGTTCTTCTCGCCCTCGGTTGGATGAGGCCGGAGCTAAGGATTCAAGTGGGGGACGCAACCGATGTCGTCTTCCTGTTGCCGCACCACTTCAGAGGCCACAGAGGACCCGCGGGGCTCCTGACAGGTTTGGTGACTGGGTTGCACACTGAACATTAAGAATTGAATAGACTTGCCTTAGTTATTTAGTGGTGAGATTATTGTTCCAGGTGAGGGCAAGAATGCGCCCTGATCTCATCGGGAGTAACGGTAGTCTACCCGGAACTCCCTAGTTTCAGTTAGAAAAAAAAAAAAAAAGGAATTACGTTTCTAAGTGTTCACTTTGTAAGAAATAAGAGTTCTATTTTTGTAGTTGCACTTAGCAGCAGGCTGACTGAGGGGCTGTACAGACTTTGGAGCACACTGAAGAAGCTTTAACCACTATGTGTATGTGACAGTTAGTGTTTGATATCTCAGTCGTTGTGGCTGCATCTTATGATATTAGCACTTTTGCATGTAGAACCCAAGGGGTAAGCTGAAGTCTTTGGTTTAAGATGCTTATAGATGTCTAAGTTTGTTTCTCTTCCTACGAACTCTTGTGCACAGAACGAAGGTTTTATCACACATATTTTGGTGGCACCGCAATGTGAATGTATGATTTTTGTGTTACATTAGTGTGAGGACATGCAGTAGGCATTAACAGACATTCTTTGGACATTTCTTTCCCCTTTGCCTTCAGTCACCTTTTACCGGTGGAGGACTCATTTGTGGAAATGTTCAGTTGTACGATGACTGTATTTCTCTCGCCCTGATATGTAATGATGTGTGCTGGAGTGATGTTAAAGATTGATCATCATCCAGAGTGGGGGCAGTGTTGCAGGCCAAGCCTGCTCTCCTTTAACTTGGACAGGTTGCGGTGTGTATGTGTGTGTGAGTGTGTGTATGTGTGCGAGGAGAAGTGACGTAAGGGGGCCCATGGCGGCGTTGTTGTGGCTGAGACGGGAGTAGCGATGGAGGTATAACGAGCTGTACGTAATGATACGAAGAGTACAGTAAGTGTGGACAATTGCTGCAGTCTAAATAAAGTGCCTCGTTCTTCCCACTTGAAAGGTTTGTTGGACTGTATATTGGCTGTTACCACTAACGAGCTGCGCTAGAATAAACGGGCTAGCGCTACCCGGGGCTGCTCAACTACGGTTCGGCGGCTGGCAGAATATCGGGTTGGTAACACAGTGATCAAGATTTGTCACGCAAGTGAACTCTCCCAGCTCCATGTGAATATGTTTAGCAACATGGCAATGGCCATGGATACCACGGGCGAAGGCGCAGCTGTTGGTTTGTTGGTTGCCATCTCACGCAGTGACCAGTCATGCAGGAAGACCCAACCTACACAGCGGAAGACTGTCAAGGTTTTCACCTGCAAACGCTGCAGCTCGCAACATAAGCCAAGACAGTGCCCAGCTTTCGGTAAGCAATGCTGTAATTGCCAGGGGAAGAACCATTTTGCAAAGCAGTGCTTCTCAAAAAGAAAAGAGGGGCAGAAAGGAAAGAGTGTAAATACAGTGGAAAACACTGACCTGAGTGAGACATTCTTTGTGGGCATGGTGAATCGTGAAAGTGAACCAGAAAGTGAAATTGATGCTGCGGATAAGTGGTCGGCATTACTACAAGTAAATGGAACTCTGATCACAGTAAAACTGGACACTGGTGCAAAAGCAAGCTTGATTAGTCTTTCTGACATTAAAGCAATGAAAGACAAGCCAAAAAATACAGAGACAACAGCCTGCACTAAAAGACTATAATGGACAGCGTATCGAGTGTTTAGGCATGTGCAGACTGAAAGCAAAAGTGAAAGAAAAAGTGCCTCACCTTCTCTTTTCTGTTGTGGCAGAAGGACTTGAGTCACTTCTGGGTGACAAAACTTGTGAAAATCTGGGCCTGGAAAAAAGAGTGCATCACATCAACACAGCATTGAGTGCACCGAGTGAGTCTGTTGATCACATAGTGCAGAACTTTACAGATGTTTTCAAGGGGTTTGGTGTACTGCCATTCACATACAAAATTCAGCTTAAAGAAAATGCACAGCCTGTGGTCCATGCTCCACAATGAGTTCCGACACCACTGAGAGAATGTCTCAAGAACGAGCTGGATAGGATGACAGTAATGGGAGTAATAAACACTGAGGAGCCAACTGACTGGGTCAACTCTGTAGTGTGTGCAATAAAAAAGAATGGTGGCCTGAGAATATGTATGGACCCATTGAGTTGCTAGCTGTTAGCATGTAGCCTACATATCTCCCGAGGGAATACTCACACGTGATCTGCATTGTTATTTATGCAAATCCGACGGCGAACGCTGGGACAGTGCGTGACGTCATCCACTCAGTAACTAGCAGGCTGCAGACAGAACACCCAGATGCTCTTCTCCTCATCTCAGGCGATTTCAACCATATTTCACTGTCTCCCATTCTACCCACATTTACCCAGTATGTCACATGCCACACTAGAGACAATAAAACACTGGATTTATTATATGCAAACACTAAGGAGGCGTACACCTCATTACAACTCCCCCCACTCGGGAGATCGGATCACAACTTGGTTCATCTCCTGCCGGTGTACAAACCCCTAGTGCACAGACAACCTCCGGTCATGCGCACAGTGAAGTTATGGTCTGAGGAGGCAATGGATGCTCTAAACGACTGTTTTGAAACCACTGCCTTGGGAGCAGCTCTGCGATCCACATGGTGAGGACATTGATGGCCTCACTCACACCATCACGGACTACATCAGCTTCTGTGTGGACAACACCGTACCCACCAAGACCATACGGTGTTGCTCGAACAACAAACCCTGGATCAACCCTGAGATAAAAACACTTCTGAGAGAGAAGAAGAGGATCTTCAGGTCGGGGAACAGGGAGATGCTGAAGTCTGTACAGAGGGAGCTGAGGAGGAAGATCAGAGAAGGCAAGGACAGCTTCAGGAAGAAGATGGAGGACAATCTGCAACAGAGCGACATTGGTGGGATCTGGAGAAACCTTAAAACCATCTCTGGGCTCCAGAATACCTCCCCCCAGGCCATGGGGGGCAGGGAGTGGGCGAACAATCTGAGCCTGTTTTTTAATAGGTTTGACCAACCGCCCTCCCCCCCGACTGCACAACAACCACTGCTGCCTCTAATGACATTGAATCCTGCTGTCCACACCCCACTCCACCAACACCCCCCACTCCCAACACACAGCCCCCCAACGTGACCCTCACTAACACCCAGGTGAGGACGGAGCTGAGAAAGATCAAGGCGAGGAAGGCGTCGGGACCGGACGGCATCAGCGCAAAGCTCCTCAAGTCCTGTGCAGATCAGCTATGTGGGATTGTGGAGCCCATCTTCAACCTGAGCCTGAAGCTGGGGAGGGTACCACAATTGTGGAAAACATCTTGTGTGGTACCTGTACCAAAGACCTCCCGCCCCAAAGACCTGAACAGCTACAGATCAGTGGCCCTGATGTCCCACATGATGAAGACCCTGGAGAGACTGCTCCTTGCTCACCTCCGCCCCCTGGTGGGACCAGCGATGGATCCACTCCAGTTCGCCTACCAGCATGGCATTGGGGTGGAGGATGCAGTGATCTTCCTCCTTCACCGTTCTCTGTCCCACCTGGAGAAGCCTGGGAATGCGGTGAGGATCATGTTCTTTGACTTCTCCAGTGCTTTCAACACCATCCAACCGATGATCCTGAAGGACAAGCTGCTGTGTGCAGGGGTGGACCAGCACCTGTCATCATGGATCCTGGACTACCTCACTAACCAGCCACAGTTTATGAGAACCTGGGACTGTGTGTCCGACACGATCATCGGTAGCACCGGGGCCCCCCAGGGAACGGTTTTGGCTCCCTTCCTGTTTACCCTTTATACTGCAGCCTTCTCACACAACACAACACACTGCCATCTACAGAAGTTCTCTGACGACTCTGCAATTGTCAGCCTCAACTCCAACGGAGATGAAGCTGAGTACAGAGGACTTATCCAGGACTTCGTGGACTGGTGCCATCGGAACTGCCTCCAGATTAACGCGAGGAAAACTAAGGAGCTGGTGGTGGACTGCCGCAGGCAAGGACAACCCCTCACAGCACCAGTAAACATACAGGGAACAGACATCGAGATGGTGACATCCTACAAGTACCTGGGTGTTCATCTGAACAATAAACTAGACTGGTCACACAATACCGACGCACTCTACAAGAAGGGCCAGCACAGGCTGTTCCTACTGAGGAGACTCAGGTCTTTTGGTGTACAAGGGGCGCTGCTGAAGACATTCTACGACACAGTGGTGGCATCAGCCATCACTTTTGGAGTGATCTGCTGGGGCAGTGGCATTACAGCAGCCGATAGGAAGAGACTGAACAAACTGATCAAGAAAGCTAGCTCTGTCCTGGGGAAGCGTCCTGACCCAGTGGAGAAGATAGGAGAGAGAAGGACGGTGGCTAAACTGTCATCTCTGCTGGAGTCCGAGTCCCACCCTATGCAGGACATACTGAATGCACTGAGGAGTTCATTTAGCAGCAGACTACATCATCCTAGGTGCGCAACCGAGAGGTTTCGCAGGTCCTTCCTACCTACGGCAGTCAGACTGTATAACCTAAGCAGGGCTGCTCACAGAGATAGCAAAAAAACGTGATGACCTAATAATACTGAATGCAAAAGACGCAATAGACTTACACAATGGTCCCCTCCAGTATATACAACTAGGACAGTATCGGTCGCTATGGAGGGTGACAATATGTATGGGTACATATTCATACTATGTAGGATAACTAAGTAGACGGTTATGCTGTTTATTCCATCTCGCTACAATGCTCCGCACTTTGTATATATATTTATATATTGATGTGTATGTATGCATATCCACTGCTCTTATTTATATCTTCTGTATCTTCTTAATTATTACCTCCGCCAAAGGGGGAGGTTATGTGATCATCGGTGTTGGTTTGTCTGTTTGTTTGTTTGTTTGTTTGTTTGTTTGTCTGTTTGTTTGTCTGTCTGTTTGTTTGTCTGTTAGCAAGATAACTCAAAAAGTTATGGACGGATTTTCATGAAATTTTCACAGATTGTCAGAAATGGAGTATCCTACAGATGATTAGATTTTGGTGGTGATCCCGATCACCGTCCACAAGAAAACTGCCATTACGCAAAATGCCATTTCCGTCAATAACTACTGAACCACTAATCCTATCATTGTCAATCCAATTGCTAGTCATATGTTTTCATGGTCAAGGAATCTGAAAACGTACACACAAACACTGTATGGGAGGAACTGTGGCCGCCATTATGGAAAATGCCATTTTCCAGAATAACTACTGAACCACTAATCCTATCATTGTCAATCCAATTGCTAATCATATGTTTACATGTCAAGGAATCTGAAAACGGACACACAAACACTGTATGGGGGGAACTGTGGCCGCCATTACGGAAAATGCCATTTTCGTGAATAACTATTGAACCACTAATCCTATCATTGTCAATTCAATTGCTAGTCATATGTTTTCATGGTCAAGGAATCTGAAAACATACACACAAACACTATATGGCAGGAACTGTGGCCGCCATTACGGAAAATGCCATTTTCGTCAATAACTACTGAACCACTGCTTGTCATATGTTTTCATGATCAAGGAATCTGAAGACTGTATGGGGGGAACTGCGGCACTTGGCGGAGGTCTGCGCTCTCCGAGTGCTTTTCTAGTTGCTCTGAGTGTTGCTATCCCAGTGCTGTTGCAATCCTGGAATTTCCCCATTGTGGGACTAATAAAGGCTTATCTTATCTTATCTTATCTTATCTTATCTTAAAAGACTTGAATGAGAACATCAAATGTGAGCACTATCAGATACCTAAACGTGAGGAAATTATCAGTGAGATGGCAGGTGCCAAGTACTTCACAAAGCTTGATGCATCACAAGGCTTCTAACACATAAAACTGGATGAAAGCAACACCAAGTATTGCACCTTTAATACACTCTTTGGCAGATATTGTTTCTTGAGGTTGCCGTTCAGCATTGTCTCAGCATTTAAAATATTCCATAGAGCAATGGAAAACATCATTGAAGGACTAGATGGTGTGAGAGTCTTTGCTGATGACATCATCATCTGGGGGTCAACAATCCAAGAACGCAATGAGCTGCAGAAACAGCAAATGACACTGAGCTACAAGAAGTAATCCATAACATAGAAAATGGATGGCCTGTAGGTTCCTGTCCACAGTTTCACCACATCAGAGGTGAGCTGAGTGTTGCTAATGGACTGTTACTGAGACAAAACAGAATTGTCATTCTGCAAAACCTGAGACAGGACACACTGCACAGGATTCATGAAGGTCATCTCGGTATTGAGAAATGCAAAAGAAGGGCGAAAGAGACAGTGTTCTGGTCTGGCATTAACAAAGACATTGAGAGACTGATAAGCAATGTGAAACATGTCTGAAGCACAGAAACAAGCAAACCAAAGAGCCCATGATGCTAAGTGATGTGCCAGCAGCACCATGGCACAAAGTAGGAGTGGAGTTGTTTCATCTCCAAGGTAAAGACTATTTAGTGGCCATTGACTGCTACTCAAACTTTCCTGAAATGGCACTGCTTGTCATGTCCTGGTGAGCGCTTGTCCCCACCATCCCATATCCTCTGCTCTTCTAATCACCTCATCTGACGCACCTGCTGATTCTGCTGAGCCAGCGTTTATAAGGAAGCACTTTTCAGTGATTCAATGCTGGCTCGTTTGGGTATACTGCCTTGAGCAGAATAAGTTCTAACGCGTAAGCTCTCTGTGTTTTGGAATTTACCTGACACGTTGTTCTCTTCCTCCTTCTTCAGGTTGCTGCCAACGGAGCGGTGTGTCTCCAGGGGTCAGTGCGCTCACCAGCCTGTTGCTCCTCCGTTGCAGTTTCTCCACTCCACCAGATCAGACGAAGCTCACCATTTCCCTTTCCAGAAGTTCCGACCTGCTGGTCCATCTCCTTCGCTGGGTTCTGAGCCGGTCTCTCCGTCTCTCTCCCGCATAAGTGGTACTATTTGGATTTCCCAATTCTCCTCCATTCCTCATTCTAATCAGCCTCACTTTTCTCTCTGCAGGTTTGCTGCTCGTCTGGCGAGTGATTGGTTTTTCTTAAAGATTGCTCTTTTGGAATTTAATAAACGATCAAAAGTATTTTGTGTTTTTCTTTGGTGTTGCACTCTGCATTTAGGCTGATTGTCCAGTCAATATGACAGAACAAGCCAGCCAGGGTCACGGCCTAGCAGGTGCCACAGCAACAGAGCACACCGCGCTCCACCGCCTTGACGTTACAGAGAGGCAGGTGGCTGAACACATTCAGCTGCTGCAAAACATTACACAACAGCTGAGTGTACTTACTGGTCATTTGCCCTGCACACCTGCTCCAGTGGCTCCACCCACATCTGCTCCTCCGACTTCTTCTACCATCTGCTGATCGCTTTCCATTCCCACTCCTGCCCCGTACATGGGGGAGGTGGGGGATGTAAGGATTTCTTTTGTCACATTCGGCTTTATTTTGAGCAGGTGAGGGGGGAGTTCCCGGATGACATTTCTAAAATTCACCAATTCACCCTCCTGCTTCGGGGCCTAGCTCTTAGTCGGGCTCGGTCTGTAATCAATAGCCGGAGGTTATGTGCCACCTATGTTTCACCAATTTGTGTCCAATTTTTCCCGCACGTTCGACCGTACCGAGAGTGAAGGGAATATCATGAGTCGTCTGTTGTCGCACCGCCAGGGCAGCCAGTCAGTGGCCGACTTCTTGGTGGAGTTCCGAGTCGAAGTAGCGGAATCAGGATGGAGCAAGGTTGCTCTACACAACGCGTTCCTCCAAGGTTTAAATCCTCGCCTCCGCGACGACCTGACCGTTCATGCCGTTCCCACCACCTTGGATGGTCTCATTGATCAAGCGGTCAGGTTAGATAACCGATACCGCGAGCACGCTAGGGAGCGTGGCGCCTCCTCTCGCCTGTTTGCCACACATGCATCCTCAGCGGCTGCTGACCTAGATGAGTCCGAGCCTGCCACCAAAGCCATGGAGCTCAGCTCTGCTCACCTTTCGTGGGCAGAGGTTGAGCGGTGGTGGCGGATCGGGGCGTGTGCCTACTGTAGTTCGTTGAAGCACAAGCAGGACACGTGTAACCTGCGGCCAAAAGATGTGGCCTGTCAGTAGCCGCAGGGGGTCTGGCGGGTGGGACTCATTCTCATCCAACGGTTATTTTTCTATTTCTGCCCTGGTTCAGTTGCCGGAGGTCAAGAAGAGAGTCTCTGCCCTCATTGATTCCGGGGCAGAGGGTAATTTTATCTCTTCACAACTTGTGCAGGAGATGAGGATTCTGACAGTTAAATTGCCGGTTCCTCACTCTGTGCGTACTCTCTCTGGCCAGACTGTGACGTCCGTTACTCATTGCACGGCGCAGTTATCCGTCCTTCTGTCTGGTAACCACCAGGACAGGCTTACTTTTTACATGTTTCCACATGCCTCTCATGCGGTGGTTCTAGGGTATCTGTGGCTCTGGAGGCATAATCCTATTGTTAAGTGGCCACAAAATACCATCACCTCCTGGAGCCCTAATTGTTTGGCGACATGTCTAAGTTCGACCGAGTGTTCACCGTCCCTCCCCATCTCCTCCCCTCAGGTCGAGCTGCTGGACCTCAGCCTCATGCCCGAGGTTTATCACGACTTCGGGGAAGTCTTAGCAAGTCACGAGCATCAGCGCTTCCTCCGCATCGCTCGTATGACTGTGCCATCGACCTCCTCCCGGGCGCAAAGTTGCTGTCCAGCAAGCTCTATAATATTTCCGGACCTGAGAGGGAGGCGATGGAGAGGTACATTAAGGACTCTCTGAACGCTGGCTTCATTCGGCATCCTTGGCTCCCCTCGGGGCAGGGTTTTTCTTTGTGGGAAAGAAGGACGGGTCTTTACATCCGTGCACTGACTACCGTGAGCTTAATTCTATCACCGTCAAAGAAAAATATCCTCTGCCCC
Source organism: Pholidichthys leucotaenia (assembly GCA_020510985.1). NCBI lineage: Eukaryota > Metazoa > Chordata > Actinopteri > Cichliformes > Pholidichthyidae > Pholidichthys > Pholidichthys leucotaenia. The sequence continues at coordinate 414,275,111 of CM035838.1, forward strand.
TGATGAACTCCGCACTTGAGCTCCTGTAGCGCTTGCGTGTATTCTCTAAAATCGATCTACGCAACACTTACCATCTTGTCAGAATACGCGAGGGGGACGAATGGAAAACAGCGTTTAAGGTGCACCTTGGGCAATTTGAATACCCAGTTATGCCCTTTGGTTTAACTAATGCCCCTGCTGTTTTCCAACGTCTCATCAATGACATCCTCCGCGACATGATAAATTGTTTGTTTTCGTCTATTTAGACAACATCCTGATTTTTCTCACACGCCCGAGGAGCATCAAACTCATGTTAAAGCCATGTTACAGCAGCTGTTAGAGAACCAACTGTTTGTCAAGTCAGTGAAGTGTGAATTTTCCACTAATTCCACTTCTTTCCTTGGCTTTATTGTAGCGGTGGGGGGGGGAGCTGAGGGCCGACCCGGCCAAGGTGAAGACTGTGCTTGATTGGCCAACACCCCACTCCCACAAGGAGCTGCAACACTTCTTGGGGTTTGCGAATTTCTATCGCAGGTTCATTCGGAACTACAGTGGGATAGCACAGCTTTTAACCCAGAACTCAGAACTCAGAACTCAGAAAAGATTTATTGCCAAGTACATTAACCGTAAACAACTGATAACATACGAGGGATTTGACTTGACACAGAAAACGACCTGCATTTCCGGTGACGCGGCAGCATCTGAAAAATGCGCCTGTCATCAGATGGGTACAGGATGCATAGGGAGGAAAAGGATAACACAATAGGAAAGAGCAAAAAACCATTGATTGTCAGAATACCGGTCATATATGATCAATATTATGATTACAAGAAAAAAGGCCCCCAATGCACAGTTAGCAGACAAGAATGTACACAAGGACACAAAGAGAGCAGTGAGTGAGTGATCTTATTCATCAGTTTTTGAGTCAGTGTGGGTGTAGTGTTGAGTGTAGGTGTTGTATCAGTTAAGAACAACAAAGTCTCTTTGGCAGGAGATGTTTTGTCTTAGCTGCTGGCATTTGTCCTTGAGCCATGCAGCTGGCCTCCATTAAGGTACCATTTTTATTGACCGAGGCAGCTGAACAGGCCTTTGTGAAATTAGAGGGCCTGTTCACCGACAAACCCATTCTGGCTCAGGTCGACCCCCAGCTCCAATTTACCCTGGAGGTGGATGCTTCAGAAACAGGGGTGGGTGCGATTCTGTCCCAGCGCTCCGCCTCAGACTTGAAGCTTCACCTGTGCGGGTATTTCTCTCGGCGGCTCACCCCAGCTGAGAGGAATTACGACATCGGGGATCGAGAGCTGTTGGCCATTAAATTGGCTTTTGAGGAATGGAGACATTGGCTGGAGGGAGCTGTCCGTCCTGGAGTCGTGTGGACTGACCACAAAAACCTTGAGTATGTATTTGCGGTCGGCCCGCTGGCTGAATTCCAGGCAGGCTCGCTGGGCCTTATTTTTCCAGCGTTTCAATTTCACTGTTACCTATAGGCCCGGCTCCCATAATATTAAGCCTGACGCTCTCTCCAAACAGTTCAGCCAAGACCCGGCTGACCCCCCCTTCCCACTCCCAGCCCATTCTTCCACCTTTATGCATCCTGGGAACTCTTACCTGGGAGATCGAGAAGAGAGTCCACCAGGCCCAGTCCTCTGAGCCCGAACCAGTGGGTTGTCTCCCTAACCGCCTTTACGTCCCTGCCACCCTCCGTAGCGAAGTTATCCAGTGGGGGCATGCCGGACATTTCACCTGCCACCCTGGAGTGGTGCGCACTGTGGACATTGTCAGGTGAGCGTTCTGGCTCACGCTTCGGCGGGACGTGCAGGAGTACGTGAAGGCCTGCCAAATTTGTGCCCGTAATAATCCCCCCCCCCCCGCCCGCTGGTCTTCTTCACCCCCTCCCCATCCCCAGCCAGCCCTGGTCCCACATAGCCACGGATTTTGTCACTGGTCTTCCTCCCTCCCATGGTAACACCGTCATCCTGACTATTGTTGACAGATTTTCCAAGGCCGTTCACTTGGTTCCTCTCCCCAAGCTGCCATCCGCCTCCAAGACGGCTGAATTACTTTCCCATCACATCATCAAACTGCATGGCATTCCTATGGACATTGTGTCTGACCGGGGCCCACAGTTCATCTCACGTGTCTGGAAATCATTGTGTCGCTGCCTTGGCGCCACGGTCAGCCTCATCTCCGGTTATCACCCGCAGAGCAATGGGCAGGCTGAGCATGCCAACCAATCTCTGGAGGCCGTCCTTCGTTGCATGGCAGCCGATGACCCTGGATCGTGGAGCTCCCATCTGACCTGGGTGGAATATTCGCTGAATTCTACAGTTTCTTCGGCCACAGGGCATTCTCCATTTGAAGCCTCCGTGTGCTACAACGCCCCCCCCCCGTTATCTATGGCAGAGAGAGAGGTTGCGGTGCCGTCCGTGGTGGCACGCTTTCGTCGTTGTCGCCGGGCCTGGAGGTCTACCCGAGCACCACTCCTCTGTTCCACTGAGCGCAATCAGCACTATGCTGACCGCAAGAGAGTTCCAGCGCTGGACTACAAGGTTGGACAGCAGGTCTGGGTATCTGCGGATCAGGTTCTGCTGAAGACTGAAGCTTATAAGCTCTCCCCCTGGTTCGTGGGCCCCTTCCCCCTCACCAGCAACGTGGGCGACTCTGCTGTCTGGCTCCAGCTCCCACCAGTGCGCCGCGCGCATCCAACATTTCACGTCTCCAAAGTCGAGCCTCTCTCCTCCAGCCCCCTCTGCCCCCCCCTCTGCCGCCTCCCCCTCCCCTGATCCTTGACGGCCATGTCACGCACACCATTCGAGAAATCCTGGATGTCCGCCGCTGGGGCCGGGGATTCCAATGCCTGGTCCACTGGGAGGGTTACGGTCCGGAGTACTGATCATGGATCTCCAGTTCAGCCTTCCATGACAAGGGTATGGTCCAGGCCTACCATCGAGCCCACCCTGAGAAGTCCGGTGGACCGCCAGGAGGCGTTCCTTGAGGGGGGGGCCCTTTCATGTCCTGGTGAGCGCTCGCCCCCATCATCCCGTTTCCTCTGCTCTTCTAATCACCTCATCTGACGCACCTGCTGATTCTGCTGAGCCAGCATTTATAAGGAAGCGCTCTTCAGTGATTCAACGCTGGCTCGTTTGAGTATACTGCCTTGAGCAGAATAAGTTCTAACGTGTAAGCTTTCTGCGTTTTGGAATTTACCTGATATGTTCTCCTCCTCCTTCTTCAGGTTGCTGCCAACGGAGCGGTGCGTCTCCAGGGGTCAGTGCGCTCACCAGCCTGTTGCTCCTCCGCTGCAGTTTCTCCACTCCACCTGGTAAGATGAAGCTCACCATTTCCCTTTCCAGCAGTTCCGACCTGCTGGTCCATCTCCTTCGCTGGGTTCTGAGCTGGTCTCTCTCTCTCTCTCTCCCACATAAGTGGTACTATTTGGATTTCCCAATCCTCCTCCATTCCTCATTCTAATCAGCCTTGCTTTTCTCTCTGCAGGTTTGCTGCTCCTCTGGCCAGTAACTGGTTTTTCCTAAAGATTGCTCTTTTGAAATTTAATAAATGGTCAAAAGTATTTTGTGTGTTTTTCTCATGGTGTTACACTCTGCATTTAGGCTGACTGTCCAGTCAATATGACACTGTTATCAAATGTATCATCAACCTGTGTCATAATGTAAAATCCATATTGGCAAGACACGTTATACTGACCACAGTAGTGAGTGACAATGGACCATGTTTCAACAGCAGAGAGTGGAAAAAGTTTGCAGCACAGTATGATGTCAACCATGTGACATCCAGTCCTCTGTATGCACAGTCAAATGGGAAAGCTGAGAAGGGAGTCCACATTCTTAAACAACTCCTAAAGAAGGTCTGCTGCCAGCAACTCTGATCCTTACCTGGCTTTACTCAGCTACAGAGCGTCACCACTTGAATGCCGAGTGTCACCAGCTGAGCTGCTTATCAATAGAATGCTGTGTACCACTCCAAGCCACAAACAAGAAAAAAAATGTTCAAAGCTGAAACAAAAACTGCATGAACTAAAAATAAAGCAGAACTCATTTTATGATAAATGTGCCAAGCAGCTTCCTCCACTGTTTTCAAATGACAAAGTCAGAACTGAAGATCCTGATGGATTGAAGACAAAAGCAACTGTTCTTCAAGGAGCAGCTTCAAGGTCATTCACTGTAAGGACAGAGGAAGGTCAGATTTTCAGATGCAATCGTCGCAGTCTTCTAAAAACACAAGAGACTATCAGAGGGCAGAATGAAACAGTCACTGAATATGAGCCCATTCCTTCACCTTCGACTGACTACCAGACCAACCTAACCACTACAGGAAAACCAGTAGTCAGAAGGTCCACAGGAACAAACAAGAAACCTGAAAAACTGAACTTGTGATTTAAAAAAAAAAATCATCATAAGAATTGTTTATTTGAATTGTTGTTGTTTATTGACATCATACTAATGTTTAGGTTGTGGTGAACACTCAATGGACCTGTTGGACCGGTTCTGTGACTCGCATTTCAGGTCAGAACAAAGGCAGGAAGCTTAGCCTTGTTATGCAAGGCTGGAGACTGTGGGGGGTCGATTAAAGGATGCGTGGGAGACAGTGGAAGTGATACCATGGGGGGAAATGCATTGTGACTGTCTTTATTATGCCAGGTGGTGAAATGCATGGTGACTGTCTTTATTATGCAAGGTGGTCTGTGGGACATGTGATCTATGAGGTGTGAAGTCCCTGATATTTAAGGACGAGAGTTACTGTTTCATTCTCTCTCTTTTTTCTGCTTTGAAATGTTGGAGATGTGAATAAAGCTGACTCTGAGAAAGAACGCTGCCTCGTCATTTTTGCATCTTCCACACTGGTGACCCTGAGACGTATCATGGAAGAAAGAAATTCCCCCGGGCCAGCCGCGTCAGGAGCCCCCAGCCAAGCAAACGCCGCTACAGTCCAGCTACCGGACTTCTGGCAGAACAATCCGCGCTCCTGGTTCAACGCAGTTGAGGCGCAGTTCAACCTCCGGGGGATATCGGTAGATGTCACGAAATTCTACCACGTAGTCGCAAAGCTGGACAACAACACGGCCCAGCATGTGGAGAGCCTGATCGACCAGCTGCCGGAGAGCGACAAATACGGCGCGTTGAAGGCTGCACTCATCCAGCAGTTCACCCCCTCGACGGAGGAGCGAGCAGAGAGGCTCCTGGCGCTGACGGAGGGGGAAAACGACATGCCTGCAAGCCTGATGGAGAAGTTGTTGAGGTTGAAAGACTCTGACGATGATCACTTCATTTTCACCCACCTCTTCCTCAGGACTCTACCGTCAACAGCGAGAGCGGCTCTGGCCAGTTCGCCACTGTTGGCCCTACGGGACTACTGCGCGCTGGGCCGAGAGGCGCAGCGGATTGTCAACGCCACCAAGCGGCGCGCAGCCACAGCCGCTGCAGTGGAACTCGGCGCTACGACCACGGACGACAGGAGGCCAGAGACAGCGGTGCCAGACTCACCGACGACGGCGGCGACAAGGGCCAGGGAGCGTGGACCGGACGTCTTTTGTTTCTACCATCGCAGCTTCGCAGACAGGGCACGCAAGTGTGTACCGCCGAGCCAGTTTGGGCGTTCGGGAAACGCCAAGACCGGGTGTCGGTAGCAGCCGCGGCCCTCGGGAAGAGAACAAGCTGCTCTACTTGTCGGACGCACGCTCCAGTCGACACAGGCTCCCAGTTTATGAAGTCCAAGATGGCGCCCACAGCGGTCGACATGGTGCTTCGCTGCGCTCTTTGTTTGTTTTTGTTTGTCAATTGTGTGTCTGCTTGCACTTATACCCGTGAGGAACTTCTAAATATCAGGACTTTCACCCCCACGGACCTCCTCCCAGTTTTTCTAGCCCCTGCCGCCGATCTGGTTTATTGTTTGGCTCGGAAAGTGAGACGGCGAAAGAGAGGTAGACGAGCGGGCGCTCTCGTGCGGCTTCGCAGGAGAGGCTCGCGAACGGCGCTGCCTGGCATATTTCTGTCCAATACCAACTCTCTCTCTAACAAGGTAGATGAACTGAGACTGCTGATGCGTTTTAAGGACCTCGCCTCCTCAGCTGTCCTCTGCTTTACTGAGACCTGGCTCCGGGAAAATATACCGGACAGCGCGCTGCGCCTCGACGGCTTTCAGCTCTTCCGTGCTGATCGTGACACAGAGCTTTCCGGCAAGACCACAGGAGGCGGAGTCTGCTTCTACATCAACTGCAGCTGGTGCTCTGATGTAACGGTAATTTCCAAACACTGTTCTCCTGCCTTGGAATTTCTTGTTATCAATTGCAAGCCCTTCTATTCCCCGCGGGAGTTTGCTTCTTTCATAATGATCGCTGTGTACGCCCCTCCCGACGCGGACACGCGCGAAGCTCAGCGCGTGCTCGCGGATCACATTCAACACACAGAGCGGAGTTTTCCAGACTCGCTGATTATTGTGGCTGGCGACTTTAATCAGTGCAATCTGAGCCACGATCTCCCCCGCTACAAACAGTTTATTAAATGCCCCACCAGAGGATTAAACACACTGGATCACTGTTACACCACAGTGAAAGACGCATATCGCGCTGTCCCTCGTGCTGCGCTGGGATTATCTGATCACGTGATGGTTCACCTCATTCCCACATACAGACAGAGATTGAAGCTCACTAAACCTGTTGTGAGCACTACGAAGATACGGACCAGTGATGCTGAGGAGAAGCTGGAAACGTGCATGGATATATCTGACTGGGGCATGCTTAAAGGAGCCACGCATGATCTGGATGAGTACACGGACACTGTGAACTCATATATCCACTTTTGTGAAGAGAACATTCTTCCATCACGCACCAGGGTGAGTTACTCTAATGACAAACCCTGGTTCACAGCTAAGCTCAGACAGATCAGGAAGGAGAAGGAAGCAGCGCTGAAAAGTGGAGACAGGGACTGCTACAGGGAGGTTAAATACCGGTTTAACAGAGAGCTGAAGAGGGCTAAATCTCTATACTCAGAGAGACTCCAGCAGCAGTTCACTGCTAATGATTCGGCTTCCGTGTGGAGAGGACTGAGGCAAATCACCAACTATCGACCTAAGGCTCCTAAAGGTCAGGATGACAAAGCCCTTTGTCAAAGACTGTCCCAACACTATGCCCGTTTTGACACCTCGTCATCTGTGTCCAACTCCCCCCCTCCCTCCAGCTCCACAGCCTCCACATTCCCTACTTCATTTAAGGCACCCCCCCTCCTCCCCCCCTCCCCTTATCATCAGTGAGCAGGATGTGCTCAAACAGTTCTCCAGACTGAACCCGCGCAAGGCCCCCGGCCCAGACGGCGTGTCTCCCTCCACCCTGAGACTCTGTGCGAAACAGCTGGCTCCTGTCTTCACAGACATTTTTAACACCTCCCTTAAGTTATGCCACGTGCCATCCTGCCTCAAATCCTCCACCATCATCCCTGTCCCCAAGAAGCCACGGATCACTGGACTTAATGACTACAGACCTGTTGCGCTCACCTCTGTAGTCATGAAGTCCTTTGAGCGCCTGGTCCTGTCCCACCTCAAGTCCATCACCACCCCTCTCCTGGACCCGCTGCAGTTTGCCTACCGAGCCAACAGGTCTGTAGACGATGCAGTCAATCTGGCCCTCCACTCCATCCTGCAGCACCTGGACTCCCCGGGAACCTACGCCAGGATCCTGTTTGTGGACTTCAGCTCCGCATTCAACACCATCTGCCCCGCTCTGCTCCGGGACAAGCTGTCCCTGCTCAACGTGCCTGACTCCCTCTGCAGGTGGATCATCGACTTCCTGACGGACCGGAGGCAGCATGTGCGGCTGGGAAAGACTGTCTCAGACTATACTAGCATCAGCACCGGATCACCCCAGGGCTGTGTACTTTCCCCCCTACTCTTCTCCCTTTACACCAACTCCTGCACCTCCAGCCACCAGTCTGTCAAGTTGATCAAGTTTGCGGACGACACCACCCTCATCGGGCTCATCTCCAACGGCGACGAGTCCGCCTACAGGAGAGAGGTGGCCCAGCTGGCGTCCTGGTGCAGCAATAACAACCTGCAGCTGAACGCTCTGAAGACAGTGGAGATGATTGTAGACTTCAGGAAAGTCACTACTCCTCTGCCCCCCCTCACCCTCTCAGGCTCTCCCATCACCACTGCTGATTCCTTCCGCTTCCTAGGCACTACCATCACCAGGGACCTCAAATGGGAGCTGACCATCAGCTCACTCATCAAAAAAGCCCAGCAGAGGATGTTCTTCCTGCGGCAGCTGAGGAAGCTCAAGCTACCCACCAAGATGTTAGTGCAGTTCTACACAGCCATCATCGAGTCCATCCTCACCACCTCCATAACCGTGTGGTACGCAGGAGCCACTGCCAGGGACAGACTAAGGCTGCAGCGCGTCGTGCGCACTGCTGAGAAGGTGATCGGCTGCAAGCTCCAATCTCTCCAGGATCTGTACATCTCCAGGACCCGGAGGCGTGCTGGCCGGATCATAGCCGATCCCTCACACCCTGGTCACGTACTGTTTGCCCCCCTCCCCTCTGGTAGAAGACTTCGGTCCATCCAGACTAAAACCTCCCGTCACATGAACAGCTTCTTCCCCTCTGCCATTAGACTGCTGAACACTAAGTGACTTATTGACTCTCGTGCACCATGTACAGCAGCTCAACCAGACTCATGTCAGTCATCACTGTTTTTCTTCCTGCATTACCGACTGCACTATATAGTTCTCCACAGTATCTGCTGCTGGCTAATATATATTTTAACTGTTGACCAGTATCACTTAATCTTATCCTACACTTTATTACATGTATAGTTTATTTCTCTTATCCTATCATGTTTAATGTTGCAGCATTGTACCAAGACAAATTCCTAGTTTGTGTACTACATGAACAATGGCAATAAACCTGATTCTGATTCTGATTCTGATTCTGATTCAGTTGAGTTTCATCACTCCTTCCTACGCGGACAGACTGGCGGGTTCCGGAGGTCCCCTGGTGACAGCGGCGAACGGCTCGGCGATTAAGACCTTTGGTGAGAAGACTCTGCTTCTGTCTCTACACGGCCGTGCATATGAGTGGACTTTTGTTGTAGCAGCAGTAAATTTCAATATGCTGGGGGCTGATTTTTTGTGCTCACATGGGTTGTTGGTTGATCTCGCTAACAGGCGCCTGGTTAATGCATTTTCTTTTGATTCTGTCCCCAGTGCAGCGCGAGTGGCCCCGCCTACAGCACAAGCCAACGTCACAACAGCAGGCGGTAAGTTCCACACACTGCTCACTCAGTTCCCAGCACTCACGGTTCCCACATTTTCGGCAACAGTCGCTAAGCACGGGGTGGAGCATTTTATTACCACTACCGGACCACCCGTTTTTGCAAAAGCTCGGCGCTTGGACGCAGTTAAGCTGGCCATAGCGCGCGAGGAGTTCGCCAACCTGGAGAGGTTGGGCATTATCCGACGTTCAAACAGTCCGTGGGTTTCCCCCCTACATATGGTCCCGAAAGCTGACGGATCATGGCGCCCTTGCGGGGATTTTCGCAGGTTAAACAACGCTACAGCGCACGACCGCTACCCAATCCCACATATCCAAGATTTCTCGGTTCATTTGGCAGGGGCACGCATTTTTTCTAAAATAGACTTGGTCCGCGGTTACCACCAAGTCCCAGTGCACGCTGAGGACATACCCAAAACAGCGGTAATAACTCCGTTTGGTTTATTCGAGTTTTTACACATGCCATTCGGACTTAAAGGGGCTGCTCAGACGTTCCAACGCATGATGGACGCGGTGCTTCGCGATCTCCCTTTCGTGTTCGTCTACCTGGACAATATTTTAGTAGCCAGCGCGTCCAAAGAAGAACACGAAAAACACCTGGCCACAGTTTTCCGAAGGTTGGGAGATCACGGGTTAATAATCAACCCAGCGAAGTGTCAGTTCAGGGTGGCGCAGATCGATTTTTTAGGACACCGCGTCTCCCCCGAAGGAGCAGTTCCGCTGCCTGACAAAGTGCGCGTGGTGGCAGATTTTCCCTGGCCGCAGACGGTCAGGGCGTTGCAGAAGTTTTTGGGAATGGTGAATTTTTATAACCGTTTTCTCCCCCGTGCGGCGCAACTCATGCAGCCGCTGTATGCCGCGCTCAAAAAAAAGAAACCCGCGGACAGGATCGAGTGGTCCCCGGAGCGGGACCAAGCGTTCTCGGAGGTTAAAGCAGCCTTGGCAAAGGCTGCGTTGTTGGCACACCCAGACCCAACGGCCCGCATAGCGCTCACCACTGACGCGTCAGATGTGGCCATAGGGGCGGTCGTGGAGCAACATGTAGCCGGGGTTTGGCAGCCCCTCGCATTTTTCAGCAGGACCTTGCGCGATAGCGAACGTAAATACAGCGCGTTCGACAGGGAGCTGCTCGCTCTCCATTTGGCCATCCGCCACTTTCAGTTCTGGCTGGAAGGACGCGTTTTCACCGTGTTCGTTGATCACAAACCGCTAACATTCGCGATGGCCAAGGTCTCGGAACCGTGGTCAGGCCAGCAGCAGAGACAGCTGGCTGTGATATCAGAGTTTACCACTGATATTCAGCATGTGGCGGGCAAACTCAATGTAGTGGCAGATTGCCTCTCGCGCGCTGTGGCGGCCCCAATCAGCGTAGGGTTAGATTATGCAGCCACGGCCGCAGAGCAGGTTAATGACGCGGACGTGTGCGCGCTCCAATCTGGACCAACAGGGTTGAGGCTGGAGAGCAGGGTGCTGCAAGATGGTATGCCCCCCCTAATCTGCGATGTCGCCACTGGACGGCCGCCTCCAGTAGTTCCGGCCGCGTGGCGCCGCCGCGTTTTTGACTCGGTTCATTCTTTGGCGCACCCTGGAGTGTGCGCATCGGTCAAAATGGTGGGAGAGAAATTTGTTTGGCCGAGCCTCCGCAAACAGGTCAAAGAGTGGGCAGCAGCCTGCACAGCGTGTCAATGAGCCAAAGTACACAGGCACACGAGAGCTCCTTTGGAACTGTTTCACATTCCGGCCAAGAGGTTCGATCACGTTCATGTGGACCTCGTTGGACCCCTCCCGCTGTCACAGGGGTGCACACATCTTCTGACAATGGTGGACCGCACCACGCGCTGCCCTGAAGTGGTCCCGCTGGCATCAACCACGGCCGAGGAAGTGGCGCGCGCGTTTTTAACAGCTTGGGTGGCGCGCTTCGGCGTTCCTTCGGACATTACGTCCGACAGAGGCCCTCAATTTGTTTCCGAGCTTTGGTCGACAATGGCCCGCAGCCTGGGTGTCACAATTCACCGCACAACCACGTACAATCCGCAGGCTAACGGGTTATGCGAACGTTTTCATAGGTCATTGAAAGAGGCTCTCAGAGCGTCACTGACGGATACAAATTGGGCTGACAAGTTACCATGGATGTTATTGGGGTTGCATTCTGCACCTAAAGAGGATCTAGAAGCCTCCCCAGTGGAGCTCGTGTTTGCGCAGCCACTCCGGCTGCCTGGGGAGTTTCTCCCAGATAACCCTGCGCCAAATGCCTCCCCGTCTCAGCTGTTGTGGAGTAACATAGAATCAAGCACGCTGCCCGGCCCCGCGCACCACAGTTTTCCGCGCGTTTTTGTGCCTAAAACTTTGAAGAACGCAGAGTTTGTTTTTGTTAGACACGATGTGCATCGAACCCCGCTGCGACCGCCTTATGACGGACCATTCAGAGTGCTAGAAACAGGGGACAAGCAGTTTTTGCTAGATTTGGGGGGTAGGAAAGAGAAAATTGGCATAGACAGACTTAAACCCGCTTTTGTGGTGGCAGAGGAGGAAGTGCTGTTGGCAAAGGCCCCGCGGCGAGGTAGACCACCACGGAGGGTTTCACACAGTAATGTTTCCCAAAGTAATGTTTCCCCAGAACACCCGCAGAGACTGACAAAGGGTTTCCGCCCCCAGACGGCAAATCCCCAACAGGACAGCGCCGCAGAGACCGTGAACCCCAGCTACAGCAGATTCGGCAGGAGGCTGAAGCCTATCCAGCATGTGGACTGATGTGTATTGATGTTATCACGGCATGCATGTGGTTATTTTCTTGTTGTTCTGTTTTTCTAAAATGCTGGGGGGGCTTGTGTGGTGAACACTCAATGGACCTGTTGGACCGGTTCTGTGACTCGCATTTCAGGTCAGAACAAAGGCAGGAAGCTTAGCCTTGTTATGCAAGGCTGGAGACTGTGGGGGGTCGATTAAAGGATGCGTGGGAGACAGTGGAAGTGATATCATGGGGGGAAATGCATTGTGACTGTCTTTATTATGCCAGGTGGTCTGTGGGACATGTGATCTATGAGGTGTGAAGTCCCTGATATTTAAGGACGAGAGTTACTGTTTCATTCTCTCTCTTTTTTCTGCTTTGAAATGTTGGAGATGTGAATAAAGCTGACTCTGAGAAAGAACGCTGCCTCGTCATTTTCACATCTTCCACAAGGTCAATATTATACTGAGTTAAAACAAAAAAACATTGCTATGTGTTAATTATACATTAAGTATGGTAACATTAAATATGTGTTAAGATAATGTTTTGAATGGTAGTTGCCAAGATAACTGACACCTGTGATAAGTGTCGGAACCTTACTGCAACTTGCTTCAAAGAAAGGGGGAGGAAAGATCAGTTGTTATTGCATACTCTAGCCACAAGGTATCAGTAATGGTTTGTGAGCAGTCTGTGATGGCGGGTTGGAAGAAGAAAAATAAAGGTTATTGTTATGAATGAATGAATGAATGAATCTTTATTTCTGATAGATTAAAAGTAAAGATTAAAAAGAAACAGAATAATATAACAAAGGGGAAAAAATCCAACAAGGTCAAATTAGACAATAACTCCTCTGATTATACAGTTCAACATAAGTTATCCGAAATGGGTGATGGCTGAAGCCGCAGCCTATATTGCCCACCCATATTCCATCCAAGAATCCAAAAGAAAAACAAAACAAGAGCGATTACAATTCAGAACAAAGCTAAGACAAAATGTGACAAAAAAACAAAACAAAAAACTAAGCAACAACACAACACAGACTGGATATGATAATCCTTATGTGATTTTACATGTCATCTTGTATATATGTTTGGAGTATTTCTACCTTTAGTTTTTGTTTAAATTGTCCAAGTGTTGTACATGATTTTAATTCACGTCCAAGATCGTTCCATAATCTGACTCCTTGCACTGAAACACAGTGTTGCTTGGTGGTAGTTCTCACTGAAGGTTTTTGAAATACTATACATGTTCCTCTGAAATGATATTGTTTCTCCCTTATTTGGAACAACTTTTGGATATTTAGGGTACCTCTGGTGGTCGTCTAAACGCATTCAACTTGAAAACATTAGGCAAAGTATTCGTTATTTGGTTAAATAATTAGACCGTGCTCAGGGCGACCTGAGTACCTCAAGGCCCTGGATGTTGTTGGGTCGCCTCGAGCGCCTCAAAAAGACAACATTTATTACATTTACCGTTATCGGTGGCTCAGGAGGGGAAAGCAGCTCCCCGTCCACACTGTGTATGGTGCGGATGGGACACTGTTGACTTCAACTGGGGATATCGTCGGGCGGTGGAAGGAATACTTCGAGGATCTCCTCAATCCCACTGATACGCCTTCCACAGAGGAAGCAGGGTTTGGGGACGAGGGGGATGACTCGCCTATCACAGGGGCTGAGGTCGCCAAGGTGGTTAAAAATCTCCTTGGTGGCCGGGCCCCGGGGGTGGACGAGATTCGCCCTGAGTACCTCAAGGCCCTGGATGTTGTTGGGTTGTCATGGTTGACACGCCTCTGCAACATTGCGTGGAGGTCGGGGGCAGTGCCTTTGGCATGGCAAACCGGGGTGGTGGTTCCTCTCTTCAAAAAAGGGGACCGGAGGGTGTGCTCCAACTTTAGAGGGATCACACTCCTAAGCCTCCCTGGGAAGGTCTATGCCAAGGTACTGGAGAGGAGAGTCCGACCGTTGGTCGAACCTCGGATTCAGGAGGAGCAATGTGGTTTTCGTCCTGGCCGTGGCACATCGGACCAGCTCTTTACCCTCTCGAGAATTCTTGAGGGTTCGTGGGAGTTTGCCCAACCAGTTTACATGTGTTTTGTGGACTTGGAGAAGGCATTTGACCGCGTCCCTCATGGATTTTTGTGGGGGGTGCTTCGGGAGTATGGGGTATCGGGCTTGTTGTTACGAGCTATTCGGTCTCTGTACGACCGTTGTGAGAGTTCGGTTCGTATTGCCAACACTCGGTCGGAGTCATTCCCAGTGAGAGTTGGACTCCACCAGGGCTGCCCTTTGTCACCGATCCTGTTCATAATTTTTATGGACAGGATTTCTAGGCGCAGCCAGGGAATGGAGGGTGTCATGCTTGGTGACCACAGGATCTCATCTCTGTTGTTTGCAGATGATGTTGTCCTGTTGGCTTCATCCAGCAATGACCTACAGCTCTTGCTGGGACGGTTTGCCGCTGAGTGTGAAGCGGCTGGGATGAGAATCAGCACCTCCAAGTCCGAGTCCGTGGTCCTCAGCCAGAAAAAGGTGGATTGTCCTCTCCGGGTTGGAGACAAGCTCCTGCCCCACGTGGAGGAGTTTAAGTATCTCGGGGTCTTATTCACGAGTGAGGGGTGAATGGAGCGAGAGGTTGACAGACGGATCGGAGCAGCATCTGCAGTGATGCGGACATTGTACTGATCTGTTGTGATGAAGCAGGAGCTAAGCTCTAACCCAAAGCTCTCGATTTACCAGTCAATCTACGTTCCTACCCTTACCTATGGTCACGAGCTTTGGGTAATGACCGAAAGAATGAGATTGTGGATACAAGCAGCTGAAATGAGCTTTCTACGTAGGATTGCTGGACTCATCTTTAGAGATAGGATGAGGAGCTCAGTCATTCGGGAGAAGCTCAGAGTAGATCCGCTGCTCCTCCACCTTGAAAAGAGTCAGTTGAGGTGGTTTGGGCATCTGATCAGGATGCCTCCTGGACGCCTCCCACTTGAGGTGTTTCGGGCACGTTCCACTGGGGGGAGAACCCGGGGCAGACCCAGGACTCACTGGAGAGACCACGTCTCCCAGTTGGTCTGGGAACGCCTTGGAGTCCTCTCTGAAGAGCTGGAGCAGGTGGCTGGGGAAAGGGAAATCTGGGCTTCTCTGCTTGAACTGCTGCCTCCGCGACCCGGACTTCCAGAAAAGCGGTAGAAGACGGATGGATGGATGGACCCTTCCTGACACAACCCTCCCCATTTACCTGGGTTTGGGAGCGGCACAAGGAGTACACTGGTTTGTACTTCCTCCTGTGGCTGGGTAAGTATTTTTTTTAGGTATGTTTAATTGAACAATGATTAGATTATAGAGATAAGTGCAAAAAGATTCAACTTAATTCAATTCAATTATATTTGTATAGCGCCTAATCACAGCAAAAGTCATCTCAAGGTGCTACATAAGGCATGAATTATAAGTAAGTCAGCAAAAACCCCAACAATCGCCACCGGCTGCACGGTGGCGCAGTGGTTTAGCACTGTGGCAGCACAGTTTTACCCTCGGCCGGGGGATCGCGGGGATCATGAGATCGTGGGTTCGATCCCAGCCCCCGACCAACAGTGAGCTGTGTGGAGTTTGCATGTTCTCCCCGTGTTGCGCGGGTTTACTCCGGGATTTCTCCGGTTTCCTCCCGCACACCAAAAACATGTAGGTTTAGGGCGCTCGCGCACGCAGCGACCAGCAGCCGGTGGCTTGTCACCAGACTGCAAACCAAGTCTACCTACGGGTTCAAATAAGTAACAAAAAAAAAAAAAAATCGACTGATGAGCATGCACTAGGTGACAGTGGGAAGGAAAAACCCCTTATAGAAAGAAACTTCCAACAGAACCAGGCTCAGGGAGGGGGTGTCTTCTGCCACGACTGGTTAGGGGGTTGGTGAGGAGAGAGAGAAGAAAAGAAAGAAGAGACATTCTACTCATACAGATGACAACATAATACAGGTAGAACGACATTTGTACAGAAATGACATGGAATGTTGTGTTAACCTAAGATTACAGCATTTTTACAGGCTTTTCAAGCTAGCTCGCAAGTCTCAGGTAGCACTACAAGCAGACGCATGCGCAACAGGGCCTAGTGATGTATTTCCCAAACACTATACACACTATGCACAATTGGCAGTGTTTTGAGTGGACAAGCAGATAGCAATAGTGAAATTCAGAAATATGACATGCAGAATCCAATCTAAACTTGTTAAGGATGTTCAATTAAAACATGTTATCACCTTCTAGCAAGCCAGCTTGTCACATAGCTTATACACACAAACACATGTGCAGCAGGACCTATTGATGCAGACTTCATACTACACACATGACGAGTAATACTACAGTAAGCATAGTACTGTTGTATTACTAGTTATATGACTACAACATGTCGGACATCTAGCCAAAAGCGTTGTCAAATGGGAAAGATCAGGACTACAGTTGTCGTTTTGGAATTAAAATAAATAACAACAACATGAGCAATAAACTTCAGGAAATATCTATTTCTACTCCAAAATACTTCAGAACCTGTCTGATTAAGTCTTAGCAAATGAAATCAGACTGTATCAGGAAATCTCTCCTTGGGCTCCCTAGAGTGTAATGAGAAGCCAAAAGGACAAAGATGCACAATCACAGTTACACAAAGAGTGTTCATTATGGGATACCACAACCAGAGTAATTACTGATAATTAAGGACATGTATGAAGTGGGTGGGCAGCTTGGTGGAGCCGTGGTTAGCATTGTCACAGCACAGCAAGAAGGTCGTGGGTTTGATCCCATCACCCCTGGCCAGTGTGACCTTTCTGTGTCTGCGTGGGTTTTTGCTGCGCACTCATGGTAGACTGGATTTGAGCCTAACAAGAAACTGGCAGGCGAGACTGGTAGACAGGATTCCAGCTCGTAAGACAGTCAGCCAGCCCACGACTGACTGTCCAAACGACTCACTGTCCAACTGACTCACCATCCAACTGTCTGACTGTCCAACTGACCAACTGAATTGTGGGAGGAAAATGGAGCACCCGGACATAACCCATGCAGTACAGAGACCATACAAACTCCACCTTGCTGCCCTGTTTTTACATGGTTATTCATTAATTTGTGGCATCTGAGCCCTAAGTCCAGATAAAAAATAAAGATACATTAATGTAGAAATGACAAGATCTCTTCAGATTCACTCCTGTGTTTGTGATCTTCTCTTCCACTTTTCTGGTTTTCTCAGGCCAACAGCGTGACGTGCTCTTTTCCAGATAGAAGGCGCATCTTCAGGGTGGGAGACGGACTCAGGACCAATCAGCTGATCACTAATTTACTAATTTTGCAACTTGTGTCATAAATTTGTGACTTTTTAGTGCAACTAATAATCATAGTCAGGCTCGTGCACAGATTAACATCTAGTGAAGTTCTAAGACTGCTGACATTTAGGTATCTAATAGTGCTCTTTTGGAGACCTTTTTTTCAAGTCATTACAAATTTTAATTTTCCCCCCACAGAGACAAGAATTGCCTATCAAATATGTTTTAATGCCTGATAACTATATTTTGACATCCAAATAATTCTGTGTGATCTGTGCTCGACCCTCAAATGCCTTATCCTCTCC
Organism: Pholidichthys leucotaenia; assembly: GCA_020510985.1. Classification (NCBI taxonomy): domain Eukaryota; kingdom Metazoa; phylum Chordata; class Actinopteri; order Cichliformes; family Pholidichthyidae; genus Pholidichthys; species Pholidichthys leucotaenia. The sequence continues at coordinate 414,292,699 of CM035838.1, forward strand.
TCATCAATAAAAAAACTTCCTCATATAAAAAAAACTTCCAGCACCACACGAGTTGGCTGCCTTTTTGCAGCAGTGGCCCAATTTTGAGTTTTTCTTCCTAATTCTTATTTACTATCTGTCTTCTCTGGTCAAACTTTCTGATCCAGCAACACCCTATCCATCACGGACACACAGATCACCCCAAATGTCGCCAATGGACGGAGCCACTGTTTATAGCAGGAGACAGTACAACAGGGACCAGCTGTTAGCACTTAATCTCCCCACGGTGCTAACGCAAAAACTCGACATACTAGGAGAAATCAGACAGAAACGGCGTGGATGTCGAGCTGCAGTAAGACAGTGAGTGAGGAACATAAGGTACAGACCCATCCTTCCATCTATTATCATGGGGAATGTATGATCGCAACTCAATAAGACAGACGAGCTAGCGGCCATGTCCTGCTACGAGAGCGCCTTCAGAGAGATTAGCATGATGTTGTTTACTGAGACGTGGCTAACGGAACTAGCAAGAGATGCTAACATTGAACTGGAGGGTTTCCACGCAATACGGGCAGACCGGACACCAGACAATGGGAAGGCAAGGGGCAGAGGAGTGATCATGTATGTGAATAACAGATGGTGTAAACCCGGGCACATCACTGTTGAAGAGCAACACTGCAGCAAAGACATTGAGTTGTTAGCTGTTAGCATGTGGCCTGTATACCTCCCTAGGGAATACTCACATGTGATCTGCATTGTTATTTATGTAAATTTGTCGGTGAACACTGGGGCAGCGCGTGACGTCATCCACTCAGCCACTTGCAGGCTTCTGACAGAACACCCAGATGCTGTCCTCCTCATCTTTGGTGATTTTAACCATATTTCACTGTCCTCCATTCTGCCAACGTTCACCCAGTATGTCATGTGCCACACCAGAGACAATAAAACACTGGACTTATTCTATGCAAATACTAAGGAGGCGTACACCTCATCCCCACTTGGGAGATTGCATCACAACTTGGTTCACCTCCTGCCGGTGTACAAACCCCTAGTACACAGACAACCTCTGGTTACGCGCACGGTGAAGGTATGGTCTGAGGAGGCAATGGACGCTCTAAAGGACTGTCTTGAAATCATTGGCTGGGAGCAGCAAGTTTGCTGGCCAATCAAGCACAGTAACACCATGGTCACTGAACCAGCTTTTGGTACCTTTGGCAGTGTGGGCAGGTATCAAGTCCTGCTGGAAAATGAAATCAGCATCTCCATAAAGCTTGTCAGCAGAAGGAAGCATGGAGTGCTCTAAAATTTCCTGGTTGATGGCTGCGTTGACTGTGGACTTCAACACAGTGGACCAACACCAGCAGATGACATGGCAGCCCAAATCATCACTGACTGTGGAAACTTCACACTGGACTTCAAGCAACGTGGATTCTGTGCCTCTCCACTCTTCCTCCAGACTCTGGGACCTTGATTTCCAAATGACATGCAAGATTTACTTTCATCTGAAAAGAGGACTTTGGACCACTGAGCAACAGTCCAGTTCTTTTTCTCCACAGCCCAGGTAAGTCACTTCTGACATTGTCTCTGGTTCAGGAGTGGCTTGACACGAGGAACACAACATTTGTAGCCCATGTCTAGGATTTGTCTGTGTGTAGTGGCTCTTGATCCACTGACTCCAGCCTCAGTCCACTCCTTGTGAAGCTCCCCCAAATTATTGAATGGATTTTGCTTGACAATTTTCCCAAGGTTGCGGTTATCGCTTTTGCTGGTGCACCTTTTCCTGCCACAGTTTTTCCTTCCACTCAACTTTCTACGAAAATGCTTGGGTACAGCACTCTGTGAACAACCAGTTTCTTTAGCAATGACTTTTTGTAGCTTGCCCTCCTTTTGGACAGTGTTAGTGACCGTCTTCTGGACATCTGTCAAGTCAGCAGTCTTCCCCATGATTGTGTAGCCTACTGACCCAGACTGAGAGACCATTTAAAGGCTCAGGAAACATTTGCAGGTGTTTTGAGTTAATTAGCTGATTAGGGTGTGATACCATGACTTTCCAATACTGAACTTTTTCACAATATTCTAATTTTGGGTTTTCATTACCTATAAGCCATAATCATCAAAATTTCAAGAAACAAAGGCTTGAAATATTTCACTCTATGTGTAATGAATCTATACAACATATGGGTTTCACTTTCTGAAATGAGCGACAAAAAATATTGAACTTTTTCATGATATTCTAATTTTTTGAGATGTACCTGTATATGCCTAGCAAGCCAGCAAAATATAGGATCAAGCTATGGCCGGCTTGTGATGCCAAATCCAGCTACAGTTGGAAAATGCAAGTGTACACCAGGAAACCGACCAGTGCAGGCCCTGAGAAGAACCAGGGAATGCAGGTTGTGCTTGATGTGTCACTTGTGACAGTTTTTTCACCTCTCATGAACTCAGCAGCTTTTGAAGAGGAAGCGCCCCATGGTTGGCACACTTTGAAAGAACACTCCTGAGCTCCCACCTGCACAGCTTGTATCAAAGGGGAGAGAGGTCTTCTCATCAAAGTTTGCCACTTCCTACTACCCAAAGAAAAACAAGAATGTGGTCCTTATGAGCACACTGCACACAGATGCTGACATTAGTGATCGTGAGGACAGGAAGCCAGCCATCATCCTGGACTAAAACCGCAACAAAGGAGGTGTGAACAATCCAGATAGGGTCATTGGTATGTACAGCTGCAGAAGGACGACTGCCCGCTGGCCCCTGGTCATCTTCCACAACATCATTGATGTTTCCTCCTACAGTAACTGCGATATGGAGTGAGATCAACTCTACCTGGATGCCTGGTAGGTGGAACAAGTGGAGGATGTTTCTGGAGCAGCTGGAAAAGTAATGCCATACGTTGAAAGAAGGAAGCATGTCCTCTGCACAGAAACCTCTGCAGCAGTTGTCAAAGCTGTTCAGTGGGCTTGGTCTGTTTGGCCTGAGGCTCCAGCTGCTTCCTCATCCACTGCCCCAGTTGGGGAAAGTAAGTGGACGAGGTGTCAGTTCTGCCCCCAAAAGAAGTTCTGTAAAACATAAACTGTGTGCTTCAGGTGTAAGAAATATATCTCCAAAGGCTGTGCACCGGCATACTGCCCTACATGTGCTAATTAGCTATGTGGTTTGGTTCATGTGTTCGCTTTTTTGTTTTGTATATTTCATTACATTGTTCACTTGCAAAAAACTAACTGGCTTTTGAGATAAAAATGCATTCAGATATACTTATGCACATTTCTGCTGCTTTGTTAGACTGTGGAAATACTATACAAATATTGCTTATGCCTAGTGATGGGACGGCAGGCTCCAGAGCTTTGAGGGTGCTCCGAGCTTATCCAGGAAATATTTGGCAAAGTGCATTTCGAGGTGTGTATTGCTGACATCGTACCATGTGAACGGGTCAGGAAGCCATTCATGATTTCACACGCAGCATGAAATAAAGTGAGCAGCGATACACAATGGAAATCCCCGTCCCTCACATTTTGTGTTGTGATGTTTGACTGTGTGAGGGATTTGTCACAGCCAATTTTCAGATAGAGGCAGCACCAAAAACATGGACTTCTCTCGTTTGGGAACATTTTAAGCGCATTTCTCCCATTGATGTATTTTCCACAAACAGTGGGTATTTATTGTAACTGCGGTGATGGCATAGCGGTAAAGCACCTGCTCTACAAATGGGAGGCCTGCATTTGAATCCCAGCTGGGTCATTCATGTAATTTTATTTTTATTTGCAAGCTGAAGTGTCTGTTGTGTTTCAAAGAGCTTAGATCATTATTACGCATCATTATGCTGAGGCACTATTGCCATTGTGCCCTGCACAAGAATAAGGCCAGAGTTTAATATACTGGGAAAGACAGTTACATTTATTCACTTGGGTGCCTACAGAACCCATGCACAACAATGACAAATTATTTGTAAATCTTTGGACCAATTAAGAAGTGAAATTAGAAAATTTCCCACAGAAACCTGAATGTTCCAGGAGCCCCAGGTTGGAGACCCCTGCTATAGACTATGTCAAAAAGGAAGGTTTTAACCCTATTCTTAAAAACAGAGATTGAGTCTGACTCCCGAATCCAGATTGGCAGGTGGTTCTAAAGGAGAGGAGCCTGATAATTGAAGGCTCTGTCTCCCATTGTACTTTCAGAGATTCTAGGTATTACAAGTAATCCTGCATTTTGGGAGCATAGTGCTCTGATAGGATCATAGGGTACTATTGGATCTTTTAAATAACAAAAGGCCTGATCATTTTGAGCTTTGTAGGTGAGGGGGATTTTAAACTTAATTCTAGATTCTATGGCAGGCATGTTTTACTGCTACCCAGTGTCTTCAACAGGTAAATTCACAGAATTTCTACCCACTGATTGCTGATCATTGAAAACACCTGATGAAGCCAATGTGTGCAGGTAAAACATGCAGGGTCTTTGCCCTTCATAGAATGAGTTTGACAGCCCGGTTCTACGACAGGGGTGTCCAATCATGTGCCATGGAGGGCCGGGACCTTGCAGGTTTTCTCTTCTACCCAGTCTCTTCAGCAGGTGTTTTCACTCATCAGCAATCAGTGGGAAGAAATTCAGTGAAATCTGCTGTTGAAGACACTGGTTGGAGGTAAAGCCTGCAGGGTCTTTGCCCTCCATGGCACCTCTGTTCTATGGGCAGCCAATGAAGGGATGCCAGAACTGGAGAGATGTGAGCTCTCTTTCTGGTAGTGATGGCCAAATGAGGCTATCTGGAGGACTTGAGTCCTTTCATCAAAATGGTTCACATAGACAAGGCCTCATGTGTGACTTCATTTTTTCTACCAGGCCATCTAGTGGACAAAATGAATACAACATGCTGATTTTTACAAGGGTATTGTTGGATTAATGAGTATTTTTTCAATTTCAATAAATGTGCTGTCTTTTAAGAAATATCAATGATCATAAGACAGAAAAATAATAAAACTGAGGTGACTACAGTGAATGTGCTTATTCTACTTATCCATTTTTTTTTTTAAAGAAATAACTTTTCAACAGTCATACTGTGGCGTAACATTATTGACATAAGGTGTATAACGGTTAGAGTAATGTTGGTGTATGTCCGTTCTTGGGCGTTTCGGGGGGAGTGATGTGGCGTAACATTATGTAGCTCACATATTCCTTGGCAGAGACCCAGACATGAGGGAACTTTGAGCTCGCAGTGTGTATTGACATCATGCCTCAAACAGACATTGAGTCTGGACCCCCTGCGGACTGGGGAAGAAGTGAGAAGATCTGGGAGTGGACCTGAAGGGACTGTCTGACCTCCTGGGGTCAGACAGAGAAGCAGAGAGGACAATGGGAGGATTAAATGTGAATGTAATTCTGTGTTTGATGTGAATGTGATTCGTGTTTGATGTGAAAGTATAAAGGTATGTGGTTTACCGCAGCTCGCCCTCTTCATTCCCTGACTGAGAGAGGAGCTGTAGGACGTGAGATGAAATAAACCAATACTGAGAAATCATTCAGTCTCTTCATTTCATGGTTTCTACAATACTGTCTTTCTCATTACATTCATCTCTGTCCTTATGGTCATGCAGGGCACAATAGTGCCTCAGCATAGTGATGTGTTATTGTTGTATCCAAGCTCTTTGAAACACGACACTTGACTGTGCAAATAAAAATAAATTATTAGAATGACCCCACTGGCACTTGAACCCTAGCTTCCCAATTGCAGGAGAGACATTTTACCTCTAAGCTATTACTTACTCATTTGTAGGTGAGGATTTCTTGAGCCTTTCATCAAAATGGTTCACAGACAAGACCTCATATGGAACTTCATTTGCTCTACTAGGCCATGTACTCGACAAAGTATTCAGCATGCAGATTTTTACAATGTGTATTTTTCAATTTAAATAAATGTGCTGTCTTTTAAGAAATACCAATGATCATAAGGGAAAAAAGAAATAATAAAACTGGGGTGACTCCAGTGAATGCGTCTGTGTTACTTTGTGTGCTTTTACTACTTATCCATTTTTATTAAGAAATAATACATTTTCAACAGTCTTGTACTGTCCCAGTATATTCATCTCTGTCCTTACTGTCACGCACGGCACAATGGCAATAGTGATTCAGCATAATGTGTAATAATGATCCAAGCTCTTTGAAACACAAGAGACACTTCACCTTGCAAAAAAAAAAAAAAATAATAAAAAAACGACAGCTGGTATTCAAACCCAGGTCTCCCACTTGCAAAATGAATATACTACTGCTAAGCCATCACCACAGCTGCAATAAATGGCCACTATTTGTCAAAAATACATCAATGGGAGAAACAAGCTCACACTGTTCCCAAATGGGAGGAGTCTGTGTTTTTGGTGCTGGCTCCATCTGAAAATTGGCTGTGACAAATCCCTTACACAGTCAAACATGACAAAACAAAACATGAGGGATGGGGAACGGCTTCACGTCACGAGTCACGCCTCGCCAAATATTTCCTGGATAAGATCAGATCACCGTTCGGAGCACCGGTGCCTGCCTTCCCATCACTACTTTCTGGTACCTGTTAAAACTCTAGGTGCAGCATTTTGGATCAATTGAGGACTTTTTAGAACAGAGGAAGACAACGCAGGACACACAAACCATGTCTTCTGCTGGTTTTGGTTCATTGGTTTTTATCAAGTCTAAAGTCAGCACAGTCATCGAGTAGGAAATTTTTAGAGCACCTCATACTTCCTTCTGCTGACAAGCTCTAGACGCTGATTTTGTTTTTCAGCAGGACTTGGCACCTGCCCACACTGCCAAAAGTACCAATACCTGGTTTAATGACCATCCTATCACTGGGCTTGACTGGCCAACAAACTCTCCTGACTTAAACCCCTACATGGCATTGTCAAGAGGAAGATGAGACGCCAGACCCAAGAATACAGACGAGCTGAAGGCCGCCATCAAAGCAACCTGGGCTCCCATAACACCCCAGCAGTGCCACAGGCTAACTTTGGTGCCATGGCACATTGATGCAGTAATTCCTGTAAAAGGAGCCCCGACCAAGTATTGTGTACATGAACATACTTTTCAGTCAGACATTTCTATTAAAAATCCACCTTTTTAAAGGGATCTTATGTAATATTTTAAGAAACTGAATTTTGGGTTTTCATTAGCTGTAAGCCATAATCATCAAAAAACAAACAGTGCTTTAAATAGATCACTCTGTGTAATGAATCTATACAAGTGTCATGTTTTGAATTACTGAAATAAACAAACTTTTCAATGATATTCTAATTTATTGAGATGCACCTGTATATCCACTGCAGTGTGTTCAGTACTTTTTTTTTTTTTTTAACTCTTACTCAAGTAATTTTTTGGTGACAACTCCTACTTGTACTGGATGTACAGTACATGTCAAAAAATATCAAATTGGAGTGGTTTTGGACACAAGAGGCTCCAGAACCCCTTATAGAGGATTGCTGCAGTGATCATAGAGTGTGCTGGCTGAACTCTTCACAATGAATTTAACAGATATCCACATTTTATTTCCAAATGATATCAATGACAGTTATAATCATTTAAGCAAGCTACAAAAGCTGAAAAAAGAAAAAAAGTTAACAACAAAAGAATGTACCCAGGAAGTCTGCAAGAATCATACACGAGCACAACAGGCAGAGGCAAGCTGGTGATCAGTCCTCCAAAAATCCATGTTTCACTCCTCAGCTGATTACATCATTAACAATCATTTCAGATGTTTAAATTAAGAGTATAAAAACACAGCTGCAAAATAATGACGTGTCGTTAAATTAAAAAGACATTACTGTATTGACCACTCATTCTATGACACCAAAACATAACTTAATTTTTTGACATTGTAGTTGTGACGTGATAAATAAAAAGCACAAAAACCACAAATTCAAACACTTTCAAGTTGTAACCTGGAAAGTTGCTACAGTTAAGCACTGCTTAAAACCTTTTAAAGGGGTCACTGACTGAAAAATGGTGTTTGTAGGTTTTGACTGTCTCAAATGTGAAAACTGGTCACATAATTAGCCAAAAATTTTCCAATCAGTCAACGATCTGAAAGAAGCACACTGCCCTGATCTCATTTTACTCTCAGAAAAACTCCCCAAAGCGTTTTTTGACTCTTCCTGGTAATTTTTCTATGTCAAATGTTCGAACCAAACGTGGCTTATATTGTTATTTTCTTCAGATCTTAGTCACTCGAATAACCATCCCTGTTACCACCTGGTTCACCGTCCACAATATATCCCGCGTCGCTCCAGCCCATCTCCCAGTGGTTTTGCTGTGATTCCGTAGCAGGTTGCCGGTAAAGCATGCCAATTGCAGCAACCACCTACGCCGCAACCCGAGGCTGCTGGCTCTCACGGCCAGCTCCCCCACTGCCGCTCTACTCTCGCAGGCAACGGAGGGGAGCTGCTTCGTGACAGGGCATTCCCCAGCTGGCTGTGGGAGAGGAGTGGAGTACTGCGAAGCGAGACACTGCCCTTTGAGATCCTGTGGCTCGGCCAGCAGCCTCGGGTCGCGGCGATTGGTGAGTCACCCGGCGCATGATGCTGACGACTTGTTGTGGCATCCAGGCGAGGTTGTTGGGAGATGGGCTGGAAAGACATGAGATACACATTCGACTGTGGATCAGTGAACCAGCACTGCTCATCCAAGCTAGAAGGAGGATAGAAGCTAGTCAGCGAATGGCTAACTGACGCTAGAGGGCGGAGTTGAACAGCTGAGGGATGCTTCTTAAAGTGACAGGCTTTAAATCAGAGCGTTTCAAGAAAGCCAGGAAGAATACAAAACAAATTTGCTTCAATCAAAAAATTAAAGAAAATTTGAACAAAGTATGTCACAAACACTTCATTAAGACATAAGTGAGCTGTTAAAATGTGGAAAAAGTGCAGTCAATGACCCCTTTAAAATGTTCTTTTCAGTGAAAAAAAAATAATGCACTGGAGGTCCAGGTCTGCCCTCTGAGGAGTGTAAAGAAGAAATAAAGGCGTACATAGACTCGGGGTAGATGTGCTGCTGTGAAACCAGCTACTATTAACAAAATGATTGATATATGCCTCACTCTGGGGGTGGCCCAACATACAGTACACAGTTACACCAACTGCTGTTTTTACATAATAAGAGAAAATTATGGAGGATAATTTGAGTGGTTAAGGCATATTTTATTTAGTTAAAGCAACACTATGTAAAATTTTCACCTTAAACTAGTGTTTCCAAAATTGTTTTGATGGTATTGGGGGGGGGGGGGGTCATAGGCTGAAAAGCTCATAGTGGTCAAATTTGACCAAATGCGGTTTATTTTTCAACACTCCCCTTCAGTCCACACACTTCTTCCATTGGTGTTGCTGTCAGTGCTTGGAACCCTGCGGCTGGAAAATAAACCACATTTGGTCAAATTTGACCACTATGAACTTTTCAGTCCCCCCTCGTATTTCAACGGTTGACTGGGTGAATGTTACTTCCCCCATATCCTGAGTGGGCCCGCTCTGTTCTTGGTAGGACCATGACTATGACGACTACGACCTTAGTCCCACCAGCCAATCACAAGGTGCTTAGTTGTTGCTGGCTCGAGTTGTGCCCTGAGATTGGCTGTTGGGACTAAGGTCCCAGTCGCCATAGTTGTAGTCTTTTCAGTGTTCCTACCCACAACAAGTAAGTTGCATAGTGCTGCTTTAAACCACATCATGGGAACAGGTCAGGGGTCTGCAACCTCGACCAAAAACACTCAGCTATACAAAGAAGAGGTAGCAAGTTTACAAGTACAAAGTTGCAATTTTACAAGTGTCACACGTTGGAGAAACTTGGAAAATAATGTAAACACAACTGAGAGAGAGGGTAGTTTTGTTGCAAGGTCATAAATTTAAGGCAAATAAAGCAAGACTTTAGAGGAAAAGGTCACACATCTACTTAAAAAAATTAACAGTTGTAAGGAAAATTGTAAATTTTTGAGAAAGTTGCAAACTCATGCAAAAAACATCTAAAAAAAATTATAAGAAACAAAACAAGATTTATGATTAAAGTCTGACATTCAGCTAAAGTAAAAAACATGGGAACAAAAGAAAACAAATCTTAAATGTATGAGAGAAAACCTTCATATGTACTAGGAGGGGAAAAAAAAAAACTTTATTCCTGACAGGGATTGTAGATACTGTATAACTCCCTTTAAGGCTCAGATATATTGTGTGGCTCTGTGTAGACACTCAAAATGGCTCTTTTCATAAGACAGGTTGCTGACCCCTGGATCATGGAATTATGGGGACACACATTTTCAGACTTTAGTATCAAGACTGTCTGGTCAGCTTCCAGGTGATGAAGCTCCCAATCACCAGACCGCTGACGAACATGATGATAAGGCCACAGGTGTGAATGCTCATGGAGGAAACTCTCTGCATGGAAGCTGCTGCCAGCTCAGAGAAACTGTTGATCTGTGGACACACACACAAGCACACACGCATGTTACTTTTCAGCAGACGCTCCCTTTTCCATGGAGAGAATTTGGGTGGGCAAATACTAAGAGATTTTATACATATGCAGCATAAATGCATAAAACCAAAGTAAGTCTTTCAGTTAATCATGATGCTTATCTGAGGTCACATTGCCTACCTTTAGATGGGAGAAGGGCTGCAATCATTAGAATAGAATAGAATAGGCTTTATTGTCATTGTACAGTACAACAAAATTGTGGGTGCTCCACCAGACTACTGTGCAATAAAGTAAGAGAGAAGGATTTAAATAAAACACAGTTACAGAATACACGATTAAACATATGTCTGAAAAAAAAAAATAAAAATAGCCCACAGGTATATACACAGGTACCGTAGTGGCTTCATGGATGGAACTATGTACATAAGAGTGCAGAACACAAGACTGAATAAAATGGCCTAAGGATTATGGAAAATATACACAGGTATGGTAGTGGTTTCACAGATGGGCTAATGTACATGCAAGTGCGGAGTGCAAAGACAGGTGTGTTATTATGATAATTAAAAGATCCTCAGCTCTGAGCGTGTGAGCGTTTGGAGGGAGGGGGGTGGGGCCTCTGACTGTTTGCAGTCCGGATGGTCCAGGGTAAGAAACTGTTTGTCAATCTGGAAGTGTGGGACCTGGATGATCTGAACCATCGTCCAGAGGGGAGCAGGTCAAACAGAATGTGAGGGGTCTCCCGTGATGGCCTTGATCTTTCTGAGGCAGGAGGATCTGGAGATGTCTTCCAGGGAGGGCAGAGGGCCGCCGATGATTTTTTTGGGCGGTGCTGATGACCCTCTACACAGCCTTCCTGTTTTCAGCCATGAAGCCGGCGTACCACACACCCAGACAGTAGGTGAGCAGCAGCTTCTGGTCCAGGTTGAGCTTCCTCAGGACAGGGAGGTGCAGCCCCTGCTGGGCTTTCTTCACTAGGGCCTTGGTTTTGACAGTCCAGGAGAGGTCAGAGGAGATGTGGGTGCCCAGGAACCTGAAGGTGGGGACAGTTTCCACGCGGTTGCCATTTATGAGGGGACGGGGGATGGGGGATCCTGTCTGTTCTTCCTTAAGTCCAATATGAGTTCTTTGGTTTTTTGGACATTCAGTTTCAAGTTGTCTGCTTGGCACCACAGCAGCAGATTCTCTACCTCTGCCCTGCATGCCTTCTCATCGTCATCTGTGATGAGCCCAACCAAGGTGGTATCGTCTGCGTACTTCACGATGACAGTGATTGGGTGGATTGGAATACAGTCAAAGGTGTACAGGGAGTACAGTAGTGGGCTTAGCATGCAGCTCTTTGGGGGGGAGCCAGTGCTAAGAGACAGTGTGGAGGAGTGGTGGGGGCCAAGTCTGACTGTTTGTGGGCGGTTGGTGAGAAAGTTTTTTTTTTTTTTTATCCAGGAGCAGGTAGTTGGAGGGGGGGATCTGGAGGAGGTGCGGTTTATTGATCAGGATGTCCGGGAAGATGGTGTTGAAAGCTGAGCTGTAGTTCGCAAAGAGCATCCTGACATAGCCTCTTGGGTTCTCCAGGTGGCTCAGGGCTCTGTGGAGTGTGGTGGCAATGGCGTCTTCCGTAGACCAGTTCTCCCTGTAGGCGAACTGGTGGGGGTCAAAGGAGGGGGGAAGACAGTCCCTGATGTGCTGGGACACAAGTCACTCAAAACACTTCATGACTACAGACGTGAGTGCTATGGGTCTGTTGTTGTTCAGGCTGTCAACTGTGGACTTTTTGGGGATGGGGATGATGGTGGAGGCCTTGAGTCATGAGGGGACAGTGGCTACTGTCAGGGAGAGGTTAAAAAGCTTGGTGAGGATCACTGCTAGCTGGTCTGCACATGCTTTGACCACTGCTCCTGGGATGCCGTTGGGACAAGCAGCTCTGCGGGAGTTCACTGCTCTCAGGTGCCTGGGGCGGTGTGGGGGGGGGGGGGGTGCTCAAACTGGGTGAAGAAGCTGTTAAGCTCCTCTGCCAGTGTGAGGCTGCTGTCTGATGTTGGGGGCACTGGCCCCTGTAGTTGGTGAGGTCCTGAATGCCTCTCCACATATGTTGGGGGTTGCTGTCTGTGAGGAAGCACTCCACCTTTCTCCTGTAGGCGTTCTTAGTGAGTTTTATGCCTCTTCTCAGGTTGGCTCTGGCAGTGCTGTACAGAGAGCTGTCCCTCTGCCTGAAGGCTGAGTTGCGGGCTCTGATCAGAGACTGGACCTCACTGGTCCAGAACAAGTTATTATTCCACATTAATAGAAGAGAACAAGAATAATCCCAGGTTTCTTTTTAGCACTGTAGCCACGCTGACAAAGAGTCAGGACTCTGTCAATCCTAGCATTCCCTAAGAGCTTACTAGTCGGGACTTTATGAACTTTTTCAATAATAAAATTTCATCTATCAGAGAAAAAATCAGTCAGATTCTTCCCACCGTTAACTTAAATACATTAACTACTACAACTCCTTCAATTGATATCTGTTTGGATGAGTTTACTCCAATTGACCTTTTAGAGTTAGATTAAAATAATTTCCTCATCCAAGCCTTCAACTTGTCTTTTAGACCCTATTCCTACCAGGTTATTTAAAGAAGTCTTCCCATTTATTGGTAGCTACAATATATTCTTCATATAATCAATTCTTCATTAACATTACGCCATGTACCGCAGGCTTTTAAAACTGCTGTAATTAAACCCTTACTTAAAAAGCCAACGCTGGATCCAGGAGTTTCAGCTAACTATAGACCAATCTCTAATCTCCCTTTCATTTCAAAAATCCTAGAAAGAGTTGTTGCTACGCAATTATTTGACCACTTGCAGGGAAATGGTTTATTTGAAGAGTTTCAGTCTGGGTTTAGAATCCATCATAGTACTGAAACAGCCTTAGTGAAGGTCACTAATGACCTCCTTATCGCATCTGATAATGGACTTGTTTCTGTACTTGTCCTTTTAGACCAGGGGTGTCCAATCATGTGCCATGGAGAGCCAAGACCCAGCAGGCTTTACCTCCAACCAGTGTGTTCAGCACCAGATTTCACTGAACTTCTTCCCACTGATAGCTGATCAGTGAAAACACCTGCTGAAGCAACTGGGTAGAAGAGAAAACCTGCAGGGTCTTGGCCCTCCATGGCACATGATTGGACACCCCTGTTTTAGACCTTAGTGCAGTTTTTGATACTATCGATCATAATATTCTACTTGATAGATTAGAACACCATGATGGACTTCATGGAACTTCGTTGCAGTGGTTTAGATCTCATTTATCTGATAGGTTCCAGTTTGTTCATGTCAATAACGAGTTTTCTTCCAACTCAAAAGCTCAGTCACGGAGTTCCACAGGGATCTGTGCTAGGTCCTATGCTTTTTAGGTTATACATGCTTCCGCTAGGCAACATTATTAGAAAGCACTGCATACATTTTCATTGTTATGCAGATGACACACAATTATACCTGTCAATGAAGCCAGATGATGGTAATCAATTAGCCAAGTTTGAGGCCTGTCTTAAAAGGAACTCCGATTATATCGGCATGTTAGCTCTATATGCTTTATTTTTAAGTTAGTAACATAACTATAATATAATTTTTTGAAAATAATTCCCAGTTTTATATATTTTTAAAAAACTTTATTACGATGTAAATCGCCATTTTTGTTTACGTCACAATGCATTCCGGGTAGTGACGTAGAATGGTTGCAGCCGTTTTTTCTGTCTTATACAAGCCAAGAAGCGAAGCTACGAACTACTGCCATTTGTCAGTGAAAAAGAGAGCGGGGTAAGCCTCCATAGCTTTCCTAAAGAGGGAAAGTTGAGGAAAAAGTGGGGCGGCAGCGGCTCAGCAGGTAGAGCAGGTCGTCTAATAACCCGATGGTTGGCGGTTCGCATCACGCTCTCCCCAGATATCCTGCCGTTGTGTCCCTGGGCAAGACACTTCACCCGCATTGCCTCCAGTGCCCATAACACTGGGTATGAATGTGTAAAAATGTTTAAATGCTCGGTGGTGGCCGGAGAGGCCGTTGGCGTGGACTGGCAGCCACATTTCCGTCACTCTGAGTGTCTGTGATCACGCGCTATAGCGCATGCCTGATAAAGCTGACATATGTATTAATCACGCTGTGATAATAGCACAATATTGCTCAAAGCGCGCGCATGAGACATGTCTGTAATCGCACGCTATAGCGCATGCCTGACAAAGCTGACACATGCCGGAGTGGTGGCTCAGTTGGTAGAGCATCCGCCCCACACCCGGGAGGCAGGGGTTCAAATCCCTGCCGGGTCATGCTGAAGACCATATAAAAGCGGAACTTCCTGCCGTCCAGCTTGGTGCTCAGCAATAAATGGAATGGAGGAGGGAACTCTGTGGCGGCGCCTTGCATGGCGGCGGCCCTCTGATTCTGCACTTGGGGTGTGTGTGATTTACACTGTAGATAGGTAAAGCACAATCTCGTTCTGCTATACATGATTGGTTGTACGGTTGAATGACAATAAGGGTGATATAATATATAATATGTATTAATCACGCTATGATAAAGCACAATATCGCTTAAAGCGCACGAGCTCAAGCGAATCACGGTTCGAATTTTTAATCAAGCGCACGCTTGATAAAGCTGATATATATTTATATATTTATCACACTATGATAAAGCTCTATTTCGCTCAAATGAGCGATATAGCGTGTGCTGGAGTGTCTCTCTGCTCCGCGAGTGTCTCTCCACTTTGAGTATCTCAAGCGTGCGCTCGAGGAAGCATTATTTTAAAGCGTACCTGTGGTGGTCGTCTAAGCACATTCAACTTGAAAACATTAGGCAAAGTATTCGTTATTTGGTTAAATAATTATTTCCAGCCATATACCACCAGAGAAATATGCAAATATGACCGCAGGCGTGGCCAGCCAATGAAAACTCTGCGTGCAGCCATGACACATGCGGATGTGACTTCATATCGTTGCCAATACTCCGCCTGTATGAGCGACTACGGTGTTGTTGTGAGTGTTTTTATTCTATTATGGCTGAATTGTCGGACTCTGAGGAAGAATTCATCCAACATGGCTATAGGTTTGAGCCAGAAAGGTCTTCTGAGGGTGAAATTGACGAAGTGGTCCTCACACACAACGCAATTTCGTCTGAAAGGATTCGTCTGTGCCCTGTTCGGAGATTGCGCAATCACTTTTCCGCTAAGATCTTCTGACAAGGTGAGCTGGGTTTGGGTACACAAAAGAAGTGTTTATCTTTGTTTTTTCGCTTATTATTGAGACATCCAAAGGCTTTACATTCCGCCATGTTGCGATATCCATATCGCATTGTATGTTTTTGTTGTTACAAGAGCGCTGAGTGTCTGCTGCTCTGTATATAGTTTTAGAATCATCTGCCGTCTAGCGGCCGTTACGAGCTCAGATCAGACGAGACGACCCGCTGAATTTAAGCATTTATTTATTTATTTTCTACTCGTTTTAGTTCTGCATTTAATATGAACCCTGAGTTTGAAATAAACGTTTGAATTTGAATTAGAATATCCTGAAAGCCACTGCTCATCCGGGCACTCCAGGCTCAGCCAATATTGATCCAGATTGCGGTGCCAACGATATTTCGTCACAGGAAGCGTCCTGGCAGGCCATGTAGCTGCCAGTATGGCTGCTCGCATGTTTTGCTGACATAGCTGAACCAGCACATCAGCAATGGATTTATATCACATTGCTTTGAACTTGAATTTGAACTTAAACTAGAACTAGAACGTGAGACAGGGGCTCAATATAATATCTTTTTTTTCATGACCACCACAGGTACGCTTTAAGGTGAAACTTATATATTGTTGATTTACTTACAATAGAATGCTCAAACACAAAAAATTGCCTACAAGCATGATGGGCACTGAACTGATAAACATGGACTATCAGCAACATAAAGCAATTTCTCTGTTGCTTTCTCAGACTGCGGGTTGAACGTCCATAAGCAGTGCTCCACAGTCGTTCCAAATGACTGCCAGCCAGATCTTCGACATGTCAAGCCAAGCGTGTGCTTTGAGCGATATCATGCTTTATCATAGCGTGATTAATACATATGTCAGCTTTATCAAGTGTTGTGGGATGTGTCTGGTGCGTGTGTTTGGATGGGACAGCTCGGTGCGTGGACGTGAGTGAGTGGGAGCGTGCGCGCAGCCGAGGCGCCCCCCCCCCCGGTGTGTGTGGAATGACCCCGAGAGCGAACGGTGTCTGTGATTTGGTGCGGATGAGTAGAAAGAGAGCGAGGCGACCGGAGCAGGTAGAATTTGTTGCTGACAACAGTGCGGTATATAAATAAAGCCCCAACACTTCAGCAAAACGGCCTGTGCTTCTGTGTACCACCATATCCCTTTTTGACAAGAGTGAGGTTTACTCAGGAGTTGACCCCGGAGGAAGATAGATCTCCCCTGCGTCCCCCAACCACGGTTAGGAGACGAAAGGCAGGAACGGTCAACACAAGCGTGCGATCACAGACATGTCTCATGCGCGCGCTTTGAGCGATATTGTGCTTTATCATAGCGTGATTAATACACATGTCAGCTTTACCAGGCATGCGCTATAGCGCGTGATCACAGACACTCAGAGTGACGGAAATGTGGCTGCCAATCCACGCCAACGGCCTCTCCGGCCACCACCGAGCATTTAAACATTTTTACACATTCATACCCAGTGTTATGGGCACTGGAGGCAATGTGGGTGAAGTGTCTTGCCCAGGGACACAACGGCAGGATATCTGGGGAGAGCGTGATGCGAACCGCCAACCATCGGGTTATTAGACGACCTGCTCTACCTGCTGAGCCGCTGCCGCCCCACTTTTTCCTCAACTTTCCCTCTTTAGGAAAGCTATGGAGGCTTACCCCGCTCTCTTTATTTCCCTTTGATTGGAAATTACACCCAAAAGCCGCGCAATGTGGCATTTTCACTGACAAATGGCAGTAGTTCGTAGCGTCGCTTCTTGGCTTGTATAAGACAGAAAAAACGGCTGCAACCATTCTACGTCACTACCCAGAATGCATTGCGATGTAAACAAAAATGGCGATTTACATCGTAATAAAGTTTTTTAAAAATATATAAAACTGGGAATTATTTTCAAAAAAATTATATTATAGTTATGTTACTAACATAAAAATAAAGCATATAGAGCTAACATGCCAATATAATCGGAGTTCCTTTTAAGGAAATCAAAGCTTGGATGCCTTGTAATTTCCTGCTATTAAATTCAGATAAGACTGAAGTCATTCTAGTTGGTCAAAAAAACCTTAGAAATACCTTTCCAAATCAAACTCTTAGTTTGGCTGCAGTTACTCTTTCTCTTAATAGCTCTGTGAGAAACCTTGGAGTTATTTTTGATCAAGATCTGTTTTTCAATTCACATATTAAATTCGTTTCTAAGACTGCCTTCTATCTTTTGTGTAATATTGCCAAGATTAGGAGCATCTTGTCTCAGAGTGATGCTGAGAAACTAATCCATGCTTTTGTTAGCTCAAGATTAGATTATTGTAACTCTTTATTATCAGGTTGTCCTAAAACATCTTTAAAAAGTCTTCAGCTGATCCAAAATGCTGCAGCAAGAGTTTTAACAGGTACTAGAAAGAGAGATCATATCTCCCCAGTTCTGGCCTCCCTTCATTGGCTTCCCATAAGAGTTTAGAATTAAGTTTAAAATCCTTCTTCTCACTTTCAAAGCGCTAAATAATCAGGCCCCTTTTTATTTAAAAGATCTGATACTACCCTATTATCCTAATAGAGCACTACGCTACCAAAACGCAGGATTACTTGTAATACCTAGAATCTCCAAAAGTACAATGGGAGGCAGAGCCTTCAGTTATCAAGCTTCTCTCCTGTGGAACCAGCTGCCAATCTGGATTCGGGAGTCAGACTCGATCTGTTTTTAAGAATAGAGTTAAAACCTTCCTTTTTGATATAGCCTATAATTAGGGAGGGATGATGTGCCCCTGAACCCTCCCTTAGTTATGCTGCTAATAGGTTTAGACAGCCGGGGACCTCCAACAATGCACTGGGCTTCACTCATTTCTTCACTCTCAATGAAATTTTTTGCTGGTCATTAACATCTGTTTGTTCTCTCCCATAGATTGAGTCCCTGTCATGCTGTTTGCTCTCTACATGTCTCTTCTTTTCATCTTCTCTATCCCCTCACCCCCCCAGCCAGTTGCAGCAGATGACTGCCCCTCCCTGAGCCTGGTTCTGCTGGAGGTTTCTTCCTGTTTTCCTCTCTGCCGTCACCACGTGTTTGCTCACAGGGGATCACCTGATTGCTGGGGTCTTTCTGCAATTGTGGGGGTTTCCCCTACAGTTGAAAGTGCTATGAGATGACTGTTGTTGTGAAATGGTGCTATATAAATAAAGTTGAATTGAATTGGTCATCCAATGAGTTTTTTTTTTAAATCTGGAACTGGGGCCTTTATCAAGGTGGAGGGAATTATGAACAGTTCCAAATACCAGTCAGTGCTGGCACAAAACCTTCAGGCTTCTGCTAGAAAGCTGAAGATGAAGTGGAACTTCATCTTTCAGCACGACAATGACCCAAAGCACATATCCAAATCAACAAAAGAATGGCTTCACCAGAAGAAGATTAAGGTTTTGGAATGGCTCAGACAGAGTCTAGACCTGAGTCCGATCGAACATCTGTGGGGTGATCTGAAGAGGGCTGTGCACAGGAGATGCCCTCGCAATCTGACAGATTTGGAGTGTTTTTGCAAAAAAGAGTGAGCAAATATTGCCACATCAAGATATGCCAATGCTGATGGACTCCTACCCAAAAAGACTGAGTGCTGTCATAAAAGCCAAAGGTGCTGCAACAAAGTATTAGTTTAAGGGTGTGCATATTTATGCAACCAGGTAATTGTAAGGTTTTTTATTTTGCATTTTTCCCCTTAAAAGATTTTAGTTTGTTTTTCAATTGGGTTGTACAGGTTATAGGTCACATTAATGGTGGAAAAAGTTTTGAAATGATTTATTTTGGTCTCATTTTTTTTTTACATCACAAAAACATGGCATTCGAACAGGAGCATAGACTTTTTATAGCCAATGTATTCTTATTTCACACACAAATCAAACATTGTCCAGTGCTGAAGTCAGTGTGTTTACTACTGTGTGGGTCATGTGACTCACGACTGTGTCCTTAGCTTGTCAATATGGTCGCCCATCAAAAAAAAAACATGTTTCAACTGACACGGATAGCTGTTAGTGGCTAACAGGGACTTAGCTTCAGACATCCACGTGTTATTTTCCATGCACTTCGCTTGCTTTTTCTTGACATCTTCAGATGAAATGATGATAAGTTAATCATTACATACTATGTGGACGGAGGACACATTTCTTTTTGTTACAGGTCATTTTAACTTTTCTGCCGTGTTCTGCTGCTTCCAAACAATGCTGAAAATGTACTGCTTGCAAGGTGCGGAGACGTGTGCCCGTGCATGTAACTCTGTGGGCACGTCTTAAAGGGGACGTGCATGAAAAGCTCTCCATGCACATGCACACAAGATGGGATGGAAAACCAAACAAACCAACATTAACAAAATTAGGTCGGTTCACATCCAAAATGGCGGTTTTCAGTTCTAACCCTAACCCAGCCCTACATTCACCACATTATGTTCTCCACCACAGATCATCATTTGATCAACCCTGATTTTAACAAGTCCAGCATGATGCCAACAAACTCACTATGTGAGGACTTTGCAGACCATTTCATAAGTAAAACAGATGTTACTAGAGCCAACCTTTTATTACAAGATGCTGTTTTTAGTACTATTGAACCTCTGCTTTTATCTGAGGAAACACTGGAGAGTTGTTTTTTTTTTTTTTTTTTGTTACTTATTTGTACCCGTAGGTAGATTTGGTTTGCAGTCTGGTGACAAGCCACCGGCTGCCGGTCGCTGCGTGCGCGAGCGCCCTAAACCTACATGTTTTTTTGGTATGCGGGAGGAAACCGGAGAAATCCCGGAGTAAACCCACGCAACACAGGGAGAACATGCAAACTCCACACAGCTCACTGTTGGTCGGGGGCTGGGATCGAACCCACGATCTCATGATCCCCGCGATCCCCCGGCTGAGGGTAAACTGTGCTGCCACAGTGCTAAACCACTGCGCCACCGGGCTGCACGAGTTTTGCCTTGGTTGATGCTGAAACTCTTGGTAGGGTTTTCTCCCAAGTAAATCCAACGACCTGTCTTTTAGACCCCATTACCACCTCACTTTTAAAAACATTTTGTGGATTTTTCCAGGAGGAACTCTTAAACATACTGAATTACTCTCTCCAGATGGGTGTTTTCCCTGCTGCCTTTAAAACGGCAGTGGTGAGACCTCCTCCTGAAGAAGAGTAATTTAGATCCTTAAGACCTTAATAATTACAGACCAGTATCCAACTTGCCATTTTTCAGCAAATTTTAGAAAAACTAATTTTTACTCAGTTAAATTATTGTTTAAGATCAAACAACATATTTGATGAAAACCAATCTGGTTTTAGGTTGAACCACAGTACCGAGACAGATCTGGTCAGGATTGTTAATGATCTAAGGCACAACATTGTCATAATCTGCTTTGGATGGCAGATGTGGTTTAAAGTTGGACCTAAGGTAGTAGCCAGAAGGATGGTACAATGATATTTATTAAGAGAAAACAGAGCAAAACAAATGACAGCTCAGGGGCTGCAAACAAAACTAAATCACTGGAACAAGGACTGGAGACTAGGCAGGATAATGACAAGGACGAATGACTAGGAATGACATAAAACAACAAACAGGAGGGAAGACATCATTATGGCAAGACTCAGACTGGATCATGCAGGTTTAAATGGCACTTTATTCACCATAGGGAAAAGCGAAAATGACAAATGTAGAGAATGTGGAGTACAAGAAAATGTCAAGCACATCTTATTACACTGTCACAAGTATGGAGATGAAACAGAGAGAATGAAAAATGAAGTTTGAGAGGCCGGTAGGGAATGGGATTTAACTGGGATTCTGGGAACAGATGGAGAGGCACTAAGAATCACAAGAAGGGCTCTTTTCTCTTTTTTTAAATAACACAGGATTAAGTCAGACTTTAGGGGTCGGGCTCAAATGACATAATGTTACACACTCTTGTACAGTAGGTGGTGGTATGCACCTTAGTTGCTTGCTATCTGCCAGTAACCGAGAGAAGAAGAAGACACACCGAAAGACAGACATATGTGGAGTGTGTGGTGGTAATGCACCTGTAAGCTGGCTGCCAGGAGACGAAGAAGAGTGATGTCTGAAGACAGAGTTGAGGTTCGATTGGACACAGCAATAATGATAGAAGGACTACAGCTTCTGACCAGACAGAGTGATGATATAGAGTGAAGTACGAGGAGACGAAGAAGAGTGATGTCTGAAGATAGAGTTGAGGTTTGATTGGACACAGCAATGATGACAGAAGAACTACAGCTCCTGACCATATAGAGTGATGATACAGAGTGAAGTACGTGGCAGTAATGCACCTGTAGGCTGGTTGCCAACCGCCAAACAAATCTAAGAGAAGAAAAAGAATGAGGAGGAGGACTGGAGATTAGGCAGGATAATGACAAAGACGAATGACAGACGAATCTATGACGATGACACCAGACAGAGCACAAGCACAAACTGACATACTATATAGGGAGACTCATAATCACAGACGCGGGACAGAAGGGTGAACAATCAAGGGCTAAACAGTAACACATGAGGGCAATAATGACGACAGGGGATGAGCACAGCTGACTAAGGGAAACACAGAAGACACATAATGCAAATAATATTAATGACAATCAAATTACAAAAGACAATCACAAAACAACAACTGGGGATGAGGACAGGACTACATGCAACAGACAACAACTGGGGAGCACAAAGGACACTCAATAATGATAATAACACAAATAATACTACTACTAATAATAAAGAGAACAAAGATCAAAATGAACAGAAAGCATGGGCACAGTCCCTGGCCGTGCCCCAATCATGACATTATCCCCCCTTTAAGGGGTGGAATCCGGACACCCTTTAAAAAAACAAACAAAAAAAACCCCAGAAACACCAAAATGGGCGGGAGGAGGGGACAAGGCATGGCGGGAAGAAACAAAACGGGAAACTCACACAATAATCTAAAAGGACAAAAAAACCAAAAAACAAATGTCCATCAGGTGGTCTCCAACAGTACCAGGACCACCCACACCGGGAGGCACTGTGAGTCGGGGGGCCGGCTAGCGTCCAAAGACTCCCAACCCAGGAAACATGGGGAGTCGGGTGGCCTCCCAGAGTCTCTAGGCCACCAGACTGAAAACCAAGGCAGATTGGGGGGCTACCAAAGTCCTAGGAGCCCCAGACCAGAAAGCACAGTGGGTCGGGAGGCCTACCAAAGTCCATGGCCCCCCAGACAGGAGAATATGGCAGGTCAGGCGGTCTCCCAGAGTCCTTGGGCCACCAAGGCGAGGAGCACAGTGCGTCTGGGGAAGACCAAAGTCCGTGGTCCACCCAGCTGGGAAACAAGCACCATCAAAAAGCAATGGCTGGGGGGCGCAGAGCTCGGGAGATGAGAAGTGGAGGGCTCCGAGCTCTGGAGACTGCAATAGGGAAGCTCTGAGCATGGGAGACTGCAGTGGGTGAGCTCTGAGCACTGGAGGCTACAACGAAGGCCCTCTGAACTCTGGATAATGCAACGGAGGAGCTCTGAGCTCGGGAGACCGCAACAGAGGAGTTCTGAGCTCTGGAGGCAGCAGGGATGGAGCTCCAAACACTGGCGACAGCTGCTGAGAAGCTTCGAGCTCAGGAGGCTGCAACTGGAGAGCATCAACCTCAGGAGGCAGCAGCAGAGATCCGCCAGCCTCGGGAGACAGCAGCTGGGGAGCGCCGACCACACAGGGAGACAACTGGGGAGTGCTGACCACCGAGACTGCAGAAACTGACATGTGCACGTCAGGAACAGCTGGAGCTGCAGCGTGCACTTCGGAGAGAACAGGAGTTGAGTGCTCCTCCATCCCAGATGCAGCCACCTCTGGCGGGAAGGAAGAAACACAGGATGGCTCACCACAATTACCAGCAGCAGAGACTGGTGAGGAGAACCTAGAGGCAGATGGGAACTGCACTTGGATCCTCCCACTAGGAGCAAGGCCAGTCTTTTCAAAAATGGATGTTAAAAAAAAAAAAAAAAGGAAAAGCACTTGCCTTAACTCATAGTCCACTGCTGCTGGGATGACGGTCTCTGGCAAGGCTGCTGGCGGTGTGACGACCTCAGGAGACACTAGAGGGGCAGGCGTGATGGCCTCTGGATATGCTGGCGGGACAGCTGGCGGGACAGCGGATGAAGCGATCTGGCCCGCAGCAGTGGGCGTGCACACCAGTATGGCAGCAGACGTGGGAGCCAGTACTGCAGCTAGGGAGCGACGTTGGGCTGGCACCGGAGGCGGAGAGTGAAGTGGAGCCGGTGTTGGCAGTAGACGGCGGCATGGGAACAGCACTTGGCATTAAGGGTGACATGGAGCCGGCACTGCAGCTAAGTTCAATTTCTCGAGCCACACCCAGGCCTGACAACTGCCACATCTGTTCTCAATCAAGAAATCCCTTAAATAGGACCTGCCTGACAAAGTGAAGTAGACCAAAAGATACTCAAAAGCTAGACATCATGCTGCGATCCAAAGAAATTCAGGAACAAATGAGAAACAAAGTAAGTGAGATCTGTCAGTATGGAAAAGGTTATAAAGTAATTTCTAAAGTTTTGGGACTCCAGCAAACCCCAGTGAGAGCCATTATCCACAAATGGCAAAAACATGGAACAGTGGTCAACCTTCCCAGGAGTGACCGGCTGACCAAAATTACCCCAAAAGCGCAGCGACGACTTATCTAAGAGGTCACAAAAGACTCCACAACAACATCCAAAGAACTGCAGCCCTCACTTGCCTCAGTTAAGGTCAGTGTTCATGACTCCACCATAAGAAAGAGACTGGGCAAAAATGGCCTGCATGGCAGAGTTCCAAGATGAAATCCACTGCTGAGCAAAAAGAATATAAAGGCTTGTCTCAGTTTTGCCTGAAAACATCTTGATGATCCCCAAGACTTTTGGGAAAATATTCTGTGGACTGACGAGACAAAAGTTGAACTTTTTGGAAGGTGTGTGTCCCATTACATCCAGCGTAAAAGTAACACAGCATTTCAGAAAAGTAACATCATACCAATAGTAAAATATGGTGGTGGTAGTGTGATGGTCTGGGGCCATTTTACTGCTTCAGGACCTGGAAGACTTGCTGTGGTAAATGGAGCCATGAATTCTGCTGTCTACCAAAAAATCCTGAAGGAGAATGTCCGGCCATCTGTTCATGACCTCAAGCTGAAGCGCACTTGGGTTCTGCAGCAAGACAATGATCCAAAACACATCAGCAAGTCCACCTCTGAATGGCTCAAGAAAAACAAAATGAAGACTTTGGAGTGGCCTAGTCAAAATCTTGACCTGAATCCAATAGAGATGCTGTGACATGACCTGAAAAAGGTGGTTCAGGCTCCAAAACCCTCCATCCATCTTCTTCCGCTTAATCCTTTTCAGGTCGCGGAGGGGCTGGAGCCTATCCCAGCATCTTTGGGCGAGAGGCAGGGAACACTCTGGACAGATCGCCAGTCCATCGCAGCAAAACCCTCCAATGTCGCTGAATTACAACAATTCTGCAAAGATGAGTGGGCCAAAATTCCTCTACAGCACTGTAAAAGACTCATTGCCAGTTATCGCAAATGCTTGATTGTAGCTGTTGCTGCTAAGGGTGGCCCAACCAGTTATTAGGTTTAGGGGGCAATCACTTTTTCACATAGGGTCATGTAGGTTTGGATTTTTTTCCACTGAATAAAAAACACTTTCATTTAAAAACTGAATTTTGTGTTTACTTGTGTTATCTTTGTCTAATATTTAAATTTGTTTGCTGATCTGAAACATTTAAGTTTGACAAACATACAAAAAAATGACAAATCAGGAAGGGGGGAAACACTTTTTCACACCACTGTAAAGCGTGGACAGACTCCCTGGCCGTGCCCCAATCATGACAAACATAGACTTGCACAGAATTTCAGTCTTGGTTCTACTGGATCTAAGTGCTGCCTTTGATACAGTAGACCACCATATTCTTTCAACCAGACTGAAGGACCTGGTTGGCCTCTCTGGTACTGTTCTTAATTGGTTCAAGTCCTACCTCACAGACAGGAACTTTTTGGTAAGCATGGATACATGTTCTTCCAGAGTCTACAAAATAAACTGTGGTGTGCCCCAAGGTTCAATTTTAGTTCCAACAGTTTTTAATCGGTACATGCTGCCCCTTGGGGATGTTATTAGGAGACATGGTGTTAATTACCATACCCCCTGATGACACACAACTTTATATCGCTGTGTCTCCTGATGACATGGAACCAATTAACACCCTTTATAACTGTATTTTAGACATTAAATCATGGATGGCAGCAAACTTTCTTCAGCTCAACCAGGACAAAACTGAAGTTTTAGTCATCGGTCCTGAAGCTCAGAGAGACAAAATTTTACCAAAATTACATAGTCTTTTACCCCATCCCAACAGGTTAAGAATTTGGGCATCATTTTAGACTCTGAACTTGGTTTTATTCCACACATTAAAAATATAACATGAACAGGATTTTACCATCTAAAGAACATAACCAGAGTCTACCCACTTCTCTCTCGAGCAAACATGGAGATACTGATGCATGCTTTTATCACCAGTCGTACTGATTACTGTAATGACCTGCTCTCTGGTCTTCCCAAAAAGACAGTTTCAAATCTGCATTTATTACACAACTCAGCTGCACGTGTTCTGATGAAGACCAGATGGCAGGCTCACATCACACCGGTTTTAAAATCACTGCATTGACTCCCCGTGTCCTTCAGGATTGATTTTAAGGTTCTTTTACTGGTTTATAAATGTCTGTATGGTCTTGGGCCTTCTTATTTATCAAAATTGCTTTTAACCTATTAGCCCTCACAGTTCCTGAGGTCCTCCGGTATTGGTCTTTTAATTATCCCTTCAGTCAGAACATGCACCCACGGTGAAGCGGCTTTTAGTTACTACGACCGGCATCTGTGGAACAGCCTGTCGGAGAACATCAGGGCTGCTGAGAATGTCCATGGTTTTAAAAGCAGGCTCAAGACCTACTATTTTAACCTTGCTTTTGATTAGTTTCCTATTTTAATTGTCTTAATTTATGATTTCAAACCTATTTTATGTCACAATTACTTGTCTTACTATGAATTATTAATACTTATAAATATATATGTATATTTGACTGTATTTAAGTGTTGTTCTATTCTTCTACTTGTGATGATCAGGCGAGCATGTTCCTCTCTCCCCTCCTGTTCCTGTATTCCCGGCTCCGGAGTATTGCCTACACCTGTGTGATTAACACACCTGGTGCTTCCTGATTGTCCAGCATATTTAAGAGCCAGCGTGTGAAGAGCTCACTGCTGGATTGTTAGGTTTGCTACCTGAGTCTACGCTACATTAAGTTATTTTCCTCAGTTGATCTGCGTTCTCACTCCCGTGTCCTTCTCTCCCTTCAGGTTTGCTGCCACCTTAGCGGTGTGTACTCCGGGGCTGATCACGCTTGCCTGACCTGAAGACACCGGATGTCCACCCAGGTCAACCGTCTTCTCCCTGTTTCCCTGGTCCCACGCAGGAGTTCCCCGCTGGGCTCCTCTGCTCTCAGCAGTAAGAGTGTTCTCCTAATCTTATTCTCCTCTTGTGGAGATTCTGTCCCTTATCATCTCTTTGGGCTTATCATCTCTGGGCTGCACGGTGGCGCAGTGGTTAGCACTGCGGCAGCACAGTTTACCCTTGGCCGGGGGATTGTGGGGATCGTGGGATCGTGGGTTCGATCCCAGCCCCCGACCAACAGTGATCTGTGTGGAGTTTGCATGTTCTCCCCGTGTTGCGTGGGTTTACTCCGGGATTTCTCCGGTTTCCTCCCACATGCCAAAAACATGCATGTTAGGTTAATTGGCTGTTCTAAAATTGTCCCTAGATATTTGTTTCCTATAGGCCCTTAGAATAGAGGGTTAGTATTAATGAAAGCGCTTTGAGTGGTCTTTGTGACTAGAAAAGCGCTATATAAGTGCAGGTTAGTTAGTTAGTTAGTTAGTAATCTCTTTCTGCTCTTTTCCCATAGGCTGTGTGCGCTCCAGCAGGAACCGGTTTTTGTGTTTAAATTTAAATGTGTTTTTGTTTTGCCTTTTCTTTAATCGTGCACCTTTATTTAGATTTGTGTCTTAGGTTTTGTTTTTGCAGTAAACTGGTGAAACTTTTACATCTGAGTCTGAGTGTTCATTTGGTGTGGTAGCTCTGCGTTTGAGCTTCACTCTTGTCCTGAATTATGACAGAACGATCCAGCCAAGATTGGGGCTGAGTGAGCACTTTGCCAGGCGAACAGTTGGCACTCTGGTGCTTGGAGGCCACGGAACGCCGGGTCATGTTTCTATTTGACCAGTTCAAAACCGTCACCTATTTCGGTCATTTTGTCTGGTAATCACTGCGAAACTGTCTAGTTTTATGTCCTGCCTCAATCTACCACCTCCATGATTCTGGGATATTCGTGGCTCCGTATTCACAACCCAATAATAAACTGGAGTCAGGGCTCCATTTCGTCCTGGAGCTCTTTTTGCCTTTCATCATGTCTTTGTTTGGCCACATGCTCGCCATCTCTCCCAATCCCCTCCCCTCTGGCTGAGCCGGCAGATCTCATCTCCGTGCCCAAGTTCTATCATGACTTAGGGGAGGTCTTTAGCAAGTCCAGGGCCCTATCCTTGCCACCTCATCAGGCCTACGGCTGTGCTATCGACCTCCGTCTGGGTGCACAGCTGCCATCCAGCCGGCTTTACAGTTTATCTTGGCCGGAGAGGGAGACGATGGAGACCTACCCTACCGTTCAAAAGTTTGGGGTCACTTAGAAATTTCCTTATTTTTGAAAGAAAAGCACTTTTTTTTCAATGAAGATAACTTTAAACTAATCAGAAATACACTCTATACATTGCTAATGTGGTAAATGACTATTCTAGCTGCAAATGTCTGGTTTTTGGTGCAATATCTACATAGGTGTATAGAGGCCCATTTCCAGCAACAATCACTCCAGTGTTCTAATGGTACAATGTGTTTGCTCATTGCGTCAGAAGGCTAATGGATGATTAGAAAACCCTTGTGCAATCATGTTAGGTCTGCAATGCTGTAATTGCTGCAAATGGAGGATTCTTTGACAAAAGCAAAGTTTGAAGGAAAAAATTATTATTTCAAATACAAATCATTATTTCTAACCTTGTCAATGTCTTGACTATATTTTCTATTCATTTTACAACTCATGGTGGTAAATAAGTGTGACTTTTCATGGAAAACACAAAATAATTGTCTGGTTGACCCCAAACTTTTGAACGGTAGTGTACATAAAAGACTCCCTCAGCACCGGCATTATTCGCCCGTCGTCCGCCCCTCTCGGCGTTGGGTTCTTTTTTTGTAGGGAAAAAGGACGGGACATTGTGGCTGTGTATTGATTACAGTGAACTTAACGCGACTGCCCATAAGGATAAATATCCTTTGCCCCTTATCAACTCTGCGTTCGAGCTACTTCAACGGGCACGTTACTTCACCAAGCTTGACCTCCGTAATACGTACCACCTGGTCCGCATTTGTGAGGTAGACGAGTGGAAGACAGCGTTTAAAACACCGCTGGGCCATTTTGAATATTTAGTTATGCCATTTGGGCTGACCAATACCCCTGCCGTTTTTCAACGGTTAATGACGTCTTACGGGACATGGTGAACCAGTTTGTATTTGAGTATTTGGATGACATTTTGATTTTTTCCTGCATGCTGGAGGAGCACTTAGTCCATGTTTGGTCTGTCCTGCAGCGACTGCTGGAGAACCAGCTTTTTGTGAAAGCGGAGAAGTGAGAATTTTCCACTCGCTCAACTTCATTCCTGGGGTTCATCATCACCGAGGGCGCATTAAAGGCCGATCGGGCGAAAATCAAGGCGGTAGTAGACTGGTCAACCCCCCAGTCCAGGAAGCACCTCCAACGCTTCCTGGGCTTTGCCAACTTCTACCGCCGATTTATCTGTGACTATAATAAAGTGGCACAACCGCTTACGCAGTTGACATCAACCAAAAGCCCGTTCAAGTGGTCCAAGGCCGCTGAACAAGCTTTTGGGACCCTGAAAGGCCTCTTCAGCAATGCGTGCATCCTGGCGCAGGTGGATCCTTCGGCGCAGTTTGTGGTCGAGGTGTATGCTTCCAATTCGGGGGTGGGCACTGTCCTCTCCCAGCGTTCCACCTCCGACCAGAAGCTCCATCCGTGCATGTATTTCTCCTGGCGGCTAACGCCAGCTGAGAAGAATTATGATGTTGGGGATCGCAAACTGTTGGCCATTAAGCTGGCGTTGGAGGAGTGGAGACACTGGCTTGAGGGGGCTAGCCAACCGGTCATTGTCTGGACCGATCATAAAAATTTAGAATCTCTTCGATTGGCCAGATGGTTCAATTCATGGCAGGCTCGGTGGGCCCTGTTCTTTAATAGGTTCAATCTTTCCATGTCGTACCGTCCAGGGTCCCATAATGCCAAGGCTGATGCTCTCTCACGTCAGTTTTCCTCCAACTCCTCCTCTTCCACCTCCTCCTCCTCCGCTGCTGTATCTCCCCCGGAGAAACCCCCCCTTCCTTGCTTTCTCGGTGCGCTTTCGTGGGAGATTGCGCAGAGGGTCCAGCGGGCCCAGTCATCTGAACCCATCCCAGAGGGAGATCCGTCTGACTGGCTATATGTGTCCTCCACGCTACCCAGCAAGGTGATTAAGTTGGGGCACATCAGCTTCTTTTTTTTTTTTTTTTTTTTTTTTTGTTACTTATTTGTACCCGTAGGTAGACTTGGTTTGCAGTCTGGTGACAAGCCACCGGCTGCTGGTCGCTGCGTGCGCGAGCGCCCTAAACCTACATGTTTTGGTATGCGGGAGGAAACCGGAGAAATCCCGGAGTAAACCCGCGCAACACGGGGAGAACATGCAAACTCCACACAGCTCACTGTTGGTCAGGGGCTGGGATCGAACCCACGATCTCATGATCCCCGCGGTCCCCCGGCCGAGGGTAAAACTGTGCTGCCACAGTGCTAAACCACTGCGCCACCGTGCAGCCCATCATCATCAAGCCACATCAGCTTCTTTGCCTGCCATCCCGGAATCTCCCGAACTACTGAGCTGCTTAGGAGAGTGTCTTGGTGGCCCACACTCAGGAGGCATGTGTGGGAGTATGTCAAGGCCTGTCACACCTGTGCCACGAACAAGTCGGACTCTACCCTTCCAGCTGGCCTCCTCCATCCCCTTCCGGTGCCGAGTCGTCTGTGGTCCCACATCGCTTTGGACTTTGTTACGGGCCTCCCTCCATCCCAAGGCAACACCGTCATACTTACCATCATTGACCGTTTCTCCAAGGCCATCTACTTGGTCCCTCTCCCCAAGCTACCATCTGCCACGGAGACGGCTGATCTTGTGACACAACATGTGATCCGGTTGCATGGGATCCCTATGGACATCGTCTCAGACTGGGGTCCACAGTTTACATCCCAGGTGTGGGAGGCATTTTGTCACTTCTCGGGTGCTACAGCCAGCCTGATGTCCGGATACCATCTGCAGAGCAATGGTCAGGCTGAGCATGCCAATCAGTCCATGGAGGCCGTCCTGAGGTGCCTAGCATCCTGCAGCCCCACTACCTGAAGCTCCCACCTGACCTGGGTGGAATATTCCCACAACTCTGCCGTCTCCTCCACAACTCAGCTTAGTCCGTTCGAGGTCTCGATGGGCTACACTCCACCTCTGCTGCCCATGACAGAGAGGGGTCTCGCCATTCCATCCGTGGAGGTCCACGCGTGCCCTTGTTGCTGTCTGTGGAGGGCCACAAGAGCGGCCCTCCTCCGCTCTGCGGAGCGGAACCAACAGTATGCTAACCGCAGACGTGCGCCGGCACCGAAGTACACGGTGGGACAGAAGGTCTTGCTGTCCGCTGAAAACAGAGTCCCGGAAGCTTTCCCCATGCTATTTGGGCCCGTTTCCCATTAAGCGTATTATCAATGACATCACTCTTCGCAGCCTTCAATACGGATCCATCCAACGTTCCACGTCTCCCGCATCAAGCCCCTCTCCGCCAGCCCTCTATGCCCTCTTCCGGATCCCCCACTCCCCCCCCCCCCCCCGGGTCATCGACGGTCAGACCACCTACACTGTGGAGAACACGGTCTGGCGGAGAGGTCTTGGATTCCGGGGTCCTACATCTTAGATAAGCGGATAGTGTGCCATTCCATCGAGTGCATCCGTGTAAGCCCAGTGGGATGCCAGGAGGCGCCCTTGGGATGGGGGTGGGGGGCCACTGTGATGATCAGGCGAGCGTGCTCCCCCTCCCCTCCTGTTCCTGTCTTCCTGGCTCCGGAGTATTGCCTACACCTGTGTGATTAACACACCTGGTGCTTCCTGATTGTCCAGCATATTTAAGAGCCAGCGTGTGAAGACCTCACCGCTGGATTGTTAGGTTTGCTACCTGAGTCTACACAACATTAAGTTATTTTCCTCAGTTGATCTGTGTTCTCACTCCCGTGTCCTTCTCTCCCTTCAGGTTTGCTGCCACCTTAGTGGTGTGTACTCCGAGGCTGATCACGCTTGCCTGACCCGAAGACACCAGACGTCCACCCAGGTCAACCGTCTTCTCCGTTTCCCTGAACCCAGGCAGGAGTTCCCTGCTGGGCTCCTCTGCTCTCAGCAGTAAGAGTGTTCTCCTAATCTTATTCTCCTCTTGTGGAGATTCTGTCCATAATCATCTCTTACTGCTCTTTTCCCGTAGGCTGTGTGCACTCCAGCGGGCACCGGTTTTTGTGTTTAAATTTAAATGTGTGTTTGTTTTGCTCTTTTCTTAAAGTGTGCACCTTTATTTAGATTTGTGTGTTAGGTTTTGTTTTTGCAGTAAACTGGTGAAACTTTTACATCTGAGTCTGAGTGTTCGTTTGGTGTGGTAACTCTGCGTTTGAGCCTCACTCTTGTCTTGAATTATGACACTAGTCATCTTAACTGCCTAGTGTTTTTATCACCAAATTATTTTATTATTCATCTGTGACTTTTTTTTTTTTTAAATCGCCCTGTTCAAGTTCCAGCGTTTCCTCATAGGGATCCCTCCCACAGGGAATTATGCCCATTTTCTGGCTGCAGGGTGCTGGCCTGAGATTGCCCTGATCTGAACCGCTGAGGTGATCGTGCACTGTGGCACCACACCTGCAGTGTCGACCCCTCGGATTGGACTTAGACAGTCTCAGAGGTGGTGTTCCTGTAGCCGTTGACTTGGCACTTTTCCTGCTGGTGATGGCTCCCTAGTGATGGTGCTTCCACATGTGGATCCTCGGTACCCAGCCATAAGCCATAAGTTTTACACTGATGAAAGTTTCTTTGTGTGTGTGTGTGTGTGTGGGGGGGGGGGTGGTGGTTGTGTTTTATTTCACTGTGTGAAGCATTTTGTGTTGCATCTTTTTGTATGAAAAGTGCTATATTAATAAAGCTCTGATTGACTGGTTGATTGATTACACTGGTCAACACTAAATTTACTGTCTAAGTTTTTTTTTTTAGCTGATTTAGGACAATTTTGATGTGCTGAATCCAAAAATCACATTGGTTTTGCTCAATCAGGTCAACCTTTTGAACTATGGCCACATGTTTTCTTACGTTTTTGTTTACATGTACGGGTATTTTTGCTTTATATGATGAAAAATTCTTTTTTATTTCTTGAAATTCTGTGAAATTTGAACAATGATGATGTAACATTCAATTTACATGTACTTATCTTTATCAATGTCTACTATTCAATTTGCAGCACAGCTGTACAACTGCTGTACAACTGCTTATAACTTAAAATAAAAACCTGACCTGATCGAGAGAAACGGATGTCATTTTCGGATTCAGCGGTGCAAAATTGTCTTAAATCAGATGAAAAAACACAGACAGCTTACAAAAAAATTATTTTTGTTATGTTGTGTTATTATTGTTGACCTGAGAACTGCATATGACAAAAAAAAAAATAGTCTGAAGCTGAATTGTTATGAGACAGAGTTTAGTTGTAGGGCTGTCCTGGTTGCCAGTTCTGGGAATCGAATTAAGTAATTATCCAAATAGTTTTATTTTATCTGTCTTTAATGGATCAATTATACCATACCAAATTAGAAAACCAAATACCAGGATGAAAAAAAATAAAAGAAAAAAAGCAAAACCAAATATCTGGATAATTGATTATTTGGGTACAGCCCATACAACCTAGGATCCCGATCTGATTATTAGTAAATTAGTAATTAGATAAATTAGTAATTTTACCCCAAATGAAACTCCGAATAACAAATTTTGCCAATCCAAGTCATGATTTACAAAATTCAAAGTCCAAGTTCAGAGAAGAGAAGAGGAAATGGATGTGAGAAAAGGACAGTGCAGTAAAGGAGAGTCAAACATACCCAGCCTCCATGCTCCCGGATCCAGCTCAGCAGATTTTTCTTGAAAAAGTCCACAGTCCACTTCAGGACCTCCTTCACTGACTGAGGCAGATGAGCCTCAACCATCTGATGGTCACACACACACACACACACACACACACACACACACACACACACACACACACACACACACACACACACACACACACACACACGAACTTATAGCAACACAACAGCTACTGCTACTAAATACTTAATGAAGCTCCAGTGGACACTGGCAGTTTTTAATCAAGAAAACATTCCAGAGGAAAATAGTGCTCACAGTTTTGTGTCAGCTAGTTCACTTAGGAACCAAACCTGAGGTGGAAATTAGTAACCACCACCAGCCAAATGGGTGAATTTGTTAAGTGGCTGGTGAAACTGATTAACCTACCAGCCACCATGACAGGTAAATATGAGGCCTTCCTTCAGATAAAGCCCTTTCAATCATCAGGCTTCCACAGATAGTGCAGTCTTTGGTCGGGCTGTCGCTGTGGAGGAATATTCTGTGCGGTGACGGTGGGTAGCTCAACAGCACAATATGCTGTATTATTGCAAATAATTTGAGGACTGTGATTTCATATAAGGGGGGCTGAAAAGTTCATAGGCTGGCTATGAAGGAGCTATGCCACAGCAACGAAACTAGTGATGCATTATAGTCAGCTTTTTTTGATACCAACTGCATTGTTTCTTTTCAGATTCACTCACATTGAACAGTAATCCAGGACTTTGAAAAGGAGACCTAGAGCCACTTCATGAAGATGGATAAAAGAAGGAGGCCATCACCTTCCCTGCTGATGACACTATCTTGGCCTTCTTTGGAGGGGAGAAAAGCTGTGTTTTCACTGCTTAGACTGTTGTTTGGCCTCTGGCTCGCAGTGGTGGACCCAACACTCATCTTGGGTGAGGAAACATTCAAGGAAACCAGCTGGATCTGGTTTATCCATCTTCATGAAGTGGCTCTAGGTCTCCTTTTCAAAGTCCTGGATTACTGTCCAATGTGAGTGTATCTGAAAATAAACAATGCAGTTAGTATCAGAAAAGGTTGAATTTAAATGGTATTCACTTATATAGTGCTTTTTCTCATCTCTAGATGACCAAAGCACTTTACAGATCCTGCTATCCACCCATTCACACACACACTGATGGCAGCAGAGTTGCCATGTACAGGCACTAGCCTGACCCACCAGGAGCAACTAGGGGTTCAGTGTCTTGCTCAAGGATACTTTGACATGCAGACTGCAGACAGAGCGGAAATCGAACCAGTGACCCTCCGATCAGTAGTCGGCCACACTACACCTGCGCCACAGCCGCCCTGTATGACAAGTTTCGTTGCTGTGGTGGAACTTCTTCATAGTAAGCCTATGAACTTTTCAGCACCCCCTCGTAATTTAAATGTTAACAGCTCGCAAAGTGAGCTGCTGCTTCTCTTAGAAAAGCCCCAACCATTTCCATAAAGTGGTATATTAACGTTAATTTAGACATGGTAGTTACTTTCAAGCCAATCAGTACATGAACAGGGTTAGTACAGGATCTCTCTACACTCTGAAAAGCAGTGAACATGGCAGCTGTTGCGGTTGCCTGGCAACCTCCGTGGTTGACTTGTCAATAGTGCGATATTACAACATTGTGGTTATTGTGACAGTCCTAGTCTTTAGAGACAGAGGGACTTTGCTAAAGGACACAACTCAAGGTCACGAACCAAAGCCTAAAAGGCGACTTTTTAATGAGAACTAGAGAAGAGCTGAGAGTGGGGAGGTATGTGACAGACGGAATCAAAAATGGATAATTATTCAAAAAAAACTTTAATTAGTTTCCCCTTTTTTCAAAGCAATGCAAATGCTACACATAAAACTTACAAAACTGTGAAAAGCACGAGAGGCTGGTAGAATTTAGAGTCCACCAACTACTGCGGCTGGTAGGAAAGGAGTTTGTTTCCGGCACTGGGCCAAACAACACACTTCTACTGGCAGACGCTAGGTTTCAGAGCTCAGTGGGTTTAGCTGAATGCTGTAACAGTGCACACTGCCCTCTGGAGGTGTTTTAGGCAGGTACCTTCATCTTCTATGAGGTAAATGAAAAATAAGTTTCCAAAATCACTTTAGATTGCAGGTCTCAAAGGAACCAGTACATGGGCTAGACATGGCCCGCAACCACAAGGTTGGTGGCACCATTTTTTTTTCTTCTTCTTAGAAGGCATTTCTTCTGTCCACAAAATATCATTTTGTTATTACATGTGAACTAAAAACTGAAAACAGTTATTAATAATAAACAACCTGGATTGTCACCATCCAAATGGGCCGTTTGCGAGCCCTCTGTGTGAGTGTTGTACAGCGAACAGAACCTGGAGCTTTGTGCTTCAGGCCAGCAACCTCCACGCAATCTGAGTGGCGCACTGGAGCCGCTTGTGTGGGCTGCTCCTGGTACACAGTGGATGAGCATTTGATGGTATGCACATCCCGGTTCCTCGCCCAACGTCTGTGTGCCTGCTGTGTCAGAGTGGAATCATCATCATCGCCAATGGAAGATTATTATTGTTATAATAATAATAATAATAACAACAACAATAATAATTATTATCATTATTATTATTATTATTAACAGTCTGTGCACTGTTACTTCAGTTTTCTGTAATTAGTAAAGGAAGTGTGCACAGTAGGGCTGCAACGATTACTCAAATAATTTGAGTAATTTGATTACAAAAGTTGCTCGATTCAAAAATCCATTAACGTAGCACTTCCAATCTATATGACTTTCTTCCAGTATTACTTTCTTCCGGTCAAGCTATGTAAACAAGACACGGGTTTGTTTAATAGCGAGATGTAAGAGCGACAGAATGCCAGCAAAAAGGAAGAAAGTCAGAGAAAACAACAAAAAGTATCTCAAGTCTGGGATCATTTCAGGCTCAAATTGAAGGAAAACACTGTGCAGTGTGAATATTGTAAAGCTGAGCGGCGAGCTAGCATACCACAGCGGTGTCTTGGCAGACGGCATCCAGTCACATCATGCACGAGCAGCGGACTGAGACAAGGTACATGACTGAGATTTTGAATTAAGATGAATACAATGTAGTCAGCTATGCTAATCATGCTTATATGGCCAAAGAACAAAGCAGCTATTAGCGGTAGCTGCTATATGTTAGCTATGTTGCAAGTTGAAGCTAACACTACAAAATGGAATTTTTATGATGTAATGTAACATTTAAAGATATGTTCTATGCAATAAACACTGCAATAAGCATTGCAATAAATGTGTACCTTTGTTATTGAGCGTTTCGTGCAATTACTACTGCTCATTAGAAATGAAAGTTCCGCACATGTTGGTCAATGCAAGTTTCCTCAATAGAAAAAAAAAATATCCGATTACTCGAGTAACTGTTCGATTGCAGTGACAAATTACTCTATCACTAAAATAATCAATAGCTGCAGCCCTAGGGCACAGTATACACATATTCATTGTGGCCGCACTACAGGCAAAGGTCCGAACCTCTTTCATTTTAGTCCTGTTTCCACCATCAGGAACCTTGAACCAACCAGGAACCTCTAGCAGCTGAAATAAGGCCCTTGTCAGGAGTAGGTACTTCAGAGTGGGCCCAAAAACTGCTGGGTGGGTTTTAGGATTGACTCGGTGCCGATTGGATAAAACTGCTTTTGCGTCTGTGACAAAGTCACTGGACAAAACACAGAAGTGAAAAGCGGTAAATTTGACCACAAAAAGAAAGTAGTGAAGAACTATTGCTCAAAAAAATTATGTAACTCTGCTGTGACTGTGGAGGATCTAAATGGCTATTCTGCAATATGTGGATGAAAAATTACAGCGCAGTGTGTAACACAGGCCGTTACCACCGTCTTTTGAAGGGATACGAGCACACAGCCTGGCCAGCTGGCTTCTCCCTGTGCCCTTGCATGGCTATTATAGTCTGTCTAAAAATTTAAAAGTTAATACCATCATAATTGTGGAGAGGAACGGTGAGATATATCATATGTGGCCACACATGCATCGGAGTAGGAGGAATACAGTGGAGAGACAACTCACAGGACCGGGGCTTGGGCTGTATGTAGCCGGAGAGCAAGTCCACATCATGGGCCAGATAGAATCACCGCTGGTGTTTTTGTGCTGTTCATGCTGTGTAACTGATCAATTCATCTCCACAATTATTAAACAACAATGCTGGCAAGTTGGTCCCATGCACGCCACTCTATATTTATTTTGTGGACAATCATTTCTGTATGATTTTAACACATCTTACTTTGTCGCGTTGCATCACAATGAAGCTGTCAGACGATTACGTCACCAGCATCGTTTCTACCATCCTACCCCAATAATGGAGACACGACAGGTGAGAGAGACAAATATAGGAACTGTCCTGAAGAAGTTCCTGACCGCCTTTCTTGGTTCCTGGTAGTGGAAATGGGGCTACCCCTTTCCTGTAGGTTACAGTGCTGGTTCCGGACTGGACTTAGTATCCCTCTATGTCTATCCACAGCAAAAACATGGCTACTCGGCCTGAGAAACTGGTGCCAGTGCTGTGTTTTTCTGGCCCTCGTACAAATCTGGTCTGGGCTTGCGGCACCAGGGATGTCATGGGCCAGAAGGATGGATCCCTGCTTTCTCGGAGCATCCTCGTGTCTGGAAAACTGATGTGACATCTATGTCTATGTCTACTAGTATTCTGTGTCTCATTGTGACCTGTGTTCATGTAGACCAGAGGTGTCCAATCATATGCCATGGAAGGCCAAGACCCTGCAGGTTTTACCTCCAACCAGTGTCTTCAACAGCAGATTTCACTGAACTTCTTCCCACTGACTACTGATCAGTGAAAACACCTGCTGAAGACACTGGGTAGAAGAGAGAACCTGTAGGGTCTCGGCCCTCCATGGCACATGATTGGACACCCCTGATGTAGACGCTTGGTAACTCACAACCATTTATTAAAAAGACAGTTAAAACCAGAAGTTTACAAACACTGTATGAAAACAAACACAACCTTTTTTTCCCCTCATTGTCTGACATTAAGTCAGACTAAACTTTTCCTGTTTTAGGTCAGTTTGGATTACCAAAATTTCTATTTGCTAAATAATTTTTATATTTGCTAAACATTTTTGAGAATGTTTTATTACTTTCTTCAAAGTCAGAAGTTTACATCAATTTCCTTAGTATTTGGTAGCACTGCCTTTAAACTGTATGACTTCGGTCAATCGTTTTGGATGTCCTTTCACAAGCTTTTTACAATAGTTTGCTGGAATTTTGGCCCATTTCTCCAGACAGAACTGGTGGAACCAAGTCAGGTTTGTCGGCTACCTTTCTCGCACACGTCTTTTCAGCTCTACCCACAAATTTTCTATGGGATTGAGATCAGGGCTTTGTAATGGCCACTCCACAACATTGACTTTGTGATGCTGCCACCCCCGTACTTCATAGTTGTGATGGTGTTCTCAGGCTTGCAAATTTCCCCCTTTTTTCCTCCAAATGTAACAATAGTCATTTATGGCCAAACAGTTGAATTTTACAGTGCTTCCACACCTAAATTTGTTTATGTTGGTCCAAATCAGTTGATAAGTTGGTTACTTTGTATCATTTTCTCCTTGGTTAGGTTCCCTTTTACACAGGCAAGTGTGTAAAGAAGTGTGCAAGAAGTAGGATGCCTACTGTGCATTTATGCATTTCTGGGGACAAAATAATACAAACTGTAGCATAATGGACGGGGGGTTTTCATTGCCCTGGTTATCATTTATTACATTACGTGCATATTGTACAGTCTGAAAATGAAGCGCAGCTATGGCTGGAAAATAACATGTTAACGTTCATTAAACCTCCAGAACTGTGACATGCTCAGTCAAAGATTTTTTTTTTTTTTTTTTTGTTACTTATTTGTACCCGTAGGTAGATTTGGTTTGCAGTCTGGTGACAAGCCACCGGCTGCTGGTCGCTGCGTGCGCGAGCGCCCTAAACCTACATGTTTTTGGTGTGCGGGAGGAAACCGGAGAAATCCCAGAGTAAACCCACGCAACACGGGGAGAACATGCAAACTCCACACAGCTCACTGTTGGTCGGGGGCTGGGATCGAACCCACGATCTCATGATCCCCGCGATCCCCCGGCCGAGGGTAAAACTGTGCTGCCACAGTGCTAAACCACTGCGCCACCGTGCAGCCCACGGTGCACGGTGGCAGCCCAGATATTTTCAAAGATCCAAAAAGTATGTGCAGTGGCATAAAATGTTTTACCATTTGCCGCTGGTCCTGTTTTAGTGTGGTCATTTTCTTTCCTGCAGGACTGCACCAGAGTTCGCCACTTGATTCAAATCGAGACCACCTCTTTCAGGTAGTCTCGGTATGGTTGTTTTGGTGTGCACCTGAGTGCGATTACCGTGTTCTCACCAGACAAAATGAACTGCACTACGAACTTGAGTTCGATTAAAACAAACTAAATCCTGTAGGTGTGAAAGACCCCTTAGCTTCATCAGACCACAGGACATGTCTCCAAAAACTAAGGTCTTTGTCCCTGTGTGCATTTGCAAACTGTAATCTGGCTTTTTTATTTTGCTTTTGGAGTAATGGCTTCTTTCTCGCTGAGTGGCCTTTCAGCCCATGTTGGTACAGGACTTATTTCACTGTGGATAATGACACTCTTTTACCAGCTTCAGCCAGAATCTTCACAAGGTCTTTTGCTTTGGTTCTGGGGTTGATATGCACATTTCACACCAAAACACGTTCATCTCTGGGACACAGAACCCGTCTCCTTCCTGAGTGGTATGATGGCTGGACATTCCCATGGTGTTTATACTTGTGTATAATTGTTTGAACAGATGAACATGGCACCTTCAGGCATGTGGAAATTGTACCCAAGGATGAACCAGACTTGTGGAGGTCCACACTTCTCTTCCTGATGTCTTGGGTGATTTCTTTTTATTTTCCCATGATGTCAGACAAGGAAGCAGTGTGTTTGTTTTTCTAAAGAGAAATTGTGTCTGTTGTGACACACGAGGTCCACTGTTTTGTGTTGAGCTGCTTAAAAGCAGTGGATGTTTGCTATGGGAGTGTAGATGCCTAGTTGTGTTGCAGTGACATTACTCAGCCCTGGCATTCTGCTGTTTGCACGCAGTAGTACTTTGAGGAGTTTCTGGAGAATATTCTGGATTATCATTTTGGATATGGTGAGAGCTT
Organism: Pholidichthys leucotaenia; assembly: GCA_020510985.1. Taxonomy (NCBI): domain Eukaryota; kingdom Metazoa; phylum Chordata; class Actinopteri; order Cichliformes; family Pholidichthyidae; genus Pholidichthys; species Pholidichthys leucotaenia. Next base: position 414,333,802 of record CM035838.1, read on the forward strand.
TAATAAACCTACAGGTGAAGAAAGCAAGCACATTTGTCCACTCCCATATTTATAATAGTATGAGAAACTTGAAAAATTACCAACTTACAGTACACTGTATCTGAATGGAAAAACGTGATTGACACGTTATTAATCGCAGTTAACTCAACATTCCAAAAGATTAACAGTGATTTGAAATTTTAATCTTCTAACACCACTAGTCTTTTTATATAGTATGTAAACTTCTGGTTTCAACTGAATGTATCAACATAATGAAATTAATATTTGATTTGCGCTTCTGTCACAACACTTTCATGAATAATTATGCTCTGAGAACAATGTGTAATAATGCAAAAAGAGTAAAATGTGCCCCTATGACCAAACAGGAATTTTCTAGCGAGTTTTCCAAAAATGTTAATGTGTAGAATAAAAAATGCCAACTCACCTTGACAGCTAGCCGTCCGGCAACATAGAAGAGCACAGCAATCCTTTCCCAGGTAATCCCATCCTCAAATACTTTGTTTGCCACTTGTTTGAATTTCTGCCATTTGTCACCAGAACTACATGCCACCCCATCGATGGCACTACAAGACAAGATGGATTTGTACAGCTTGACTTAGAAATGCTTTAATCATTTTCAGTGACACCATGTGGTTATAAAGGAAATCACAGCCCTACATTTGCTCCATTCACTTTTAAGGACTGCTGCTCAAATAGTTCATTCCATTTCTCGAATTTGAGGTATACCTAAGAATACTTACAGGCTGTGAAGTTGATTTTTCTCTTGTGAAGTCAGATGAGCCCAGGCATGACTAACTTAAGAAGTCAAGATGGCTGTGTCAAAAGCAGTGTAAGCTGTACTATTAGTACAGGGGTGTCCAACCATGTGCCATGGAGAGCCAAGACCCTGCAGGTTTTACCTCCAACCAGTGTCTTCAACAGCAGATTTCTGTGAACTTCTTCCCACTGATTGCTGATAAGTGAAAACACCTGCTGAAGAGACTGGGTAGAAGAGAAAACCTGCAGGGTCTTGGCTCTCCATGGCACCTGGTTGGACACCCCTGTATTAGTACTTCTTTTTGATGTCTCTTTGATTCGACTGTACACATTGAACTACACAATTTCTATCTTTGAACATGCTGCTATAAAGTGTTTTAATCAGAAAATAACTGCATTTTATTGTGTCATTTTCAGTGGGCATCTCTAGTAGACCAATTCCCCCACCTTGTACAAAGAAACAAAAGAGAAATCAACTCATTTGAAGTGAAAATTATAACTTAAAAGTCAGAGTTAGAAGAAGCAGCCAGCTTTACTGTCATTCAGTCTATACAGCCAGTCATGTACAGTAGAACAAAATTAAGTTTCGTCTATCTACAATGTTAATCACATCTAGAATCAGAGGGGCCACTGCCATGCAAGGCGCCGCCACAAGCAACTTTTCCTTCCTCCATTCTATTACACCGAGCACCAAGCTAGAAGGTGGAAAGTACCACTTTTATATAGTCTTTGGTATGACCCGGCCGAGGCTTGAACCCACGACCTCCCAGCTGTGGGGCAGATGCTCTACCACTAGACCACCACTCCAGTTAATGTAATTGGATACTTTTACATTTAGATCAGCCAAATGATAATGTACTTTGGTTAAATTTGGTGGTAGCGCATCCGCCCCCCAGGCAGGAGGTTGTGGGTTCAAGCCCCAACCGGGTTATACCAAAAGACCATAAAAATGGTATTTTCCACCTTCTAGCTTGGTGCTCAGCATAAGTAGAATGGAGAAAGTAATGTTGGTTACCCAGTCACAGGAGGAAGGACAAAAAAACCCAGAAAAAACAGTGCACTCCTTGTGCCGGTCCCAAGCCCGGGTAACTGGCGAAGGTTGTTTTGCCAAATCAAATATGCGTGTGGCGTAACCCCCACAACAGACTGGGACAGGCACAGCGCTCGGCTAGAGCAATTAACAGAACAGTGAAATGTGTGTATTAATGTCAACAGGCAGCCCCGCTTCTTCTGGCTTTTTCCGGCTCAGTACTGTGATGTTAATGTGCCATTCATGCATTGTTCATGCTTCCTGCCCTTACTGTGATCCAATGACTGATAACAATATGTAGATGTGCCTTGTAACCTCTTTTGTCCTACAGTTCCGGAACTGAGGCGAATTACGGCCAGCAATCTCCTTACTGTTATGTGTGTCTCTCAAATGCAAATGTCCCATGCCTGTCTGCAGTCTCTTTGATGATACCATGCCTTTCATGTATTGTCTGTAACTGAGTATATAAGCGGACTGAAATCCATGTTCATTCTCTCTCTCACTCTGACTACTGCTCATCTGCACACTTTGCTGGAGAGCCTCTGGGCTCGCCCATGGGGCGAGCTCCGTGATGGCGGTATGATAATAAACCTACTTAAAAACCTCACTTCGCTGCCTTATTTATCATCCGCCGCAATGCGGACCCATGATCTGCTGAACCCTGCGTCCTGAATAGGAAGCAGCCAGAAGTGTGTGTGTGTGTGTGTGTGTTTAAATTTGGCTGAAAACAACGGTAAATATTCTGTTTCGCAGGTTGTTCTTATGGAATGCCATATACTCAGATGTAATGTAATTTCGACAGAGGGTTTTCAACCTCAGATAGAAAAGATAAACTCCGAAAATCCCCGCCAAAGCAGCTGAGATGTGAAATGGGTAAATGGAGCGATTAGCACTGTGCTTCACTTTTATAACTACAAGATGTCACTAAATTTATAATAGCAAATGTTTACATTGCACAAAATTCACTTTTACATGGTTTTCTAACAATAATACACGTCCAGAGGCTGTCTACAAACACCTCAGAGAGAAAATGTCATGGTCTCTTTTTACTGGAGGTCTTCTCAAACAGTAAAAATGAAAAATTCTCCCTTCTAGACATCACCAAGCAGGAAACCATAGAGAACACTTCCTCTTGGTTAGATTTCATGCCCTCAACTAGGTGTTTGTTCCACCCATTTATCCCTGCCGTTTCCCTTCCAAATGCTGGTCAAACAAACTGTTAAGGTTATGAGCAAACTCTTTTTTTAACTGTACAGCTGAGGATCTGATGGTTCTGTGGATTGTGGCTCTGGTCGGGTTTTCTATGGCATTAGAGACATATCTTTTGGTTGTTCTGGCAAAATGCCAGAACAACCAAAGACATCAGGCAATGTAGCATTAACCAAACTGTGGTGTTTTATAGCCATTTTTATATATTCTACCCACCCCAGGTAGACATCTGTGTTCCCACCTCATTCATTAATCCACAGTTGATAATATATCTTAAGTTGGCAGGGATTAAAGGGGTCATTGACTGAAAAATGGTGTGTTTGTAGGTTTTAACTGTCTGAAATGTGTCTATTGATCAAGTAATTATCCCCCAAAAATAATCAAAACAGTCAATTCTCTAAAAAAAAAAAAAATATCACACAGCTTTTATCAATTTTTCTCTCCCAAAAATGTCAGAAATGTTTTTGACTCTTCTGAGTAAATCGTATATGTCATGATTTGACAAAGCCAACCCACCGCTGTCCTCGAGACCCACTCACTGCTCTATTATTGGCCCAACTACCTGTCTGTCATGTAGATGGATGGGGTGCTAAAGGTAGCCTATTAGCCCCTGAGCTATTAGCCCCCCAAGCTAACGCTGGTAACAGGAGATTCACACCAAGCGTGGCTTATATTGTCATTTTCCTCAGACCTTAGTCAGTTTAATAGCCATCCCCGTTACCACTTGGTTCACTAGTCCACAGTTGACAATATACCTCGTGTCACTCCAGCTGATCCCCCAATAATTTCACCGTGATTCCACAGCAAATTGCCAGCACCAGCATGCCGGTCGCGGCAACCAACCTAGCCTGGTGTAGGTGGTGCCTACACCGGGACCCAAGGCTGCTTGCTGGCTCTCATGGCCAGCTCCCCAGTCGTCCTCTGGGAATCCACACAACTCCGCAGAGCGAGACACTGCCCTTTGAGATCTCGTGGCTCTGCAGTTTGGCTCAGCCAGTAGCCTCGGGTCTCGAGCCAGGTCAGTTGTGGTGATGTGGGAAGGGAGGAGGGGATCCAGCACGCAGTGCTAGTGATTTGTTGTGGAATCACAACAAATGTGAACAAAATATGTCACAAACAGTTCATTAAGACATGTGTGAGCTGTTAAAATGTGGAAAAAGTGCAGTTAACCATGACCTCTATTGGGCCATAGAGGAAGTAAAGTTAAATGCCTAATTGGTTACAGAAAGCCAGGTTCTCCAAGAGAATTTGGTTTTTACACAAATGTTGGACAAAAAATATGACAGCAGTGCATCAAGATGAAAAGCCTAACAGATATATAACATCAGCATAATCAAGAGCTCTAAAGAAAATACCCAAATGGACAATGCACTGCTGGAGGACTGCCAGCCAGGTGGACAGCCTGGCAATCTGTAAGGTGATAAGGTCAATATGTGCATTACAATTTACACATCACAGTGGATCTACAAAGGCACAGACATTAACACACTAGAATCTGGAATATATTTCATTCTTCGATGTTATTTTAGCTTGTTGTACTATATTTTATTATATTATGGCTAGGAGCTTCACTCACCGGCACTTAGCTCCCGTTAGTAGAGGTGGTCACTCACTCATCCAGGGTCGTTTCTGTGCCCATTATATCACATGGATGTTTCACATCCTATTGACAACACACCCCTGCACTAGGGCTGTGTGATATGACGATATATGTTGGATGACAAGATTAAAACCTTGACTGTTTATGTTGCGGTGTCACAAAATACACCATTTACAGCAGTGTCTTTAAACAGGTCAGGCTGTAGATCCACATTTCATTGGTTTATTTGTTTCAGTTAACTTTTTATTGATATTTTTGCAGGCGTGACGCTTGATAAAGATAACTGCACCAAAGTAAACTAACAACTAATTTATATCGGTCGATGACAGTGATGGCTAATTTTCTAATTTTCAGACTGACATTTTTTAAAGGGGTCACTGACTGCACTTTTTCCACACTTTAACAGCTCACACATGTCTTAATGAAATGTTAATTTGTTTTTTATTCTTCCTGGCTTTCTTTAAATGCTCAGACATAAAGCCTGTCACTTTAAAGGTCTGATGACACGATTTTGACATTTTTTAGCATGTTGTGTGAACCCAAAAGTCGTTGTCGATGAGCAATATAATATTTACAACCGTGCCTGCATAAACTAGTTAGGTGTTTCAGGTGTAGCCCAGGTGTTTCACATCACACCATCACCAGCAGTGCGTGTACTTAGCGGCTGTTTGTCAGTCATGCACTGCTGGTCCATAGTATTGTCATCTGTGCTGTTAGTCTGCCAGTATTTTCAGCACTCTCACGACGTGTTGTCACACCATGTTCGCCGTGGTTCTCGTGCGTCCTTGAAGCAATGTCGGCTCTGGGGCGCACCTGCGGCTAACACGTCTCCTCTCATTTGTTCGCTGGGCGATGCCGGCCCCCGAATGCCATCAGTAAATGTGTTTGTGTTTTTTGTATGTCTTCACCTTTTTGGGAATTGTCTGTCTTTCTGTATTAAATGTGCTGTGGTGAACCCTGCAAGTAAATCCCCGTTATTTCATCCTCCCCTCTCCGTGCCCTGTGTAAGAGCGCATGGAGAGGGAGGATTTACGCGTAGGATTCACCACAGCACATGTATTGAACATAAGAATGATGACAACAGTTCCCAAAAAGGTGAAGACTTACAAAAATAAACAGAAACACTTACAGTTGGCATTCGGGGCCGACATCGCCCAGCGAACATGGAGAGGAGACATGTTAACCACGGTTGCGCCCCAGGGCCGACATCGCTACAAGGGCGCAACAGAACCGCGGCTGTGTGGAGAGGTTAACACGTCGTGATAGTGTTGGCAATATTGGCTGGCTGACAACACAGCAGATGATGCACTCAAACCATGAACAGCTGACTGTCAAAGAGAGAGGGCGCGTGGTCAGACCGGCAAATCTTGGACAGTGCCCACCTGAAAGTGGGTCAAAATGCACATAAAACACACGTACAAAACAAACTCAAAAGAACAAGAACTCAAAAGATAACAGGGTTAAAAAAAATTTTTTTTGTAAGTTGTCTGTTTATTTCAACTGATTTAAGACAATTTTGCACCGCTGAATCCAAAAATGACATCTGTTTCTCTCAATCAGGTGCTAAGTAAAAACTTGTACTTACTTAGTACTGTGCATGTACTTACCTTTATATAAAGGCAAGTACATGTAAATTGAATGTTACGTCATCATTGTTCAAAATTCAGAGAATTTCAAGACATGAAGAATTTTGCATCATATAAAGCAAAAATACCCGTACATGTAAACAAAAACATATAAAACAACATGTGGCCATAATTCAAAAAGTTGACCTGATTGAGAAAAACCAATGTGATTTTTGGATCCAGCACATCAAAATTGTCCTAAATCAGCTAAAAAAAACTGAGACAATAAATTTGGTGTTGACCAGTGTAATACATAAACCCGATGCCTGAGCCACAGAGAATACACTGCTATGATTTTATTGAAAAGTCGGGTTTAAATAAATTATATTTATGAACAAATAATTTGTTGCAATATCTGTAACAAAAGCATAACACTCGGTGTTCCCCTGCCGTGTGTTTGTCGCTGCTGCTGCGGTGGGCATGTGTGCCTCTCCACTGTCACTCTCTGAGTGTGACTTGCTAGGCACGATGCCCGCTTGGCACAGCTCAAACCTATCAGGTCTGATGCCCCCAGATTCTTCATTGTCATCCCATTCTTTGGAACTATAATCGTCTAAAGATTGGACAACACAAACCAATTCCAGACTACGTGTGCTGGACCCATCGTCGATATTTTCTACCGCTTCCATCCTGTGTGCACAATGAGCAGCCAAGCGCTGTGTTCTGTCGCTGATGTTGCAACATGGCTGGGGGGGGGGGGGGGGGTTACAGCCACTGACACAATTTGTGACGTGGCGCTCATGAAAACGTCTGATATTCGTGTGAAAAAAAGCCTGTTTGACTTAGAACTGCACAGACCAACCTATTTTGTCATATTGTATTATGTGTTGAAAAATTAGATGAAGTCAAAAACATGTCATCAGACCTTTAAGAACCACCCTTCACCGTTTCAGCTCCACCCTCCCTCTTACGTCAGTTAGCCATTATAGCTGACTAACTTCTAGCCTCCCAGCTCAGTTGAGCAGTGCTCTGGTTCACTGATCCAGTCACTGGTTTATCTCGCATCAGTCCGGTCTATCTCTAGGGCTGTGTGATAAGATGATATAAAAAGTCTATTGTTTATATCATGATTTAAAATGCACACTCCCGTTTGTTTAGCAAAGGTCCTCACATAGTAATTGTCAGCGTCCCACCTCTGCCTCGCAGTGTGGGCAGCAGAACAGATGTGCGGTGGGTGGCTAGGCTTCGGTCCGTGGTTGTAACTCCAAACTACCGGTTTGGTCAAATAGCTGCTACTCCTGTTTGCCAGGGATGTGGGACTGTTTTCCATCGTACTGCATCAGAAAGGATAGTCCGCTAACCTGGTTTTAATAGGAGGTAAGTGACGTCAACACCATGTCTAATTATAAAATGGCACATGCTAAATAATGATGCTAAGTTGCGCTAACTGGAAACACTGTATCAGAACATGGTTTCTATGGTTTAAATTACTGCTCAGTTTCTTACTTTTGTATGAAAAAAAAATATTAAAGCTGCAAAACTGCATGATGGTGGCATATACATGCAAAATAAATAAATAAAGCAGGTCGGAGGAGCAAGTTGGCTCTTAACATAATTTATTTGACTTCTAATAATTTTAATTAGTCAAGTAGTGATAATGAATAAAGTAATGTATTTTATTAACTTTTGTGTCTTTGATTTTCAGATCATGACCAATCTGAAATAATTTTACAAAGAAGCAAACAGGTTAAATCAGGCCAGAATGGCAGCCTGCAGGCTCTAGCGCCACACTTAAATTTTCATCGATTTAATCTAGCAGCTAATTTATATCTGTAGATGGCAGCGATGGTTAATTTTCTCATTTTCAGACATTTTCTTTATGTTACAGTGCATCTGGAAAGTATTCACAGCGCTTCACTTTTTCCACATTTTTTTATGTTACAGCCTTATTCCAAAATTGATTAAATTCATTTTTTTCCTCACAATACCCCATAATGGCAACGTGAAAAAAGTTTCTTTGATATTTTTGCAAATTTATTAAAAATAAAAAACTAAGAAATCCCATGTACATAAGAATTCACAGCTTTTGCCATGAAGCTCAAAACTGAGCTCAGGGACATCCTGTTTCCACTGATCATCCTTGAGATGTTTCTACAGCTTCACTGGAGTCCACCTGTGGTAAATTTAGTTGATTGGACATGATTTGGAAAGGTACACATCTGTCTACATAAGGTCCCACAGTTGACAGTGCATGTCAGAGCACAAACCAAGCATGAAGTCAAAGGAATTGTCCGTAGACCTCCGAGACAGGATTGTCTCGAGCCACAAATCTGGGGAAGGGTGCAGACAAATTTCTGCAGGAAATTTCTGCTTCCCCAGGAAGCAGCTAGCCACAAAGGCTGCTCGGAAAAGCGCTCCGGCCACCGGCGGAGTGAAGAAGCCTCACCGTTACAGGCCCGTGGCTCTGAGAGAGATCCGTCGCTACCAGAAATCCACGGAGCTGCTCATCTGTAAGCTGCCCATCCAGCGCTTGGTGAGGGAGATCGCTCAGGACTTCATGACCGACCTGCGCTTCCTGAGCTTCGCCGTCATGGCTCTGCAGGAGGCCAGCGAGGCCTACCTGGTGGGTCTCTTCTTTGCTAAGAGGGTCACCATCATACCCAAAGACTGGGGCTGCACGGTGGCGCAGTGGTTTAGCACTGTGGCAGCACAGTTTTACCCTCGGCCGGGGGATCGCGGGGATCATGAGATTGTGGGTTCGATCCCAGCCCCCGACCAACAGTGAGCTGTGTGGAGTTTGCATGTTCTCCCCGTGTTGCGCGGGTTTACTCCGGGATTTCTCCGGTTTCCTCCCGCTTACCAAAAACATGTAGGTTTAGGGCGCTCGCGCACGCAGCGACCAGCAGCCGGTGGCTTGTCACCAGACTGCAAACCAAGTCTACCTACGGGTACAAATAAGTAACAAAAAAAAAAAAAAAGACTTCCAGCTGGCCCGCCGCATCCTCGGAGAGAGAGCTTAGACTTTCTGCTGCACATTCACCAACCATAATGCTCCGCACTGTGTGTCTATATATATATATATATACTGTATATACAGTATATATATATATATATATATATATATATATATATATATATATATATATATATATATATATATATATATATATATAGTAATATGTACATATGTTTACTAGATGTTCTTGTTTATTCTTGCCTTCTGATTGTTGCTCTGAGTGTTGCTGTCCCTGTGCTGTTGCAATCCTGGAATTTCCCCATTGTGGGACTAATAAAGGCTTATCTTATCTTATCTTATCTTTTTCACAAGCACCTTTTTGCCGAGCCGTTGCACGAGCCGTTGCCCTGGGCATTTTATGTATTTTTTGTCACTTATGGGATACCATAGCTCAGATTCGTAACAGCTTCCGGTGGTGTTTGTTGACAACGCAACGTCACTTGGTTGAAACGTGATTCCTGAGTGACACAGAGTGGAAGGAAAATATATCCTGTAATACTTTTTTGTCACCCAGCCCCAGTCATGTCTTTCTCAAAACGTGCCGTGAAGAGAAAAGTTGGCGACGAGCACAGACAATTTCAGGAAAAGTGGAAGACGGAATATTTTTTTGTTGAGCACAGGGGCACCCCGACGTGTCTTATATGCACAGAGAAAGTTGCGGTGCACAAGGAATACAACATCAGACGACACTACTCAACTAGACATGCTGAGGAGTATGCAAAATACGAGGGAGATGAGAGAGTTGACCGGGACATCAATCTTAAAACATGTCTACTGTGGCAACAAGATTTTTTCAAAAAAGCAAGCAAAGAGAGTGATGCAGCAGTCGAAGCTAGCTACGTGGTGAGTGAGATGATTGCTAAGGCAGGAAAGCCATTCACAGACGGCGAGTTAATCAAAAAGTGCATGTTACAGGCTGCAAGTATAGTCTGTCTGGAAAAGAAGGGTCAGTTTAGCAATATCAGCATTTCAGCCAACACAGTGGCAGAACGCATTTCTGACCTGTCAGGTAACATATACGAACAACTGTGTGAGAAAGCCAAACATTTCAGTGCATGCTCAGTGGCTCTTGATGAGAGCACAGACAACACTGATACTGTGCAGCTCGCAATATACTGTATGTCCGTGGTGTTGACAACAATTTTGAAGTGATGGAGGAGCTACTCAAAGTGATTCCAATGCATGGCCAGACCACCGCTCAGGAGATATTCCGCCAGCTGCGTGATGCCATTGTGGATGCCGGTTTACCATGGAAGAGGTTTGCTGGAATAACAACCGATGGAGCGCCATCAATGACAGGGAGGAGAAATGGACTGGTGGCACTTGTTCAAAGAAAACTGGAAGAGGAGGGTGTGGAGGAGGACATTGCTCTGCACTGCATTATCCATCAGCAGGCCCTTTGCAGCAAATGCTTGAATTTGACAATGTGATGTCTGTCGTTGTGAAATGCATCAACCATATCAGATCCAGGGGCTTAAAGCACCGGCAGTTCTGCACCTTTTTGGAGGAAATAGAGTCAGCATATGAGGATGTGCTCTACTTCACTGAGGTACGTTGGCTCAGCAGGGGAAACGTCTTGAAGAGGTTTTTGAGTTGAGAGCAGAAGTGAAAACCTTCTTGGAGAAGGATGGGATGGCTGTTCCTGTGCCAAGTGATCCCAAATGGCTCATGGACTTAGCTTTTCTTGTTGATATCACACAGGAGCTCAATGTACTGAACAAGAATTTACAAGGCCAGGGGCAGCTTGTCAGTGCTGCCTATGACAAGGTCAGAGCATTCTCCACAAAATTTGTGTTATGGAAAGCCCAGCTCTCTCAGACAACCTCTGCCATTTCCCAGCATGCAAGGCACTCATGGATGCGGGCACACCATTCAGTGGTGAGAAGTATGCTGATGCCATTGTAAAGCTACAGGAGGAATGTGATCACAGGTTTGCAGACTTCAAGACACATGGAGCCAATTTTCATATTTTTTCTGACCCCTTCTCCTTCGATGTGCAAGATGCCCCTCCTGTGCTTCAAATGGAGCTAAATGACCTTCAGTGCAATTCTGAACTCAAAGCCAAGCTCAGGGAGGTGAGTGGAAAAGCAGACGAGCTTGGACAATTTTTGAGAGAACTGCCCCCCACCTTCCCTGAGCTTTCCAGGATGTTCAAGCGGACAATGTGCCTTTTTGGGAGCACATATCTGTGTGAAAAGCTCTTCTCCACCATGAACTTTCATAAGTCAAAGTACAGGTTCAAACTTTCTTCAAGCCATACTGAGGGTCTCAACTGCTTCCTCCCTCAAGCCAAATGTGGCTCAGCTGTGTAAGAGGAAGCGCTGCCAGGTCTCTGGTAGCAAGGAGTAGATAAGAAAAGCCTGTGTTCTGAAGGTTCGTTCATGTTCTGAACTGTTATTATCAAAGGTTGAAAAGATGGAATCGGTTGTACTTTTTTTTTTGGAAAACTTGAAACCCTTTTTTTTTGTGGAATACTTGATGCGGCCCAGCCGCACCCAGACTCTACCTCCAGCGGCCCCCAGGTAAGTTGAGTTTGAGACCCCTGTTCTAGAAGGACAATCCTCTCCGCAGCAATCCACCAATCAGGCCTGTATGGTAGAGTGGCCAGATGGAAGCCACTCCTACAGTGAAGCATGGTGGTGGTAGCATTATGCTGTGGGGATGTTTTTCCATGGCAGGAACTGGGAGACTAGTCAGGATAGAGGGGAAGATGAACGTAGCAATGTACAGAGATATCCTGGATGAAAACCTGTTACAGAGCGCTCTTGACCTCAGACTGGGGCGATCATCTTTCAGCAGGACAACAACCCTAAGCACACAGTGAAGATATCACAGGAGCGGCTTCAGGACAACTCTGTGAATGTCCTTGAGTGGCCCTGCCACAGCCCAGACTTGAATCCAATTGAACATCTCTGGAGAGATCTGAAAATGGCTGTACACTGACACTTCCCATCCAACCTGATGGAGCTTGAGAGGTGCTGCAAAGAGGAATGGGTTAAACTGTCCAAAGATAGGTGTGCCAAGCGTGTGGCATCATATTCAAAAAGACTTGAGGCTGTAATTCCTGCCAAAGGTGCATCAACAAAGTACTGAGCAAAGGCTGTGAATACTTATGTACATGTGATTTTTTAGTTTTTTATTTTTATTAAATTTGCAAAAATAAAAAAAACCCCAACTTTTTTCGCATTGCTATTATGCGGTACTGTGTGTAGAATTTTGAGGAAAAAAATAAATTTAATACATTTTGGAAGAAAGCTGTAACATAATAAAATGTGAAAAAAGTGATGCACTGTATTTGGGTTAATTGTACAGCCCTAGCTCATGGGCACATTTAGAGAAACATGCAGTAAAATCAGTCGTTCTGAGGAAGGGTACATAACGTGGGTGTAACATGGTGCTGTAATAATTAAGCCATAAGGTTTTTTTGACCACAGCATGTGGGAAATAAAGGACATACCATGAGACCCCTAATCCTTCCCGAAGAATCTTAACATTAATTATTATAAGCAGTAACTTGAATATATTAAAAAAAACTCACTCTTGGAACTCCTTGTCATCCTGCACTCTATCACCAATGATACGGATCATTTTGCTGAGCTGGACCACAATCATCTTCTCCTGTTCAGACTTTACAGCCAGAGGAGTGAGGGGCAGTACATTTTCAGAGGGCATATCGTTCAGCTCCCCCTCAATAACCCTGGAAGATAATGTGGAATGCAGATATCAATTACCAAACTTGACATAAGGCACAAACATTACAGTAAGAATAGCTATTTTCTGTAATATCAGCAACATATGCAGCAACTAGTCATCACGTCATAGTTGAATGATTATATTGCAAGTCCAACAACTTCTGTTTCAATCTAGATAATAAAGGTGGGGGTGTCCTAATTTATTCCTCAGTTTCTTTAATGAAATTTTAAAGACTTCAGTTTTGTTTAATTATGTGAATCTCCCAGTAATAACACTGATATTAAATATCCATATGTGTAAATATGTTTAAAAACACACTGGTTTATACAGGGTGACCTGATTTTGTCACATGACTGCATTTGTAGCCACTTATCAAAGTATATCAAACATTTCACCACATTACTTTCCACATTTCAACCCTCACATATTGCTCATATATTGTGACAGTATCCCCTCATAATTAAACATTTTTAAACCACAAATAACCCCTTCAGTCACTGATTAATTGTTAACTGAATTCTTAACCTTTAAAGTCTACTACTGATGCACTACTGATAGTTTTCATAATGCACACAGAGCTTAAAGGCAGGAAATCTTTATTTCATACAACATAAAAAAAATGCTCACAACGCTTATTATTATTTTGCTGGTTTGGGAAAATATGTCTCCTGTTGGGTGTGAGGGCACCGTTATCTGGGAAAGGTTTCATGAGCCAGCTTGTCGGTGGATAGGCAGCGTCTCCGAGTAGTAGCCAACATCCTGGCCTCCAATGCTCCTGTACTGCTGCGAAAAAAAACTTCCCTGTCAGCCAGTTCCCACAGTGCAGACAAATGTAAAACTCCAGCATCATGCAAGCTGCCCGGTTGCTCAGTGTACACTAGGGCTGCAACTAATGATTATTTTGGTAGTCAACTAATCTAACGACTTTTTTTTTTTTTTCAATTAGTCAACTAATAACAATAATTCCTCTCATGCCTACTATTCCTGAGGAAATTCCTGTTGGCACGGCTCCTGTTCAGGCCTCCAGGTCATGTTTTACCTCACCTGTTTAAGGCTGCACACCTGTGAATATCACTTTGTTTACAGTCTCTACCTTAATATAATGTAGCCTATTATAACAAGTTCCCATAGCTAAATAAAATATCGACACATGAGTTGGAAACTTGAACTTGACAGTTTAATTAGAAGTGTTTGTTGCAACACAATCAAATAATAGATGCTAAAGGGCAGTCTTTTAACCCCCCAAATAAAGTGCAAAAACTCACATAGCTGCCTATGCTACTCCATGAAGGGCTGTTGTAATGCTGCATGTTAAAAACAAACTAGAGTAATATTCAACTCCATTAAAGTAAAAAAAAAGAAAATAGCAAGCTAGTCCATCCTGTTTGAAACCTTGCTGGGTCCAGAAGTTTAAAAGTTTAATTAGGCTTCAGATGATAATTACAAGAACTTCTTCCAGTCCAAAATAAATTTACAAACACTTTAAATATTAGGGTAGGCCAGGGTCCAGCCCCTCTCCAGGAGACTGGTTCTGGAATCCCAGCTGTGTGTTGAGGTGGGGCCAACTATATCTAGCCAGTATCTCTCAGCCTCATGCACCAGCTCAGGCTCCTTCCCCACCAGAGCGGTGACATTCCACATCCCAAAAGCCGGTTTAGGAAGCCTGGGATCAGACCGCCAAGGTCTCCGCCTTCGACCGCCACCTGATCCACATAGCACCAGACTCCCATGGTCCCTCCTGCAGGTGGTGAGCCCACTGGAGGGTGGACCCAAGTAACTTCTTCGGGCTAAGCCTGGCCGGATCCCATGGGCGGAAACCCGGCCACCAGGCGCTAGCCATCAAGACCCTCCCCCAGGCCTGGCTTGAGGGAGGGGCCCCGGTAACCCCATACCGGCTGGGGTACACTGAATCCTTGTTTTAGCATTCATCACGAGAGTCTTCTGGATCATTCTTAGTGTGGCCCTTCACCCAGGACCAGTTTATCTTGGGTGACCCTACAAGAGGCAAGTTGCCCCGGACAACATAGCTCCTGGGATCACTAGGGCACGCAAACCTCATGGGTATTCTTGTATCCCCCCACCTTGTGGCCTCCATATTGGAGTTTTCTCCGGTGGACGAAAGGGTTGTTTCCCTGCGCCTTCGGGTTGGGAAATGAGTCCTGACCATCATTTGTGCGTATGCACCAAATGATGGTTCAGAGTACCCACTCTTTTTGGAGTCTCTGACTGGGGTGCTGGAGGGTGCTCCTCTTGGAGACTCCATTGTCCTACTGGGGGACTTCAATGCGCACATGGGTAACAATAGTAAAACCTGGAGGGGGGTGATTGGGAGGAGCGGCCTGCCCAATCTGAACCCGAGTGGTGTTCAGTTATTGGACTTTTGTGCTAACCACAGTTTGTCCATGACGAACACCATGTTCAAGCATAAGGATGTCCATATGTGCATCTGGTACCAGGACACCCTAGGTCGCAGGTCGATGATCGATTTTGTTATCGTGTAATCAGACCTGTGACCATATGTCTTGGACACTCGGGTAAACAGAGGTGCAGAGCTGTCAACTGATCACCACCTGGTGGTGAATTGGATCCGATGGCAGGGGAAACGCCATTCAGACCTGGTAGACCCAAATGTATAGTGAGGGTGTGCTGGGAACCTCTGGCTGAGGACCCTGTCTGGGAGGTTTTCAACTCCCACCTCCGGAAAAACTTCGACCACATTCCGAGGGAGTCTGGAGACATGGGAGTCTGAATGGGCTATGTTCTCGACCTCCATTGATGAAGCGGCTGCCCAGAGCTGAGGCCGCAAGGTCGTTGGTGCATCTCATGGTGGCAACCCCCAAACCAAGTGGTGGACACCAGTGGTGAGGGGGGCCATTCAGCTGAAGAAGGAGTCCCATCAAACTTGGTTGGCTTGTGGGACTCCCGAAGCAGCTGAGACGTACCGGCAGGCCAAGCGGAGTGCAGCTCAGGTGGCTGCTGAAGCAAACACTCTGGTGTGGGAGGAGTTCGGTGAGTCCATGGAATAAGACTTTCGGTCAGCGTCGAAGGAGAAGGCCAGGTGGAGGAGTTTAAGTATCTTGGGGTCTTATTCACGAATGAGGGGAGAATGGAGCGTGAGACTGACAGACGGATCGGAGCAGCATCTGCAGTGATGCAGACGTTGTACCGTCTGTTGTGAAGAGGGAGCTAAGCTCTAAGGCAAAGCTGTCGATTTACCGGTCAATCTACGTTCCTACCCTCACCTATGGTCATGAGGGTAGGAGGGTAGGTCATGAGCTGGAGTAGGTGGCTGGGGAGAGGGAAGTCTTGGCTTCTCTGCTTGAACTGCTGCCTTCACAACCTGGACCTCCAGAAAAGCGGTAGAAGATGGATGGATTGACTTTAAATATCAGTGCAGGAATGTGAGCCTTCACCACACATACAATGAAATATATAAGCTATTTTAATTTATTTGTGGTGACTATGGTTATCCTTTTTTAATTAAACTAGCACACTGCGGCAGCACAGCAACTCACCCTTGGCCGGGGGATCCTGGGTTCGATCCCAGCCCCCGACCAACAGTGATCTGTGTGGTTTGCATGTTCTCCCCGTGTCTGTGTGGGTTTACTCCGGGATTTCTCCGGTTTCCTCCCACATGCCAAAAACATGCAAGTTAGGTTTATTGGCATCAAACTGGGGATTCTAAATTGTCCTTAGGTATGACTGTGAGAGTGAATGGTTGTCTGACTCTCTGTGTTGGCCCTGCAATGGACTGGCGATCTGTCCAGGGTGTACCCTGCCTCTCGGCCAAAGATGCTGGGATAGGCTCCAGCCCCCCGTGACCCGAAAAGGATTAAGCGGAAGAAGATGGATTGATGGCTGGATAGCGCACTACCCGTAGAATGCAAGTATTCCTGTCTGAAACAGGTATCCCAATAGAGGGCATGCATATGATGTCACCAAACAGAACTCATGGCAGTTAAAAAACAATTAGTGTCAAAAATGAGTGGCAGCATTAGGGTGTACTGTATGCAGTAAAACACAAAAAGGTCACACGGTATTCAATCACAGCAGTGCAAAGAGTACCTGCTTGCATTGTGGAGAGCTAATCTTATCATTCCATCTTGTATTAATTGACAATAAATAAATAGATAACTGAAGGCTCTGAATCACTTCACTTACCATGTGCTCTCTGGTCTTTACCCACATCACTACAGTCAAGTAAATGGTGTGGTATTAACTAGGGCTGTCGCGACAATCACAATTATGTAATACCGCGCTATGGACAAGCCTACCACAGAGGAAAACAAGCAACCGCAGTGTTCACTTTTTTGTGTGTGTGGCTAAATCTTGTTGTTCACTTATGTGCCCCTATTGATTAATAAATAAACTGTTAAATGTAAGTGTATTTTTACTGCCAACAGCATGTTTGTACACGGTACTAACGGCAGCAGCACCATGTGGGGCAGTCTCTCTCCAGATGGACTCCAGCAGGCAGTCAGTGGTAGAAGCGCTTGGACTCCCTGCTAAATACAGCTGTGACAGTGAACACTGAAAGGGCACAAAGCGTGTTATTTCCTTCTAAGCAGAGTGTTTATAATTGAGCTCCGAGAGCCAAACAGCTACTGCATAGTGCATTGCTTGTTTGAACGTAATTTTTCGGACAGTAAAAATCCAAAAACCACGGAGACAAGAGCCACGCAGGGCTGTATGGAGGCTCTGTTTAAATAAGCTGAATGTCGCTGCAGTCTCCAGTCCAGGGTGGGGCCCCGGTAACTCCATACCGGGCGGGGTACACTGAATCCTTGATATACAATTCATCATGAGAGTCTGTTGGATCGTTCTTAGTCTGGCCCTTCACCCAGGACCTGTTTGTCTTGGGAGACCCTATCAGAGGCAAATTGCCCTGGACAACATAGCTCCTGGGATCACTGGGGCACGCAAACCCCCCCACCACGATAAGGTGACGATCCATGAGGGGGGATCAATCCCACTGATACGCCTTCCACAGAGGAAGCAGGGTTTGGGGACGAGGGGGATGACTCGCCTATCACAGGGGCTGAGGTCGCCAAGGTGGTTAAAAATCTCCTTGGTGGCCGGGCCCCGGGGGTGGACGAGATTCGCCCTGAGTACCTCAAGGCCCTGGATGTTGTTGGGCTGTCATGGTTGACACGCCTCTGCAACATTGCGTGGAGGTCGGGGGCAGTGCCTTTGGCATGGCAAACCGGGGTGGTGGTTCCTCTCTTCAAAAAAGGGGACTGGAGGGTGTGCTCCAACTTTAGAGGGATCACATTCCTCAGCCTCCCTGGGAAGGTCTATGCCAAGGTACTGGAGAGGAGAGTCCGGCCGTTGGTCGAACCTCGGATTCAGGAGGAGCAATGTGGTTTTCGTCCTGGCTGTGGCACATCAGACCAGCTCTTTACCCTCTCGAGAATTCTTGAGGGTTCGTGGGAGTTTGCCCATCCACTTTACATGTGTTTTGTGGACTTGGAGAAGGCATTTGACCGTGTCCATCGTGGATTTTTGTGGGGGGTGCTTCGGGAGTATGGGGTATCGGGCTTGTTCTTACGAGCTATTCGGTCTCTGTACGACCGTTATGAGAGTTTGGTTCGTATTGCCAACACTCGGTCAGACTCATTCCCAGTGAGAGTTGGACTCCGCCAGGGCTGCCCTTTGTCACCGATCCTGTTCATAATTTTTATGGACAGGATTTCTAGGCGCAGCCAGGGAATGGAGGGTGTCATGCTTGGTGACCACAGGATCTCATCTCTGTTGTTTGCAGATGATGTTGTCCTGTTGGCTTCATCCAGCAATGACCTATAGCTCTTGCTGGGACGGTTTGCCGCTGAGTGTGAAGCGGCTGGGATGAGAATCAGCACCTCCAAGTCCGAGTCCATGGTCCTCAGCCGGAAAAAGGTGGATTGTCCTCTCTGGGTTGGGGACAGGCTCCTGCCCCAAGTGGAGGAGTTTAAGTATCTTGGGGTCTCTTGTTCACGAGTGAGGGGAAAATGGAGCGAGAGCTCGACAGACGGATTGGAGCAGCATCTGCAGTGATGCGGACGTTGTACCGGTCTGTTGTGGTGAAGAGGGAGCTGAGTTCTAAGGCAAAGCTGTCGATTTACCAGTCAATCTACTCTCACCTATGGTCACGAGCTTTGGGTAATGACCAAAAGAACGAGATCACGGATACAAGCGGCTGAAATGAGCTTTCTCCGTAGGATTGCTGGACTCACCCTCAGAGATAGGGTGAGGAGCTCAGTCATCTGGGAGAGGCTCAGAGTAGAACCGCTGCTCCTCCACATTGAAAGGAGTCAGTTGAGGTGGTATGGGCATCTGATTAGGATGCCTCCTGGATGCCTCCCACTTGAGGTGTTTCAGGCACGTCCCACCGGGAGGAGACCCCGGGGTAGACCCAGGACACAGTGGAGAGACTATGTCTCCCAGCTGGTCTGGGAACGCCTTGGTATCCTCTCTGAAGAGCTGGAGCAGGTGGCAGGGGAGAGGGAAGTCTGGGCTTCTCTGCTTGAACTGCTGCCTCCGCGACCCGGACCTCCGGAAAAGCGGTAGAAGATGGATGGATGGATGGATGGACCAAAGGGTCCTAAAAACACTTGCAATAATACCGCATATCGCGGTGTTGAGCTGTCCAACGTTACCACAGGGGAAATTCCTGTTCTGCGACAGCCCTAGTACTAACATCTAAAGTTTTTTTTTAAAAAAAAGGTACTCTGTGCACTGCTGTGACAAAATGTTTTGTGTGATTTTTATGTTTTGCTGCATAGAAAATAAAGCGGTCACATGTAATTGCCACTCAGTGCTGTGTTGCTATGGTAACTGACCTGTAACTGCCAAGAATTCTGTTCCAATGCATCCCCTCTATTAAGACTTTACAGGCCCAAATGTGTGGGGCTGTGTTTGAAAGTGGAATACAGAGGTGTAGCCTATACGTAGGCAATCACATGATAGACTTTGACAAATATAAAAGGGAGTAAATGGCACTAAGATTTATTTGACTGAGTGAATGTTAATTACAGAATATCAAAATACTGAAAATGAATGGGACATCCAATGTTAGTGACTGTTTCAGATCCCTTGTTTAGTTGTTTGTCAGATCACTTATTTGTGTGATCTTTTATCACTTACATTCAAGATAATAGCGTATCTTCACCGGAGTGGTGGCTCAGTTGGTAGAGCATCCGCCCCACACCCGGGAGGCAGGGGTTCAAATCCCGGCCGGGTCATGCCGAAGACCATATAAAAGTGGAACTTCCTGCCGTCCAGCTTGGTGCTCAGCAATAATGGAATTTGTGGCGGCGCCTTGCATGGCAGCGGCCCTCTGATTCTACACTTGGGGTGTGTGTGATTGACACAGTAGATAGGTAAAACACAATCTCGTTCTACTGTACATGATTGGTTGTACGGTTGAATGACAATAAGGGTGATTTAATTTAATCTTGCACTTTGGGGAATGGGAGTTGTTCAGTCATCATAATTATTTTAGTTTATATCACGTACCAAAGGACAAGATCGCGGATACAAGTGGCTGAAATGAGCTTTCTCCATAGGACTGCTGGACTCACCCTCAGAGATAGGGTGAGGAACTCAGTCATCCGGGAGAGGCTCAGAGCAGAACCGCTGCTCCTCCACATTGAAAGGAGTCAGTTGAGGTGGTTTCGACATCTGATTAGGATGCCTCGTGGACGCCTCCCACTTGAGGTGTTTCGGGCATGTCCCACTGGGAGGAGACCCCGGGGCAGACCCAGGACTCGGTGGAGAGACTACGTCTCCCAGCTGGTCTGGGAATGCCTTGGTGTCCTCTCTGAAGAGCTGGAGCAGGTGGCTGGGGAGAGGGACGTCTGGGCTTCTCTGCTTGAGCTGCTGCCTCCGCGACCTGGACCTCCGGAAAAACGGTAGAAGATGGATGGATGGATGGATAGTTTATATCACTGTTCAGTGCTGAATTCAATATAATGATCAATTTCTTCTGTGTATCGTCAATAAACTCATGCAGTACTATAACAGGACATGTTTACAAATATTTGAGACCCATTGTAGCACATCATTTTATATTTTAGCAATATTTTGTTATTAAAAGTTTTTTTTAAAACTTTAATGCTAAGATTGAGGCAATGCTTATATCATCACGCTGGGGCAATACTGAGACCAAATAATGATCTGAACCTTGAGGGCGTGACTGGCAAAAACTAACAATGTGAGTGCCATGGCTCTATTGTAAGCGATTTGTTTTTTATTGATGCGAGAAGATTGTCAGAACACCAGAGGCGGTGAATCAAATCAGCTGATTGCTCGAACCACAGAGCTCAGCTGTTTTCCATGATAAATCAGCCTCAGGGGCTGCACACTCCATGCATTACCTTTTTTTTTCACTTTATTGAAAATAACTTTTTTTTATCACCATCAGTTAGCATGCCTTTAAGCCAGGTCGTGTCTGGCCACTGCTTCTCCCGGCATGTCAGACCCAGTCCCTGCTGATGCTCCGCTTCGTCTGCTCGCGCACCTCATGTTCTCCACATATGCCGAATTATCCTTTAGACCTATGTAATCATGGCAACTATATGATATAATTTTTTTAAGCGTTAAATCTTCAGTATTATCTTTTTCTAGTCAAATCTGTCATTTTTCACTTCCTTGTTTTGTCCAGTGAACACTGTGGTGACTGACAGGTTGTGATGCCGCATATTATCCAATCAGCATGACCGTGATGCCACGTGTTATCCAATCAGAAGGGAGTCAATCCAAAACCACACCCACAATTCTTGAAGCCAGGGCATGAAGAGACAGAGGGCAGTGACAGAGCGGTGGCTAAACTTTTATTGATAAAAATTACATATTTTGACTGAGCGATTCCATACTCGGGGATGCACACCCTCATAACCTCAGCAAAACACATAAAACCTTAGGTCAGTCTGACAAACAGTTCAAGAGATATGCATGGAACAGACACACAAACACACAATAATTTAATTATTTATTATGTTGTCAACCATATGTCACATCGAACAGCTTCGTGCCTGTGAGCCTCTCTGTGCAGCACATGTGAAGAGCACAGACAGCAGCACCTTCCTGCTTCTCCTCCCCACCCTCGGTAAGACATGAACAGATCCAGAAAAAGCAAGGTTTCCTCTGGTAACATTTCCATGTGGCGCCCCGCCACGCTTGAAGTTATGCCGCCACTCTAAGAGGAAATATAAATTTAAGAAAAAAATATGAAGGAATGACTGTCCACAAGCGCACACACAAACAACGCACGTGACTGTCATCCGCATGGAGTTCAGAAGTGCACTGCCCGCATGACCACTCCAGTCGGCAGGCACGGTGTCTTACTAGCGTCAATGTCCAAGAGAAACATGAGCTTATTAAAGTACTTTAAACATGGAAAAAAAGCAGAAGAGGTATATAAGCAGTGGAGGCATTTATCATGGTTTTAACCCGCTGGTAATGTAAAATAACGAAGAGTCGCTTAGCTAACGGGTGTGGTTAGGTGCTTGAGTAGGTTCATTTTGTCTTCTTTTTAATTATTAGGTTTTTGTTTTTCTTATTCCAGACAAGAATAAAAAGATGTTTTTACCTTTACCTTAGTTAATATTAATTAACTGATTTATGTTCATTATTATGTACCTGGCAAGTTAAGATGATCGAAATTCAAGAAGTCAGTGACTTTAATCCATCAGCAGCCTTCAAACAAACTAAACGTGCCAACATTTGGATTTCAAAATAAGGGAGGTTTTTCCTGGTGTCGGGGTTGTGAGAAGATTTCTAAAAAACTATATATATATATTGAAATATTATAACAGAAATAACTGCATCATTAGTCATTTATTTCATTAAATACAATTTTTTTTTCCCTTTGAAATCAGAGATAAATTACAGTGGGGCAAAAAAGTATTTAGTCAGCCACCAATTGTGCAAGTTCTCCCACTTAAAAGATGAGAGAGGTCTCCAATTTTCATCATAGGTATACCTCAACTATGAGAGACTAAATGAGAAAAAAAAAAAAATCCAGAAAATCACATTGAAGGATTTTTAATGAATTAATTGGTAAATTCCTTGGTAAAATAAGTATTTGGTCAATAACAAAAGCTCATCTCAATACTTTGTTATATACCCTTTGTTGGCAATGACAGAGGTCAAAGGTTTTCTGTAAGTCTTCACAAGGTTTTCACACACTGTTGCTGGTATTTTTGCCCATTTCTCCAAGCAGATCTCCTTCTAGAACAGTGATGTTTGGGGGCTGTCGCTGGGCAACACGGACTTTCAACTCCCTCCAAAGATTTTCTATGGGGTTGAGATCTGGAGACTGGCTAGGCCACTCCAGGACCTTGAAATGCTTCTTACGAAGCCACTCCTTCGTTGCCCGGGTGGTGTGTTTGGGATCATTGTCATGCTGAAAGACCCAGCCACGTTTCATCTTCAATGCCCTTGCTGATGGAAGGAGGTTTTCACTCAAAATCTCACGATACATGGCCCCATTCTTTCCTTTACACGGATCAGTCGTCCTGGTCCCTTTGCAGAAAAACAGCCCCAAAGCATGATGTTTCCACCCCCATGCTTCACAGTAGGTATGGTGTTCTTTCTCCTCCAAACACGACAAGTTGAGTTTTTACACTAAAGTTCTATTTTGGTTTCATCTGACCATATGACATTCTCCCAATCCTCTTCTGGATCATCCAAATTCTATCTAGCAAACTTCAGACGGGCCTGGACATGTACTGGCTTAAGCAGGGGGACACGTCTGGCACTGCAGGATTTGAGTCCCTGGCGGCGTAGTGTGTTACTGATGGTAGCCTATGTTACTTTGGTCCCAGCTCTCTGTAGGTCATTCACTAGGTCCCCCCGTGTGGTTCTGGGATTTTTGCTCACCGTTTTCATGATAATTTTGACCCGATGGGGTGAGATCTTGAGTGGAGCCCCAGATTGAGGGAGATTATCAGTGGTCTTGTATGTCTTCCATTTTCTAATAATTGCTCCCACAGTTGATTTCTTCACATCAAGCTGCTTACCAATTGCAGATTCATTCTTCCCAGCCTGGTGTAGGTCTACAATTTTGTTTCTGGTGTCCTTTGACAGCTCTTTGGTCTTGGCCATAGTGGAGTTTGGAGTCTGACTGTTTGAGGTTGTGGACAGGTGTCTTTTATACTGATAACGAGTTCAAACAGGTGCCATTAATACAGGTAACGAGTGGAGGACAGAGGAGCCTCTTAAAGAAGGAGTTACAGGTCTGTGAGAGCCAGAAATCTTGCTTGTTTGTAGGTGACCAAATACTTATTTTACAGAGGAATTTACCAATTAATTCATTAAAAATCCTTCAATGTGATTTTCTGGATTTTTTTTTTCTCATTTTGTCTCTCATAATTGAGGTATACCTATGATGAAAATTGGAGACCTCTCTCATCTTTTAAGTGGGAGAACTTGCACAATTGGTGGCTGACTAAATACTTTTTGCCCCACTGTATTGTTCTGTCCTGGCTCTGCAAACTTAAGGTTAAAAATGTAAATTGTTATAAGGAAAAAGTAAAAAAAAAAAACAAAAAAAAACACAGTCTATTTCAAACTTATAAAAAAATAAATTATTTTTAAAAAATATAGACAAAAAAAATTAGCCATAAAATAATCCACAAATTTATAATAAAGTCTCAAATGTACAAGAAAAGTCAATTTTACAAGAGGATATTACAAATTTGAGGAAAATGGTTGCAAATTTAGATAAATTTACAGAGAAAAGTAGAAAATTATAAGAAAATTGTTACAAATTTTGGAGAAAAACCTCAACCCTTCAAGACTGAAGCAATTACTCAAGTTTTTAAGTAGGTGCTCTTTGTACCCTTAACTCAACGAGAAATTTTTGGTTGTCTACTTTTAATTATTAATTTCAAAGCACTGCTTTTACATGGATAGAATTTCTGGCTACTATACCCACCTCTGATCATATAATTTAAGTATGCATGAGTAAATTACTATAATGAATGGGATTTTTTCCCTTCCCTACTCTCTCAATGGAAAAAAAGAAACACTAGAATAAAAATAGAAAAAAAACCAACACATTTTTGTCATTAATGTAAACCATGACAAAAAAAATCCTGCAGGACAAAACATGGCACTTGGTATTGTCTAACCAGTTTGTATACTACCATAGACAGAGAACCTGAATTAGACAGAGCTCAGAGAGGGCAAGATGAGACAGAAGAGAGGAGCCAAGGAGAGGAAAGTGTTCAGGGAGAGGGTCCAGGAGAGGTGAGAGCAGAGGAAGGAAAGAAGGATGACACCAGTAAAAAGTCCAAACACAGGACATCTGGGTGGGACCCCAACTGGCCCAATATTCCAACATTCAAGCCTTGGTTGTACAATACTTCAAATGATAAGTTCCACATGCAAAGTTACTGTGAAAAATTAAAAAAAAAAAAAAGTATAAAATTAACATATTCCGGTTACAATAGTGTCATGTGTTTTCTGCCCCCCCCCCCAAAAAAAAAATATGTTACCACCGCGCCAAGGTCTTTAAGTAAGAGGAAACACTGGAAAGTAAACTCACAGAGGAAAATAGAGAGTTTAATTCTGTGTGGACAGATTCATTTGTGTTCATGTATGGTTGTTATTTAGAGGGAATTTTTCCACAAGAACACAAACAAGAAGAAAAACAGCCACCTCATTAGTGTCTACAGGTCCATAAAAAGTCAAATGTGATTATCTAAAATCAATGCCTTAATTGTCTTTAAAAATGAGAAACAATCCTTGAATTCCTGCTCAATAATCTTAAAATTAGTCTGCGCTATAAATGCTGGATTCCCAGACATGACCGAAGTCTGAATTAGTGTGAATTTATTTTCACCGTCACAGCTCAATACTTCCTGAGTTATATAAAAATAAAAGCCCTTTATAGCAATTCCATTTTAAGAATGGTTGTTTCTATTATGGGGCGGCGCGGTGGCGGAGTGGTTAGCACTGCAGCAGCACAGCAACTCACCCTTGGCTGGGGGATGCTGGGTTCGATCCCAGCCCCCGACCAACAGTGATCTGTGTGGAGTTTGCATGTTCTCCCCATGTCTGCGTGGGTTTACTCCGGGATTTCTCTGGTTTCCTCCCACATGCCAAATACATGCAAGTTAGGTTAATTGGCATCAAACTGGGGATTCTAAATTGTCCTTAGGTATGACTGTGAGAGTGAAAGGTTGTCTGTCTCTCTGTGTTGGCCCTGCGATGGACTGGCGATCTGTCCAGGGTGTACCCTGCCTCTCGCCCAAAGATGCTGGGTTAGGCTCCAGCCCCCCCGCAACCCGAAAAGGATTAAGCGGAAGAAGATGAATGAATGTTTCTATTATGTGCTTTTATTGTGAAACACCATCAACCAGATATACTCTTCTGAAATAAGACCTACAACCTAGAGTTTCCCCTCATAATTTGTAAGAAAAAAAAAGAAAAAGAGAGGGCAGAATATCTGACAGTGATGTAGAGGTAAGCTTTTTATTTTAAGGCTGTTTTCAAGCTTTTTCTCTGTAGGATAACTGCTAGTTTGTTACCTGTGGGGTTTTGGACAATGAATGATACGTGCAGACTGTATATCAATGCCACCCTTTTTTTTTTTTTAATTATAACCAACATTTAGCTCAGCAGAAGGTACTGTATTTTTTAAACTTTTTTTTTTCCACTCTGCTGTAATTATTTCTAATTGGCTCAATTTGCACCAAATAATTTTTAAAGTTACATTATTCAGAAAGTTATTTAGAATTCTTTTTGTTTTATTCCAAAATAAATAAAGAAAAATATCAGACAACCAATCCACTAGTTGTCAAATTGAGAATCTGGTGAACAGATGAAGGATACTGATTTCTATTATATTAATACATTTGAATAAGGAGCATTATGAGTAAACAAAGGATGAAAAGTAGCTTCTTCTAAATAAAACTTTTGTCATTATTTTATTAAAATATCAGGAACTAAAGCTGTGTGATCACTGTTGAAAGTAGGAGATAGATGATATTTTTCAGATTTAAACAATTTATGAATGTGCTGATAATTTAAAGCTATACAAAAATTATGGTCAGATATTCACATTATTATACTATTATTATTATAGTCACATTATTTTTCAGCACAAAACAATTTGTAATATATAATTTGTAATATATTTGTAATACTTCTGTTTCATGAATGAAGCTATATATAAAGCTTGACATTTTTTTTAACTGCTGAAGTATGAATTCATAAATGCCACATAATATTCAGAGCTATGTATTTAACAAACTTTATAAGCAGCATAATCTTTATTGTAAAGGTCAAACTGCTGTTGCGGCCCTCAGCCACTTCTGTTTGGAACACACACATGTTCCTCTCCTGGCCAGGGGCAGCACGGTGGTGCAGTGGTTAGCACTGTTGCCTTACAGCTAGAAGGTTCCTGGTTCAAATCCCCAGGTTGGCAGGGGTTGGAACCTTTCTGTGTGGAGTTTGCATGTTCTCCCTGTGCTGCGTGGGTTTACTCCGGGGGCTCCGGTTTCCTCCCACAATCCAAAGACATGCATGTTAGGTTAATTGGTTGTTCTAAATTGTCCCTAGATATCCGTTTCCTATAGGCCCTTAGAATAGAGGGTTAGTACTAGTGAAAGCGTTTTGAGTGGTCTTTGTGACTAGAAAAGCGCTATATAAGTGCAGGTTAGTTAGTTAGTTAGTTTTAGTTGGAAATGGGCAAAATGGCTCTTTGGTTGGCAAAGGTTGCAGACACATCCAGAGAAACTCTTCTATGAGTCACACAGTGCCATAGTCCAAATGTGTTGCTTATGAGTAGTATTTACTGTAAGCGGTTAATAGCAGATACCAAAAAGGAAACTGGAGACTTTGGACTACAGTTCCTGACCAGATAGAGTGATGATATAAGAGTAGGGTGCGTGGTGGTAGTGCACCTGTGGACTGGTTGGAAACTGCCAATCAAATCTAAAAGAGGAAGAACAAGAAAAAGGAAACTGAAACTAGTGCTCCTGCAGTAGTGTTTGCATCACAGTGCATCATGATTTTTTTCCTCCATCAACAGTTTCACAGCTAACACAAGTACTGTGACAGCATGTGCACAAAAAAGTTCTGCAAAGCTTTTAACCACTTCCTGTAACAAAGCCCATGTGTTGCATGTTTTAAAATCTCTTCAAGGGCATTCACTCAGATTTAGAGTAACTTTTAAAAGGTTGTACTTGTAGGACAGTCCAGTGCAACTCAAGAGCTTTTTACGGACCAACTTTTCCACTCTATTTAAGTATTCCAAGCAGAAATTGTTGTTGGTGTTCCACGCTCATTTATTTAAAAATATGTGGAGGTAATTGCACCAAAACACTGGAATGAGCTGCCATCATCCATTTGCTTTATTAAGTCCAAGGAGGCTTTTACAGACAGTTTAATGCATTAGTATTCAGACAGGCCCTTGGGTGATGTCTTAATCAGTTTGTTGTTTTATGAAACTGATCGGGGGTATTTCAGAAAGCAGGGTAGCCTGAAATAAACCCTGACCTCAGGGTTAAGTGAACCCACCAAAACTTACTCCGAGTTTCTGGTTCCAGAAATCCGGCTATACATGTGTTTGATCAACTCACGAGTTGATTGAACTAGAGACATGCATGTTCATGGCAAACCTATTGAGACAGCATGTGTTAAGCACAGGAACCACGAGCAGAGAGAATTATCTCTCTGAGTAGGAGTTACAAGCACTCTTGGAGGCATATGAGGAGTGGGGGGAAAAATCATCATCAAGAAGAAAAAAAAAACAGTGACATCAGCCAACAAGATCATTCTGAGGCGAGTGCAATATCCCCCTCCTCCGTTTTCTTTAAAGATCCAAATACTTACAGAGACCAGTTTTCAACTTTTCAATGTAATTACTGTGGCAGAACAAAATATGATAAACCCATCATCCATGAATATACAGTATCTCACAAAAGTGAGTGTGCCCCTCACATTTTTGTAAATATTTTATTATATCATTTCATGGGACAACACTGAAGATACGACACTTTGATACAATGTAAAGTAGTCAGTGTACAGCTTGTATAACAGTGTAAATTTGCTGTCCCCTCAAAATAACTCAGCACACAGCCATTAATGTCTAAACCGCTGGCAACAACAGTGAGTACACCCCTAAGTGAAAATGTTCAAATTGTGCCCAGTTAGCAATTTTCCCTCCCCGGTGTCATGTGACTCGCTAGTGTTACAAGGTCTCTGGTGTGAATGGGGAGCAGGTGTGTTAAATTTGGTGTTATCGCTCTCATACTGGTCACTGGAAGTTCAACATGGCACCTCATGGCAATGAACTCTCTGAGGATCTGAAAAAAAGAATTGCTGCTCTACATAAAGATGGCCTAGGCTATAAGAAGATTGCAAACACCCTGAAACTGAGCTGCAGCATGGTGGCCAGGACCATACAGCGGTTTAACAGACAGGTTCCACTCAGAACAGGCCTCGCCATGGTCAATCAAAGAAGTTGAGTGCACGTGCTCAGCCTCATATCCAGACATTATCTTTTGAAAATAGATGTATGAGTGCTGCCAGCATTGCTGCAGAAGTTGAAGGGGTGGAGGGTCAGCCTGTCAGTGCTCAGACCATATACCACACACTGCATCAAACTGGTCTGCATTGCCGTCATCCCAGAAGGAAGCCTCTTTTAAAGACGATGCACAAGAAAGCCCACAAACAGTTTGCTGAAGACAAGCAGACTAAGGACATGAATTACTGGAACCATGTCCTGTGGTCTGATGAGACCAAGATAAACTTATTTGGTTCAGATGGTGTCAAGTGTGTGTGGCGGCAACCAGGTGAGGAGTACAAAGACAAATGTGTCTTGCCTGCAGTCAAGCATGGTGGTGGGAGTGTCATGGTTTGGGGCTGCATGAAAGCTGCTGGCACTGAGGAGCTACAGTTCACTGAGGGAACTACGAATGCCAACATGTATTGTGACACACTGAAGTAAAGCATGATCCCCTCCCTTCAGAAACTGGACCGCAGGGCAGTATTCCAACATGATAACGACCCCAAACATACTTCCAAGAAAACCACTGCCTTGCTAAAGAAACTGAGGGTAAAGGTGATGGACCGGCCAAGCATGTCTCCAGACCTAAACCCTACTGAGCATCTGTGGGGCATCCTCAAACAGAAGGTGGAGGAGTGCAAGGTCTCTAAGGCTATGGTTACAGTGCAGCTTTTGATGCTTAATTCTGATTTTTTTTTTTTTTTTTTGCACAAATGTGACCCATATCTAATTTTTTAATGGCAATCTGAACAGCACATATCCATTTTTCTTTTCACACCAGACCCAGGCCACTTTCATATGTAGTCCTAATTTGGATACGTAGCTGATATTTTCCAAAGTGACCTCAGTCTGAACGGTCATGTTGCATTTCATCTGACTTCTTCCTCACTGAAGTGAGACAGATGCTACAATTCTGCAGTGGAGGATGGAACAAGCACGGCAGACACACCTGATTTGTGCTCTCTTTTTAATCAATTTTCTTCACTTTATCACTGGATTGTAATTTTGTCGACTCCGACTGCACAATAACGTCAAAATTTCGGGGGTGGGGGGTTAGGGCTGAAACTGTCAGACAAGCAGGCGCACCCTAACAGCACATTTACTGTATGCTGCAAATTCCCTTTTCCCTGTAAACGGCACACTGTGAGTGCTGGCTGCTGTAATATCTAAAATGTAAAGTTAATTAACCCTTTAGCTGTCCCAGGTGCCGTCTGGCGACAGGAACAGTTAAGAGGTAAACATAACCCCTAGTGGTCAAGAGTAGTAAATAGTTCAGATTTCCAAGGCTATAACTTGAAAGTTGCAAGAGATAATGGCTTACTGTAAATTAGAAAGATGTAGAATATGATCCAAAGTTTCAGATAGGTATAAATTTATGCATCTAATTTGCATAATGTCGCAGCAGCTATATAAATTACATAACTCAGTCAAAAGTGGACTTTGGACACATTTACACAAAGAATGGTTTGGGGGGGGGGGGGGTTGACGCCGTTTTGTGTACGGGGTATGTTTTTATCTAATCTTAAAAGTATATGAACCAGAAAATCAATAAAATATATAAAAAAATATATATATATTGTTCTCTTACCTGTTGCCGGGGGGAGGGGCTCACTCGCCCACGTAGCTGGTCCGTTTTCATCCATCGTGGTCGATGTTTTGGGTTTGTTCCGTCATTTACACTCTCTGACATATCTACAAACTCTTATAATTATCCCACGTGAATTTTGTTTGTATTACGTGACTATTTTTCCTGTTTGATGCATTTTTCCTGTGAGAATCCATGACGGCATGGGCGCCGCCATCTTGGTACTGGTAGCTCAGTTTTTCGCCCATTGTGGTCGTAGTTTCGTATTTGCTCGGTCATTTACACTCTCTGCCACATCTACAAACTCTTATGATTATCCCACGTGAATTTCGTTTGTATTACGCGGCTATTTTTCCTGTTTGATGCAGTTTCAGTCAGAATCGCCGTTGCCATAACCGAACATGGCGGCAACCACATTGGTGCTGGGGAGCTCAAAGTGGAAAAAGGAAGAATAATAATGAGGATTTCTTCTTCTTTGCTGTATTCCATGTCAGCCATGATTCCTTTGGCGCATGTCTGCCACCTTCTGAACTGTCAGATCAATACAGATCAGTACAAATTCTCAGTATAGCCAGGGGACGTCAATAAGTTGACAGGTGCAGTTGCTGCGCTGTGCCACTGGGGGTGCGCGACCCGTCCATGAAATGTGGACAGCTAAAGGGTTAACACCGACATGACTGTGGAGCGGAATGGCCAGATAGGAGGATACACAGGAAAGGGGAGTCTGTGGCGGCTTCTCCTTCCTATGCAGACCGGTGTTGTGCTGCTGGCACGAGCCGTGCAGTTTATTAGGGCAAGAGAGACAATGCCAGTGGACGAGAGCCCACTTGTAATCACTAGGATTATTTATTATTAACCTTTTTTATACAGGTAATCCCATTGAGACATGGGGTCTCATTTTAAAGAGGGCTATTTAATCGATCAGTTCTGTTAAAGCAGAATTGATCACAGCGGTCATCTGGCGTGTAGAGGAATGAAGTTGGTCTCATTTATTTATGTGAAGTGAAATGTGAGGGGTGTACTCACTTTTGTGAGATACTGTACAACAAAGTATGCAACCCATAGTTGTAGGGCAAAATCCCAAGGTGAACCTGTGTAGCAAGTATGGTGACCCTAGAGAGGTTTACACGTTCTATAGTAAGTAGTTCTGGGCTGCATGGTGGGGCAGTGGTTAGCACTGCGGCAGCACAGTTTACCCTTGGCCGGGGGATTGTGGGGATCGTGGGATCGTGGGTTCGATCCCAGCCCCCGACCAACAGTGATCTGTGTGGAGTTTGCATGTTCTCCCCGTGTTCCGTGGGTTTACTCCGGGATTTCTCCGGTTTCCTCCCACATGCCAAAAACATGCATGTTAGGTTAATTGGCTGTTCTAAATTGTCCCTAGATATCTGTTTCCTATAGGCCCTTAGAATAGAGGGTTAGTATTAATGAAAGCGCTTTGAGTGGTCTTTGTGACTTGAAAAGCGCTATATAAGTGCAGGTTAGTTAGTTAGTTAGTTAGTTAGTAAGAGGCCACAGGGAGTGACAACCTTTACCTTTGACCCCAAACCGGTAGTCAGAGGTTATGGTCTCAGAGTGAACCTGTGTAGCAGGTTTGGTGACCCTAGCTTTCTTAGTTGTTGAGATATACTGTAGTTTATAAGCCATGTTGATGTTGACCTTTGATCTTGCAATCCCAAAACCACAGTCACACTTCAAGGTCACAGGGTGAACCTGTGTACCGACTTTGGTGAGCCTAGCTTTACTCGTACAGTAATAAGGCATAAGGAATGTAAACCCTGACCTTTGACCCTAAACCCATAGTTAGAGGTCAGGATCCCAAGGTGAACCTGTGTAGCAAGTTTGTTGACCCTAGCTTTCTTTGTCATTTAGATATAGTTTCTAAGCCATTTTGATGTTGACACTTGACCTTGCAATCCTAAAACCATAATCACACTTCACGGACACAGGGTGAACCTGTGTACCAAGTTTGGTGACTTTGGTGTTTTACTCATTGCACAGTAATAAGGCATAGGGAATGTTAACCCTTTGAGTGTGTGAATTTGTGTGCCCCTAGTGGCAGAGCGCGGCACTGCGCCTGTCGTCTCACTCTCACATGATCGCTACATCAGGGATTTGTACTGATTTGCCAGTTTCAAAAGGTGGCAGACATCCGTTGGAGGACTCAGTGGATGACACGTAATACACCAAAGAAGAAGAACTCCTCATTTCCTTTTCCTGTTTTTAGCATTTTAGCACAGAAAGCTAATATGTCCGCGATCAGTCACCGTCACTTTTATCAGCTTTGTATGTGGAAAATAGCCGTGGGATACAAGCGAAATTTATGTGGGATAATCCAATGATTACGCTACCACATCTACATACTTTGTAGATGAAGTAGAGACTTTAAATGACCGACAGAACGCAAAATAGCAACCATGATGGGTGAAAACGCAGCGACCACGCCAGCCAACCAGTCCCCCTTTGTCAAAAGTGAGAATTTTCTGTTTTTTTGGTGTTTTTTTTTCATATTGTACTGATTTCTTGTTCATATACTTTGAAGATAAGATAATGAGGTACCTCTGTACAAAAAACAGTCTAAAAAAACTGAACCATTCTTTGTGTAAATATGTCCAAAGTCCAGTTTTGACTGAGCTACGGAATTTAAAAAGGTGCCGCAACATTATGCAAATTAGACGTGTAAATTTATTCCTATCTGAAACTTTGGATCATATTTTACGTCTTTCTAATTGACAGTAAGCCATTATCTCTTACCACTTTCAAGTTATAGCCTTGGAAATCGGAACTATTTTATTGACAAAAAATATTTACCACTCTTGACCACTATGGGTTATGTCGCAATTCGGCGACAGACACACTCAAAGAGTTAACTTTGACCTTTGACCTATCGACCCAAAACCCACAGTCTGAGGTCAGGATCCCAAGGTGAACCTGTGGACCAGGTTTGGTGGCCCTAGCTTTACTCATTTTATAGTAATAGTAAACCCATTGGTAAAGTTGCACATTTACCATAGGGCAACTTCAATGTTAACTTTAAACTTTGATCGCTTGACCCCAAACCCATAGATTGGTCAAGGTGTAAACTGTCCAAGATGTGTATTAGATACAACTACAGTGGGGCAAAAAAGTATTTAGTCAGCCACCAATTGTGCATGTACTCCCACTTAAAAGATGAGAGAGGTCTCCAATTTTCATCATAGGTATACAGTGATCCCTCACTTATCGCGGTTAATGGGGTCCAGAACCGACCGCGAAAAGTTAAAAACCGCAAAGTAGCGTCACCCCCCCCCCCCATTTTTTACATACATTTTTTTTGCGTATATATAATATCAATAAGTGTATATTAACCCTATAAATGCATATGTTATCATTAGAACATTAAAGAATAGTTTGAAACATGTAAATAAAATATTAATAATATAAATAATATACATAAAATAATGTATAAATAATATAAATAATACGTACGTTCATTCTCTCACTCTCTCTCTCGACGGGAAGGCGTAGAGGCAGCAGGAGGAAGCGTAAAGGCAGCAGCGACGTCTCGGCCAATCAGCTTGCGAGATTCCCGAGCCGAGCCAACATGAGAACAAAATCTCTTAGGGGTGGGGGATGCTGGCCAGCGAATCAGAGAGGTGGATTTTGAGTTGTGCCGGCTCTCCGTGTAGTCTCCCTGCCTTCTGCTAGCGCCCTGGCAACTTTTTTCTCAATTTTGAATTTTTGATGAATATTTTTGAAAAATCCGCGATGCACTGAGGGCGCGAAAGGTGAGGTGCGAAGTAGCGAGGGATCACTGTACCTCAACTATGAGAGACAAAATGAGAAAAAAAATCCAGAAAATCACATTGTCTGATTTTTAAAGAATTTATTTGCAAATTATGGTGGAAAGTAAGTATTTGGTCACCTACAAACAAGCAAGATTTCTGGCTCTCACAGACCTGTAACTTCTTCTTTAAGAGGCTCCTCTGTCCTCCACTCGTTACCTGTATTAATGGCACCTGTTTGAACTTGTTATCAGTATAAAAGACACCTGTCCACAACCTCAAACAGTCAGACTCCAAACTCCACTATGGCCAAGACCAAAGAGCTGTCAAAGGACACCACAAACAAAATTGTAGACCTGCACCAGGCTGGGAAGACTGAATCTGCAATAGGTAAGCAGCTTGGTGTGAAGAAATCAACTGTGGGAGCAATTATTAGAAAATGGAAGACATACAAGACCACTGATAATCTCCCTCGATCTGGGGCTCCACGCAAGATCTCACCCCGTGGGGTCAAAATGATCACGAGAACGGTGAGCAAAAATCCCAGAACCACATGGGGGGACCTAGTGAATGACCTGCAGAGAGTTGGGACCAAAGTAACAAAGGCTACCATCAGTAACACACTACGCCGCCAGGGACTCAAATCCTGCAGTGCCAGACGTGTCCCCCTGCTTAAGCCAGTACATGTCCAGGCCCATCTGAAGTTTGCTAGAGAGCATATGGATGATCCAGAAGAAGATTGGGAGAATGTCATATGGTCAGATGAAACCAAAATATGTAGTTCATGTATCCATTTCTGCATATGATAGACACAGGGGAATGTGTTGTAATTACATGTGTGGAATGACCTCACGTCTCAGAAGAGGACAATGAGTCTCCACCGCAACGAGGAGATGGAGGAGCGGTGGTGAAGACCTGAAAAGACTTCCTGACCCCCTGGGGTCAGGTGGAGGAACGGGACGACATCGGAAGGATATGATAAGGACGTGTGAAGTCGGCTTTTGCTGTGTAATGCATAATGATGTTGGCTTTTGTTATGTGATGCATAAGTACGGGGGTCTGACTGCGTTCAGCCTCTTTCTGCTTCTGCCTTTGGATGAGACATGTTGGGGATGTGAAGCCGACATTAAATCTGATTTATAAAATCACTCAGCTTCTTCATTTCACGTTCCCCCACAAATAGAACTTTTTGGTAAAAACTCAACTTGTCGTGTTTGGAGGAAAAAGAATGCTGAGTTGCATCCAAAGAACACCATACCTACTGTGAAGCATGGGGGTGGAAACATCATGCTTTGGGGCTGTTTTTCTGCAAAGGGACCAGGACGACTGATCCGTGTAAAGAAAAGAATGAATGGGGCCATGTATCGTGAGATTTTGAGTGAAAACCTACTTCCATCAGCAAGGGCATTGAAGATGAAACGTGGCTGGGTCTTTCAGCATGACAATGATCCCAAACACACTGCCCTGGCAACGAAGGAGTGGCTTCGTAAGAAGCATTTCAAGGTCCTGGAGTGGCCTAGCCAGTCTCCAGATCTCAACCCCATAGAAAATCTTTGGAGGGAGTTGAAAGTCCGTGTTGCCCAGCAACAGCCCCAAAACATCACTGCTCTAGAGGAGATCTGCATGGAGGAATGGGCCAAAATACCAGCAACAGTGTGTGAAAACCTTGTGAAGACTTACAGAAAACGTTTGACCTCTGTCATTGCCAACAAAGAGTATATAACAAAGTGTTGAGATGAACTTTTGTTATTGACCAAATACTTATTGTCCACCATAATTTGCAAATAAATTCTTTAAAAATCAGACAATGTGATTTTCTGGATTTTTTTTTCTCATTTTGTCTCTCATAGTTGAGGTATACCTATGATGAAAATTGGAGACCTCTCTCATCTTTTAAGTGGGAGAACTTGCACAATTGGTGGCTGACTAAATACTTTTTTGCCCCACTGTATATAGATCTGACAAGCCTACATCATTTCTTTCAGTAGTTACTGTGTTTATAAGATTTAGGGAAAATCTGACCTTTGAACGTTGACCTCAAAGTCATCCGATGAGAGTGAAATTGCAATATGTGCATCATCAGAGGATCTCAAACCATTGTACCAAGTTTCAAAACAATCAGAACAAAACTGTAGGAGGAGATGAGTTCACAAAAGTGGGACAGATGGACAGACGGATGGACAGACTGACCCATAACATAATCCCCCTTTGGTCGAAGTCCAAAGGTGAAGGATTAAAAAAAAAAATAAAATGAAATAGATTAGGAGATGAAAGAAGAGAGAGAGAAAATTATTTGTTCATGAAATAAAGAATGTACGTTTAAAACAAACTAGTAATGTTGTGATTTATTAAAAGGGATCTTGAGTGATTAGTTCTCTGAGTTAACTTACCCAGGTAGGCCATTAAATCTGCTTTCTGGAACAGGACCCTTGTCTTGTTCACTGTTTTGTTTTCTCTCTTTCCTTTTATCAGTAAAGTACATGGGGGCTCTACATAACTTGTTTTAATTAGCTTTCTTATAATTATTATATATATATATATAATATAATTATATTATAATTATTATTATATATAATATATAATTATATATATAATTATTATTAATTAGCTTTCTTACAAATCTTTAATTCTAAATTCAGTTATACAACAGTTAGTTCTGACCAAGCGATTTGATTGGACAATAAGGATTCCAGGAGTTATTGTAATCCGCGATAACTGCACTCCAATTTCACTGGATATGCATAACTCTGCTTCAAAGGTCTCCTAGTAACTGTTAAATTACAGTAATTTACTATCAACTCACTGACAATTGCAGTACTATTCTGGATACCTTAATTTCCACAGTGAGGTGCTGTTTGACAAGAAATTATACATCTGTGACCCGGAAGTCCCACCCTTTTGAAAAGAGCTCCTTCCCCCCAGCCCTGCTGTCATTTTAAGCTCATTAAGCGATTTCACGTCTGTTTAAAAAAATAGGCAGTGCTAGAGTTTGATTTATTGTCTCAATTAACAAACCATAATACCTTTGTGGTGATGGACTCTTTGTTTCATCTGAAAATGTGAAGAAAAGTGAGCAAAATGTGCTAAGTTGCTAGCATGTGCTAAATCATTAGCATGCTAACTACTAGCTATCAACTAACTAGCAGTGTTTGTGGTGACCAGCATTGGATACGTTTTGATCTGGGATTTTCTAAAGTCCCAAGTCAACAGGTATATTCTATAAACACTTATTACTTTTGGACTTGACAATGTTTGTTTACATGTGTGTGAAATGACAATAGACGTCTTCATGCTGACTGAGATGTTTAGCGACAGTTACTGGCTACATTTAGAAGGGACTATTTTTTTCTCAGCTGGGCAAAATAACTGGTTAAACAAACAAATCATAATATTTTGTCCAGTATTGCTGTCTTTTGGTAAACTGTGCTTGCGGAACTGTTGTATAAAAGCAATATTACACTTGAGTTTGTTACGGTATTGTGAATATACGAATTCTGGGTGTGATGGAGGACACAAGAGTATCACACCTGGAGTCTGTAATATTCATACCTTAACTTTCTCGCATGCAATATTGCTTAATTAACAGAGAAAGTAATAAACTAGCAACTTCCATTATAATAACTACTTTTAAAAATAAGCAGTAAGAATACTTTGAAGCTGGATTCATGCTGCACCTCTGCTGTCCACGTACGTGTAACCGGAAACCTCGTGTGATGAAATTTTGTCTCCACTCCACTAGTGTCTGCAGTGTTTTGACTGCGGATGACCGCATACAGCCCAAATTTTGTGACCGCGCTGCCTGCCCACGACCTGAACGTGTTGAAAAGCACATGCGCAAGACTGAACATCCCATTCACGAGGTGGCGATATCGACACAGCATACCAAGACAAAGCAGACGAAGAAGACAACGAGGAAGCGGAAGACGAGAATAAACATACATGAATCATACATACATACTTCAGCAGCAGCAGCATCTTTGTAGAAAAGGAGTGAAAACCAGGAAGTCAAGTAGCAGAAAGCAAGCAGCGTTTCTTTGTTGGTGAAAACCCTGGTGCGTCAGCACAATGGCACTACCTACAGGGCGGGAGTGAAACTACAAATGATGGTTGTGCGCATACATCAACTGCTTGGCCTGGGTCACAGGTGTCAAACTCATTCCATGGAGGGCCAAGACCCTGCAGGTTTTACCTCCACCCAGTGTCTTCAACAGGTAATTTCTCTGAATTTCATCCCACTGATTGCTGATCAGTAAAAACACCTGCTGAAGAGACTGGGTGGAACTAAAACCTGCAGGGTCTTGGCCCTCCATGGAATGAGTTTGACACCACTGGCCTGGGTAGATGAAAAAAGTGAGCATGTACAGCACAGCGTGTGTGCCGGGCTCGTCCAAAGCGCAAACGGGCCAAAGCGGATGAGAGGGGAAATGCAGCATGAATTAGGGTTTATCTATACCACAATGGGGACATGCAAAAATTGACAAATCTCAAACTTGACATGCAACAATACGCTAAGCATTAGTTTTTGACTAAGTGTAATTGCATGTGTATTACAAAACAAGTTTGACAAGTCTTTGTCTTGTCTGCTATTGTTCTCCTCAGTTCAGGGACATGTTGAAACACATCACCCTGGACTGCTGCTTTCCCAAAATCTTGTCCATCAGTAAGCTCTTAAGAAAAACAACAACAACAACTTTATTTTAACAGTCTGACAGCATAGATATGTCTGTTCGGTGCAATAGTAGCGCAGTGGTTCGCGCTGTGATTTCTGGTGCTGTGTGAGACTATTTTTAGTGAAGTAATGACTCATGCCTTTTGTTGGCGGGGAAGGGGGGAGGCGCTTGTTCTTTCACTTCTTAATTATACACACAGTTTCGAAGTGCTTTAAAAATGGCCAATACGTTTAAAAATAATAATCTTCAATCAAAAACAGCAGCAGCATGTACTCCAGAAAAACTCAGCAGACAGAACGCAAACCGTACTGCTATTTTAAGATGGAAAATTATTTGCTACCGTATAGACCGGTCAATAACAATAAAAAAGTAACAAAATTAAGATATAGGCAGATGAATGACTTAAACTTACTCCTTAATGAGGGCTTCTCCTATCCGCTCATCTGTGTGTGGATAAAACAGAGCATTGGTAATAGTCTCATACATTCACCACCACGTTACTCAGACAAGCTAAGACACATAAAAATAAAACCACACGCTGCAATATCTGGTAATAATGTTGAACTAAAAGTTCCCGAGCTCACCTGACATGCCGTTTCCTTCACACGCCATTTGGTCTGAAGTGAGAAAACTTCACCAACTCCAAGACAAAACTTTTCCTCCCCTCCAACTCCTCCTCCTCCTCCTCCTCCGGTATCACTTCTTCTGTCGGAGAGGAAAACCTCCCACACTCTCAGTAGAGTCGATCACTGTTTTGGGGAAACGGGAGGCGCGGACTCACACTGGAAGAAAATTAAAAACAATTATATTTGTTTATCCTTCGTCAAAGAAAACCGCTACACTCGCTACAGGGCGAGCAGAATCTGTCTCCCATATAAACACGTCCGGCTAGAAACACAACAGTTACGAGAAGCAACTCTCGTCTTGTGCCATATCTCGCGAGATTGACAGGCAGGCCAGAAGTGCTTTACAAAAAAGTATCTGGTGGGTTTGGTTTATTGTCACAATAATCACCTTCTTTTCCGAAGTCTAAAGCGTAAATTCATGCTGCATTTCCCCTCTAGTCCGCTTTGGTCCGCGTGCGCTTTGGACGAGCACTTTTTATTACTTCAAAGGATGTTTTATTATTATTATTTTTTCAGTCTTACTTATTTACTTGCAAGTGTGACTGTGAAGAGAGTATAATCCAATGCACATCGTAAAACTCAAAATAGAATTACATAAAAAATAAACTGAATTTTTTTATTATGCGATCATAAAATACCTTAGCACTATTAAAATTTAAAAAAAAAATAAAATAAAATAAAACTCAGTAACATTCATTATCACTGAACCATTACTGGTTCTCAATGCAGTAATGAGAGCGAGATCTCTTGGCTGTATGGCTGGTAAATATAATTCTTTGAGTCGCCCAGTTGAGGGCAGCACCAGCATGATTGTGACTCAGATCATTCTGATTTAGTCAAAAGAGCCAAAAGTAATAAAATGTTTATTATTCTTGCATGAAGGAGAATCTTCTGACTTTATTCAGAAAAGAAAGCGACAATAAATATTAGATCACGTAAGTTCATTTTGTCTTCTTTCTTTTAATTATTTAACTTTTGTGCACTGCAGCCTTTGTCAGAAGAGTCACTCTTCTGACAAAGGCTGCAGTGCACAGTCGAAACATGTTAAGAAGGTAAAGACATCTCCTTTCTACTTTTGTCTTTAATAAGAACAAAAGGTAAATAGACAATAAATTTTTTTTATATCATTTACAGAGTGGAAAGAAACCCAAAACAGTAATGTAGCGAACTCAATATGAGCACCCTACTTGGCTTGCCAAGTGGGTTGACCCTATTGGCGACACAGGTAGGGTGCGGGACTCCGGAGTGGGAGGCGTGAGTTCGAATCTCCCGGTGGGACGTCGCCATGTCGAGCAGCACGTTACACTGGTGTCAGAAGTGGGATCTCCTGTCCAAAGCAGTAATGGGGCGCTGACATCGGGACGATGTCGAGAACCAGAGGGGAGTAGTGTAGCGAACTCAATATGAGCACCCTACTTGGCTTGCCAAGTGGGTTGACCCTATTGGCGACACAGGTAGGGTGCGGGACTCCGGAGCGGGAGGCGTGAGTTCGAATATCCCGGTGGGACGTCGCCATGTCGAGCAGCACGTTACACTAGTGTAGCGAACTCAATATGAGCACCCTACTTGGCTTGCCAAGTGGGTTGACCCTATTGGCGACACAGGTAGGGTGCGGGACTCCGGAGCGGGAGGCGTGAGTTCGAATCTCCCGGTGGGACGTCGCCATGTCGAGCAGCACGTTACACTGGTGTCAGAAGTGGGATCTCCTGTCCAAAGCAGTAATGGGGCGCTGACATCGGGACGATGTCGAGAACCAGAGGGGAGTAGTGTAGCGAACTCAATATGAGCACCCTACTTGGCTTGCCAAGTGGGTTGACCCTATTGGCGACACAGGTAGGGTGCGGGACTCCGGAGTGGGAGGCGTGAGTTCGAATCTCCCGGTGGGACGTCGCCATGTCGAGCAGCACGTTACAGTAATTTCTTTTGCTCTGTTGTGGTTTATGAGATTTGCAAATTGTTGTATTCGGTTTTTATTCATATTTTACACACCATCTCAAAGGTTTTTTTCTTTTTCTTTTTTTTTTTTTGAATTGGTGTTATATTTTATTTTCTTCACATAACATTTCATAATTTATTATTGGAAAGATTAACGTGATCAAAGTGATAAATTTCCATTTTTTCCTCCTAAATACAAAAATCTATCCCTATAACTTTGCAACATCCATCCATCCATCCATCTTCTTCCGCTTAATCCTTTTCGGATCACGGGGTGGGGGGGTGGGGGCTAGAGCCTATCCCAGCATCTTTTGGGCAACATTTTAGGTATAAATAGGCAGGTTTAAGCTAATTCTGGTGAAGCTGAGAAGAGCTAAAGACAGGTGTCTGGATGCTCACCAAAGGCACACAGCAGTCCTTTTCCTAAAAGGTCACAAGTTAACAGTATATTTCTGTCATGATCCTGAGCACAAGTGGGGGCCGTGCTCAGTTCCAGCCTTAGTTTAGTCATTTTCTGTTTGTTTGTCTCTGTGTTTATTATGATCTTTTGTATCTGGTTTCTGTTCATTGATGAGTTGCTGTATTCTTAGTTGTATTCTTATAGTCTTGTTTAGTTATGGCATTGTTTATCTTATTTTGTATTGTTGAGTTCCGGTCTGAACTTTTATTTTGACAGTGCTGTGCAGCTTCCGGCTGTCAAACTGTTTCACAGGTTGCACAGCTGTCACTTGTTTTGATTATGCTCTCATTCATGTACCCACATCTGATTATCATCTGGGGAAGTTCTATTTAAGCAGACCGGGGTAGTTGAATCTTTGCAGCGGTCTTGCTTTCCCAGACTGTGGTGTAGTGTGTGTGTGAGCCATACCCGCCCACTGGCGTGACGTCTGGCGGGCACGTCCCACTGTGTATATAGTTTTGTGTGTGTCTAATAAAGAGTAGTTCGCTGTTCAGTTCAGCATGGCTCCTGTCTCACATTATTCATACATAACATTTTGGCGACAAGAGTAACTAGAAAAGCACTCGGAGAGCGCAGACCTCCGCCAAGCGCCACAGTTCCCCCCCATACAGTGTTTGTGTGTACGTTTTCAGATTCCTTGACCATGAAAACATATGAGTAGCAATTGGATTCACAATGATAGGATTAGTGGTTCAGTAGTTATTCACGAAAATCGCATTTTCCGTAATGGCGGTTTTCTTCTGGACAGTGATCCAGATCACCACCAAGATCTAATCATCTGTAGGATCCCCCATTTCTGACAATCTGTGAAAATTTTATGAAAATCCGTCCATAACTTTTTGAGTTATGTTTCTAACAAACAGACAGACAGACAGACAGACAGACAGACAGACAGACAGACAGACAGACCAACCAACGCAGATGAAAACATAACCTCCTTGGCGGAGGTAATAATTATGGAAGCGTATGGGCTACCTCAACCCCTAGTGCTGTTTCTGGAGTACACGGGAGAGTCGGTGATCCTGTGGCCAAAGTGGAGGGCCATGTTTGAGGGTTACATCGGGGCGGTGGGCCTAGGTGGACTCAACGGGAGAAGACGACGAGCACTCCTGGCCCATCATCTTGGCACGGAGGGCCGAAGAATTCTCACTACATTGGGAGAGACAGAGCACTATGAGGATGCTGTCGAGCGGTTGGCCGAATTTTTCGCCAGGCAGATGAGGACCATGATGCTATGGGTGGCGGGATTGTTGGCGCCAAACAAGGCTAAGCTAGTTAGCAGGGAGAAGCTAATAGCACAGTCAGTGTCTATGGATGGGCTAGCCACGAAGCTAACTGCGTGCCAAAAGAGGGCTCCAGGCTACCAGTTGAGCATCGAGGTGGGATTGGGAGAGTCTCCGGTCATTGAAGACAGCAGGCCAGCTGCAAAGCGCAGGAAGATGGAGGACCGGAGCACTGATGAGTTGGACGGCGCGGTGTGTGACGACAACAGAGAGGGAGAGCAGCAGGAGTCATTCCTGCAGCTGGAGGCTAGGCAGCAAGTGAGCAGGACTATGGAGGCTGAGAGCCCTGGGGAAGAGCAGCGACAGTCGGGCGCAGAGACGATGCAGCAGAGTGCTTAGGACAAGGGTGCTGAGAGTAGCAACGAAGCGCCTGGGTCAGAGAGTGGAGCTGACAAGAGTGATGCTGAGAGCCCCGAGGGAGAACACCTGCAGCCAGACATGGAGTCCACGCAGCAGAGCACCTGGGACGAGGGTACTGAGAGCAGCAGTGAGACACATGGGTCGGAGAGTGATGCCGACCAGAGCGAAGCTGAGAACCCCGGGAGAGAGCAGCTATGACCGGGCATGGAGACAGCACAGCGGAGCGCCTGGAACGAGGGTGCTGGCAGCAGCGGCGAGGTGCCTGGGTCGGGAAACAGCACTGGCGAAAGCGATGCTGTGATCCCCGGAACAGAGCAGCTACGGTTGGGCACGGAGACTGTGCAGCGGAGCGCCTGGGACGAGGGTGCTGAGAGATGTGGCGAGGTGTCCAGGTCAGCGAGTGGTGCCGATGAGCAGGCTCCCCGGAGTTTGGCCACAGGGGGCCGGAGTGTTTAGAGCCACGATGGTGGTGTTGAAAGCAGTCAAAGCGGACCGACGAGCACGGAGGGATGGTGTGCTGGACAGCAGCATGGTGGGTCCCGAGGAGTGATGCAGTCAGCGGTGAAATGGGAGATTATGGCAAG
This sequence comes from Pholidichthys leucotaenia, assembly GCA_020510985.1. NCBI lineage: Eukaryota > Metazoa > Chordata > Actinopteri > Cichliformes > Pholidichthyidae > Pholidichthys > Pholidichthys leucotaenia. Next base: position 414,378,436 of record CM035838.1, read on the forward strand.
AGAGATTGTTTTTGATCCCGGAGGCAAACAGCAGCCACAGGCGCACATGTCGTGGGACTGCCCGGGGCCTCCGAGCCGGTCTTATCTTCAGCGGCCAGGGACGTGTATGATTTGGGGCTGCCCTGGGTCCCCAGGCCAGTTTTACCACTGGCTGCCAGTGGACAGAGGTTTGACTTGAACACTATTAATGTAAATTTGTATATATGTTGCTGGTGTGCATGCGAGTGTGTGTGATATGGGATTATTTTATATTTATTATTACCTCCGCCAAGGAGGTAATGTTTTTACCGGGGTTTGTCTGTCTGTTTGTCTGTTTGTCTGTTACCAACAAATGGATTTTGATGAAATTTTCAGGAAAGGTGTGTAACAGATCCTGATTGATTCAGCATGACAGCTGCGTCTGACACTCATCGCGTCAGAGTACTATTTTCTCTGTTTTTTGTTTGTTTTTATTGATTGTTTTTATTGATTTCATTTTTCATTTTTTAATTTTTTTTTTATCTCTGTTTGTTGTTACTAGTTTTTGTTTACTGTTAGCTCGTTATTGGCCTTGTGAAGCTGCATGAAGAAATAAGCAGCGATGCTGAGGTTTTAAGTGGAGTTTATTAAATCATACCGCCGACACGAGCTCCGCTCCCGGCGCCGTGCATGCGCGCCGGGAGCGAGCCCACGGCTCTCGGAGAAGAGGAGACACACGGTGTGTGTGTCCAGCAGCAGCAGTTGCAGAATCAGAATGAGAGAGAGTTTGAGTTACAGAGTTGCAGCATATATACCCAACTACAACAATACATCAAAGAGCATTCCCCCAGCAGTTGGTATGATCAAAGAGATAACAGAACAGGCATGAGACATTTGCATTTGAGAGACATATTGATCTCGGTCCCTAGGTCACAGTAAGGACAGGATGCATGAACACAATGCATGAAAGGCAACATTAACATCACAGAAGTGAGCCAGAAGAAGCGAGGCTGCCTGTAGACATTAATACACATTTCACTGTTCTGTTAATTGCTCTAGCCGAGCGCTGTGTCTGTCCAGTCTGTTTGTGGGGGTTACACCAAATCGCCACACGCTCCCTCCCAGAGGGCTCGGCAGGAGGCCGAGGTCTCGATCATTCAGCTTGGGCAGCGAGCAGGAGAAGCTCTCTGCAGGAGGAGGGGGAGGGAGGAGGGGGGTAGTACGTGCCGACCGGGGATGGTGAAATCGTCCGAGCAGCGTAAAAATTGCTTGCTGGTCCGCGACGTCGAGGGGCTGTCCCGTTGAACGTGCGGAGGTCCGCAAGAAGAAAAATTAGTCTCTGACTCCTCTCGTGGCCATGAAGAAAAGCAGGAGTGGCTGTAAGAAAAAAATAAAAGCAGAGGGACTGGCGTGTTTGACTTTTAGGTGCAGGCGCAACCCTAAAGCCTCGGGAACCGCAGACGGCTGAATTCCCCTTGTGTGCCGTGGCTAAGACCATAAAATCCAGTGAGCAAGCTGCGTGCCTCGGGTGTACGAGCAAGCCTGAAGGGCCAGTGTGCAGCAGAAGGAAGGCGGTCAGAAAAGCCGTATTTGTCCCGTGCATGGTGCGCCGTCCTCGTAACTCCCCGGTGCGTGCATCGGGGTTCCGTGATGGGTGGGCCAGCTGGAGAGGAGAACCAGGGTCAGAAAACTTGGTGGAGATCGGCGCAGTCGGTGCCAAAAAACATCTATGATGAGCTGTGGCTGCAGATTAGTCATGGTGCGTTGGAGCGTTGAGGGGAGATAGACGATCTTTGTACCTCAGGCTCGGGTAGATGAGTAGGATCGCTGAGAGGGAGGAGTAGCGGTGAGAGGGAGAAAACGTTCTGTGTCCCTCGGCCGGTCCAGCGTGGACATCCCGATCTCAGCCGAGGGTCGCGCCATGACGTTTTCTGCAGTTTTCCCGGTCGTGGGTGATGTCCGGAGAGCTCGCCTGTGTTGGCTTCGCGTCGAGGTCTCCCTGAAGTAGAAGGGAGGGCGGATCGTTTGCATCAGGCTGCTGTGTTTGCTGGCAGCGTGTTTTTTTCGGCGTCGAGTCGCCAGCGTGGTCGTCCAGACCAGAAGGTTGCGTCGCACAAAGCGTGTGCGTCTGCGGGGTCACCAGTGTAGCGGCATGAAGAAATAAGCAGCGATGCTGAGGTTTTAAGTGGAGTTTATTAAATCATACCGCCGACACGAGCTCTGCTCCCGGCGCCGTGCATGCGCGCCGGGAGCGAGCCCACGGCTCTCGGAGAAGAGGAGACACACGGTGTGTGTGTCCAGCAGCAGCAGTTGCAGAATCAGAATGAGAGAGAGTTTGAGTTACAGAGTTGCAGCATATATACCCAACTACAACAATACATCAAAGAACATTCCCCCAGCAGTTGATATGATCAAAGAGATAACAGAACAGGCATGAGACATTTGCATTTGAGAGACATATTGAGCTCGGTCCCTAGGTCACAGTAAGGACAGGACGCATGAACACAATGCATGAAAGGCAACATTAACATCACAGAAGTGAGCCAGAAGAAGCGGGGCTGCCTGTAGACATTAATACACATTTCACTGTTCTGTTAATTGCTCTAGCTGAGCGCTGTGTCTTTCCAGTCTGTTTGTGGGGGTTACACCAAACCGTCACACTTGCCTAAAAGCCAGTTCGGACGCATGAGTAGGTCCGTTCCCCGGCTGGGCTACTTTTTACTGAGCTAGGCTTCCTGCTAGCCTGTTTTTTTAGCGTTTTAGCTGTTTTTAGCTAACTTTCAGCTAGCTTGTTTTTAGCTATTTTAGCTGTTTTTGGCTAGCTGGCGGGTTATCCATCTTATCCATCTCAGCGCCTGGAACACCATGGCTCCTTCTCCGACATGTACCCACTGTTTATCGCTCCTTGGTAAGGTCTCTGAGCTGGAAACGAGGCTTTCCAACCTTTACAAGATTTGGGAGGCTGAGGACCACATCGACACCATCATTCTCGGGCAATCATCGGCTCCAGTTACCGACTCGCAGCTGGCGGATACTGCTACTTACTTGGGTGAGCTCAACGCGTCTCCATCTACCTCCACTCCTGCTCCAGCCTCCGCAGACGTCCATGACCTCAGCAACAAACACTGGTTTCGTCTCGGGGCTAAATCCAAAGCTTCGGTTGGTCCCTCTCATCCTCCATCCGTGCCCTGGACCTTGGTTTGACCAGCTAATAACCATCGTCGATCGACCAGAATGGGCCGTGCCTCTTCTCTTCCCGTGTCCTTGGAAAACAGATTTGATATTCTTTCCCTGGAGGATTTTCCCCACCTGGATGCTGGCCGTCCGCCTGTGGACGCCCCTCGTTCTCCCTCCTCTCCTTCAGCGACGGCTCATGTCCGCAAACCCTGGATAAAGACCACCCTGGGTGTGTCAAATTACACACCAGCTCCAGATAGAAGAGAGCGCATCACCCCGCCTTCGCAACAACAACATCACCCTCTTCACAATTACTCTCCTCATCAGTATCCACCAACAAACCCCCCCCAGACGACGCTGGTAATTGGTGACTCAATCATGAGGAACGTCAGGAGCAGGTACCGCATCACTCGATTTTTTCCCGGGGCTAGAGTCTCTGACATTGAGGCTCTTATCCCTGACCTGCTGAATGAATTCCCTCACATATAAACTGTCGTCGTGCATGTGGGATGCAATAACATCCCAGATGAAGAGTCTGAGATCTTAAAAAGTGGCTTCAGGAGCCTTCTGTCCACTCTTATGAACTGTGGCAGACGTGCGCTCATCTCTGGGCCTTTGGCACCTCTCAGACGAGGCTGTAATCGTTTTAGCAGAACTCTCAGTCTTAATTCTTGGCTGTGTTTTACTTGTCCTATTTTTAACATTGGTTTTGTTGACAATTTTAACTTATTTTGGAACCGCCCATCACTTATGAGGCCTGATGGCATCCACGCAAATAAACTTGGTGCACGTGTTTTAAAAGACAATCTATTCTATTCCATTCGGTGTTTTTTAGTACAGTGACTGGGACCTGGCGTGTTTACTCGCTCTGAAGCTTCTGGGTTTGCCAAACTGCCCTTTTCTGGTTCTGTTCTCACCTCTTGTATCGATCCCATTAATTCAGGTGGTCTTTACCATTTGGATCAGCCTTTGATTTATAATCCTTCAGAGACTGAGTCTGTCTCCCGTTGCCCTAAATATTGTAACCCAGGACAAATGAAAAACACACGCACTCCTGCAGCTCTTGCTCATCCACCACCCTTCAAGTTTGCCCCTGTCTCCTCCCTTGGAGAACCTTTTTCTGCTCCCTCTAAAGTTAATAAAAAAGTTAAAAACAATAGATTGCATAAACTTCCCAAATTGATTAAACAAAATGTTGGTAAAATTCTAATCCAGCCTCAAGTCCCTAAAATTAATAAAATTAATAAATTGGCCTCTGTTCCTCCCCAAAATTTAAAAATTAAGTGTGGTTTATTAAACATTAGGTCTCTATCTTCTAAGTCTCTTCTGGTTCATGATCTATTAATCGATCATCAGATTGATCTACTATCTCTCACAGAGACCTGGCTTGGGCAAGATGATTATGTTGGTCTGAATGAATCAACTCCCTCTGGGTATTTAAACTGTCATAACCCCAGAGGTTCTGGTCGTGGTGGTGGAGTGGCGGCAATTTTCCATTCTAAATTACTAGTTAATGTTAAGCAAAAATGATGTTTTAATTCCTTTGAAGGTTTGGTCCTCAGTGTGGGGCCTGTTGGCAATCTTGGCTTGAACCCAATTGTCTTTGCCACAGTTTATCGTCCTCCCACGGCCTATTCAGAGTTTCTATTGGAATTTGCTGAATTTTTAGCTGATTTAGTGCTGAAATCCGATAGAATAATTATTGTAGGGGACTTTAATATACATGTTGATGTAGAGAGTGACTGTCTTAATAAGGCATTCAATTCAATTTTAGACTCAATGGGGTTTTCCCAAAAAGTAAAAACTTCTACCCATTATTTCCACCATACATTGGACCTTGTTTTGACTTATGGTATAGATATCAAAAATCTGGTAGTGTCTCCTCATAATCCCGTACTATCTGACCATTGTCTGTTAGTTTTTGATTTCATTATCTCCAATCACTTATTTCCTAAAGAAAAATACTACTACAGCAGATGTCTTTCTGATGATGTTGTTGCTAAATTTTTGCAGATTGTCTCCTCTATGCCATGGGTCAACACAACAGAAACAACTGAAATGAATGAATGATGGAGAGTCTGCTCCATTCGTGATTGATAGCATGGTTGATGGTGTTACTGCCTCTCTGCATCGGACTCTAGATTTGGTAGCCCCTTTAAAAAAGAAAAAGTCTAACCAGAGATTTCTAACCCCTTGGTTTAACTCAGAAACTCATGGCTTAAAACAGAAAACTCGTCAATTGGAAAGGAAATGGTGTTCAACTAATTCAGATGAATTCTACTTAGCATGGAGAAATCATTTCTTAATCTATAAAAAATCTCTTAGAAAAGCTAGATCAAGCTATTATTCTGCATTAATAGAAGCAAACAAGAATAACCCCAGGTTTCTCTTCAACGCTATAGCCAGGATTACAAAGAGCCAGGACTTGGTCAATCCTCGCATCCCTCCTGAGCTTTCTAGTCAGGACTTTTTGAACTTTTTCAATCTTAAAATTTTATCTATTAGAGAGGAAATCAGTCAGATTCTTCCTACCGTAAACTCAAGTACATCAACTACTGCAACTCCCTCAATTGATATCTGCTTAGATAAGTTTACTCCAATCGACCTCTTAGAGTTGGATAAAAATAATTTCCTCATCTAAGCCTTCATCTTGCCTTTTGGACCCTATACCTTCCAGGTTATTTAAAATTATCTTCCCAATTATTGGTAGCCGTATTCTTCTTATCATTAATTCCTCTTTAACTCTGGGTTATGTACCACTGGCTTTTAAAACTGCTGTAATTAAACCCTTACTCAAAAAACCGACGCTCAATCCTGGAGTTTTGGCCAATTATTGACCAAACTCTATTTCCTTTCATTTCAAAAATCTTGGAAAGAGTTGTTACTGTGCAATTATCTGACCATTTGCAGGGAGTTGGTTTGTTTGAGGTGTTTCAATCTGGGTTCAGAGCTCATCACAGCACTGAAACTGCCTTAGTCAAGGTCACTAATGACCTCCTGACTGCATCTGATAATGGACTTGTCTCTGTTCTTGTTCTTTTAGATGTCAGTGCAGCCTTTGACACTATCGATCATGCCATTCTACTTGATAGATTAGAACACTTTGTTTGACTGAGTGGAACTCCGTTACAATGGTTTAGATCTTATTTGTCCGATAGATTTCGGTTTTTCCATATCAATGATGAATTTTCTTCCAACTCTAAGCTCAGTCACGGAGTTCCACAGGGGTCTGTGTTGGGCCCTACTCTTTTTAGTCTATATATGCTCCCGTTAGGTAGTATCGTCAGAAAGCACTGTATACATTTTCACTGTTATGCAGATGACACACAACTATACCTGTCAATGAAGCCCGATGACTGTAATCAATTAGCCAAGTTAGATGCCTGTCTTAAGGACATCAAAGCTTGGATGACTTGGTGGGTGGGGGGGGGGCAGTGGCTCAGGAGGTAGAGCAGGTCGTCTAATAACCCCATGGTTGGCGGTTTGAATCCCGCTCTCCCCAGATATCCTGCCGTTGTGTCCCTGGGCAAGACACTTCACCCGCATTGTCTCCAGTGCCCATAACACTGGGTATGAATGTGTATAAATGTATAAATGTTTGGTGGTGGCTGGAGAGGCCGTTGGCACGGATTGGCAGCCATGTTTCCGTCAGCCTGCCCCAGGGCAGCTGTGGCTACAGTAGTAGCTTGCCACTACCATTGTCTGTCTGGATTGAATGAATAATGTATCTACTTGTAAAGCATCTTTGAGTGTCGATGATAAAGCGCTATATAAATCTGATGCATTATTATTATTATTATTTTTCTTGTAATTTTTTACTATTAAACTCTGATAAGACTAAAGTCATTCTTGTTGGCCCAAAACATCTTAGAAATTCCTTTTCAAATTATGCCTTTAATTTAGATGCTGCCACTCTCAGTCTGAACAGTTCTGTGAGGAACCTTGGAGTTATTTTTGATCAAGATTTGTCCTTTAATTCACATATTAAAACTTTTTCTAAGAGTGCCTTCTATCATCTATGCAATATTGCCAAGATCAGGAGCATCTTGTCTCTGAAGGATGCTGAGAAACTGATTCACGCCTTTGTCAGCTCTCGATTAGATTACTGTAATTCGCTATTATCTGGTTGTCCTAAAGTATCCTTAAAAAATCTTCAGTTGATTCAAAATGCTGCTGCTAGAGTTTTAACTGGTTATAGAAAAAGAGCTCATATCTCCCCGGTTCTGTCCTCCCTTCATTGGCTTCCCATAGAATTTAGAATCAAGTTTAAAATCCTTCTTCTTACTTTCAAAGCTCTTAACAATCAGGCCCCCCAATATATAAAAGATCTGATATTACCTTACCATCCTAATGGAGCATTACGTTCCCAAAATGCTAGCTTACTTGTGGTGCCCAGAATCTCCAAAAGTACAGTGGGGGGCAGAGCCTTCTGCTACCAAGCCCCTTCTCTCTGGAATCAGTTACCACTCTGGGTCAGGCAGTCAGACTTGGTCTCTGTTTTTAAGAACAGGGTAAAATCCTTGCTTTTTAATATAGATTACGCTTAAGGAGGGATTTTGTGTCTCTTAACCCCACTTTTGTTCTCTTACTGTTATGTTTTTTATGTCTGTCCTCTCCATCCTCCCTATCCCCTCACCCCCAGCCAGTCGCAGCAGATGACTGCCCCTCCCTGAGCCTGGTTCTGCTAGAGGGTTCTTCCTGCCAAATGGGAGTTTTTCCTCTCCACTGTCACCTAGTGCTTGCTCATAGGGGATCGTCTGATTGCTGGGTTTTTCTGAGACTGTGTGGGTTTTTTTCTGCACTGTGGCGCCACAAGACGGCGTTTGTTGTGATGTGGCGCAGTATAAATAAAGCTGAATTGAACTGAATTGAATTGAATTGAAATGAATGCCACGGGGAACAGATGATTAGATTTTGGTGATGATCTGAGAGTGCATACCTCCACCAAGAGTACTTCACAGAGTATTTAGTGAATACTTGCTGTGAATAGCAAAAACACATTCAAATTGTGGAAGCTTTAGGTGTAATATAAAGGTTTTTCTGCTATTCTTCATTCTTCGTTTTTCAACAGGAAAGGGAAAGCATTCACAATTTTTTTTTCTTTTTCACTAGGAATTAGATTTGCCAAATTAACAAGAAATCATAACATCACCATTACCTTTCAATTTAATAAATCCTTGGTGACATATGCAATATGTAATAAAATAATTAAAAAATAATATAATAATAATAATTTAAAAAACTGGTGTCCACACCAGTGGTGAGGGGGGCCATTAAGCTGAAGAAGGAGTCCTATCAAGCTTGGTTGGCTTGTGGGACTCCCAAAGCAGCTGAGGTGTACCGGCAGGCCAAGCGGAGTGCAGCTTGGGTGGTTGCTGAAGCAAAAACCCGGGTATGGGAGGAGTTCGGTGAGGCCATGGAACAAGACTTTCGGTCGGCTTCAAAGAGATTCTGGCAAACTGTTCGGCGGCTCAGGAGGGGAAAGCAGCTCCCCGTCCACACTGTGTATGGTGCGGATGGGACGCTGTTGACTTCAACTGGGGATATCGTCGGGCGGTGGAAGAAATACTTTGAGGATCTCCTCAATCCCACTGATACGCCTTCCACAGAGGAAGCAGGGTTTGGGGACGAGGGGGATGACTCGCCTATCACAGGGGCTGAGGTCGCCAAGGTGGTTAAAAATCTCCTTGGTGGCCGGGCCCCGGGGGTGGACGAGATTCGCCCTGAGTACCTCAAGGCCCTGGATGTTGTTGGGTTGTCATGGTTGACACGCCTCTGCAACATTGTGTGGAGGTCGGGGGCAGTGCCTTTGGCATGGCAAACCGGGGTGGTGGTTCCTCTCTTCAAAAAAGGGGACCGGAGGGTGTGCTCCAACTTTAGAGGGATCACACTCCTCAGCCTCCCTGGGAAGGTCTATGCCAAGGTACTGGAGAGGAGAGTCCGGCCGTTGGTCGAACCTCGGATTCAGGAGGAGCAATGTGGTTTTCGTCCTGGCCGTGGCACATCGGACCAGCTCTTTACCCTCTCGAGAATTCTTGAGGGTTCGTGGGAGTTTGCCCAACCAGTTTACATGTGTTTTGTGGACTTGGAGAAGGCATTTGACCGCGTCCCTCGTGGATTTTTGTGGGGGGTGCTTCGGGAGTATGGGGTATCGGGCTTGTTGTTACGAGCTCTTCGGTCTCTGTACGACCGTTGTGAGAGTTTGGTTCGTATTGCCAACACTCGGTCGGAGTCATTCCCAGTGAGAGTTGGACTCTGCCAGGGCTGTCCTTTGTCACCGATCCTGTTCATAATTTTTATGGACAGGATTTCTAGGCGCAGCCAGGGAATGGAGGGTGTCATGCTTGGTGACCACAGGATCTCATCTCTGTTGTTTGCAGATGATGTTGTCCTGTTGGCTTCATCCAGCAATGACCTACAGCTTCTGCTGGGACGGTTTGCCGCTGAGTGTGAAGCGGCTGGGATGAGAATCAGCACCTCCAAGTCCGAGTCCATGGTCCTCAGCCGGAAAAAGGTGGATTGTCCTCTCCGGGTTGGGGACAGGCTCCTGCCCCAAGTGGAGGAGTTTAAGTATCTTGGGGTTTTGTTCACGAGTGAGGGGAAAATGGAGCGAGAGACCGACAGACGGATTGGAGCAGCATCTGCAGTGATGCGGACGTTGTACCGGTCTGTTGTGGTGAAGAGGGAGCTTAGTTCTAAGGCAAAGCTGTCGATTTACCAGTCAATCTACGTTCCTACTCTCACCTATGGTCACGAGCTTTGGGTAATGACCGAAAGAACGAGATCGCGGATACAAGCGGCTGAAATGAGCTTTCTCCGTAGGATTGCTGGTCTCACCCTCAGAGATAGGGTGAGGAGCTCAGTCATCCGGGAGAGGCTCAGAGTAGAACCGCTGCTCCTCCACATTGAAAGGAGTCAGTTGAGGTGGTATGAGCATCTGATTAGGATGCCTCCTGGACGCCTTCCACTTGAGGTGTTTCAGGCACGTCCCACTGGGAGGAGACCCCGGGGCAGACCCAGGACTCGGTGGAGAGACTATGTCTCCCAGCTGGTCTGGGAACGCCTTGGTATCCCCTCTGAAGAGCTGGAGCAGGTGGCTGGGGAGAGGGAAGTCAGGGCTTCTCTGCTTGAACTGCTGCCTCCGCGACCCGGACCTCCGGAAAAGCGGTAGAAGATGGATGGATGGATGGATGGATGGATGGATAATTAAAAAACAATAATTCACTTGTGTTTCTTAACATTACATGTTATAATAAACAACTGGGATAAACATTTAAGGGACACAAAAAATAATGGTGATCACTGGAACATTAGTAAAATCAATTTATGAGGTGATAAAATTTGCACTCCTGTTGATGTAAATACTGAAGGTGCAGGCGGGGAAGCCGTCAGGCTTTCCCCAAATTTTTCTTTGCAGGATGGCACGACATTTGATCTTTGTGGGAGATGGGAGGAGGCCGGACGGTGTGTGTGTGACGGGCTCATTGGCTGGAGGGACCACAGGGGGAAGGACCTCTCAGTTGACAAGCATTTTTTGAAGCTAAGTAGAACAAATGACATTGCAAATGACATGAAGCATAACAACAAATGACTGTCTAACTGTTTCTCTATGCAAGTGTCAGCTGATGACTTGGCATCCAGTAATGACCTCTGCTAATAGAGAAGCAGGCTGTTTGTTTATCATGAAAGGAAAAAAAAAATACAAGGAAAGGAAAGGTGTGGTTAGTGTTGTTATCTTATCATCCTCATCATCCTCTAGTAATACTTAATATTGGTTATTAAGTTTTTCTAATGCTTATACCCTGTAGAGAATTGTTATGTTTGCTTCTTAATAACATTAACAGTTAGGCAAAATATCTTTATTGCTAAAATAATGCAGCTACTACAGGCTGTTTTTTTTTAAGAGAGGCTATGTACAGAAATAACATAACAAACTTCATTTTGAATCACACCTGACACAACACATCACTCCACTGATTAGAAACATGATGACACTCCTTACTCTGCGAATGCAAGGTTAATTTCATCAGGGAACTCCTCTTTTTGAAGTGAAGATGTCCCCTTTTCAACAGTTTAACACTCTCTGAGTATGCAACGGCTTACAGTGCGTCTCTCCCCTGTACTGCTACCCTGCTTGACCAACGAAGCGAGCAAGTGTTATACCAAGGATCTACATTGTCAAAGGTCATTGAGTCATTGGGCTTATTCACATCTGGCTGGACACTGGGCCAGATGTGAATAAGCAGTACGGGGGAACCCCAGTACGGGGTACTGTGTACCCCGTTTTGGCAACTGACCGTACCCTCATCATGTCGGCAGGGCAAGTGGGCAGGGTGAAGAGAGATGCTTTTCTACCACATGATGCCATTCATGAAGCATGAATGCAATTTCAGATGAAAAGTACAGGAGTGAGGTTTTATTCATTGTTTCTTTGAGTGAGAGTGGAAACAAAATACCTTAGGGATTAAAACACTTAATTGTATTATTATTATCGCCTTTCACCCGAAACGGGTATATCCACAGTTCCTTCCTTACTTCTCTCCGCTCTGCGTCGAGCCCATCTTTTCTCGTGAGCTATCACTCTCTTTGTATTATGCGCCCTGCAAACTTTCCTCGTGAGGTTCTTCCATTCCGCTCTATCATGTACTACCAATTGCCATTGATCTAAAACATCGGCACACTTCAATGCATTTTTGCATGTGTCCTTAAAACGGAGTTTGGGTCTACCTACTTTGCGAGAACCATGAGCCAGCTCACAATACAGGAGTTCCTTCACTGGCCTATCATCATTCATTCAGCAGACATGACCTAACCAGCGCAGGCGACTCATTACAAGCTTGATCTCGATGTCTTCGACGTGTGCCCGCCACAGCACCTCCTCAGTGCTGATGAAATCGTCCCACTTAATGTTTAGTATCAGGCGAAGGTGACGCTGTTGGATTATGCAAAGCTGCCTGACTTCGTGCTGGTATAGGGTCCAGGTTTCGCTGCCATACATCAGGAGGGGCATAAGGCACTGATTGCAAACTGCGACTTTGGTAGAGACTGTGAGGTCATGCGAATCAAACACCCTCTTGCGCAGACGGCCAAAAGCACACGATGCTGCTTGAATGCAAGATGCAAGTTCTTCCTTCATAGAGCAGTCACTGCTGACATAACTGCAGAGATACTTGAAGCGAGTAACGTTGGCCAATTTGATGTCGTCAATAAAGAACTCAGCTGTATTGCCAATACAGATGGTCTCCGTTTTGACTGTGTTGATGCAGAGACCCATTCTCTTAGCGACGTCATTGTAGGAGGATAATAACATCTGCAGGCCCTCTGGTGTATCACTGAAGATCGCGATGTCGTCAGCATACTGAGCTTCTCTAATATAATCTGTGAGGACTCTGGATTTCGCTTTTAATCTGCGGAGGTCAAAAAGATCGCCATCGTAACGCAGTCTGATCTGTACGCTGCAGGTGTGCTTGATTTCTTTGAAAGCGAGCCAAAGTAGGACTGCTGCGTACATGCCAAAGAGTGTTGGAGCTAGTTTACACCCCTGCTTGACCCCGCTGTTGTATTCAAGGGATTGGGTGAGTTCACCATTGATAGCAAGTCGGGCGTGCACGTCCGTGTATAGTATACACGGACGTGCACGCCCGACTATACACTGTATAGTCTCTTGATGATTCTTATAAACTTTGGAGGACAGCCAAGTTTGCCAAGGATGATGAAGAGGAGCTCGCGATTGACCATGTCAGGGATTAAAACACTTAATTGTAGACTACAATTATTTACAAGATTATGGCAAAGGATATAATGGTCCTTGATTGACTAATTATCACCCGTAGGGGTGTAGGCCCTATTATAGGAGATTATTATATTACTTTTATCCATGAAAATGATGCCAATGGTCATATTAATACCTCAGATACTCATAGAAGTTAGTGTTTCTCTTAATGGAGAAGTCTCATCATAAATTTGGTAATGATTTTTATAACCTCAGATTTTTCTTGTGTGAGTCCTTAATATGATGATGAGGATGGTGAGAGGGGCAATATTGGCCTGAGGATGTTTTTGAAGGTCACAATATAATTTAAGGCTGTTTTTAAGGCTGTTTCATATTATTTTCTATGTTCTTATTTGACATTGTCTGAGATTACTTTTGGTCACATCACACATATTCACTTATGATATATTCTGTACACATTTTTAACTTGCAAAGACATATAACAGCATGTAAATTCTTACACATATTAATTCATTCCCTTTATTATTTTTCCTTTAATCCTGATGTTTTATTAAGCATCAAGGGGGTAATATGATAGAAAAATTCCACATTATCTATACTATTGATATTTATAATGTATTATTATATTTGAGAAGTATCATACCTTTCATATGCCATGTTTAATGTTTATATGTGCATTCCATATAGGATAAGTTTATATATTCTTGGCCTGTTTCTGTGAGCAATTTCAGCGAGTTCAGACTGAGGATCAGTACATGTGTAAGGAATGATCTAAGCCATTTATTATAATCTCTTTGACATGTCCTGCTTCGGGTCACAGGAATACACAGGAACTCCTCATCTTATAGATTAGTGATTCATGGACATTCTGTTAGTTTTATGGATCTCATGTCTTCATGACCCATGTCTCCAGAGTGTCTGACCTCCGCCTGGATAAGCTCAGTTATCAGGACTGTCCCGTTCTGTCCCTTCCCTTATCCTCATCCTCCCGCTCCTTTCTTCTACCTATATAAATCAGGCTTAGAAGAATGGATCCTTTAGAGATTCTAGGTGTGTCTGAATGTCATGCCTTGTAACCTCTCCCCCAAGGTGGCCAATGGGGTGATTTTGTAATAAATGTACAGTACATAAATTCAACTTTCCGCCTGATTATTTGACTTTGAATAATTTAAGCTCAAAATTATTCTAACAGTCTCAATTGTCTGTGTAGTCTTACACTTCTGTAAGGGGGAGGGGAATGTGGTGTAGAGTGTGTGTGTTGCTGTACCCGCCCACTGGCGTGACGTCAGGTGGGCATGGCCCACTGAGTATATAGTTTTGTGTGTGTCTAATAAAGAGTAGTTCGCTGTTCAGTTCAGCATGGCTCCTGTCTCACATTATTCATACATAACACAGACGTCGTTTTCACGTCCGTCACTTCAAGACGGTGTTCCTGTCCGCATTGTTTCTCTCCAGGAGCTCCCTGGCTGTATGTGCAAGTGTATGTGTTGTATATTTTGTTTTGTGCGTCGCTCATTTAATAAATGTACAAAACCTCACAGCCAGCATTTGGTGTCCTTTGTCAAGCCTTGGTGAGGCAGTTTATAACAATTTCTTTTTTAAATAAAACTTTTCTTTAAAATTTATACTAGATTTTAGTCTTATAAATTTCAATTTTTTTTTCTTATAGAAACATTTATAAACTGTCTTTTTTTGTTTGTTTTGTAAATTTGTAAGTTTTATTCCAATAAATTTGTATTTTGTTTGTCAAAAAAATTGCTAATTTTCCTGGGAAACTTGTTGATTTCAGTCTGGTAATTGTAAACTTTCTTTTTTTTTAATTTAGCAAATTTCTAAATAAATTTGGAGGTTTTAATTTGTAGCTTTTTTGTTTAAAAATGTGCAAATTTTTCTCATAAATTTGCAACTTTTAGATTTGATTCTGTAATTGTATTTTTCTTAAAAAGTGACTAGTGCTTTTTATGCATTTGTAGGTTTTATTCTGATAAAGACTTTGAAAAACAAAAGGAACTTTTTCATGAAAATTTGTAGGTTTTAATCTGACTCTGACAGTCTTGACTCTTCATCAGCCTGGATAAAGTGTTGAAAAGAATCGTAGCATTAGACTTGTTCCTCTCTATATTCTTCTTCTTTTGGCTGCTCCCTTATCAGGGTCACCACAGTGGATCATGGTTCCACCTGTTGATTTGGCAAGGATTTTACGCCAAATGCCCTTTTGGACACAACTCTCCCCATTTGCCTTGGGTCCGGCACTAGGAGTACACTGGCTTGTGCTCCCCCTGTGCTGAATAATAAGTTGACCTATAGTTAAAAGGCTGACCGGATTGGTGGCCTAGAAGTAGAGTATCCACCCCACAACCCGGAGGTCATGGGTTCAAGCCCCGGCTGGGTCATATCAAAGACCATATAAAAAATGGTACTTCCTGCTTTGTGCTCAGCATAATAAAATGGAGGTTACCCAGCCACAGGGGGAGCACAAGCCAGTGTACTCCCTGTGTCGGTCCCAAACCCGGATAAATGGGGAGGGTTTTGTCAGGAAGGACATCTGGTGTAAAAATCCTTGCCAAATTGACATGCAGATCATCAAGGCATAAGGTGATGATACACTGTGGCTACCCAAAAGGAAAAAAGTCACAAGACAAAGAAAAATTAGTATACTGTGGGCACATACACCACCATTCAAAAGTTTGGGGTCACTTAGAAATTTCCTTATTTTTGAAAGAAAAGCACTTTTTTTCAGTGAAGATAACTTTAAACTAATCAGAAATACACTATATACATTGCTAATGTGGTAAATGACTATTCTAGCTGCAAATGTCTGGTTTTCGGTGCAATATCTACATAGGTGTATAGAGGCCCATTTCCAGCAACTATCACTCCAGTGTTCTAATGGTACAATGTGTTTGCTCATTGCGTCAGAAGGCTAATGGATGATTAGAAAACCCTTGTGCAATCATGTTAGGTCTGCAATGCTGTAATTGCTGCAAATGGAGGATTCTTTGACGAAAGCAAAGTTTGAAGGAAAAAATTATTATTTCAAATACAAATCATTATTTCTAACCTTGTCAATGTCTTGACTATATTTTCTATTCATTTTACAACTCATGGTGGTAAGTAAGTGTGATTTTTCATGGAAAACACAAAATAATTGTCTGGGTGACCCCAAACTTTTGAACGGTAGTGTATGTTGGTTATACTGTATATGCTCCACAAATATATTGCTGTGTGTTTATTGTGTGCTGCACGTCTCAGGGAACAAAAGGACGGAGTCTCCAAGAGACAATGGTAGAATGTGAGATTTGGCCTTTGTTTCAGGGAGATGACCTGGAGAGATTTCTGGACCACCGGAGACTAAAGGACAATGGTGTGAAGATCAGTGTGAAGATCAAAGGGGTTACATTGCGACTGGGATTAAGTACCATGTGACTGTATGTTTGCTTAAACACCATGTGACTTGAGTTTCGATGTCCGGGGTATAAATGAGAGATGTGATATTATTCTTCCTCTTTTCCTGCTTTGAAATTGTTGGAGTATGTGATTGTCAATAAAGCTGAACCTGAGGAATAACTCAGTCTCATCCTTCCGCACATTCTCCACACTGGTGACCTTACGATGAAGCATGAGCAGAGATAATTCTCCCGAGCGGGGCTCGGCAGAAGCCAGCCTGATGGCTGCCGTCACATTCCAGCTGCCCGATTTCTGGCAGCATAGTCCGCGCTCCTGGTTTAGCGTGGTCGAGGCGTAGTTCAACCTCCGGAGAATCTCAAGAGACGACACGAAATTCTACCATGTGGTGGTGAAGCTGGACAGCCACACAGTCCAGAGGGTGGAAGATCTGGTCAATCACCCACCGGACAGCGGCAAATACAGCGCATTGAAGGCTGCGCTTATCAGCCACTTCACCCCCTCGGTGCAACATCGAGCAGAGGGACTCTTAGCGTTGATGGAGTCGGAGAACGACAGACCCGTAGACCTGATGGTGAAAATGCTGAGGCTGAAAGACTCCGAGGATGGCGAGTTTATCTTCGCCCACCTTTTCCTCTGGACCCTGCCACCAGCGGTGAGAGTTACCCTGGCAGACTCACCTAGGTTGGCCCGGCGAGACTACCATGGGCTGAGCAAGGAGGCGCAGCGGCTCGTTGACGCCCACAGATGGAGCGCGGTTGTGGCCGCAGCAGCAGAGCTAGGAGCAACGTCCGGAGACGGCATGGGGCCAGTGGTTGCAGCACCAGACTCACCAACGACGGCGGCAGCAAGGACCAGGCGACACGGAGCGGATGACGTCCTTTGCTTCTATCATCGCTGCTTTGCAGAGAGGGCACACAAGTGCCTCCCACCGTGCCACTTCAAGCGTTCGGGAAACGCCAAGACCGGGGGTCGGTAGCAGCTGCGACCCTCGGGGAAGAGAACAAGCTGCTCTACCTGACGGATGCATGCTCGGGGAAGCATTTCCTCGTGGACACAGGCTCCCAGCTGAGTTTCATCACGCCTTCCTACGCGGACCGGCTGACGCCATCTAAGGGTCCCCAGGTGTCAGCAGCGAACGGCTCATCGATTAAGACCTTCAGTGAGAGGACTCTGCTTCTGTCTTTGCAGGGCCGGGCATTTGAGTGGACTTTTGTTGTAGCAGCAGTCAATTTCAACATGTTAGGGGCTGATTTTTTGTGCTCACATGGTTTATTGGTTGATCTTGCTAATAGACGTCTGGTTAATGCACTGTCTTTTCACTCTATCCCCTGCACAGCTCGAGTGGCGCCGCCATGTTTTTGACTCAATCCATTCTCTGGTGCACCCGGGGGTGCGCGCATCGGTCAAAATGGTAGGAGAGAAATTTGTATGGCCGGGGTTGCACAAATAGGTCAAGGAATGGGCGACAGCCTGCATAGCGTGTCAGCGAGCCAAAATACACAGACACACTAGAGCTCCTTTGGAGCCTTTTCACATCCTGGCTAAGCGCTTTGATCATGTGCATGTCGACTTGGTAGGCCCCCTGCCGTCGTCACAGAGGTGCACACATCTTTTGACTATGGTGGACCGCACCACACGTTGGCCGGAAGCGGTCCCACTGGCATCAACCACAGCCGAGGAGGTGGGCGCGCGCGTTTTTAACAGCTTGGGTAGCGCGCTTTGGAGTTCCTTCGGACATAACGTCCGACAGAGGTCCTCAAATTGTTTCCGAGCTCTGGTCATCGATGGCCCGTAACGATCCACTGCACCACCGCGTACAACCCCCAGGCTAATGGTTTATGCGAACGTTTCCATAGGTCATTGAAAGCAGCCCTCAGAGCGTCGCTTACGGATACAAATTGGGTAGACAGGCTTCCATGGGTATTATTGGGGTTGCGTTCTGCACCTAAAGAGGATTTGCAAGCCTCCCCAGCTGAGTTAGTTTTTGCACAGCCTCTCCGTCTGCCTGGGGAATTTCTCCCCGATAATCCTGCGCCAAATTGCCCCCCCGCTCAGCGGTTGCAGAGCGATACAGGATCAAACACGCTTCCTGGCCCGGTTCATCACAGTTTTCCATGCGTTTTTGTGCCGAAGGCTTTAAAAAATGCGGAGTTTGTTTTTGTCAGACATGATGCCCATCGCCCAAACTTGCGGCCGCCTTACGATGGACCGTTTAGGGTGCTGGAAACAGGAGAGACGCATTTTTTGCTGGATTTGGGAGACAGAAAGGAGGTAATCAGTATAAACAGACTCAAACCCGCTTTTGTTTTGACGGATGAAGCAGTGCAGTTGGCGAGGGCCCCCCGTCGCGGCAGACCCCCTAGAGGGCATTCTCCAGAACACCCACAGAGATTGACTAACAGTTCTAATCCACAGGCACCAGTTCCACAACAGGAGGACACTACAGGGGCAGTAAAGCCGGCTTACAGCAAATACGGCTGAAGACTTAGACCTAGGAGACTGGTGGATTGATGTGTAGTAATGTTATTATGTTATGCATCTCTGGTTATGATTGTTCCATTTTAGATGTTTGGGGGGGGGGGTCATGTGGGCACATATGTTGGTTATATATGCTCCACAAATATATTGCTGTGTGTTTATTGTGTGCTGCACGTCTCAGGGAACAAAAGGACGGAGTCTCCAAGAGACAATGGTAGAGTGTGAGATTTGGCCTTTGTTTCAGGGAGATGACCTGGAGAGATTTCCGGACCACCGGAGACTAAAGGACAATGGTGTGAAGATCAGTGTGAAGATCAAAGGGGTTACATTGTGACTGGGATTAAGTACCATGTGACTGTATGTTTGCTTAAACACCATGTGACTTGAGTTTCGATGTCCGGGGTATAAATGAGAGATGGGATATTATTCTTCCTCTTTTCCTGCTTTGAAATTGTTGAAGTATGTGATTGTCAATAAAGCTGAACCTGAGGAATAACTCAGTCTCATCCTTCCGCACATTTTCCACAATACTATTAGTCAGGCAGCGGCTTGCACTGTGGCAGCACAGCAAGAAGGTCACGGGATTCTCCCCCACCCCCGACCATCGTGACCCTTCTCTGTGGAGTTTGCATGTTCTCCTTGTGTCTGCGTGGGTTTTCTTTGGGTGCTCCAGTTTCCTCCCACAGGTCAAATACATGCATGTTTGGTTAATTGGCAGCAACTGGGGATTCCAAATTGTCTTCAGGTATGACTGTGAGAGTGAATGGTTGTCTGCCTCTCTGTGTTGGCCCTGCAATGGACTGGCGATCTGTCCAAGGTGTACCCTGCCCCTCACCCAAAGACGCTGGGATAGGCTCCAGCCCCCGTGTCCCAAAAAGGATTAAGCAGTAGAAGATGGATCATGGATGGATAGTATTAGTCACTGTATAATCTGATGGTTGATCAATTGTATATGTAGTATGTTAAGAGGCATTTTTTGTGTGTTTTCTGTTTATCTCTGTTGCTTCAAGCTCTTATGGTGTGTTAACTCTGTTTAAAGACCAACTGACGAAATCTTTGTGAGCAATCAGTAAAGCTGACCATCATTCAGCCAGGGTTGTGCATATTTTAAATAATGTTCTTTACCCTCATTGACATCTCATTATTAAATTTCAACCACGTTTCACTGTCTCCCATTCTGCCCACTTTCACCCAGTATGTCACATGCCACACTAGAGACAATAAAACACTGGATTTGTTCTACGCAAACACTAAGGAGGCGTACACCTCATCACAACTCCCCCCACTTGGGAGATCGGATCACAACTTGGTTCATCTCCGACCGGTGTACAAACCCCTAGTGCACAGACAACCTCCGGCCATGCACACTGTGGAGTTATGGTCTGAGGAGACAATGGACACTCTAAAGGACTGTTTTGAAGCCACTGCCTGGAAGCAGCTCTGCGATCCACATGGTGAGGACATCGATGGCCTCATTCACACCTTCACGGGCTACCTCAGCTTCTGTGTGGACAAATCCGTTCCCACCAAGACCATACGGCGTCACTCAAACAACAAACCCTGGATCAACCCTGAGATAAAAACACTTCTGAGAGAGAAGAAGAGGATCTTCAGGTCGGGGAACAGGGAGATGCTGAAGTCCGTACAGAGGGAGCTGAGGAGAAAGATCAGAGAAGGCAAGGACAGCTTCAGGAAGAAGATGGAGGACAAGCTGCAACAGAGCGACATCAGCGGGGTCTGGAGAAACCTCAAAACCATCTCGGGGCTCCAGAATACCTCCCCCCAGGCCACGGGGGGCAGGGAGTGGGCGAACAACCTGAATCTGTTTTTCAATAGATTTGACCAACCACCCTCCCCCCTGTCTGCACAACAACCACTGCTGCCTCTAAGAAATCAAGTCCTGCTGCCCACTCCCCACTCCACCGACACCCCCCCCACTCCCAACACACAGCCCCCCATCCTGACCCTGACCAAGACCCAGGTGAGGACGGAGCTGAGGAAGATCAAGGCGAGGAAGGCGTCGGGACCGGACGGCATCAGCGCAAAGCTCCTCAAGTCCTGTGCAGACCAGCTGTGTGGGATTGTGACGTACAGTATATCTTCAACATGAGCCTGAAACTGGGGAGGGTACCACAGCTGTGGAAAACATCTTGTGTGGTACCTGTACCAAAAACTTCCCACCCCAAAGACCTGAACAGCTACAGACCGGTGGCCTTGACGTCCCACTTGATGAAGACCCTGGAAAGACTGCTCCTTGCTCATCTCCGCCCCCTGGTGGAACCAGCGATGGATCCACTCCAGTTTGCCTACCAGCATGGCATTGGGGTGGAGGATGCGGTGATCTTCCTCCTTCACCGTTCTCTGTCCCACCTGGAGAAGCCCGGGAATATGGTGAGGATCATGTTCTTTGACTTCTCCAGTGCTTTCAACACCATCCAACCGATGATCCTGAAGGACAAGCTGCTGCGCGCAGGGGTGGACCAGCACCTGTCATCATGGATCCTGGACTACCTCACAAACCGGCCTCAGTTTGTGAGAACCCGGGACTGTGTTTCCGACACGATCATCAGTAGCACGGGGGCCCCCCAGGGAACGGTGCTGGCTCCCTTCCTGTTCACTCTTTATACTGCGGACTTCTCACACAACACAACACATTGCCATCTACAGAAGTTCTCTGATGACTCTGCGATCGTTGGCCTCATCTCCAACGGAGATGAAGCTGAGTACAGAGGGCTTATCCAGGACTTTGTGGACTGGTGCCATCGGAACTGCCTCCAGATCAACGCGAGGAAAACTAAGGAGCTGGTGGTGGACTGCCGCAGGCATGGGCAGCCCCTCACAGCACCAGTAAATATACAGGGAACAGACATCGAGATGGTGACATCCTATAAGTACCTGGGTATTCATCTGAACAATAAACTAGACTGGTCACACAATACTGACGCACTCTACAAGAAGGGACAGCGCAGGCTGTTCCTGCTGAGGAGACTCAGGTCTTTTGGTGTACAAGGGGCGCTGCTGAAGTCATTCTATGACACGGTGGTGGCATCAGCCATCACTTTTGGAGTGGTCTGCTGGGGCAGTGGCATTACTGCAGCCGATAGGAAGAGACTGAACAAACTGATTAAGAAAGCTAGCTCTGTCCTGGGGCAGCGCCTTGATCCGATGGAGGAGATAGGAGAGAGAAGGACGGTGGCTAAACTGTCATCTCTGCTGGAGTCCGAGTTCCACCCTATGCAGGACATACTGGATGCACTGAGGAGCTCATTTAGCAGCAGACTACATCATCCCAGTTGCACAACCGAGAGGTTTCGTAGGTCCTTCCTACCAACGGCTGTCAGACTGTACAACCTAAGCAGGGCTGCTCGCAGAGGTAGCAAAAAGACGTAACAAACTAATAGTTTTTTTTTTTTGAATGCAAAAGATGCAATAGACTTACACAATGGTCCTCTCCGGCATACAACTAGGAACATACCGGTCGCTATGGAGGGTGAGAATATGTATGGGCACATAATCATACCATGTAGGATAACTAAATAGACGGTTATGCTGTTTCATCCCACCTAGCAACAATGCTCTGCACTGTGTGTGTTTATATATTTACATATTTATTCCATCTAGCTACAATGCTCAGCACTGGGTGTGTTTATATTTATATATCTATATATTTATTCCATCTAGCTACAATGCTCCGCACTGTGTTTTTATATATCTACATATTATTCCATCTAGCTACATTGCTCCGCACTGTGTGTGTTTATATACTTGCATATTTATTCCACCTAGCTGCAATGCTCCGTACTGTGGGTGTTTATATATTTACATATTTATTCCATCTAGCTACAATGCTCTGCACTGTGTGTTCATATATTCATATATTTATTCCATCCAGCTACAATGCTCTGCACTGTGTGTCTGTGTGTGTGTGTGTGTGTATATATATTTTATAGTAATATGTACATATGTATATTAGCTGCTCTTGCTTGCTTGTTTTTTTTTCTTGCCTTCTGATTGTTGCTCTGAGTGTTGCTATCCCTGTGCTGTTGCAATCCTGGAATTTCCCCGTTGTGGGACTAATAAAGGCTTATCTTATCTTATCTAAGTATGTGAAAGAGTTTTGTTTTTAAACTGTCTAGTTTTATTTGACTTTTTTTTTTTCAACTATCAATGTCTAATTTCCACTGGCCTTCGTCACTTCTGTATTCTTGAAGAATTGTGTAGCTCCTTTGGTAAACATGCTTATGTGTGTTTGTGAGAAAGAACAACTCCCCTGGCTCTGTCCTGACCATTCAGATGAATTCCACATGTTTCTGGCTGTAACATGACGTCTCTGCTCAAGAGTCTGCTGTGTAAATCAGTGCTGAGCAATAAACAGGGCGGGGACCATTTAACTATTATTTCACGGTCTACTGCTTTTAAGTAAGAGCGAGCATGGCTCTTGGTTAAATCAGAACGCCACCTTTAGTATGCTCAGGTAATGCTGGGTCTTTAAAAAGATTTTTTTTTTTTGCTTGACACGTAGTTTGTTAGGTTCTCATACATTATTGTAATCATTTCAATACATTTTGGGCAGTGCAGCTTTTTGCATCTGGAATCTCAGTTATAAAACAATGTCCAGGATTGATGTAAATATACACTATTCACAAAAAGTTAGGGATACAGTGGTGTGAAAAAGTGTTTGACTCTTCCTGATTTCTCATTTTTTTGTATGTTTGTCACTCTTAAATGTTTCAGATCATCAAACAAATTTAAATATTAGACAGAGATAACACAAGTAAACACAAAATGCAGTTTTTGAATGAAGGTGTTTATTATTAAGGTAAAAAAAAAATCCAAACCTGCATGGCCCTGTGTGACAAAGTGCTTGCCCCCCTGTTAAAACATAAATTAACTGTGGTTTATCACATCTTTGGAAAGCTGAGTTCTATTTCTCTAGCCACACCTGATTACTGCCACACCTGTTCTCAATCAAGAAATCACTTAAATAGGACCTGCCTGACAAAGTGAAGTAGACCAAAAGATCCTCAAAAACTAAACATCATGCTGCGATCCAAAGAAATTCAGGAACAAATGAGAAACAAAGTAATTGTCATTAATGCGCCTGTTAACGGGCACAAAATAAGACCCCAAACACTCACCGTAGGTTTGCACATTTATTATCAAAGACACAAACAAAAACATCACGTACAAATATAATATATTGAAATGGAATAACACAAATGCTGGAGGCAAGTTGGGCTCATCGTCAGTGGTGCCAAATACAGGGAACGCCTGAGCAGGAGAAAAAGCTCAGCCAGAGGAACCCCGAGAGCAATGGGGCTCGACAGCTGAGAAAAACAGAGGAGAAAAAGGCATCAAGATGGAGCACACCAACTTACCTCAACAGCAGAACCTAAACCATGAAAATAGGTCACGGCAGGAGGTGAGGAAGAAGCAGGAGCTCCTGCTGTTTATTTTGCGCTGTCAAAATAAGCAACCAAAAACATAAAAAATACAAACACAATAGAACTCAAAAACATCATAATGATCTAAGAGATAACCAAAAATAAACAGCTCCCCAGGGTACATCACAAGAAAAAACAAACCTCCCACACACAAAGAAACAACCCACCCTAGGAAGGGAGGGGGGAGGGGGAACCCAGGAATGGAGGGACTGAAGCTAGAGCAAAAAACAAAAGAACACCAAAAGAAAACACTCATAAATTACACTCTGTCCACCAGGTGGCAACACAGGACTCTAAGCCCGATTGATGAGTGGGCAAAACAGTTCAGGTGGTCTTCCTGAGTCCCACGGCCCCCAGCATGTGTGATGGAACACATTGGGCGGCCTCCCCATGCCCCAGCACCAAGGAAGCAGCAAGGGCAGATCTGGCGGTCTTCCTAAGTCCAAAGAAAACCGGCATCTGTGCTGGGACATGTCGGGTGGACTTCCTGTACCCCAGAACCAACAAAACTGAGGAGGCAGTCTGTCAGGCGGTCTTTCAAGAGGGACTTTTTGGGACGCACCTGCAGTGGCCCCCGGCTGGGGCTGAGTTGCACCCGTGGTGGCTTCAGGCTGAAGCTGAGCTGCACCCGCGGTGGCTTCGGACTGGAGCTGAGCTGCACTCGTGGTGGCTCCAGATGGGAGCAACATCGCACCCTCAGTGGCTCCGGACGGGAGCAATGTCGCACCCTCGGTGGCTCCGGACTGGAGGACTGCAGCACCCTTGGTGGCTCTGGGCTGGAACACTGCAGCACCCTCGGTGGCTCCAGGCTGGAGCAACGCTGCACCCTCAGTGGCTCTGGGCAGGAGCAATGCTGCACCCTCGGTGGCTCCGGGTGGGAGCAACGCTGCACCCTCGGTGGCTCCGGGCAGGAGCAACACTGCACCCTCGGTAACCTCAGCTGGAGAGGAAGCAGTACTCACAGAGATCCCGGGCTGGGACGGAGCATCCGTCACAATCCCAGCGGGAGAAGCTGAACGCACGATGGATTCGGGCGGCAAATCTGGGCCAACAGAGACTTCTGGCTCAGGTGGATCTTCCCCTGTGACCCTGGAAAAAGGCTCAGGAAAAACAAGCAGAAGAACAGAGTCAGGGTCACCGGCAGAGGCAGCGGCGGAGCCTGGTGAGGTGAGCTCAGGTGCAGCTGGTGGCTGCACTTGGCTCTCCTCCCCATGAGCCAGACAAGGCCTCTTCAATATAGGAACAGGAGAAACAGAAGATGGCACTTGCCTGAACTCCAGCTCCACCGTCGTCCAGGACTCCGTCGATCCAGGCGACGATGCTCCGGGCTCAGTCCTCTGGAGGCCTGGTTGTAACTCTGCTGTGGCGGTCTCCACAGCAGACATGATGGTGCGTGCAGTCTCGTTCTCCCCAGTTGAAGTGGACCACGGTGGTGGCTCGTCCAGCACAGCACCTGGGGGTCGGCTCCGCGCTGGCACTGGGTTCAGTCCTCCAGGGCCACTGGCTCCTCCATCATCCGGCGGTGGTCAGGATCCAGTGGACACTCAGGAACAGATGGAGGAGACACAGAGGTAGGAGGTGAGAGACACTCATTAACAGCTGGTGGACAAAATCCAGTGAACTGCAAAAACTGGGTTTTCTCTCCAGGAACCAGGCAAAAAAAATTCATCCTTCAGTAATGGAATACAAAAGTTCACTTGCCTGAATTCCTGGGGGATGATGGGCCAGCTGTTGCTCCGAGGTCTGGATCTCTTTCTCCGAGAGCCTTGAGCGCTGTCTGGGTAGAGGGTGATGGCGTGGACTGGAGGAGGAAGTGGCGAGCCCTCCGTCCCCATGAACGCTTCTTCTGCCTGGGTTGAACTGAGGGAGAATCCTCCAGCAGCTCCACAACTCATAGCTCAAGTAGGTTCATTTTGTCTTCTTTTAATTATTTATCTTTTGTTCTTATTAAAGACAAGAATAGAAAGGAGATGTATTTACCTTCTTAACATGTTTCGACTGTACACTGCAGCCTTCGTCAGAAGAGTCAGCTGATTGCTGCCAGGTGACATTTATCAGCTGATTTTCATAGGCGGGGCCAGTCCAGCAGATCTGTCAGACCCACCGAGCCGGCCCCGCCTTCCGCCGTCAGATGGTCTCTGGAGAATACACACACAAGAACTCACTGACCATCTGAACAGCACGGACAGCACTGGAAATATAAAATTCACACATGAAGAGGAGGAAAATGGCACCATAGCCTTTCTGGACAAGAAAATCCACCACAACGATGACGGCAGCATAAAAATCACAGTCTACAGAAAACCAACCCATACAGATCAATGCCTACTATGGACATCGGAACACCCCACAGCACACAAGCTATCAGTTGTCAGGACGTTATATGAATGGGCCACCATCATCACAGACCAAGAAGACAGACAGGAGGAGGAAAACCACATAAAACATGCACTTATATGCTGCCAATATCCAGTATGGACCATAAACAAAGGGAAACAGCAAGTCAAAAACAAAGAAAATAAATAGGAAATAAGACACAGAACAAAAGCCGAAATCAAAAACAAGGACACCATAACCATACCATACATACGATGGATCACGGAACCAATTCAAAGGATCATGAAAAAATACAAAATAAACACAACAGTAAAACCACACAAAAAATTAAGACAGTCATTAGTACACCCCAAGGACAGAATAGAACAAGACAAAAAATGCAATATAATATATGAAATATCATGCAGATCATGCAACAAAACCAACATTGGAGAAACTGGAAGATCATTCACCACAAGAAAAAAAAGAACACCAGAGGGAATGTGAGAAGGAAACACAAGGACGACTCACAAGGTCACAAAAAGAAAAGGCAGAAGAAGAAACATTAAAATCAGCAATATCAGATCACTGCAAAAGAATTAATCGCATCATGGACTGGGACAACGCATAAATTATTGGATCAGAGAGCAACAGACACAAACGCTGCATCAAGGAGGCCAAAGAAATCAGGAAACGGGGAAAAGATAGCATGAACCGGGATGAGGGGGCCTTTATGCTTTCCCACACCTGGGATCACATTCTCCAGACCATCTGACGGCAGAAGGCGGGGCCGGCTCGGTGGATCTGACAAATCTGCTGAGCTGGCCCAACCTACAAAAATCAGCTGATAAATGTCACCTGGCAGCAATCAGCTGACTCTTCTGACGAAGGCTGCAGTGTACAGGCGAAACATGTTAAGAAGGTAAATACATCTCCTTTCTATTCTTGTCTTTAATAAGAACAAAAGATAAATAAGCTCCACAACTCGTTGTCTAGTTTCATAAATCATTGTGAGAAGAGGAGTCAGAGCTGGGTAGCTCCAGAGATTAGGAAAAGTCTCTATCAACCCAGAAGCGAAGTCCATGACGCCATAAACAGTCTTATCAGCGTGGGTGACCTGAGCTTTAGAGGCAAAATCCACAGCATCCTCTGCCACCGCACACTCCTCCCCACTCAATCCTAATACCAGAAGTCCATGGTGGTAAACCATACAATGCCTCAGACAGACAACTCAAAAAGAAAAAAAAAACACCAAAACCTACAGCGGCTGGTGTCCACACTGGCCGTGTCGTTCTGTCATGAGCTCGCCCATTAAGCCCCATTTCCACCAGTATCGCCTGGGCTTTACTTTTTTTTACTTGTTTCGGTTTTTCGCCATTTCCACCCAAGTCCTCACGGTTTAACCGTTACGATTTTCGTGCCTGTTCAGAGGCAGGGTACAGGCGAGCGAAAAGCGAGGTGTGAATTGACGTCAATCGACTGCTAAACGCTGATTGGTCAGGGCGTAACGTCACCAAACGCGTCCGTTTGTTTTCTGTTGAAGCTACACGTCCGCCATTTGTAATTTCAGCGAGTAACCGCGGTGACTGGATTCAAAATTGTGTTCTCATATAACGATGTCCACGCGCAAGTTTATTCCATGAACAAACGAGGAGGTGCGGACTTTTCTGTCCCTCGTAGCCGATGACTACATCCAGAGCGAGTTGGTGGGGCAACTTGCAATGAAAAAATATACCAGGAAGTGTCCGGCCTGCTATTATTGGCAGAGAATTTTGGACTCGACACGGCGACGGAATTGGAAAACGGTGACGGTGAGTGTTGTTTTGTTATTGTCCGTCTTCTTGCCTTTCGGTCAAAAGCGCACTTTATTTTAGCAATAAAGAAAGTTGTTTGATTGTGGGCAATTGTGGTGATGGCTAGCCCGCTAATAGCTAGCTACCTCTGTACCTTGCTGCTACCTGGCATCAAGCTGCTGAATCGCGCTTTTATTTCAGTATTCACGTGAACAAAACGCTGACGTAAGCTTATTGTATTCTGGTTAAAAAGTTTTGTGTTTGCGGTACATGTTGCACTTTGTTTGTGAGCGTTATTGTGTGTTTTTTTCCTTCTATACACAGTTTTCAAATCCCTTGGGTCCGCCTCACTGGACTGCCCCGGCATCTCCCGGTCAAGTGCTGGTAAGGCACAACAAACTGAAAATTACCACCCGGTTGTTTTTATATGTGATTGTTTTCTATAGACGCATAACAAGGAATTTAAAATGTCTTTCTACGTTTATAAAAAATACTAGATTCAGGGGTGTTCATAGCCACAGTGGCCCAGTGTTATAGGTGTGTTGGTGGTGAAATACTGTTGTATTTTCACAAAAAAAAGGAGCACATGTACAGACTTCAAATCAAAATGCTTGATTGAAATTCTTCAAGTCAGCTAACACTATTAACCCATTCTGATTTATGAGGCCACAGTACAAAGAAATTCTTTTAAAAATAACCCATTAAATCAAAATACTTTTTACAATTAATCCTTTTTGAAATGAAGGGGGGCCTAACCACATCACCACAGAAGTTGCTTATAGTCCACTCTACTGAGGGGCAACAACATGACAGTTGAGCTTAAATACAGCAACGAAGCATCCCACCACAGGCTTTCAACAGTTTAATTCCATAATATTTTTTCTGACATGTTTTGATGCGGTGTTATCTAAATACAATGACTTCTGTCTTTCATATAGGCAAGCTGAAGAGGTCCAGCAACATTGCAGACCTTGCATCACTGATGGCCCAGAATCATGCTGAGGAGATGCGGATCCATGAAAGGATGCTCGAATAGCGCGAAAGACACCTGCAGTTAGCCGCATTAAGAAGGGATGAGCTGACAGAGACGGCTTCCTTCCACGGAGCCTTCCGAAACCATTTTGGCAGTCTGGTCGAAGTACTGAAAGCTCCCCATTTGTTAACATGTTTTGGGAATATTTGTAATGTAATAAAATGTTAGTCTTTTGGATAAAAGTGTGGTTTGTATATTATAACACTGGATGATAAAGGCGAATAATTACATACACATTCCATTGCCTCATATGACCCTAATCCTGCTGTTCAGCCATAAAGGTGTCAAGATTTTTAATGGTAATGTAATTGTTATTGTTAAATTTAATAAATATTACCACTGCTGTATCCATTGCTCTACATTGGGTACAGTTTTTAAGTAAAATTGTAAGCAGTTGCACAGGTGTAATTTACATTCAGCAGTAGACACTGATAAAGGTGAAAGTCGAATTGGGTAAAAGGTAAGTACATTGTGAATTGAATGTTATATCGGCATTCCAAATTCAGAGAATTCCAATAAATTATAAGCAGTCTAGTATAATATAAAGCAAAAATACCCATACATGTAAACCCAAATATAACATTTTCGATGTTGTAAACGTTGACATGTATATGATAAACCTATGCAATTGTGATTCAATAGATCCATAGTGATCTTTGGTTTGAAAAAGAAAATTATAATTTGGTGTTGGCAGTGTGACAATGTCAGTGTATTTAGTAGGATTAAAAAAAGTTTCATCATAAAATTTCTAGGTTCATTGGCAATTCCATCAAACCAAAAGTGAGTTGTCTAGCTGCAGCATATTTTTTTTTTTGAGTCATTTCTACGTTGTTTTAGTGTGTAATTAGCCACCACTGAACAGATAACCCTTATAAATAACAATAGATGGGAAAAATGATACACAATGGGCCTAGATTTGGATTGGCTTTTTTTATAATATCAATTATTTGGTAAAGTTAAAGTTAACTGGAAGTATAACAAGTTTCCACATATAATTCCAAGGTCAATTGGCAATTCCATCAAATCAAAAGTGAGTTGTCTAGCTGCAGCATTTTCTTTGCAGTCATTTTCTACGTTGTTTTAGTGTGTAATTAGCCACCACTGAACAGATAACCCTTATAAAGAACAATAGATTGTACAATGATACTCAAATGATACCCAATACAAAAAATGGGCCTAGATTTGGGATTGGCTTTTTTATAATATTTTTAATTATTTTGTAAGTTAAAGTTAACTGGAAGTATAACAAGTTTCCACATATAATTCCAAGGTCAATTGGCAATTCCATCAAACCAAAAGTGCGTTGTATAGCTGCCGCTTTTTTTGGGAAGTCAGTTTATCATCAGTGTATCATTATTACACAATATACAAAATGGGTCTAGATTTGGATTGGCTTTTTTATAATATTATAAATTATTTGGTAAGTTAAAGGGGTTTAGGATTAAGCTTCTGCATAATTTTAAATTACCCCGGTGTTTCAGCATTTAATTAACCGTCTGTTAACATTTAACCGTTTTGAACAACAGAGGCGACGTAGTTTAAAAGTGCACAACATTTTATTTAAAAAAAGACGTTTGACATATGTATGCACATGAACACTGAACAAATGAAATGATCTCTGAATGATCTCTGCTTCATATGCAGCTGCTTCAGATTCCTCCTGGGCAACCGCTATTCTCCTCTCCTGCTCCAACGTGTGTTGTCTCAATCCACGTCGTCTTCTCCTGTAAAATTCTCTTGTCTCGTTAAAGACATTCATTGTGTTAAAAACCGTGGAAATCCTCCGCTCGTAATCCGCTATTTTTTTCTGTGTTGTTGAGGAGTCAGTCTCGTCCTTTATACGTCAGCAGTGTAGCGCCACCTCGATCCCGCCCACCCCAGCAATTCTCGGCTTTCCGCGGTTGTGATGGAGGCGCAGCCGCGGGAGAAACAAGTAGTAAAGAAAAGAAAAGAGTAGCGCAGAACTATATAGTGGAAATGTGGCTTTAGTGGGCGCAAAATAGGACACCAAACGTTCGCCGTAGGTTTGCACATTGAATAACAAAGACACAAACAAAAATGCCACATACAAATATAATAAATGAAATGCAACTCACCCTTGGCCGGGGGATCCTGGGTTCGATCCCAGCCTCCGACCAACAGTGATCTGTGTGGAGTTTGCATGTTCTCCCCGCGTCTGCATGGGTTTACTCCGGGATTTCTCCGGTTTCCTCCCACATGCCAAAAACATGCAAGTTAGGTTAATTGGCATCAGAACTGGGGATTCTAAATTGTCCTTAGGTATGACTGTGAGAGTGAATGGTTGTCTGTCTCTGTGTTGGCCCTGCGATGGACTGGCGATCTGTCCAGGGTGTACTCTACCTCTCACCCAAAGATGCTGGGATAGGCTCCAGCCCCCCCGCGACCCGAAAAGGATTAAGCGGAAGAAGATGGATTGATGGATGGATGGATAGATGGAATAACACAAATGCTGGAGGCAAGTTGGTGCCAAATACAGACAACGCCTGAGCAGGAGAAAAAGCTCAGCCAGAGGACCCCAAGAGCAATGGGGCTCGATGCCTGAGAAAAACAGAGGAGAAAAAGGCACCAAGATGGAGCATACCAACTTACCCCAACAGCGCAAAAATAGGTCACGGCAGGAGAAGAGGAAGAAGCAGGAGGACATGGCAACAACAGAAGTTGTCATGTCCCTTAAAGACATACACACATAATCAAAGACAGGTGCAATCCATGAGTAGAACAAATGGCAGCAGCTGTGCAGCCCCAAAGAAATTGACAGCTGGAAGCTGCACAGCACTGTCAAAATAAACAACCAGAAACATAAAAATACAAACACAACAGAACTCAAAAACATCATCTTGATCTAAGAGATAACAGAAAATAAACAACAAAATGTTCACTGGGCAGACAAACCGGGCACGGCTCTAACCCATGCCCCAGGAACATGACAGTAATTGAGATCTATCAGTCTGGAAAAGGTTATAAAGCGATTTCTAAAGCTTTGGGACTCCAGCTAACCACAGTGACAGCCATTATCCACACATGGCGAAAACATGGAACAGTGGTCAACCTTCCCAGGAGTGGCTGACTGACCAAAATTACTCCAAGAGCGCAGCGACGACTCATCCAAGAGGTCACAAAAGACCCCACAACAACATCCAAAGCACTGAGGCCTCACTTGCCTCAGTTAAGGTCAGTGTTTATGACCCCACCATAAGAAAGAGACTGGGTAAAAATGGCCTGCATGGCAGAGTTCCAAGACGAAAATCACTGCTGAGCAAAAAGAACATAAAGGCTCTTCTCAGTTTTGCCAGAAAACAGCTTGATGATCCCCAAGACTTTTGGGAAAATACTCTGTGGGCTGACGAGACAAAAGTTGAACTTTTTGGAAGGTGTGTGTCCAATTACATCCGGCGTAAAAGTAACACAGCAGTTCAGAAAAAGAACATCATACTAACAGTAAAATTTGGTGGTGGTAATGTGATGGTCTGGTGCTGTTTTGCTGCTTCAGGACCTGGAAGACTTGCTGTGGTAAATAGAACCATGAATTCTGCTGTCTACCAAAAAATTCTGAAGGACAATGTCCGGCCATCTGTTCGTGACCTCAAGCTGAAGCCCACTTGGGTTCTGCTGCAGGACGATGATCCAAAACACACCAGAAAGTCCACCTCTGAATGGCTTAAAAAAACAAAATGAAGACTTTGGAGTGGCCTAGTCAAAGTCCTGACCTGAATCCGATTGAGATGATGTGACATGACCTTAAAAAGGCGGCTCATGCTCGAAAACCTTCCAGTGTGGCTGAATTACAATTCTGCAAAGATGAGTGGGCCAAAATTCCTCCAAAGCACTGTAAAAGACTCATAGCCAATTATCGCAAATGCTTGATTACAGTTGTTGCTGCTAAGGATGGCCTAACAAGTTATTAGGTTTAGGGGGCAATCACTTTTTCACAAAGGACCATTGATGATCTGAAATATTTAAGTGTGACAAATAAACAAAAAAAAAAAAGAAAAATCAGGAAGGGGCAAACACTTTTTCACACCACTGTATTTGGCTTTTGGGTGACATTTATGGAAAATGTAAAAGGTTCACGCTACACTGATATCATGAAAGTAGAGCATTTAAGTAGAAGCATGCAATGGTGATTTCCTCATCTCAAACAATTTATTGAAGCAGAAGCCAACAACAGTGGAGGGTATACCACAACAAAAAACGTCAGTGTCTCAATAACTTGTCATGTGCCTTTGAGCATCAATTACAGCTTGACAATGATGTCTCATGCTGTTCACAAGTCAACTTATTGTCTGCTGAGGCATGGCATTCCACTTTTCTTGATGGGCGGCCTTCAGGTCATTGAAGTTGTGGGGTGCAGGGTTACGAGCCTCTACACAGCCACTCAGCTGATCAGAGGTTTTCTATGGGATTCAAGTCTGGAGAAAGTGCAGGCCACTCCATTTGAGGTACCCCAGCTTCCAGCAGCCGTTCCCTAATGATGCGACCTTGATGAGCTGGAGCATTGTGGTCATGAAGATGAAACTCGGCCTGTGTTGTTCATGCAGGGGCACAATGACTGGATTAATGATGTTACTCAGGTAGTATCAGCTTGTCACTGTACCATTCACAAGGTGTAGGGCAGTTCTGTATTGACTAGACACACCTGCCCCAACTGTAACACCACCACTACCAAAGGCTTGTCTGGTGACAACAGTGGCTAATGCATAAGGCTCTCCTTGACGTCTACAACATCATTGTTGGCCATCTGTCACGATGCTGAGCATGAGTGGGGAACCGTGCTCAGCCTTCCAGGTTATTTAAGTCATTTTTTGCATTTTTGTATCTGTTTATTCTGTATTCAGTATGGGTTGGCACATTTGGTTATTTGGGTTGCCCTTGGGTTCTGGTTGGGGTTCTCCTGTTATTTAATCTTAGTTTGGGTTTTACGTATTTCTGTATTATCTTGTATTTATTTTCTTGTTAATATTTGTCTCTGTTTTTGTATTATCCCGTATTCTTGGTTTGGCCATTTTAGGCTTGTTCATTATTATGTGTTTTGGATCATCTGATATGTTACATTATTTTTCCCCGTGTTTAGCACTGTTGCCTTACAGCTAGAAGGTTCCAGGTTCGAATCCCCAGGCTGGCAGGGGTAGGAACCATTCTGTGTGGAGTTTGCATGTTCTCCCTGTGCTGCATGGGTTTACTCCGGGGGCTCCGGTTTCCTCCCACAATCCAAAGACATGCATGTTAGGTTAATTGGTTGTTCTAAATTGTCCCTAGATATTTGTTTCCTATAGGCCCTTAGAATAGAGGGTTAGTACTAGTGAAGGGCTTTGAGTGGTCTTTGAGACTAGAAAAGTGCTATTTAAGTACAGGTCCTTATCCCTTATCCCTTACTCTCACCTTTGCTTTCAATTCTCCTTTGATATATTGATATTAGTATTCCAGTTTTTGTTTCCCTTGGTTCTCTATTTTCTCTTGTCTTCATTTTAGTTGATTATAATCATTCTCTGTGTCATGTTTGCAAGACCCAGAGGACAAAAGACAGACTAAAGGAGAAAAAGTTAACCTTTTATTACCCAGTGAGTGATATGTGCGTGTGTGAAAGTGTAGTGTGTGAACATGTAGCATGTAGTGCAGTGCAGGACTTGTACTGTAGCTGACCAGGTCTGAGCTTCGCCTGGCAACCTTTGCAGGTAGTGATGCAGAGCTTCTGCTTGCCTGACTGGCGGCTGCCAGGGAGTGAGCGTTCTGCTCGGAGCCGTGAAGCAGGGA
The DNA here is from genome assembly GCA_020510985.1 of Pholidichthys leucotaenia. Taxonomy (NCBI): domain Eukaryota; kingdom Metazoa; phylum Chordata; class Actinopteri; order Cichliformes; family Pholidichthyidae; genus Pholidichthys; species Pholidichthys leucotaenia. The sequence goes on from CM035838.1 coordinate 414,413,548, forward strand.
GGTGACTCTGATGCCAGGAAGATGCTGAGCTTCCGCCGGGGAGAGGGGGTCCGCTGCCTGGGGGGTCCACCTGTGCACAGGGGAGATTATCTTGACAAGGTAAGACAGAGGAGCGCTTACGTGCGTTGCTGTGTTGCTCTTCCGCGGCTGTAGTCTCAGAACAAGGACGGGCGATGTGCCTCCTCGAGTGTGGCAGACGTCTCCATGCTGAGCTGCAGGCCAGGCTGACTTTTAAGGGCTGCTGGTGATTAATCACAGGTGTGTGCGCAGCTGGAGCAGGTGTAGGCCCTTCGGGCGCCATAACAGTACTCCTCCCTCTAGAGGTGCCTCCTGGCACCTGTCCGATCTTACCTGGGTGCGTCCGGTGGAAGTCGCGGATGAGTTGTTTATCCAGGATCAGCGACGGATGCACCCAGGATCTATCCTCCGGGCTGAAACCTTCCCAGTCCACCAGATACTGAAGACCCCGACCCCACTGTCGGACATCCAAGATGGCAGTGACTCCCCACGCCAGGTGATCATCGATCATCCTCGGGGGGGGGGGGGCGCAGGGGGCAGGCAGAGAGGGCTGGAAATGACGGGCTTGACCTGAGACATGTGGAAAGTCGGACAGATGCGGAGGGGGGGGGAGAGCTAGGCGAACAGCAGCAGGGTTCACAATGCGGTCAATGGTGTATGGACCGATGAAGTGCTTGGACAACTTGCGCTTCTCGGCCTTTAAATTAATATTACGGGTAGATAGCCATACCTGTTGACCCACCTCGTACCTAGGGGCTGGTCTCCTATGCCGGTTGGCCGTCTTCTTATTGCGCCCCTGTGCTTGCGCTCACAGGCTTATCGTCCCAAAAGCAGAATTTCACATTCTGCTTTTGGGACGATAAGCCTGTGATTAGGACTGATTCTGATTTGATAGTCTGAGTGATTTTTATTTATAAGATATCACCTGGGTACTGTTAAGGAAATGTAGAGGTGCGTTCAGACCAAACATTCCCCATTCCTCTCGGGAGATGTGAGTAGTTTTAGCCTCCATGCTGTTCTTTCTGTTAGCCTGCTTTTGTATTTTGTGTTTTCTTATAATTAAATCTGCAGACTCACAGCCTGCGTATGTTGTCTTCAATTCAGCCCTGAAAGGGCAATTCATGACACCATCATTTCTGCTCAACATGAATCGGCTTTAATCAGAGAACAGCACTGAGGTCCACTGATCCCTTGTCCAGCATAAATGTTCCCTGACCCATGTAAGATGATGACGTCTGTACCTGGTGGTGTGGTCAGGCACCCTTACAGGTCATCCAGTACGCAGACCACGCTGATGTAGATGGTTTTGACTGGTCTGACGTAACACTTGGGTGCCTCTCACCTCCCTTAAATGTGCCTGGAGTTGAGTGGCATTCATCATCCAGTTTCGCAGGGCACTGTTCACCATGAAGTCATCAGTGTGGGATGTGGCCAAATGACGTCCATTTCTATGCCTTTCTGTGACTCTTCCAGTCTCTCTTTATCTCTGTTGCAACCTGCTAACGACACTCTGTGACACTCTAAGCTCAGTGGCCACTTCCCTCTGAGAACATCCTGTTTGAAGCCTCGCAATGGCGAGGTACTGTTGATCAATTGTTAGGTGTCATCTTGGTTTCATGATGTCAAAATATCAACAGCATGATGAAGAGGACTGTTTAAATACCAATTCTAACTGAATCAGAAAATTTATTGATCAGTTCATGGATCAAACACCTGTTGTGAATTCTGCTGTTAAGCACCTTGTTAGAGAACAGCAAGTTATGCAAGAAGTACTGAAACATAGAACAGTTGGACATGTGCATTCTAAAGGTTAGAGAAGGTCAAATTAAGTTCACCTGTAAAGGTTAACAGTGCATTTTAGGTGTATCTTGAAATTTCACCCAAAAGCCGAATATCCCTAACTTTTCATAAGTAGTATGCAAAGTTGATCAACATGATCACATGCAAGCATAAAAGAGTATATAAATATACAAAGGAAAAGGAGCTAAATGCATCAAAAACTCATGGACTGTGTGTTTCAGGAAAAGGTTTGGTTTACCATGAGCAAAAAGACAGCAGAAGTAAGCATTTTGAGTGCCTTGAGATTGCTTGTATCATGATTTGGCTGTGAATTTGGGGAATTCCCATTTTGTCCTAACTAATCATAGCATACACAACTCATGATGTTTGTTTTGTTTCTGATTTTCATTTTAAAACTCCTGTTTCCAATGTGTGAGCTACATGTACTTACAGTATGTACTATATGATCACAGGGAAGGGGGAGGGAGCTGTGAGGGCTGCCGGATTTAAAAACAGACTTGACTCCTCTCAGAAGCAAAGTAGTAGTGATGGCTTAAAGAAGCTCACTAACAGCTCCTTTTAGGGATTTTTAAATGAACTGTTAAGAAAAACAAAACAAAACTAATGCTACTATTATTTGGGTGACAGAGTAAAACCTGTTGTTTTGTTTTTTTTAAAGAAGGGACCCATAGCAGTTTAATATAACAAAGTCTTAGTCCTTAGGTAGATTATTATTAAGCAATGTGTGGCCATTTGGTGTGACACATCACAATGTAATGATTTATAGTATTGAATTTTTTTGCATCAATAATCCAATGCATATTTTCAGTTAATTAGTGGCTTAATTAATTTGTTTGATATCAGCAATCGCTTTGAGTCAAATGTTCTTGCAACAAAATTTTAAAAAGTTTCCAACCCATTTACATTTTCATTCAGGCTTTTCTACATAATGCAAAGTGGTTTAAGTTGAATAATGTGAGGTGACAAGTTGAATTGTTTCAGAATGAATGCAGATTTAGTTAGAACAGGTCAGAGGTTGCTGTAAATTCATGCTGAGATACAGTAGCAGAAGATCTCAAACAAACTCAACATCCATCACATTATTTCTGTGTGGGTATTTGGCTCTCCTCTGGGCTGAGTTTGGCTTCGCACCAGATTTATGCTCAGTAGTTGTCCAATCAGTTACTCTCCATAATGAATTCCTTTTATGGTCAATTTTTGAGGGAGTGTTTCAAGTGTGTATGGAGAAGGGGGAATTGTAGAGGAACTTAAGAAGATGCACAATGTTTTAAGCCATGAACTTTATTTTATAAATGTCCATAGTGCAACTGTGGAGTTCTTACAGGTTTGTTTGAAGCATATTTTCTTTGATTGAACAAACTCATTCATCACTACATCAGCTCAGTTATTGTGCTCATCTTCCTCTAAAGAACTTTACTGGTTGAGTTACATATGACTGGTTAAGACTTTTTTTTTAAACTTAATCCAGTAAAACAGAGCTTTGCAAGATTATTTTTAGACCACTGTGGCTCTATGATATGTGCTAAAAGCCATTTGCAAGTGATAATCTAAGATGCAGGGTAGCAGCTTTGCCATTGCCATGCCAATGTACACTGTTATTTTTGCAGAAAGATATGCATTGTGTGGTATTGCTATAGGAAGCACTGGTTCCACAGCAAAAGGAAAGGTTAACAGCAACAATACGCTTGTCATTTGAGGCAGAGAACTATAGTATGGGCAGCACGGTGGTACAGTGGTTAGCATGGTTGCCTAACAGCTAGAAGGTTCCAGGGTCGAATCCCCAGGCTGGCAGGGCTGGGAACCTTTCTGTGTGGAGTTTGCATGTTCTCCCTGTGCTGCATGGGTTTACTCCGGGAGCTCCAGTTTCCTCCCACAATCCAAAGACATGCATGTTTGGTTAATTGCTCATTCTAAATTATCCCTAGGTATCCATCTCTGATAGGCCCTTAGAATAGAGGGTTAGTACTAGTGAAGCTCTTTGAGACTAGAAAAACACTATATAAGTACAGGTCCTTATTCCTTATAATAAATGCTAAATGACAAGTTCACGTAAAAATTAACTGAACACTAAGCACTTTTCCCCCATCCCAAAAAGAAAGAAAGAAAGAAAGAAAGAACATATGGATGACCTACATGCTGACAAAAGATGATTTTCTGATTGGTGTACCACTATAAAGCACTAATAAAGCTGTGATAACCAAGCTCATATTAAATCCAAATATAAATTCATCCATGATTGCTGTGCTTCCACTTGCAAACATATAGATCTCTGTAAAGACAAGCCAAAACAAAAATGGTACTGAGTATTGTTGTGCTGCACACATTATTAAGTTCTGTGGGAATGAACATAGATAATATTGAGAATGTTGTTACATGCATATAAGCTACTTTCCTTTTTCCATGCAAATTAATGAAAATTGAGTATAGTCTGTTTCACGTTGGCTTTGATAACTGTGTACATACATACATGCTTTCACTCTCATTTATTTAAAAGAATACTGCAAATTTGGGATGTCACATTCATGTACTTTACCCATTTATTTTAAAGTGCAAAACATATCTCTGAGCTCATCTGGGCCCACAGACTGTCCATCAGTGCACAACAAAGAAGACTTAGGGTGATTTAATTTGTTTCAACTGAACTTGAGTTCGTTTTCTCCGTTAGTGCAGTTCGTTTTGTCTGGTGAGAACACAGTAATCGCACTCAGGTGTGCACCAAAACAACTGCACCGAGACCACCTGAAAGAGGTGGTCTTGATTCGAATCAACTGGTAAACTCTGGTGCAGTCCTGCAGGTGAGAAAAGTCCCATACTAAAACAGGACCAACGGCAAACGGTAAAACACTTTATGCCACTGTATATACTTGATGGCTCTTTGAAAATATCTGTGGCTGAACATGTCACGCTTCTGGAGGATTAATGAACGTTAACATGTTAATTTCCTTCCATAGCCGTACTTCATTTTCAAACTGTGCGATTTGCTGAAAGTGGTATTTGCATGTAATGTAATAAACCATAACCAAGGCGATGAAAACCCCCTGTTAGATTATGCTACGATTTGTATTATTTTCTCCCCAGAAATGCATAAATGCACAGTAGTCATCCTACTTCCCGTATTTTCCTTTGCTGTTCTCACTGCAAGAAAATCTGACCAATAAGAACAGAGAACATTCTGTCTTGTGGGATTTAACATGACGGAATTTGGTCTGCTTGATTTTCGCCCTGTGTGAAAGGGAACCGAACTAAGGAGAAAATGATACAAAGTAACAAACTCATCAACTGATTCAGACCAAAGCAAATGAATTTAGGTGTGGAAGCACCCTTAGTCCTCCAGTTTCATGACTCCTTCAAAGCCATGGTAGGTGAATGGCTCCAGGACAGGGCTACATGTGTCCTGACTCAGACAGGCCATCCTGTTGTTCTCACAGCTACCTTCATGACCTGGGCTAATGTATACGCTGTCTGCAGAGTGGATGGAGGGGTCCTCGTTAAAGTAATTGTGAGGCCGCAGCAGGACGCCACCACCGTTGCCCACAGTCACAGTGTTGGGGATGTCCTCGGCGTGTGGGATGTGGAGGAAACCCGGGGTAACCCAGGCAACCAAGTCCTGCAGACACAACTTCCATGAGCCAATCTATCAGATTTAAAATAAACTGCGCATTCACGTTGGCCCATCCTGACATGCAGCTCAATGACATACCTCATCTTCAATGCTTTCGTTGTCCTCTATGTACTTGCTGAAGTCAACAGCTGGATTCCAAATGTCAGTTTGACTGTACAGGCTGCTGCTGGTCCGCTCTACGTCCTTATGTTTGGTGATGGCAACTTTGTACCTAGAGACATGAGGGAATGAGAAGGTTTTGATCAAGCAGTTGAACCATTCAAATTCAGCAAACTTTTGACAGCCTTTCCAGTTTGCATTCAGTTCTCATTTTCCAGAAGTTTACAGTAACAGTTAAGTACACTGCCAGTCAAAAGCTTGGACACAACTACACATTCATTTTCAAAGGGTAGTATAGGAGGAAATAGGGGATATTAATAAATATGAATATGATCAGGTATGAATTATTTAATTTATATTGATGTATTGGAATGTGAGATCAAATCTCATTTCATATACATCAGAAAAGTTAATAACACTCGTAAGGGGCACCAGCTTCTATCTTTAAGAAGCAATTTAATCTTTAATTTCACTTTATACCTGTTTGATCACTCAATAAATTAATCAATAATCAGTCTCAAAAATTTTCCGTGAATTCGATACCTGGGCTTGAAACAGACTCAGAATGAAATAAATTCTCAACGACTTCTCTCATTTTCAAATATTTATTAAATGAAATGATTAACAGACATTGCAGTAATTTCATTAATCATAAAATCAATCTTGTAAATGATAGATTAACAATGTCAATATTTTCGGAACCAGGGTTAACTTGAGAAACCAATTTCTATCAGTTTGAGTTAACAGATTATTGAAACAACGCAAATTTATGGAGAAAGTTTACTAATTATATGAAAAGTCCTTGATTGATCTTAAGAAAATAAAAACGGAATTTTAATGAAAAGAAGAGTTATGTTAAGGGCTTCTTAATTTGCATCTGATTAGATACACAAATTATTACCGAACCTCAGACGTTTAATTCAGCAGATGAATTAAAGTTTTGCAGCTCACGTGATCCTCGGTGATGATGGTTCTGGCGTCGTCCTCATGAAGTTTTGAAGTGTTGTTCAGGGGCAAAACCCAGAATATTTGTCCCGCAAATATTCTCTTGACGATTAATGATATTCATGAGATCGTAAGTTGGATCTCGATGGTTGAGATGCTGCAGAAGCGCGCTGATTCCTCAGCCTGCGCGTGATGTGGAGAGCTGCGTCTTTTCTCCCTGGTAGACAAACGCTGCAGGTCTTCGGGAATAATTAAAGATATCTGATCAGATTTCAAATTAGAAGAGAAAAAAAAACTTTCGGACTTTAGATAAAATAATAGCTTCTGGTGGGTGCTTGGTCAAGAAAAATATAAAAATAAAGTCAAGATTAAAGTTTACATTAAAATTAAACAAACAGTGGTTTTACAGAAAGTTTAACAAAGAAAAAGAGATAAGTAAAAATTGGAGTGTAACTCCGATTAAGAATTGAGCTCAAAGAAATAGGAATTTCTAGGCATTTAAGAGGAAAAGAAAAAGACATTAAAATACAGTTACATAAACAAATTACGAGTTATCTGCTCTGTGTTCAGAAAAGCGACACGTGGTCGAAGTCTATTCAGACGGTCCTTTGTTCTTCCTTGCTGTGTGTAGACAATAGAGAGAGACGATCGGTGAAAAGGGGAGCCGGAAAGAGGAAAAGAGGCAAAAGAGAAAAGAGACAAGAGGACGAAGCAGGGGTCCCTCTGTTATTTATAAGTTCTGTTAAGCTTCGTGGGTTTCCGGGATCTCAGCCAATGAGTGTCCTTCGTGGGCGGGCTCGATGAACTTTTAGTCCAATAACAGGCCTTGTCTGTGAGAGACCAATAGGATGAAGAAGCTGGGGTTCTATGAAGACTGGTGGAACGTGATATCAGTCCACAGGAATACACACAATTTGAAATACATTGGAATATACTGTTACACACTTATGTATAACTAAACTAACCTTAGTGTACCTTATAAGCAGTGCTTCTAAATCAACATGCAGGAATAAACATTCATTTAAACATTAACATGCATATATATAAAATCACAGATTAATGCATTTCACACATATTATTGATTTTCCACATTAAAACATCAGAGTCCATTTTCTTTTCATAGTTCTGAAAAGAAGAAGGTTTAGAATTGAGTGTGTAATAATGTACTTTAAAATTCACTGGTTCAATCCAGCATGTCCAGAGTTTAAGGAAATTAGCTGAGTTGTGGGTCTGTGTGTGACCAGGTCTGGTGCATGTTTATGGGGGCAATAAAAGCAAAGCCGGACATTGGGGAAATTCCTTAGGCTGGTTTTAACAAAAGGAATGGGATTTCAGCTGTGGCCTGGAGGAAGAAAATCCATTTTTTGATCCTCTTACTCCTGGGTGAAAAATGTCTTTAAGCAGAAGAATAATTATTGCTGAGCCAAAGTGAGATGATGCTACAGTAGATATGTCCAAACTTTTGACTGGTACTGTACGTGCACATATTTCTGCCAAGTATCAGCTGTGTTCTACTTGTGAAAACAATCTTACACTTTTGCAAAATCTTAACATCATATCGCCTCAAAACATGTGGTGAAACGTGTTATGTCTGGAGAGACTAAGGTTGAACTTTTGGGCCATAATAGCACATTTTAGTGACTAAGGGCACATTCAGACGGCCAGTGTTTGGTCCGTACCAAAGGACTATCCGTGGATAATTCGGTTCGTTTGGTGCCATCTGAACGTGTGTTGGAACTTTGGTGTGCACCAAACAAGCGAAATCTGGACCACTCAAAAACGGGAGTCTCGGTTCGCTTGCAAACGAAGTCTGGTGCGCTTCACTTGCCGTGTGAATCCAAAAGGAGTATCCAGTGGACCAAAGGGAGGAAGTGCCCCTCAATGTTTGTGTAACCATAGCAACACGTAGTGAGAAGAGGAAGTAGTGTTTACCGTAGCGCATTTTGGGTAGAAAATGACAATAAAGACAACTGCATGGATCCAAGAAATCCTTTTACCGGAGAAAGCTGAGGAGAAAAGTAAAAAAAAAAATATCTCGTGGACAGACTTGGATTAGTGAGGAGATGCAGGCCCTGACAGATATTTGGTCTGAGGACCAGATTTCTCAGCTGCTTGTGGCTACACACAAGAATACTAAGGATTTTAAAATGTTTAGCGACATAATGGCGGCACGGGGGGTTATACATACAGCAGAGTTTTTTATTTATATTTGTTTGTGGCAGACAAACAACCCGGCTGAAGGGAACGGATTTCCGTTTTCGGTTCTGGCCAATCGATGCGCCGGATTTCTCTTCTTTGCTGAGATTTTTTCTTCTTGATCAGTGGTGGCTTCAGCTACAGCGCCACAAACGAGCGACTGCTGTAACTGTGTGACACTGACCTGGCAGTTTGGTCCACCTGAGTAAAGCGCTGTGTGAACGCAAACCAGCCTTAGGCTGCATTCACAGCAGGATAGACCAGGGGTGGCATGATTCTGTGCGCTGTGAGGAGAAGAGGCGGATCCACGAGCAGGTTACACCACAGACAAATTTATTAACATAAAGTCCCAAAAATAGTGTAGACATACAAAAGTGCTAGAGGAAGAATTACTATAGAACACGGCAAGGCGTGTGGGGAATACTACTGAGTGTAATATACAAAAGGCTAGAGAGTGAACTTACTATAGAGCACGACAAGGCGTGACAGAGAACACTGCTGAAGAAAAGCACGGCGAGACGTGCCAGGTGACAAACACAATAATCCAGCAAAGAAAGACAGACAATGAACTACCTACACACACTACCTACACACCTACACACACTACACACTACCTACACACACACTAACTACCTACACACACTAATGACACAATGATTGGGTGCACCTGAGCGAGGGAACGGGGCATAATAACAGAAGAGAGGAATCAGCTGAATGTCAAGAGAGGGGGAGTGGTCTGGCTGCCAGACTGACAGGCAACGCCCACACCAAGTGACAGCCTGTCAGTCAGAGAACCAAAACACACAACTCAGAACCAGGCAGGAAATGAATAGCAAATAATACATGGCATAACAACTCAAACTAAATAGACAAGGAACAGTGGAAAACCATAAGAACTATAAAAACAGAACAATAAGATAAGATAAGATAAGCCTTTATTAGTCCCACAATGGGGAAATTCCAGGATTGCAACAGCACAGGGACAGCAACACTCAGAGCAACAATCAGAAGGCAAGAAAAAACAACATCTAGCAAACATATGTCCATATTACTATAAATGTATATATATAGACACACAGTGCAGAGCATTATGGCTGGTGGATGTGCAGCAGAAAGTCTAAGCTCTCTCTCCGCGGATGCAGCGGGCCAGCTGGAAGTCTTTGGGCATGATGGTGACCCCCTTAGCGAAGAAGAGACCACCAGGTGGGTCTCGCTGGTCTCCTGCAGAGCCATGACGGCGAAACTCAGGAAACGCAGGACGGTCTTGAAGTCCTGAGCGATCTCCCTCACCAGGCGCTGGACGGGCAGCTTATGGATGAGCAGCTCCGTGGATTTCTGGTAGCGACGGATCTCTCTCAGAGCCACGGACCTGTGACGGCGAGGCCTCTTCAACAAGAAACCAAAAACCCATAAGACTGAGCCTGGGAGATTCCCGGCTCAGAACCAATCGTCGGCCTCCGTCGGTCTATGATGACCATGGAAGAGAATCCTAAACGTCTACTCTGCTGGAACAGCACCGCCTGTGGCTGAACAGGCCGATGCGCGAATGGCAGTCCCTGTCACACAGGTCGCACTTGTGGGTGGTATCCGTGCTGCTGGGTCTGTGGCGGTTCTTCCTGCGGGTCCTTTTTTCATCTGCTGCAGCAGTCAGTCTCTCTTCACCCGCCTTGAGCTGTCTGGTCAGGGTGCCTCTCCATTTGGAGCGGTCCGTTGCAAGGTCCTCCCAGTGCTCTGTGTTGATCTCCAGGGCCTTCATGTCTCTCTTGCAGACGTCTCTAAAGCGGAGCTGTGGGCGGCCAACGTCTCTCCTGCCAGTCGCCAGTTCTCCGTAGAGGACGTCTTTGGGGATTCTGCCATCCTCCATACGGTGAACGTGGCCTAGCCAGCGGAGCCTGCGCTGCCTGAGTAGAGTGAACATGGAGGGAAGGCCGGCGCGGGACAGAACTTCTGTGTTGGGCACTTTGTCAAACCCAGGATATGTCCAGGATGTGGCAAATGCAGCGCAAGTGGAAGGAGTTCAGTCTCTTTTCCTGCCGGGCGTATGTTGTCCACGTCTCACTCCCATAGAGCAGTGTGCTGATGACGCAGGCGTTGTACACTGCCATCTTCGTCTTGGCAGAGAGTTTAGGATTCTCCCACACTCGTGTGGTGAGGCGAGCGAGTGTGAAGGCTGATTTTCCAATCCTCTTGTCGATCTCTGTATCAAGGGAGAGGTTGTTGCTGATCGTGGACCCCAGGTACATGAACTGATTCATGACCTCCAGCTCGTAGTCGTCGATGGTGACGCTTCCGTGCCTTGCGCCAAGACGTTAGTCTTCTTCAGGCTGATGGTGAGCCCAAAGTCCTTGCATGCCTGGGAGAAGCGGTCCATCAGGGTCTGAAGCTCCTGCTGTGTGTGGGTTGCGACTGCAGCGTCGTCTGCGAACAGCATGTCTCTGATTAGAGCCTCGCGTACTTTGGTTCTGGCGGGTGAGGTTGAAAAGCCTGCCAACAGATCTTGTGTGCAGGTAGATTCCCTCTGTTGCTGTGCTGAAAGAATGCCTCAGGAGCATAGCAAAGAAAATCCCAAAGAGGGTTGGCGCAAGTACACAGCCCTGTTTCACTCCGCTGCATATGTTGAATGGCTCTGAGACGTTGCCGTCGTGCTGCACTATCCCCTGCATGTTGGTGTGAAACGATTCAATGAGGCTTTGCAACTTTGGTGGGCATCTTATCTTTGGCAGGATCTTGAAAAGGCCCTCTCTGCTGACCAGATCAAACACTTTGGTGAGGTCGATGAAGGCGACGTACAGGGGCATGTTTTGTTCTCTGCATTTCTCCTGGAGTTGGCGGATGGAGAATATCATGTCTACCATCGATCGCTCAGCGCGGAAGCCACACTGAGACTCGGGGTAGGCACGTTTGGCAAGCTTCTGTAGACGAACGAGAACAACTCGTGCATAGACTTTGCCAACAACGCTGAGGAGGGAGACGCCCCTGTAGTTGTTGCAGTCGCTTCTCTCCCCTTTGTTTTTGTAGAGGGTGATGATCTTGGCGTCCCTCATGTCCTGTGGTACGGCACCTTCCTTCCAGCACTGGCAGAGGACATCATGCAATGGCAGCAGTAGGGCGGTCTTGCAGTGCTTGATCAGGTCGGGGGGTATGCCGTCGTTGCCTGGTGCCTTGCCAGCGGCCAAGCTATCAATGGCCTTGCTGAGTTCGTCGATGGTTGGCTCGGAGTCAAGTTCGTCCATGGATGGCAGGCAGTCAATGGCATCAAGGGCTGACGGTGTCACGATGTTCTGTCTGGAGTAGAGGTCGGAGTAGTGTTCCACCCATCTCTCCATCTGCTTGTTCTTTTCTGTGATCATCTCCCCAGTGGAGGATTTGAGGGGGGCCGTCTTGCTCTGAGCCGGACCAAGTGCTTTCTTGATGCCATCGTACATACCACAGATGTTCCCTGTTATGGCAGCGGTTTGAATGTCTTGGCTGAGCTGAGTCCAGTACTCGTTGGCACAGCGCTGAACAGTCTGCTGAACTTTGTTTCTCGCAGCCCTGAGAATCTGGAGATTCTTCTCGTTTGGGTACTTCTTGTACTCAGCAAGTGCTGAGCGCTTGGCTTCATTGACGGGGGTCATCTCGGTCAACTTGGCATCAAACCAGTCCTGTGACTTTGAGGTCTTCCTCCCAAAGGTAGCCAAGGCTGTGCGGTGGATGGTGTTTCGCAGCTCTTCCCACTTCTGCTTTGCAGATTCTCCTCCTTGTGGTACACCAAGTTCCTTCTCAAAGGTGGAGGCAAACTGCTCAACAAGTTCTGGTTGGGCCATCTTGCTGGTGTCGATCCGTGCCTTTCCAGGCTGTCTAGCACGATGGAATTTCTTCAGCTGCAGCTTGACCTTGCAACACACCAATGAATGGTCTGTGTCGCAATCTGCACTCTGGAACGAACGGGTGATTTGCACGTTCTTCAGTGAGGTGCGCCTGGTCAGGATCAAGTCCAGCTGGTGCCAGTGCTTTGAGCACGGATGTCGCCAGGAAACCTTGTGTTGGGACTTGGTCTTGAAGAACGAGTTTGTGATGCACAGATCGTGATATGTGCAGAACTCGAGCAGCTGCTGTCCGTTGTCGTTCATTCTGCCCACGCCAAATGGTCCAAGACAGAGGGCCAGGAGTCGTGGTCAGCACCCACTCTGGCATTGAAGTCTCCAAGGAGAATGAGTTGTTCAGAGTTGGGGATGATCCTGACAGTTGTTGCGAGATTCTCGTAGAACTCGTCTTTTGCCTCTGGTGTGGCTGTCAGTGTTGAGGCATACACACTGACGAGGGTGACTGGGCCTTGAGTGGTGTTGAGGTGGAGGGTGAGGAGTCGTGCAGAGCCATTGCTGCCCGGTTCCACCATCTTCAGCAAGGTGTTCTTCACTGCGAAGCCCACTCTGTGTTCCCTGTGTTCGTCACTGCCCTTTCCCTGCCAGTAGAACGTGTAGTCCTTCTCTCTCAGTGTGCCTGCGTCAGCCAACCGTGTTTCCTGGAGAGTGGCAATACCCACTCCCAGTCTCTTCAGCTCATTATTGATGATGGCAGTCTTCCTGGTGTCGTTGATGTCCTTGAGGTTAGCAGCGAGTCCTGTCATCATAGTGCGGACGTTCCAAGTTCCCAGTTTTAGAGTTGGTCTCTTTTGTTTTTTTGTCTTGCCTGGTGCGAAGGTTCTCAGCCTGCTGTTCGGACTTCTCCTCATCCCCATGCACCCAATGAGGAAAGCAAGCTGTGGCGGGCTAACACCTTATTGGCTGGGGGCTGCCCAGCTTGAGGCAGGCGGTAGCTGTCCAGTGAGATTCGATGATCCCTCCCACCGTCGGGAACAACCCCTGGTGCCGCACTCTACGCCAATTGAGCGGTGGCTTATAACCGGTAACTGTCATTCCCCGTGTTTTGTCTACGCCAAAGGCGAAGCTGGAGTGTCCTCTCCAGTGATCCGGTGTTCTAACTTCCAGCGTTGGGCGTTGGTAGGATTCAAGCCTGGGCAGGAAGATATGGAGGACAAGATGTTGCCCATGCAGCATGTCCCCCCTCTCCACGTCACTGATGAGTCCAAAGGAACAGCAGGGCTGCTACAGTTTGGCACCAGCGCCGTCGCAGGAGCTGCCAGAATGATGTTGAGCACAACAGAGAACTGCCTTAGGGGCTCTGACTCCGGATTTTTCCTCAGGGTTGACTCCCGAAGCCTTTCCCGTGACCGGGTGTGCCGCAAGGCAGCGGAGGTTTGAAATCAGGGTTTACCTTCCCCTAGATGGGCTACCTTCCCAGGTTGACGAGCCATCATCTACCCAAAGCATCTGGTTTTAAGGCGCCAGAGATCCACCCTCGCCCCTTCTCCTATTAGTAAAAGCAGTTCCGCCGGGCTTAGAGACTAAACCACACGGGCAGGCTAGGAGTTGGACTTAGTTGTCAGAGGCTTTTCAAGACGCACGCCATAAGGTGCATTTTATGAGCACTGGGAGCTTAACCCCAGTGCCGCTCCTGGCTATGACAACCTTGGAACCAGAACCAATAATACACAGATAATAAGACACACAGAAGGAAGTCTTGGAACAGAGCCAGGAAGGCAAACTGGCTCGGCTCATGACAGAGGGTCTTGGTTCGATTGGGCAGGGAATGGTGAGAATTTTCACACCTTCGTTTGGTTTGGTTTGCATTCACACAGCACTTTACTCAAGCGGACCAAACTGCCTGGATAACGTCACGCAGTTACAACAGCTGCTCGTTTGTGGCGTTGTAGCCAAAGCCACCACTGACCAGGAAGAAAAAATCTCGGCAAAGAAGAGAAATCCGGCTCATCAATTGGCCAGGACCGAAAACAGAAATCCATTCCCTTCAGCCGGGTTGTTTGTCCGCCACAAACAAGCGATGGAGCAGCACCGATGGAGCAGCTTGTGTGTGAGACAAACCAATGACTTGTTTCATTTTACTGCTTAATATGCTATGGTATTTGAAATAATGAGGATTTCCATGCACATTCTTCACAGCTAACTATCTTTATTTTACTGTCAACAAGCTAAACAAGCAAACAGCTGTAATCTGTAATGATTGTCTATAAACCATATGAGGTGCATTTCTGGAACAACTATTATAAAAAACTGCGCTGTCCAGATAAACCCCCATGCTGCCATCATGTCGCTAAACATTTTAAAAACCTCGGTATTCTTGTGTGTAGCCACAAGCAGCTGAGAAATCTTGTCCTGAAACAAAATATCTATCAGGGCCTGCATCTCCTCACTACTCCAAGTCTGTCCATGAGACATTTTTTTAATTTTTCTCCTCAGCTTTCTCCAATAAAAGGATTTCTTGGATATGCATGGTTGTCTTTATTGTTATTTTCTACCCAAAATGCACTACGATAAACGCCACTTCCTCTTCTCACTACGTGTTGCTTTGGTTACACAAATGCTGAGGGGCACTTCCACCCTTTGGTCTGCTGGATACTCCGTTTGGATTCAAGTGCACCAGACTTCATTTACAAGCGAACCGAGACCCCCGTTTTTGAGGGGTCCAGACTTCCCTTGTTTGGTGCTCACCAGAGTTCCAATGCACGTTCAGTTGGCACCAAACGAACCAAACTATCTGCGGCTAATCCTTTGGTCCGGACCAAACAGTGGCCGTCTGAATGCGCCCTAACAGCACACCGTTTCCCACAGTGAAGTATCACGTTTTGCAGTTGTTTTTCTTCAAATGGAACTGGTGGCTTTAGTCAGTGTGGCTGAAATTATGAATAGTTCCAAAGAGCTGCAAATGACAAAAAGACAAAAATCATATTACATTACAATTAAAATCAAAAGAACTCTAAAAACCACAGGAAAAAGCACATAGCCTTACAGCACACAACTTAAATATACTGTAATCGAAACAGCTGCATGTGTCAGTGAGAAAGTCCAAGAGAGAACTTCTGAAGTGAGACCTGGTTATGAACTTGTCCAGTTTAAGTCTTTTCTGCAGTTTCTGGCTACAGCCAATTAAAATGAAGCTAGCCCAAGTATGTTTTTTTTTTATTTTTGGAACCTTCAACAAAATAAGATTTTTGAGGTTTGCAACAAATTACACAGATAAAATGGTGCCTGACCAAGTAAAATTTTATAAATTTGCATGAACCAGTGTATAATGTGACGAATTACCACGGTGTGATATGGAAGCTGCACCGCCTCCTGCCGGAAGACATTACAACACACAGTGAAAGCAGCCAGCAAGCTCATCAGTGCCCCCTGCCCTTCCTCTCGGACACCTACCTCACTTGCAGAGCCATCAACATTGCAGGCAACACCTCCCACCCCTCACACTCCCTCATCAGTTTTTTGTCCTCGGGGGGGAAAAAAGGTTCTGGAGCCTTCGGGCCCACTCCACAAGACTGCTAAACAGCTTTGTTCACCAGGCCATCAGGACCCTGAACTCTGTCCACTTCCTCCCCCGGACCATAACCCACTCACCCACACAATAACTACCTCAGCTGTTCGCACAGAAAGACTGGCACACCAACAGTAATACATTTGCTGCTGTATGTCTCTGCACTTTACTGCAACCATTTGCACAAATGTCATATCTGCTGCTGTCTGTCATTGCAATGACAGACAGCAGCATTGGTGTATTTTGTTATCTGTGTCCTTTTGTTTCTGTGCTTAGTTTCCTGTTATTTTATTTTATTTTGGTTAGTTTATGTATTTCTGTATTATCTTGTATTCCAATTTATTTTCCTGTTTGTGTCATGGCCGCTAATCACGGCACCTGTGCACGCATCTGCCTGTCATCTCCTGCGGCCTATTTATTCCTCCAGGACCAGTGCTTGGTGCGGAGTCATCTGGTTTCCTTGCTGAATTCTTCTACTCCTGCCTCCGTGCTTCCCAGCACTCAACGCTTCGACACATCGGCTTCCAAGCCTGCTGAACCCTGTCTGGGCCGGTTCCACCCGGACCATCTGTACAAGTAAGCCTTCATGCTTCTCACCCTGTCTGCTTCCCCTGTGCACAGGCGGAGATCCGCGGTGGCGGTCCTCCATTCCTTCCAGGCAGTGGACTCACCCTCTCACCTCCAGCTCATCAGCCTCCAGCGGGCACTATCTTCCTGGCTGCAGCTTCGGCGCTACCTGAGCTTTCCTCAACATCCTCCGACAGTAAGCGCAGTTACACCTATAGAGCTGCATAGGCTAAACTGCAAACTAACGGCCCTTGTCTCGTTTCAGGGTTGCCAGGTTGTATGGTGCTCTGCCGGCCCCAGCTGGAGATTACAGATCGCACTACACCACATTACACTACAAACCCTGCACGCACGCATCCATTCACTCATTGATTCAATAAACTACGTTAATTGTATCTATTCTGAGTCGTGTCTGCCCTCATGGTCACCAATTCCATCTCAGTTTGTAATTGTCCTTGTCTCTAGGTTTTCTTTCGTAGTCTCAGTATTTATTAGTATTGCATTATTTGTTCTCCTCAGTTTTGTATTTCTTTGGTTCATTTCTCGCAGCATCATTCTCAGTGTCCAGACATTAATTCTACATCTCCCTCATCTCAGTTCTCAGACGTGAGTAATCTGTCTGTATTCCTGCTCTTTTTGTATCCTGACTGGCGTTTCCATGCGCTCCAGCCTCCTTGCTGTTTTCCCTTTTGTAACCTGTTCCTGCTACTATTTGTAAGTTTTTGTGTATTGTTGCAATTGGTATTTTTTCAGTATTAAACTGCAAACTCACAGCTTGTGTTTGGTGTCTTCAGTCTGCCCCGGAAAAGGGCAATTCATGACATACAGTGGTGTGAAAAAGTGTTTGCCCCCTTCCTGATTTCTCTCTCTTTTTTTTTTTTTTGTATGTTTGTCACGCTTAAATGTTTCAGATCATCAAACAAATTTAAATATGAGACAAAGATAACACAAGTAAACACAAAATGCAGTTTTTAAATGAAGTTGTTTATTATTAAGGTTAAAAAATATCCAAACGTACATGGCCCTGTGATTGTCCCCCCTCCTTTAAAACCTAAATTAACTGTGGTTTATCACATCTTTGGAAAGTTGGCTCCAATTTTTCTAGCCACACCCAGGCCTGATTACTGCCACTGTGGTGACCCACCACACTCTGCAAGGACATTCCTCACACTCAGCAGGTCTGGAGGAAGCAGAGGACAATTCACATACAGAGAGCCCCTGGGGGCAACCAGAATAATGGACTGTTGTGTATACATTCCCCAGGATGAGGGAGAGGACATCCGAGTGCCAGTTGGTCATGCTAATCATGTGTATTGACTGATATGTATATCAATATGCTAATGTGTCATGCATTCTCTCTGTTTGTATAACATCTATAAAAGAGGTTACGATACATGCCTCAGCAGCACAGTAGAGCACAGGAGCACTGAGCTACAAAGTGCGTCTCATTATGATGGAGTAAAATAAAACTCTGCAACCTTCCAGCTCGTCGCATCTCACCTGATCTTATTCCTCCACACTGGTGACCTGATGAGAGAGAATGACCATCTGCTCCCTCTCACCGTGCTGTGGACTCCAGAGGACCAGCAAACGGCTGCAACCTCTTCATCCACACCCACGAGGATCAGCGGCAGCGCTGGGACCGACACGCACCATGAATGGCGACATTAGCGAACCAAAGGAAGCAGCCTGAACAGGGAAATCATCGACGCCGTCTGCGTTGATTTCCACCAAGCTCCCCGACCCTGACTCACCCGACGACAGCGGACCTCCCGCGCACAGAAGCCCTGCACGCACACTGCAGGATTACGAGGACACCGCAACTGCCAGCTATGTGGTCACTGTGCCAAGCACGCGCCACGCACAGGAACAAACCGGCTCCACAGACTGATACAGCGTCCTCCGCCGCTGCACATGCCCGAGAAACACGGTCGATCGCCATCCTTGGAACCTTCAGGGCTGCTCACGCACCTGAAGCAGACGTGCAGCCCGCACACAGGACTTTGTATGGGTTTCTCAGCCATGGCGCACAACGGGAGTCTAGCCAATTGCTGTCCCTGAGGGCTTTAAAGCTGCGTCCACCCCCAAAGCCACACCGCCAAGTCCCTCACACAGCTGCAGTTCTTTCACAGCTGCTACGCATCCTCGGGGAATTTGGCCATTCACTTTCCCCACATCCTCGCTGGACCGAGCCGTGAGAGGAGTCAGAGACTTAATTTTTTTCACAGCCGCTGCGGCTCACCGCCAGGTCGACTGGGAAAGTCCCTCACCATCGCGGACCCTCAAGCAATTTTTGCGTGGCCCAGACACCTTTGACGTCCCGGACCAGGACTCACTTACTCCCACCCCCCTCCCCCTCTTCCTCCACAGCGCTCTTCCCGCACCTCACTCCCTAAAGCTGGCCGATTGCCGTCTTGTTCCATTACGCACAAAGCGCACCGGCCCCGGGCGCCCACGATCCACGGCCGTTCAACGTGCTGGGACCCGGAGCGGAGCACACTGTCCTTTCCACCCCTCCCCCGTCCCCCCCACGGACTGACATGCCCTTTGACACTCCTCTACAGCAGGACAGTTCTACTGGAGCTAGAGCCCAAACAACGGGGCGGGGGGGGGGGGTCACAGCCCCTTCTGAGTGTTCTGGGAGGGAGGCCTGTGGTGACCCACCACACTCTGCAAGGACTTTCCTCACACTCAGCAGGTCTGGAGGAAGCAGAGGACAATTCACATACAGAGAGCCCCTGGGGGCAATCAGAACAATGGACTGTTGTGCATACATTCCCCAGGATGAGGGGGAGAACATCCGGGCGCCAGTTGGTCATGCTAATCATGTGTATTGACTGATATGTATATCAATATGCTAATGTGCCATGCATTCTCTCTGTTTGTATAACATCTATAAAACAGCTTACGATACATGCCTCAGCAGCACAGTAGAGCACAGTAGCACTGAGCTATAAAGTGCCTCAACTCTCTCCTTTGCTCCCTTTGGTCCATGTTTAGTGTGGGACACACCATGTCACCAGACAGCACAGTGACTACTTATCATCCTTTAAATAGGCCGACTGACTGATTACAACTCTGTAGACACCTGTGATGTTAATTAGAGGACACATCTTGGTTGAACATGTCCCTATGGTCACATTATTTTCAATCTTTTCTAGGGGTACCATCATTTTTGTCCAGGCCTGTTTCATGAGTTTGTTTTTTTAAAAATAATTCTGTTGAACCACAATTCAAAAGCATTGTCTGATTTTCAATGGTTAATTTTCATAGAATTTTTATTTATTACCACTTTTGTCAGATTCAAGTTATTTCTGTGACTATTGTGGGTTTTTCTTTCATTAACAGAGGGGTACCAACAATTTTGTCCACGTCTGTATGTAATACTAACATGTAATTAAAACTGGGGGAAATGTGGTAGTGGGACGCACCACTGTAGCAGGCAGCAGGGCTCCCTTCACCTCCCACCCAAACCCTCAGTGTCTATGGTGCAGCTGAGGTAAGCGTAGCCATGCAACGCAGCAAGGGAGAGCCCCCCTGACAGACACCACACAGCACAACCCCACCTCCAAAATCCTAAATATATGAGATAGAATGTGTGGGCCACCGAGCATGGGGGAGGGAGAGGGTGGGAGGGGGATGAGTAAGCCTGGGAGGGAGATGGCCCCACAGAAGGCAAGCTCCCCCCTAGAAGCCAGCTTGTAAACTGGCTCGTGAAGCCACCCCCAAGCCCTGCCCAAGGATGGAATGATTCTAATTCTACGCTCTGTCTTCTATCTATGAGGTAACAGGAAAAGCATGCATGTGAGCTGCTAGAGACCCCGGTGTTATTCAGTCTATGCAGAAGGATATTATGATGAGCGGAAACATAAGGCTTTGCTAAATCAGTGAAGACTGCCCCACAATATTGGTCTGAATCTAAAGCAGAGGCTATTTCTTTGAGAACTTTAAGGGTTGCAGAAACACAGCTGCAGCCTCACCGGACCAGACCAGTCAGAATATTATGAACATTCACATTATCCCTCAATTGCATATTAGCAAGTTTTTTCAACACTTGAGATAAACAAGACAGAATGGAAATAGGCCAGTAACAATTGGGATCAGCTGGGTCTCGTCCCTTAAACAGAGGATGTACGACAACTGCTTTTAAGGGAAGTTGGAATGCAGCTGTTTGGAAGAACAAGTTAAACAGATCTGGAGTGGAGGTTGCAATGACAGTAGCTGCAATCCTAATAAAATAAAGATCTAGCTGTAATCCAACCATTTCTGGGGGGTCTTTCTGACAAATTTATGTTTTTGTTTTGAGAAAGTAAGACTGAATAGAAGGAGTCCTGTGGTGTGGTGGGTTAAAGGGGTCACTGACTGCATTTTTTCCACATTTTAACAGCTCACACAGATCTTAATGAAATGTTTGTGACATATTTTGGTCAAATTGTCTTTGATTATCACAGCATCCTTGTGACTCCTCTTTTACTGCCTTTTTCAGACCAGCTGGTTTCAGTGTGAGCCAACTAATGTAAGTTTGTCTTAAAGAATGAAAGATGTAAAACATCTCTGGTGGACAGGGATGTGTGATTTCAGTGGTCAATAGGATATGAATGACCCCTAATTACAATAAGCACAGAAACATACGTGAATGAGTAGCTAAACTGCTAGCTTCAGCTAGCCGCTTTGAGTCCGAATTTGAGAAAACAAATCTCGAACTAAGCTAAAATAATGTCTAAAATAAAATATATGGTCAAGTGTTGTTAGAGGAGCCAGGATTCCAGCAGGGGTGAATAGAATTTATAGAAAATGGTTGATCGACAGCTAAGATAATGCTAGGTAGCATCACAGCTAAAACATAACAGAGACTCTGTTAGCACAAGGCTGCAGGACCTGATGGCATATCCGCCAGGATCCTGAGGACCTGTACCAACCAGCTATCTCCTGTACTGAAACGCCTGTACAACCTGAGCCTGAGCCTGGAGAGAGTACCAGTGCTGTGGAAGACGTCCTGCCTGGGTCCTGTCACCAAGGAGTCGTCTCCATCTGACCTGAATGACCATCGACCAGTTGCCCTCACATCTCATGTGATGAAGGTCCTGGAGAGATTGGTCTTAGCCCACCTGAGGCCGCAGGTGACGACGTGGCTGGACCCTCTGCAGTTTCCATATCAGCCCAATTTAGGAGTTGAAGAAGCTGCCATCTACCTGCTGCAATGAGCTCATTTGCACCTGGATGGCGGAGGAGAAACTGTGAGAATCACATTTTTTGATTTCTTGAGTGCCTTTAATACCATCAAGCCACTGCTGCTGGGTGGGAAGTTGCAGGGGATGGAGGTTGACAGCTCTGTGATCTCCTGGATTTCTGACTACCTGACAGGCAGACCACAGTTTGTCCATCTGGGCAATGCCTTGTCTGATGTGGTGGTTAATGATACAAGAGCTCCACAGAGGATTGTGGTTTCTCCTTTTCTCTTTACCTTATACATCATGGACTTTCAGTACAGCACCGAGTCATGCCACCTGCAGAAATTCTCTGATGACTCAGCTGTTGTTGGGTGTATAAGAGGGAGAGAGGAGGGGGAGTACAGGGCACTGGTAGACAGATTTGTGGAGTGGGCTGAGCAGAATCACCTGAGACTGAATGTCAGCAAGACCACAGAGATGGTGACAGACTTCAGGAAGAAGAGGACACCTTCACAGCCATTGTGGATTAGTGGGGAGGATGTGGAGGTAGTGGAGGACTACAAATACCTGGGTGTCATGGTCAGCAACGGGCTGGACTGGAAATCTAACACCGATGCTGTGTACAAGAAGGGGATGAGCACACTCTACTTTCTGAGGAAGCTGAGATCCTTCAAGGTGTGCAACAGGATACTGGAGCTTTTCTACCAGGCCGCTGTCACCAGCGCTGTCTTCTTTGCTTGTGTCTGTTGGGGTAGCAGTATCAGAGCCAGCGACACCAACAGACTTGACAAGATTATCAAGGGGGCTGGCTCTGCAACTGGTCTCAGGCCGGAGACCTTTGAGACTGTGGTGGAGAGGAGGACACTGAACAAACTGTTATCCATCATAGACAATCCTGATCACCCCCTCCGCCACACACTGGACAGTCAGCAGAGCACTTTCTCCAGCAGACTGCTACAACTTCACTGCTGAATGGTTAGGTAAAGGAAATCTTTCCTGCCACATGTCATTTCACTGTATGATAACTCACTCTAATGTTGAATTCTGGTCATAACTATGCTGCCATACTGCACCTTGTAGGCTGACTGGTACCTCACATTTCACCCTGCGCCTGATAGTCCTGCATTGTACAGCGGGTATGACTCATGTATCTTTACGGGTCATCATCTATTCATCTACAATGTATATAAGTTATCTAGGCAGTTTTACTTTCCATGGGTAAATCCTTTTTCTTTTATGCTGTGTGTGTTTCTGTCGTTTTGGTTGTCTACTGTCATGCTGCTGTTACACTGTAATTTCCCAGCTTGGGATCAATAAAGTCCATCCATCCATCCATCCATCTAACAAAACAAGAAAAGCAGTCCGAGAGTGCATACTTTCACCAAGGCTCCTTCAGTCCATCATGGATCACCTCCAAAATGTAATGGGTTTGTTTGTAGCCCAAGAGCCACCTCTGGTGAAAATTTAATCAAAATCCATCCAGCAATTTTTGTGTAATCCTGCTGCACAAATACAAACAAGGCCCTTGGAGGAGATATGCACTCTCAGATTATCACCGCGGTGCGGTGGCGAAGTGGTTAGCACTGCGGCAGCACAGCAACTCACCCTTGGCCGGGGGATCCTGGGTTCAATCCCAGCCCCCGTCCAACAGTGATCTGTGTGGAGTTTGCATGTTCTCCCCGTGTCTGCGTGGGTTTACTCCGGGATTTCTCCGGTTTCCTCCCACATGCCAAAAACATGCAAGTTAGGTTAATTGGCATCAAAACTGGGGATTCTAAATTGTCCTTAGGTATGACTGTGAGAGTGAATGGTTGTCTGTCTCTCTGTGTTGGCCCTGCGATGGACTGGCGATCTGTCCAGGGTGGACCCTGCTTCTCGCCCAAAGATGCTGGGATAGGCTCCAGCCCCCCCGCGACCCGAAAAGGAATAAGCGGAAGAAGATGAATGAATGAATGAGTGAAATATTATCACCAAAATGTAATGGGTCTATTCTTAGGCCAAGGGTGACCTTTGGTGAAAATTTCATCCAAATCCATCCAGTAATTTTTATGTAATCCTGCTGACAGGCAAACAACCCAACAGGGTTGAAATGAAAACATAACCTATTTGGTGGAGGGAATAAGCCAGAATGACGATGAATGTCAGCTGTGAACTAGTGAGGTGGAAACAGGGATGTCTGTTAGGGTGACTGAAAATAACAAAACAAGTACCACTGTTAGCTCTTAAATTAACACCTTTGGCTCCCTGCCCATCTACATGACGGACAGCGAGGCTGGCCAGTAATCGAGCAGAGGGCGGGTATCAAGGCTCGTGACGTTTACCTTGTAGTGACGTTTACCTTTTAGTGACATTCTGCAGCAAATCCAGAAGAGTTAAAATTGCTTCCTGGAGAGGAAAAATAATATAAAGAATGTGCTTTTTTTAAAAGAGAAATGAGTGTTCTGATATTATTATTTTTTTTTTATAATCACATGGCCAATACATGTTTCTGAAGGGTAAAACCTACAAAAACACCATTTTTCAGTTAATGACTGCATTAAGGCACTCATCTGGTATGCAAGAAGATCTGGGTTTGAGTCATGTCAAGTCTTATTCTTTTGAACAACTGTAGTACAGCATGCCTCTTCTGTGCATTTTAAAACCTGCTGGTTTTATTAAATGAGATATTGCGAGATTGACTGGTAAGTCACTGCAGTGGCATAAATGTTGTACTAGTCTGTTGTGGTGAAGGAAAAGCTGAGCTCTAAAGCAATGCTGTCGATTTACCGCTCAATCCTACCCTCACCTATGGTCATGAACTCTAGGTAATGACTGAAGGAATGAGATCATGGATACACTGGCTAAAATGAAATTTCTCTGTAGGGTTACTGGACTCCTCTTTAGAAATAGTGTGATGAGTTCAGTTATCTGGGAGAGGCTCAGAGTAGAGTCGCTGCTCCTCCCCACATTGAAAGGAGCCAGCTGAGATGACTTGAGATTGAGATTCAACTTTATTGTCATTACACATGTACTTGGGCATCTAATTAGGATGCCTCCTGGACGTCTCCCACTTGAGGTGTTTTAGATGCATCCCACTGGGAGAAGACCCCGGAACAGACCCAGGACAAGCTGGACAGACTACGTCTCCCAGGTGACCTGGGAACACCTTGGTGTCCCCTCTGAAGAGCTGGAAGAGTTGACTGAGGAGAGAGAAGTCTCTGCTTGAACTGCTGCCTCCGTAACCCAGATTCCCAGAAAAGCAGTAGAAAATGGATTGATGGATGGTTTTATTAAATGTTGCTGGCCAACCAAACCTTCACTGTTTGACACTTGCAGCTATATTTAAATGTATAAACTATTTATTAAAATACTCAAAAGCCCAAGTGTGTCACAGGAGGATACGGTGCAGTTGGGGGTTGGTGAGCCAGTCTGTGCTGCCATGCTTTCTGGCATTAAGTGGTAGAAGATGGATGGATGAATAGACGGATGAAGAAAAGGGTCTATGTGCACTCTACCTGGCCCAGGACATGGCCCTCTCTTCAGGATGACTCTCTGGCAGATGGTCTCCCGCAAAGTTGAACACCTGCAGCCTATAGGAACGCTGATGGCCCCAGCGGTTGGTTTTACTGCTGGCAATGTGAAGGTAGCGAGGTGTCTTGGCGTCATATCGCAGGGCTGCCTCCTGTAGAAGGTGGAGATTCAGCCCAAAGTTGTGATTACATTTACAGTGACGACAAGTGCTACTTAACTTGTCATCGTTGTAATAGCACTTTTTTCATGGCAGTGCTATTGACAGTATGCTTCAGGTGTAGACTGAGCGACCCTTCCTATCACACAGCAGCACATACAGAATGAAAACACCAGTCTGTCCTCCAACTTTGCCAAATCTTAAGCAGCTCCTCATATCTGTGGTCTTTTTCTTTTGTTCTTACCTTTTCAGTTTTCAGCTGCTTCTCTACCAGCTGAGGTATCATAGCATAGCGGTCAGGCATCCACGGCAGAGACACATTAACATACTCCATATCTTTGGTCTGGAATACATTCTTCACACCTGCACAACATATGAGAACACAAAGATGGTGGCATGCAGGCAATTAAAAAAATATTTCATTGCAATCATCACTTCTTTGTCTACAAGGCCCTAAATGATTGCTAGGTGGTTTGGGGTGAACAGGCAGAAGGAGAGTGATTCACAAATACCTCTATGAAGACACACACACAAAAAAAAAGACTTTGAGAACATCATCCAGAAAAGGGATACTGGGGCCTATCCAGGAGCCCGGCCAGGGGGAGGTGGTCTTTTACAAGCATCTCATTGACAGGGCTTCACCCATGAGGCCTGAACAAGCTGGTGCCATGTACTGGGGACTGTTTGGCAGACAAAGGCAGAGACCCTGGCAATCTGATCCCCCTGGGGAGTCAAGGCATATCTGTTTAAAATGCTGCCCCTGGTGACCCTGACCCAGATAAATAGCAAAGGATGGATGGATAGATAGATGGACAAATCAACAGAGGGATATATTCAAGTCCTTGACTAAAAATGTATTCAGCAGTAATCATGAGTATATACAGTTGCAATCAAAATCATTCAGCCCCCACTGCAAATTGGGTTTATTGGCAAAATGTACAAACTAGCAGCTGTTTGAAATAAACAAACCAAGCAAGAACAATTTAAATAGCTCAACACAACTAATATAAGTACTTTTTCCAAATTCAACACAAAATTCCACTTTTAATGACTATTGCAGTCTCAAAATTATTCAACCTCTTCATGACAAGCATCTTCAGTACTTAGCAGAGCACCTTTGCTGTTATGACCTGCTGAAAATGTGATGCATAGTCAGACACCAGCTTCTGGCAGCGTTCTGAGGAACCTTAATCCATTCCTCATGGGCAAAGGCCTCCAGTACACTAATATTCTTGGGTTTGCGTGTGCAACTGCCTTTTTCAAATCCCAGCAGAGATTTTCAATGGGGTTCAAGTCAGACAACTGTGATGGCCACTCTAGCATCTTCCAAGGCTTATTCTGAAACTAAGCCTTGGTGGACTTTGAGGCATGCTTGGGATCGAAAAGTTGGCTCCACCTTGCTCAAAACTATATAAATAAGCCAAAGTGGTTTTGGGATTCTGCTCTGTGGAGTGATGAAACAAAACTGGAACTTTTCAGGCCTATGGATCAGCGGTATGTCTGGAGGATGAAGAATAAAGCATACACTGAAAATAACACCCTGCCTACAGTGAAGCATGGTGGTGACTCAGTGATGCTCTGGGGCTGCTTCACTTCTTCTGGCACTGGAAACCTGCAGCATGTAGAGGACAAGATTGATTCAATCAAGTATCAGGAAATCCTGGGAGAAACTGTCATGCCATCTGTGAGGAAGCTCAGGGTTGTCACTGGACCTTCCAACAGGACAATGATCCTGAGAATACCTTGAAGTCCACCAAGGCTTGGTTTCAGAAGAAATCCTGGAAGATGCTAAAGTGGCCATCGCAGTTGTCTGACTTGAACCCCACTGAAAATCTCTGTAGGGATTTGAAAAAGGTGGTTGTAGCACACAGACCCAAGAATATTAGTGAACTGGAGGCCTTTGCCCATGAGGAATGGGCTAAAGTTCCTCAGAATGCTGCCAGAATTTGGTGTCTGGCTATATGCATCATGTTTGTAGCAGGTTATAACAGCAAAGGTGCTCTGCTAAGTACTAAAGATGCTTGTTATGAAGGGGTGGAATAATTTAGAGACTGCAGTAGCCATTAAAAGTGAAATTTTGTGTTGAATTTGGAGAAACAACTTGTAATATTAGTTGTGTTGAGCTATTTAAATTGTTTTTGTTTGATTTGTTTATTGCAAACAGCTGCTAGTTTGTACATGGTTCCAATAAACCTAATTTGCAGTGGGGGTTGAATGATTTTGCATCTGTACCATGATGACATTACATAAGTGCATCACTGAATCTTTGCAGTCTGCACACAGCTTCAATGTCATCCATAACTTGTAAAAATACATAAATTAAATAAATCTAAGAAACTGTTTGTGCAAAGTTAAGTCTTCCGGTTGCTAATAAATGAAGGTGTGTTACAGTTTAAAACATGATGCTTAAATATAAAGCTCTTGATCTGAACATGTCAGCACACATTTTTTAAGTCCACTGGAACTGTCTGCACATACTGTATGTATGTGCCAAGATTGGTGAATCTATGAAGAAATTTTCAGGGTTCCCGCCAGACATTATTTTAGAAAGAACATTTTCAGTCAGATCACTTGTTTTTTTATACCAGATAACTACAGTATATTGCATTTTTTACTATCTATATCTGGTAAGGGTACAACAAATAATTGATGCAGTCAACAAAAATCAATTGCAAAATTAGTTGTCAACTTACTTAATACTCAATTATCCTTCGGCAACACCATAGCGTGCATTTTTCAGACTGCGGAGCTGAACTAAACAGCTGGATGTGATGATGAAACTGGAGTCAGGTTTAAGGGTGTTAATAATTGTCTAATGTGCAGCAAAGTTTGAGTTGATTAAATTTAATATTTTTGATTGAAGTATTTGTGACATAGGAGAATTGGGCCTTGCTGTAGCCTGGTCGGGGTGGGGTCAGAGTGAGGTCAGGCGGGCTACGGCTGGGGATATACTGTATATATGTTGTCAAACTTGACTAAATAAACAGAGAATGTTCAGACCAGCTCTTTCTCGACTCTTCGTTATTGAGATGTAACATTTTGGCGACGAGAACAATGGCAACGTGCGTAGGACAGATGCCAATGTTCCTGGAGCACCCGGGCTCACTGGCGATTTTGTGGGCTCAATGGAAGCAGAGCTTCGATATATATTTGACAGCGGTGGGCCTGGGATCGGTCAGCGAGGAGAGATGGAGGAGTATAATGATTCAGTGTCTCGGCGCCGAGGGACAGCCAATCTTCGTCAGGCTGTGCCAGGGCGGCTCGCTGGAGGACGGTCTGGAGGCCATGGACAGCACGTTTGGCGACACCTCCACGGTCACGAACAGTCGGTGTGAGTTCTTTGAGCAACGGCAACGGAAGGGTGAGTCGCTGCGTTTGTTTCTACTGGAGCTGTTTAGCTTAACACGGAAGTGCAATTTCGGAGCAGGAGCACACAGAGTAGTGAGGGACAAGCTAGTGCACGGCACCAATTGCACAAGGCTACCGACCAAGCTAAGAGTATCTAAAGAGCCACCGTCGTGGGAGGAAGTGCTGGACTTAGTAAAAAGAGAAGAGGCAGTGGCCCAGTTGGAACTAACGGCCGGATCGAGCCGCTCCGGGCACTTTGAAGCAGGATGCACCTTGGAACTGGACTCCGGCCTGTTCGGCGGCAGTGGAAAAGTTGAAGCGGCAGCTCACCTCCCCACTGGTTTTGGCCCATTTTGACCTGAACTGTTCCACTATCGTGACTTGTGACACATCCGGTTCTGCCCTGGGGGCAGTTGTATCACAGGTGCAGGATGGTACGGAGCGTCCTGTGGCTTTTGCGTTGAGGTCTCTGTCAGCAGCAGAAAAGAAGTATGCCGTGGGCGAAAGGGAGGCGCTGGCCTGTTTCTGGGCCTGTGAGAGGTGGCATATCTACCTCTACGGGCGACACTTCACGTTGAGAACAGATCACCGAGCGCTCATGACTCTGCTCGAGACCTCAGGGTCAGGACACAGGCCACTGAGAATTCACAGATGGTCTGAGAGGCTGAGGGCCTACAATTTTGAGACAAGGCACACACTAGGCAGGGACAATGTCGTGGCGGATCTTTTATCTAGGGCCCCAACGGGTGCTCTGGCGCTGGACTTAGAGGCAGTAGACCCAGATGAGACGTACCTGGTTCACACTCTGCATGGGGCACTCTGAGAAATCGTGTCTCCTCAGGAACTTAAGGAGGTTTTGGAGGGTGATCAGGTGATGAGAAGGCTACGCTCGGCGATCAGAGAGGGCTGGCCAACGGGAGCGCTGGGTGAACTGGCCCCGTTCCATCGGTTTAGGGACGAGCTCAGCTTCTGGACCGATGTGTGCGTGGCTAGAAGGCAGTACTGGAAATGCTGCATGAGGGACACCTAGGGGTGGTCAAGGTCAAGCAACGCAGCAGGGATTCGGTTTGGTGGCTGGGAATAGACAAGGACATAGAGGCGATGGTGAAGAACTGTGAACCATGCTTGGAAAGCGGGAAGACCGGAGGACCACCACCCCCTCCCCTACAACCGATCACGTTCCCTACTGGACTCTAGGAACACGTCAAGTTGGACATTTGCAAAGAACTGCATGCAGCCCCCCTTGGTAGCAGGTTTCTCATGGTGGCCTATGATTTATTCTCTAAGTGGCCAGAGGTGCTCCTGACTGGCTCAGTGACAACGGAGGTGATCACGGGTTTCCTGGCGTCAATGTTTGCCAGATGGGGGACCCCGAGCTCCATCACCACTGACAATGGCCCGCAATTCATTCTGGGGCTTTCGGGGAGTTCCTGAGAGTCAGAGGGGTCGAACATATTAAGACGGCGGTGTACCACCCACAGGCTAACGGGGTGGGGGGGGGTGGGGTCAAGAGAATCAACAGGACACTTAAAAATGGACTAAGGGCCCACTCAGCGGATGGATTTACATTCGCTGACACTCTGAACAATACCCTTCAATAACAATTAAATAACAATTTAAACAATACGTTTAAGTGGGCGCATGCGCACGCAGCGACCAGCAGCTTGGTGATATAGTGCGTGTGTGCGTGTGTGTGTTTTTTGTACTTTTTTACGTTTTTAGAAAATCCTCTGTGTCGTTTCTGCCCTGGAGCGTTTGTGGAATATATGGCGAACAGCTCCCTAGTATCTGCAACATGGATTTCCTCTCATATCTCGCACTGCTGCTTTCTGTGTTCTGGCTCTTTGTCTCTGAGGTAAACGCGTTCGGCTCCATGACGAGCAGAATAGCGGGCAGAATACAATATTCCAGGGACGTGTTGCTGTGCTTTAACACAGCTGGTGCAGAGTCTCTGATTGCGCCCAAATTTCAGCTGCCGGACTTTATTTTGAGAGACGGTCACAGCGGTGAAAAAAGAAGCGGCAGGAGGAAGCGTGGAAGACGTGGAGGTGTGAAATTGCGCCTTAGGAGACGTCAGTTTTTTTTTTTTTTTTTGTTACTTATTTGTACCCGTAGGTAGACTTGGTTTGCAGTCTGGTGACAAGCCACCGGCTGCTGGTCGCTGCGTGCGCGAGCGCCCTAAACCTACATGTTTTTTTTTGGTGTGTGGGAGGAAACCGGAGAAATCCCGGAGTAAACCCGCGCAACACGGGGAGAACATGCAAACTCCGCACAGCTCACTGTTGGTCGGGGGCTGGGATCGAATCCACGATCTCATGATCCCCGCGGTCCCCCGGCCGAGGGTAAAACTGTGCTGCCACAGTGCTAAACCACTGCGCCACCGTGCAGAGTTTGGTAACATTCCTCTTCCTTCGATCATTTTTGGGAATGCACAGTCTGTGAGAAACAAGGTGGAGGAAATTCAAGGCAATGTACGTTACCAGAAGGATTTTAAGAACTGCTGCGTCATGGCTTTCACTGAATCTTGGCTTACTGCGCATGATCGGGATGCAGACCTGTGGATTGACGGCTTTGGAGCTCCGCTGCGCTCGGATCGGCAGGAAGAGGTAACTGGGAAGCGTCAGGGGGGCGGAGTATGTTTATACATTAATAAGCAGTACTGCACATCTGTCACGGTCAGACAGCGCATCTGTACACCCCATGTGGAGCTGCTGTCTGTGTCGCTTCGCCCCTTTTATTTGCCTCGAGAGTTTCCCCAACTTTTCATCACAACTGTGTACATTCATCCGAGGGCAGACGCTGACTCCGCCTCCAGCACCATCTCTGATGTGGTGCAGCGGCTGCAGTCAATTTCTCCAGAGGCGCCAAACTTCATTCTTGGGGATTTTAACCATGTTTCTTTAAAGAAGACACTTAAAAACTTTCATCAGTATGTCTCCTGCCCAACCAGGCGAAAAAAGACATTGGACCTGTGCTATGGATCCATAGAGAGGGCCTATAAATCACTCCCCCTTCCTCCTTTAGGATCCTCAGATCACAACTGTGTTCATTTGCTGCCCACATATAAAACTGCTCTCAGAAGAGGCAAAGTGGAGACCAGAGACATTGATGTGTGGACAGAAGATTCAGAGCACAGCCTCCAGGAATGCTTTGACTGTACAGACTGGAAGATGTTCATAATGGCCTGCGGGGATGATTTGGACTCTCTGGCTGAGCTCACATGCTCATACATGGCTCACTGTCAAAATAAGTTTGTTCCACGTAAACGTGTCAAAATATACCCCAACAACAAACCATGGGTTACTAAATCAGTTAAATCCTGCTTACAGAGGAAAGCTCTTGCCTTTAAACAAGGGTCTGTTTCTGAGCTACAGGTTGCCACTAAGGAGCTAAAGGCCGAAATTTTAAGAGCAAAACAGAATTATAAATCAGAGTTGGAAAGCAAGATGGCAGCAAATAAACTTGGTTCGGCCTGGGCCAGTATGAAAACTATTGCAGGCCTTCAGAGCACAGAGCGCAGTAATCGTGTGTTTTTAGATGGTTTTAGTTCAGACACAGAGCTGGCTAATGCTCTTAATTGTTTTTATGGTCGTTTTGACTCCTTTGATTTTAGCACAGAAATCCAAGATTTGAAACAGAAACTCAAAGACAATCAGCACTTTAATATTGAGATGCAGGATGTTAAAAGGGAGTTCCGCGCTGTAAAAGTGAACAAAAGTCAGGGCCCTGATAATATATGTGGACGCCTGGTAAAGTCCTGTGCACATGAACTGAGTCCTATATTTCATTATATTTTCAATAAGTCCTTACAGACACAACATGTGCCTAAGATCTGGAAAGATGCCGTGGTTGTTCCCGTTCCAAAATCCAGCTGTCCTAAAACGGTAAACGACTTTAGACCAGTTGCTTTGACTTCAATTTTAATGAAAATTTTTGAAAAACTGGTCAGATGTGAGGTCCTAAGGCAGACTGAACATGCATTGGATCCTCTGCAGTTTGCCTATAGGCCTCACAGAGGAGTGGAGGATGCCACTGTCACTCTGTTTGACATGCTTTTTAAACATCTGGATTTTAATGGGACACACGCCAGGCTTTTATTTGTGGACTTTTCTTCTGCCTTTAATACAATCCAACCTCATATTTTAGTTGAAAGGCTCCTGCAACAATTTGATTTAAGCAATAATCTGGTGGGTTGGATTCTGGATTTCTTAACCAACAAGACGCAGAGAGTAAGGGTCAATGGCACATTGTCTGACCTAAAGTGCTCTTCTACTGGCTCTCCTCAGGGGTGTGTGTTGTCACCACTACTCTTCATCCTGTACACAAACATGTGTCGGAGCAGACATGACAACAGACACATTATAAAGTATGCTGATGACTCAGTCATTGTCAGTCTCCTCCAGGATGGTGAGAGTGGCCACGGCCCAGTAGTTGATGACTTTGTTCACTGGTGTGAGGATTCCTACCTGCAGCTGAATACAACAAAAACGAAAGATATGATTATTGACTTTAGGAGGAAAACTCCCAGGCACAAAGTCACCATACTAAAAGGCCAGACCACCGAATGTGTACAATCGTACAAATATCTTGGGACAATTATTGATAGTGGATTGAACTTTGAGGTGAACTGTGAAAGGGTGTGCAAAAAGGGTCAGCAAAATTTGCATTGTTTGAGGAAACTTGCACGCTTCCAAATTGACCGAACCATAATGACTATGTTCTATCGGGCTTTTATTGAATCTGTTTTATCCTTTTCTTTAATGTCATGGTTTGGTCAGATAAAACTGAAACAGAGGAAATCCTTGGATCAGGTAGTCAGATGGTCCAGTCGTTTGCTTGGTGAGTCACAGCTGAGCCTGACATCCCTGTACACCAGACAAGTACAGAGGATGGCCGACTCGATTTTAAATGATGACTCCCACCCTTTGCACTGCAACTTTCAGCTTCTTCCCTCCAGACGGAGGTTTGCTGTCCCAAAAAGTAGAACCCAGCGCTACAAAAACAGCTTTGTCCCTGCTGCTGTCAAAGAGTTGAACAAGCTATAAAAATTATATTGTACATATTTTATATTTACCTATTTTGTAAGATGTGTACCTGTGTTTGTGTCTATGTTGAATGTAATTAGTGGCTTGTAAATATGGATGTCACCAACTGCAAAACAAATCTACCTACGGGTACAAATAAAGTAACCTGAACCTGAACCCTGCTTCATTATAGAGCATCAGTGCACGCCACGACAGGACGCTCCCTGGCTGCCCTGATGTTACTGGTGAGATGACTGTGGCCAGCACGGACAGAGTGGGGTGAGGACTTGAGGTCACTGAGGCGTCGGGTCACTGGGCGACAATGGAAAATGAAGGAACAGTTCGACAGGAAACATCGGGCAAGAGATCACGGCCTTGGGGTGGTGGATCGGGTCTGGATTAAGCACCACGTCCATGCCCACAAGCTCAAACCGCTGTGGGTTGGGCCGCAGACGATCGTGAGATGGAGAGCACCAGATACGTTTGAAATGGATGATGGGTCCCGATGGCATGCAAGAAGGCTGAGGAGGTCCCCACTGGAGGTGGCGAGTGACCCTGTCGTGGACTGTTTCAGTGACAGTTGGGACTAGAGGGTCTGGGTGGACGCCGACCCACAGCCGGAACTGACAGTGCCGGAGGCAGTGTGTCCTCGCGAGGGACGCCTGGCTAGGGAGCATCAGAGACCAAGATATTTGGATGACTTTGTGACCAGTATGGTTGTAGACGGCTCTGCCGTCTAGAGAAGTGACTTGTAAACTGCATTACTGTGTTCTATGTTCATATGTGTTTATAGTTGTCTTGCTTGTTCGAGTGTTCCATTTGTGTTTTGACTTTCCGGGAGGGGGGGGGTGACATAGGGGAACTGGGCCTTGGGGCTTGCCGTAGCCTGGCTGGGGCGGGGTCTGAGTGATGTCAGGTGGGCTACGGCTGGGGATATATATATTGGCGAACTTGACTAAATAAAGAGAGAATGTTCAGACCAGCTCCTTCTCGACTCTCCGTTATTGAGATGTAATATTATTAATTGTGATATTTTTCACTGTTAGTTTACACATGCCTTAAACAACCTCAAGTTAAATGTATAAGCTGGTAGTGATAAATAAGAGGAGTTGTTTCACAGGTTACAATCAGATTAGTTAATCATTTATTTCTATAATCAATAGACTAATCAATAATCAAAATAGCCCTACTGCTGAAGGCTGGAGCAACATTTATGTCAAATTTGGCACCCTTTATGTCAATATGAAGGCCTAAAAAATACCAGTGGTGGTTTGCACCAAAATCCTGGTCTGAAGTTTTGTTTCTTTCTTCCACTGCATCTATTTATTTTGTGAGTTTTTAATTCAGTTTACTCAACAGTAAGTTTAGTTTGCAAGAAAAAGAAATATGTGACAATCGCAACAGGGCTGCATTACATAGTTTTAAGCATCCCCTTACTCCACACAAACTGCTTAACCCCAAAGCACAGGAACCAGCGTGACCTCAGAAGCTCAGCCATGCAAAGTGCTGAACGCTCACAATGATACGAAACTGAAGTCTGTCATCACACGGGCAGTTGCCGCATCTTTACCTGCAAACAATGTGCACACTACATTTTAGCAAATTGCCAGTGTTTTAAAAAGTAATATGTTGACAACAGGCTGGCTGCTTGTGTCTGTTTGAGTGCCGTTTGCATGCTCAGCTGGTGTGTTTTTGACCACGATGGCTTTCCATACTGAGAGGCCTAAACAGCAATCAAAGGTGCCCCAGGCCTCAGGAACACAACATACTGTCAGTCATTTCCCAATACTCAAGTGATAATAGGGCCCCCATCGTCAACATTGAATCCAAAATGTTGGGCCCTGCGGGGTAAACGTGCATACAGACAGCCACGCACACAGTCAAGAGGGTTACTGGGCACTCCGTACCCTAGCCACTCCGTCCCAAGTCACGCCATACTCAAATCGCAGCATACCCCAGCCACTCCATACCCACTCCCATACCTGTGTAATTTAATACTTAATAAACAAAAATGCTGTTGTTGTGATTTCTGATCACACCATATAAAGCTGCTTCTCTTACGGTGCCCTCACACCAAACGTGAACGGGCAAATTTTTCGCGCAGCACAAATTACGTTATAACTCACTGTAGACACACAGCATGAATTCAGCATCTGGGTGAGATGCAGACAGGTGAAATTATCTTTATAACTTCTGCAGCTGCGTTCAACCTGCTGTGAAAATCCCCAAAATAACGTCATGCTTAGGTTTACATTATCCGACGGGGGGCTCACCTGAAAAAGTTGACCCTGCCTCCAAAATTTCACAAGATGGGTGTCTACGTTGCTAGCTTGCTAGCCTTGTTAGCATGTCTGTGGCGGGAATCCGTAGGTAAATAATTCCGGCATCCCGATTCAGCTGAAGAGCTCCCAGTCCTTCTGTCTGCAAGTGAGTGTCGGTCTCACTTTCAAACTAGTTTACTCTCCAGTGTTGATACTTTTACTCCGATTACTCTGACGTTTGTTTGGAACCAAAATGTTGTTGTTGTGGTTTATTTTTTATATCAAAATGTGATGCAAAGCAGAAAAAAGAATTAACAACAACAAATACAACAATAAAAATTTCTGATCACACCGTATAAGGCTGCTACTCTTATGTGTAAGATTGGCAGCTGAGTAGCAACGCATATTTGCATGCAGCTGATTTTAATTAGCCAGTTACTAGATTGGCTTGCTGCATCATGGCTGATCTTTCTGTTAATTCTTTTTTTTGGGGCTGCACGGTGGCGCAGTGGCTAGCACTGCGGCAGCACAGTTTACCCTTGGCCGGGGGATTGTGGGGATCGTGGGATCGTGGGTTCGATCCCAGCCCCTGACCAACAGTGATCTGTGTGGAGTTTGCATGTTCTCCCCGTGTTGCGTGGGTTTACTCCGGGATTTCTCCGGTTTCCTCCCACATGCCAAAAACATGCATGTTAGGTTAATTGGCTGTTCTAAATTGTCCCTAGATATCTGTTTCCTATAGGCCCTTAGAATAGAGGGTTAGTATTAATGAAAGCGCTTTGAGTGGTCTTTGTGACTAGAAAAGCGCTATATAAGTGCAGGTTAGTTAGTTAGTTAGTTAGTTTTACCCATGGATTCCTGCCATGGACGTGCTAACAAGGCTAGCAATGTAAACACCCATCTTGTGAAGTTTTGGCAGTAGGGACAACCTTTTCAGGTGAGCCCCCCGTCGAATAATGTAAACCTAAGCATGACGTTATTTTGGGGATTTCCACAGCAGGTTGAACACAGCTGCAGAAGTTATAAAGGCAACTTCACCTGTCTGCATCTCACCCAGATGTGAATTCATGTTGTGTCTACAGTGAGTTATAATTTAATTCATGCTGCGCGAAACATTCGCCCGTTCGCGTTTGGTGTGAAGGCATTAACAGTAGCAGCCTTATATGGTGTGATCAGAAATCACAACAACATTTTTGTTTGGTAAGTATTTAATTACGCGGGTACGGAAGTGGGTATGGAGTGGCTAGAGTTCATTACAATTTGGGTATGAAGTGACTTGGGACGGAGTGGCAAGGGTACGGAGCGTCCTGATACCGTCAAGAGAGTGAGTGGGGCTATTCTGTACACTGACAAGAAAATAAAGAAAGCAGTGGTGCAGCCAGGAATTTGTGAAGGGGGGGGGGGGGCTCAACCCCAACCACCACCACCATTCTGAACACCCGGGGTGAAGCTTTAGCTTCAGCCCCGTCAACTACAGCCCCCTTTCAACTACAGATTTCTTAACATTTTCAATCCAAACTACTCAAAACCTGCTCTTTATTTACATTTTTCTTTTCTTTCTTCTCCCTTTTTTTCTTCTTTTTTTTTGGGGGGGGGGGGCTGCAACCTACTCAGCCCCCCCTCCCACTACGCCCCTGGAAAGAAAGAAAGAAAGAAAGAAAGAAAGAAAGATGTTGTTGGAGCAAACTCCAAAAGCAAAAATGGCGCAAGAACAGTAACTGTTAGTGAAAAAAGTGCGCAGAGTTTTAATTTGCAATATTATTCACCAGTTCCTCAGCGTAGCATTTTAAATGTTTATTTAAGATTTTTAATTAGGGATAGGGTTTGCCAAAAACTTTAGTACCGGTAGTATATTAAGGTTAAATGTAGATTTTTTTTTTTTACTCACCAAGCACATCCAGGTCCACTTTGAAGTTCACAAAGTGGGTATGAATGTTGCCAATGACATTTTCCGCAACCTGGTGGCCATATTTGAGATTCTCCTCCACCAGGTATGAAGAAGCGATGTAGCCTGTTGCGCGCACTTTGGCCTCCACTGATCCGCTCTGATAGAAGACAAAATCCCACATGTAGTCATAGTTTTCAATGGCAGTGATGGTCCTGAACACCAAGGCGCTGTTCACCATCCCTCCGTAGCTGTTGTGGAAAAAGTCTGCAAAGTGCCTCCTCAGAGGCTCACCCATGTTGTGTTCAAAGATGCATATAGAGTTCCGAAATCTGATCGGTGCCGGGACATCAATGTATCGGTATGTGTCCACGTAGGTGGCCTCATAAGGACAATCCACACCTCGCATTAATTCGTGTGCAAAGTGCCCGACCCCCATGCTCGAATCCAAAAACTTAGTGAGCATCATCCCTGGTGTGGATGAACCGTACACCGACATGGCCTCCTACACGCTCAGCTCATAAGCGATTCTCTCTCCTTTGAAACGCACATCAAACACCCTCATACCAGTGAAAGATCTGAGACCAATACTGGTCTCAGATTTTTTTCATACTGGCCTGGGCCAGTATGAAAAAAATTGCAGGCCTTCAGAGCACAGAGCGCAGTAATCGTGTGTTTTTAGATGGTTTTAGTTCAGACACAGAGCTGGCTAATGCTCTTAATTGTTTTTATGGTCGTTTTGACTCCTTTGATTTTAGCACAGAAATCCAAGATTTGAAACAGAAACTCAAAGACAATCAGCACTTTAATATTGAGATGCAGGATGTTGAAAGGGAGTTCCGCGCTGTAAAAGTGAACAAAAGTCAGGGCCCTGATAATATATGTGGACGCCTGGTAAAGTCCTGTGCACATGAACTGAGTCCTATATTTCACTACATTTTCAATAAGTCCTTACAGACACAACATGTGCCTAAGATCTGGAAAGATGCCGTGGTTGTTCCCGTTCCAAAATCCAGCTGTCCTAAAACGGTAAATGACTTTAGACCAGTTGCTTTGACTTCAATTTTAATGAAAATTTTTGAAAAACTGGTCAGATGTGAGGTCCTAAAGCAGACTGAACATGCATTGGATCCTCTGCAGTTTGCCTATAGGCCTCACAGAGGAGTGGAGGATGCCACTGTCACTCTGTTTAACATGCTTTTTAAACATCTGGATTTTAATGGGACACACGCCAGGCTTTTATTTGTGGACTTTTCTTCTGCCTTTAATACAATCCAACCTCATATTTTAGTTGAAAGGCTCCTGCAACAATTTGATTTAAGCAATAATCTGGTGGGTTGGATTCTGGATTTCTTAACCAACAGGACGCAGAGAGTAAGGGTCAATGGTACATTGTCTGACCTAAAGTGCTCTTCTACTGGCTCTCCTCAGGGGTGTGTGTTGTCACCACTACTCTTCATCCTGTACACAAACATGTGTCGGAGCAGACATGACAACAGACACATTATAAAGTATGCTGATGACTCAGTCATTGTCAGTCTCCTCCAGGATGGTGAGAGTGGCCATGGCCCAGTAGTTGATGACTTTGTTCACTGGTGTGAGGATTCCTACCTGCAGCTGAATACAACAAAAACGAAAGATATGATTATTGACTTTAGGAGGAAAACTCCCAGGCACAAAGTCACCATACTAAAAGGCCAGACCACCGAATGTGTACAATCGTACAAATATCTTGGGACGATTATTGATAGTGGATTGAACTTTGAGGTGAACTGTGAAAGGGTGTGCAAAAAGGGTCAGCAAAATTTGCATTGTTTGAGGAAACTTGCACGCTTCCAAATTGACCGAACCATAATGACTATGTTCTATCGGGCTTTTATTGAATCTGTTTTATCCTTTTCTTTAATGTCATGGTTTGGTCAGATAAAACTGAAACAGAGGAAATCCTTGGATCAGGTAGTCAGATGGTCCAGTCGTTTGCTTGGTGAGTCACAGCTGAGCCTGACATCCCTGTACACCAGACAAGTACAGAGGATGGCCGACTCGATTTTAAATGATGACTCCCACCCTTTGCACTGCAACTTTCAGCTTCTTCCCTCCAGACGGAGGTTTGCTGTCCCAAAAAGTAGAACCCAGCGCTACAAAAACAGCTTTGTCCCTGCTGCTGTCAAAGAGTTGAACAAGCTATAAAAATTATATTGTACATATTTTATATTTACCTATTTTGTAAGATGTGTGCCTGTGTTTGTGTCTATGTTGAATGTAATTGTGGCTTGTAAATATGGATGTCACCAACTGCAAAACAAATCTACCTACGGGTACAAATAAAGTAACCTGAACCTGAACCTGAACCTGAACCAAAGGCAAAGCTCCAGTCCAGGTACAGCACATGGTTGTTGCTGATGCTGTAGCGTTTTCCTTCTGCGTAAAACAGCTGCGGACCGATCTGCAGAGGCTTGTTCCGGGGCTTCAGAGACCCATGGTCAGGTGACTCCTTAAACACTATTTTCTCAACAGTACCTTTTTCGTATGCCTGGTTAAGATCTTCCACACTGTTAAAGTACTGTAACGTTGGGGCCATGTTAAGTGAATTTCCCAGCATGCTTTTCCAGATGAAAACGTTATGTGTGTGCAACCGTGATGTAAACAGAGGTCTGTGAGAATGACCTCCCCTGCTCTGTGTACTAAGTTGCTGGTTGGGGGTCGGGGTGTGTGAAAATAAATCAGGTTGATCAGCCATCTGCTCCATTGTCTTTGTGTGAACCCCTGCAAACATCACACTGGTGTCAGAAGTGGGATCTCCTGTCCAAAGCAGTAATGGGGCGCTGACATCGGGACGATGTCGAGAACCAGAGGGGAGTAGTGTAGCGAACTCAATATGAGCACCCTACTTGGCTTGCCAAGTGGGTTGACCCTATTGGCGACACAGGTAGGGTGCGGGACTCCGGAGCAGGAGGCGTGAGTTCAAATCTCCCGGTGGGACGTCGCCATGTCGAGCAGCACGTTACACTGGTGTCAGAAGTGGGATCTCCTGTCCAAAGCAGTAATGGGGCGCTGACATCGGGACGATGTCGAGAACCAGAGGGGAGTAGTGTAGCGAACTCAATATGAGCACCCTACTTGGCTTGCCAAGTGGGTTGACCCTATTGGCGACACAGGTAGGGTGCGGGACTCCGGAGCGGGAGGCGTGAGTTTGAATCTCCCGGTGGGACGTCGCCATGTCGAGCAGCACGTTACAGTACTTTCCATTGTAAAGCAGTCGCTCAACTCTCCACTGTGACGCGTTTAGGCTCTCATGATTAACCAGTATGTCGAAGCCCACCGGAGAGACGTACGTACCGTCCACATCCCTATAGAAGCCCACCCAGGTCTTTCTGTCACCAGATCGGACTCCACGAGGCATCTGCTCGAATGGGCTGAGGCTCCGATTCGGACCCACACCGAAGCTCTCGCGCATGACCTTCTCCAACTTGGAAACAACTTCAGTCTCAAAGAATTTAAAAAGCAAAGCATACTCCCCTATGGTGACCGTCCGCGCGGTGATGGGGATCTCCCTCTGGTACCTCTCTTTGGTAACATCCTTAATGGATGTCGGGTTGGGGAGTGGACCCACTACATACTCCTTAATGTAGCCTTTGGCGCCGTGGAAGACCACCACCGTGGCTTCTCTCTTTGGCTTGTTGCCTTTCTTGTCCAGATAATCCAGAGCTTCAGCTTTCTTTGGAAGAGAGAGCTCTATTAAGAATAAGAAGTTCTCGGAGGGTTTGGTGAGCTGGTTGGTGGAAATGTCCAAGTCTTTCTTCTTGACCATAAACTCCCGCACCTGTAGGTATTCTTCCCGCGTGAGGTCGGCGAATATCAGGCTGCGCTCATCGTGTTTTCCCTGCAGCGGGTGGACCCGCCGATTTGAGCATTTGGGCGCCCTGCTGGAGTGGACTGCGATGAGGACGATGTTAAGAATTAAAGAGAAAAGGGCCAAAAGGATCAGATCCCATTTTACCAGCGGGTTCATCTTCTGCTCCACCATGACGCACGCACAAGAGGAGAGAACGCGCTCTGGGCAGGAGAGACGGGCAAGGCAGTCTTGAAAAGAAAAGCAGAGCCGTTAAATTCAGCCTCTCTGTATCATGTTACCCAACGCCCCTCCTTCATTCTTGCAGAGAGTATTTACTGAACTTTTCACGCAGCAGCGCTTCAGCCTGAAACAGTATTTTACGCACGACCTTTAATGGTTTATTAAGCATCATAATGGCATGCTTTGCAGACGTAAGAAAAACAGGCGGTGAGAATATTGTATAGAGTAATAGAATATTTCATTCACAATTTATTGCGTGTTTTTTTGCATGCACAGTTCTCCAAACGACCAATCATAAAAGCACATGCTACGTTCTTCGTGGTTTTCAATCCAGCAAAATATAAGATAAGATAAGATAAGATAAGCCTTTATTAGTCCCACAACGGGGAAATTCCAGGATTGCAACAGCACAGGGATAGCAACACTCAGAGCAACAATCAGAAGGCAAGAAAAAAAACAAGCAAGCAAGAGCAGCTAATAAACATATGTACGTATTACTATAAAATATATATATATATACACACACACACAGACACACAGTGCAGAGCATTGTAGCTGGATGGAATAAATATATGAATATATGAACACACAGTGCAGAGCATTGTAGCTAGATGGAATAAATATGTAAATATATAAACACCCACAGTACGGAGCATTGCAGCTAGGTGGAATAAATATGCAAGTATATAAACACACACAGTGCGGAGCAATGTAGCTAGATGGAATAAATATGCAAATATATAAACACACACAGTGCAGAGCATTGTTGCTAGATGGAATGAAACAGCATAACCGTCTACTTAGTTATCCTACATGGTATGATTATGTGCCCATACATATTCTCACCCTCCATAGCGACCGGTATGTTCCTAGTTGTATGCCGGAGGGGACCATTGTGTAAGTCTATTGCATCTTTTGCATTCAAAAAACTATTAGTTTGTTACGTCTTTTTGCTATCTCTGCGAGCAGCCCTGCTTAGGTTGTACAGTCTGACAGCCGTTGGTAGGAAGGACCTACGAAACCTCTCGGTTGTGCACCTGGGATGATGTAGTCTGCTGCTAAATGAGCTCCTCAGTGCATTCAGTATGTCCTGCATAGGGTGGAACTCGGACTCCAGCAGAGATGACAGTTTAGCCACCGTCCTTCTCTCTCCTATCTCCTCCATCGGATCAAGGCGCTGCCCCAGGACAGAGCTAGCTTTCTTAATCAGTTTGTTCAGTCTCTTCCTATCGGCTGCAGTAATGCCACTGCCCCAGCAGACCACTCCAAAAGTGATGGCTGATGCCACCACCGTGTCATAGAATGACTTCAGCAGCGCCCCTTGTACACCAAAAGACCTGAGTCTCCTCAGCAGGAACAGCCTGCGCTGTCCCTTCTTGTAGAGTGCATCAGTATTGTGTGACCAGTCTAGTTTATTGTTCAGATGAATACCCAGGTACTTATAGGATGTCACCATCTCGATGTCTGTTCCCTGTATATTTACTGGTACTGTGAGGGGCTGCCCATGCCTGCGGCAGTCCACCACCAGCTCCTTAGTTTTCCTCGCGTTGATCTGGAGGCAGTTCCGATGGCACCAGTCCACGAAGTCCTGGATAAGCCCTCTGTACTCAGCTTCATCTCCATTGGAGATGAGGCCAACGATCGCAGAGTCATCAGAGAACTTCTGTAGATGGCAGTGTGTTGTGTTGTGTGAGAAGTCCGCAGTATAAAGAGTGAACAGGAAGGGAGCCAGCACCGTTCCCTGGGGGGCCCCCGTGCTACTGATGATCGTGTCGGACACACAGTCCCGGGTTCTCACAAACTGAGGCCGGTTCGTGAGGTAGTCCAGGATCCATGATGACAGGTGCTGGTCCACCCCTGCGCGCAGCAGCTTGTCCTTCAGGATCATCGGTTGGATGGTGTTGAAAGCACTGGAGAAGTCAAAGAACATGATCCTCACCATATTCCCGGGCTTCTCCAGGTGGGACAGAGAACGGTGAAGGAGGAAGATCACCGCATCCTCCACCCCAATGCCATGCTGGTAGGCGAACTGGAGTGGATCCATCGCTGGTTCCACCAGGGGGCGGAGGTGAGCAAGGAGCAGTCTCTCCAGGGTCTTCATCAAGTGGGACGTCAAGGCCACCGGTCTGTAGCTGTTCAGGTCTTTGGGGTGGGAAGTTTTTGGTACAGGTACCACACAAGATGTTTTCCACAGCTGTGGTACCCTCCCCAGTTTCAGGCTCATGTTGAAGATATACGTCACAATCCCACACAGCTGGTCTGCACAGGACTTGAGGAGCTTTGCGCTGATGCCGTCCGGTCCCGGCGCAAATACATATGACAAATACATATGACAATGTATTTGGAAACAACAATCAGCTGACAAATTTGTTTTTATAATTTCATCCAACAAAGGGCTCACATTATTTTTAAATTGTTTGCCCT
Source organism: Pholidichthys leucotaenia (assembly GCA_020510985.1). Lineage (NCBI taxonomy): Eukaryota > Metazoa > Chordata > Actinopteri > Cichliformes > Pholidichthyidae > Pholidichthys > Pholidichthys leucotaenia. The sequence goes on from CM035838.1 coordinate 414,458,021, forward strand.
GCAGTGAGTGGACCCACTGAGTGCACTGTAAAAAATTACTGTAAAGTTACAGCCATGTTCTGATAGTGCCGTGTCTTTACAAAGTACAGTGGAATACCGTAAAATTATGTTTTTAAAGCATGGTCAATAACTGTAAAGTACTGCAAAATTTAACAGTATGTTACAGTATTTTTTTTGTGTGTGTGTGTGTGTGGGGGGGTATTAATACTGTGACGTATGCAGGGTTCACACAAAGACAATGGAGCAGATGGCTGTGATGAATAGGCTTTATTTACACACCCCCGACCCCAACTTGCAACTTAGTACGCAGAGCAGTGGAGGTCATTCCCACAGACCTCTGTTTACATCACGGTTACACACACATGATACATCTTGCCCTAATCCTGCTAAACACTGCTGGGCCATTATAATGCAGTTATAATGACACAGCAGTATAACTCAGAAGTAACACATTTAACACACACAGTAACGTTTCAAACTGGCAAAGCATGCTGGGAAATCCCTGCTCCCCTTAAAATGGCCCCGACGTTACACTGCCCCCCCCCCCCCGGACTGGTTTCTGTCCCCAGAAAATTCAAAGTCCACTTTCAGAAATCCAATGCGAGTCAGCCCAGTGCCAAAGCGGCATGCACGGGCCATCTGAGTCTCGGTCGGAGAATCTGGTTGGGGTAGGGTCCCGGTTTGGCCATCAGCGGGCGGATGGACACATCTGACAGCCTCTGTAGGACCACACACAGTCCCTTCCCTGGCAGCGGGAGTCCCAGGCCCGCTCCGGCCGACTCCCACCGCTGCCAGATCTCCCAGGCGGCCGCTGGCCCGCATCCATGCGTCCAGCCCTTGCCGCGCCTGGAAAGTGGCCGCATCTTCGTCGCTCCTGCGCCTCTGTGACGTCATCTGCCGGGGGAAGCATCTGCAGGAGGCGGCTTTTTCCCCATCCACGCCACCTCGCTCTAATTTAGCGTTGGCGAGGGGCCAGTTTGCCGTGCGCTGTGTGCGGGGCGGTACCATGCCATGTACCCTGGCTCTGTGCAGCGGAAGCCGTCCTTCCTCGCGTCGCCACGGCTGTTTCCTTTGTGCACGCGCTGCTGTGATCTGCCGTAGCTCCTCCTCCACTCAATGATCGGCGCGGCAGCCAGCTCGACCTGGGCCAGGCGGTCATCCAACAGGTTCTTGCCGTTGTAGCGAGGAATCTTGGCCCGCTGCTGGGTGGATGAGACTGTCATCTCCTGGTCGATTTCCGCTCCTAGTCGCTCTGGAATCGCCAGCCCGTCCTGCCCTGAAAAGGGCGGGAAGCGGGGCTGGTTTGCTCTGCTCCGTCCATCGCGGCGAAGCTCTCCAGGGGCCGGCGTCTCAGCTCTATACTCCGTTCCCGGCTGAGCGATGAATCGCTCCGGCCGCTGTACCTCCGCCTGAGTCCTCATCTCGCTCCATATCCCACTCCTGACACCAGTGTGACGTATGCAGGGTTCACACAAAGACAATGGAGCAGATGGCTGTGATGAATAGGCTTTATTTACACACCCCCGACCCCAACTTGCAACTTAGTACGCAGAGCAGTGGAGGTCATTCCCACAGACCTCTGTTTACATCACGGTTACACACACATGATACATCTTGCCCTAATCCTGCTAAACACTGCTGGGCCATTATAATGCAGTTATAATGACACAGCAGTATAACTCAGAAGTAACACATTTAACACACACAGTAACGTTTCAAACTGGCAAAGCATGCTGGGAAATCCCTGTTCCCCTTAAAATGGCCCCGACGTTACAATACAAAGAAGCATTCATTACTGCCTCAAGAAGAAGAATCCAACTGATTCACTGATCAATCACATCCATCTTTACAGCAACAAAAGGGAAGTAGCATACTGTTATGTTTTATGCAAGTAATAAAGTCATATCACACCTGTGATTTGTTATAGTGTTGCCATGTAAATTATAAAAATGTTGTGTTGGAATGTCTGTCACTAATGTTTTCAAAATTGTAAAGTAGAGCTTATTCACACAATAAAATGCTTTAATTCTATGTGGGCCTAATGCATTTTTCACTTATGTCGTGCTTTTTTCTCACCTCTGGATGACCAAAGTGCTTTACCATGCACGTGCGGGGGCGGGGGGGGGGGCTTTTGGGGCTTGATCCCCTGCCCCTTTGCCAAAGTGTCCTTTTGAGTTGTGTTTTTGTCCATTTAAATTTACAACATTCAGTATAATCAGATGCCGTCATCACCAAGTAGGGCCGTTCAGTGTCTGTGCCCCCCAGATGAGTTGCTGCCCCCCCCCACATCAACCTTAGTTTTATTAACTGATAATGTATATTTGTGAAAAGTCAGATTTCTGAGTGTAAGTGAATGCAGCATTACAGGGCTGGTTCCCCCTCCTTTCCCACGCAGCAGGGCCAGGCTGCGTGGAGCAGCTCCTCCAAAGGTAACCCACATTAGCATTTACCATGCAAGCCTTGGCTTTTATGAGGACGGTGCAAAATGTTGAATGGTTTTGGCTCTGTCTGAATTTATTTTGTAAAGGAGAGGATGCAAACCAACCATTGTGGCAACCTGGGGAGTGCATAATGGTTTACCACCTTAGACAGGAACAAAGGATGCAAAGTTAACCTTTTGTGTGTGAGAAGTTTCTAGATGCACTAGTAAGATAACAGGGAGGTGTCAAGGATGAATGGACTGACTGCAGTCGGACGGGGAGATTATTTTTTGTGTGTGAGAAGAGTCTAGAAGGAGATTATCTTTTGTGTGTGAGAAGAGTCTAGAAGGATGTCATGTTATTTAAGGGAAGAGTTCCTACTTGTATGCCATTCTGTCTATGCTCCTTGTGTGAGTCGTGTAATAAACCGCCTGAACCAAATCCACCTCATTATTTACACGCTCCACACTGGTGACCCAAGACGAATCATGGAATACGACGGAAGAATTATAAATCAGAATTGGAAAGCAAGATGGCAGCAAATAAACTTGGTTCGGCCTGGGCCAGTATGAAAAAAATTGCAGGCCTTCAGAGCACAGAGCGCAGTAATCGTGTGTTTTTAGATGGTTTTAGTTCAGACACAGAGCTGGCTAATGCTCTTAATTGTTTTTATGGTCGTTTTGACTCCTTTGATTTTAGCACAGAAATCCAAGATTTGAAACAGAAACTCAAAGACAATCAGCACTTTAATATTGAGATGCAGGATGTTGAAAGGGAGTTCCGCGCTGTAAAAGTGAACAAAAGTCAGGGCCCTGATAATATATGTGGACGCCTGGTAAAGTCCTGTGCACATGAACTGAGTCCTATATTTCACTACATTTTCAATAAGTCCTTACAGACACAACATGTGCCTAAGATCTGGAAAGATGCCGTGGTTGTTCCCGTTCCAAAATCCAGCTGTCCTAAAACGGTAAATGACTTTAGACCAGTTGCTTTGACTTCAATTTTAATGAAAATTTTTGAAAAACTGGTCAGATGTGAGGTCCTAAAGCAGACTGAACATGCATTGGATCCTCTGCAGTTTGCCTATAGGCCTCACAGAGGAGTGGAGGATGCCACTGTCACTCTGTTTAACATGCTTTTTAAACATCTGGATTTTAATGGGACACACGCCAGGCTTTTATTTGTGGACTTTTCTTCTGCCTTTAATACAATCCAACCTCATATTTTAGTTGAAAGGCTCCTGCAACAATTTGATTTAAGCAATAATCTGGTGGGTTGGATTCTGGATTTCTTAACCAACAGGACGCAGAGAGTAAGGGTCAATGGTACATTGTCTGACCTAAAGTGCTCTTCTACTGGCTCTCCTCAGGGGTGTGTGTTGTCACCACTACTCTTCATCCTGTACACAAACATGTGTCGGAGCAGACATGACAACAGACACATTATAAAGTATGCTGATGACTCAGTCATTGTCAGTCTCCTCCAGGATGGTGAGAGTGGCCATGGCCCAGTAGTTGATGACTTTGTTCACTGGTGTGAGGATTCCTACCTGCAGCTGAATACAACAAAAACGAAAGATATGATTATTGACTTTAGGAGGAAAACTCCCAGGCACAAAGTCACCATACTAAAAGGCCAGACCACCGAATGTGTACAATCGTACAAATATCTTGGGACGATTATTGATAGTGGATTGAACTTTGAGGTGAACTGTGAAAGGGTGTGCAAAAAGGGTCAGCAAAATTTGCATTGTTTGAGGAAACTTGCACGCTTCCAAATTGACCGAACCATAATGACTATGTTCTATCGGGCTTTTATTGAATCTGTTTTATCCTTTTCTTTAATGTCATGGTTTGGTCAGATAAAACTGAAACAGAGGAAATCCTTGGATCAGGTAGTCAGATGGTCCAGTCGTTTGCTTGGTGAGTCACAGCTGAGCCTGACATCCCTGTACACCAGACAAGTACAGAGGATGGCCGACTCGATTTTAAATGATGACTCCCACCCTTTGCACTGCAACTTTCAGCTTCTTCCCTCCAGACGGAGGTTTGCTGTCCCAAAAAGTAGAACCCAGCGCTACAAAAACAGCTTTGTCCCTGCTGCTGTCAAAGAGTTGAACAAGCTATAAAAATTATATTGTACATATTTTATATTTACCTATTTTGTAAGATGTGTGCCTGTGTTTGTGTCTATGTTGAATGTAATTGTGGCTTGTAAATATGGATGTCACCAACTGCAAAACAAATCTACCTACGGGTACAAATAAAGTAACCTGAACCTGAAGATCCCCGGAGCCAACCTCGACTGGAACCCCCAGCTTCGCGTGCGCTGTCGCGATCAAACTACCTGATTTTTGGCAGCACAACCCGCGCTCCTGGTTCCATCTAACCGAGGCGCAGTTTGCCCTCCGAGGAATATCGGTGGATGATACGAAATTCCACTATGTGGTCGCAGCACTCAATGCCAGCACGGCTCAGCACATCGACAGCCTGCTCGATCAGCCACCAACCGACTGCAAATATGACGCGCTGAAGGCTGCCCTCATCCAGCACTACATGCTCTCGGATGGTGAGAGAGCAGAGAGGCTTCTGATGCGGACCGAGTTGGGCGACGGTTCGGCCGTGGACATGATGGAGAAGATGCTAAGGTTAAAGGGCACGGACGACGACCACTTCATCTTCACCCACATTTTCCTCAGGAACCTTTCGACAGCGGCTAGAGCGGCCCTGGCCAATTTGTCGTTGCTGGCCAAATGGGACTATCGTGCGCTAGCCCGGGAGGCAGACCGGATCATCGTCGCCACCAAGGCTTTCGTGACCATTACGGCAGTGACGGAGCCCGGCACGTCGACACGAGGAGGCGAGGAGCTGCCGACGGCAGCAGCAGAACCACCGACGGCAGCAGCAGCGGGGGCCAAGGAACGTGGAGGTGACACGCTTTGCTTCTACCACCGCTGCTTTGCAGAGAGGGCACGCAAATGTATACCACTGTGCCAGTTCAAGCGCTCGGGAAACGCCAAGTCCGGGGGTTGGTAGCAGCCGCGACCCTCGGGGAGGAGAACAAGCTGCTCTATTTGACAGACGCACGCTCGGGGAGGCATTTCCTCGTGGACACTGGCGCACAGAAGAGTTTCATCCGGCCGACCTACGCTGACCGGCTGGCAGGACCCAGTGGCCCCGAGATGGCAGCAGCAAATGGCTCAGAGATTAAGATCTTTGGTGAGAGGACTCTACTCTTGTCTCTACACGGTCGTACATTTGAATGGAGTTTTGTTGTAGCAGCATTGAATTACCATATACTGGGGGCTGATTTTCTATGTGCACATGGGTTGTTGGTAGATATCGCTAACAGGCGCCTGGCTAATGCACTGTCTTTTGACTCTCTCCCCTGTATAGCTCGAGTGACCCGGCCAACAGCACAAGCCAACGTCACAGCAGCATGCGGTAAGTTCCACACACTGCTTGCTCAGTTCCCAGCACTCACAGTCCCGACGTTTTCAGCAGCTATTTATCCTTTTTTTTTTTTTTTTTTTTTTTTTTTTTTTCCTTTGAAAGACAAAAGTAAAATAGAAAGATGTCTTTACCTTCTTTACATGTTTCAACTGCACTGCAGCCTTCATCAGAAGAGTCAGCTGATTGCTGCCAGGTGACATTTATCAGCTGATTTTCGTAGGCGGGGCCAGCTCAGCAGATCTGTCAGATCCGCTGAGCCGGCCCCGCCTCCCGCCGTCAGATGGTCTCTGGAGAATGTGGTCCCAGGTGTGAGAAAGCATAAAGGCCCCCTCATCTCGGTTCATGGTGTCTTTTCCCCGCTTTCTGATCTCTATTGCCTCCTTGATCCAACGTTTGTGTCTGTTGCTCTCCGATCCAATCATTTTTGTGTTGTCCCAGTCCATGATGTGATTATTTCTTTTGCAGTGGTCCGATATAGCTGATTTTAATGTTTCTTGTTCTGCTTTTTCTTTTTTTGATCTTGTGAGTCGTCCTTGCGTTTCCTTCTCACATTCCTTTTGGTGTTCTTTTTTTCTTGTGGTGAATAATCTTCCGGTTTCTCCAATGTAGGTTTTGTTACATGATCTGCATGATATTTCATATAATACATTGCATTTATTGTCTTGTTCTATTCTGTCCTTGGGGTGTACTAATAACTGTCTTAATTTTTTGTGTGGTTTGACTGCTGTGTTTATTTTGTATTTTTTCATGATCCTTTGAATTGGTTCCGTGATCCCTCGTATGTATGGTATAGTTATGGTTTCCTTGTTTTTGATTTCAGCTTTTGTTCTGTGTCTTGTGTCCTGTTTATTTTCTTTGTTTTTGACTTGCTGTTTCCCTTTGTTTATGGCCCATACTGGATATTGGCAGCGTATAAGTGCATGTTTTATGTGGTTTTCCTCTTCCTGTCTGTCTTCTTGTTCCGTGATGATGGTGGCTCGTTCATATAATGTCCTGACGACTGATAGCTTGTGTGCTGTGGGGTGTTCCGATGTCCAAAGTAGGTATTGATCTGTGTGGGTTGGTTTCCTGTAGACTGTGATTTTTATGCTGCCATCCTCGTTGTGGTGGATTTTCATGTCCAGAAAGGCTATGGTGCCATTTTCCTCCTCTTCGTGTGTGAATTTTATGTTCCCCGTACTGTCTGTACTGTTCAGATGGTCAGTGAGTTCTTGTGTATGTCCTTTCCTTATTTTTTCCAGAATGTCATCTACGTATCTCTTCCAAAGGGTGGGTTTGCATATTGTGGGTGCTGTGTTGATGGCTTTATTTTCCAGATCCTCCATAAAAAAACTGCTCATGATGGCTGATAGTGGGTCTCCCATTGCAAATCCTTCTTTTTGTTTGTAGATTTTTCCTCTGAATTGAAAATAAGTGGATTTTGCAACAAACTGTAGTAATTTGGATATGTCATGGACTGTGAGGTTGGTGCGTCTTTTTAGGGTACTGTCCTTGTTGAGGCGTTCTTGCACTATATGTAGTGTGACGTCAATAGGAGTCTTTGTGAATAAAGAGATGACGTCATGTGAGATGAGGATCTCGTCTGATTCTATTTTTATGTCTTTGAGTTCTTGTGCCAGCTCTTTTGAATTTTTACAGTGAAAGTCTGATAGTCCAAGGAGGGGTTTGATGATTTCAGCTAGGGCTTTTGATAAGTTGTATGTGACTGATCCAATGCTGTCTATTATTGGCCGCAGTGGGATGTCCTTTTTATGTATTTTCGGTGTTCCATAAATCCGAGGGGTGATGCTGGCTGTGGGGATCAGGTGATCATATGCGTCCTTTGTGATTTTATTGCTTTCTAATAGAGGTTTTAGAAGGGCTTTGAGCATTTTTTTCTTTTCTTCTGTCGGGTTTGTTTTAATGATTTCGTATGTGTTACTGTCTGCCAACATGGTTTCCATCTGTTTTTCGTATGTTTCCGTGTCCAAAATTACTGTTGTTCTGCCTTTATCTGCTGGGAGTATTGTGATCGTTTTATCTGTCTTGAGTGAGTTTAATGCTTTTTCTTCTTTTCTTGTAACGTTGCTTTGTGGTAATTTGGCCGTTTTGAGGATTCCTGCGACTGCGTTCCGGAGTGCTGCTTTTTCTCCTTGGTCCTGGATTTTTTCACATGCCAGTTCTGTTGCGAGGATGTATTCTTCATGGGGGATTCTGGCTGGTGTGATGGCGAAGTTCAGTCCTCTGTTCAGCACTGTTTTCTCCGTGTCCGTGAGTGTGCGTTGTGATAGGTTTTTGACCCACTTATCGTTCTTTTCCGTGTGTGTTTGTCTTCGTCCGTTCTTTCTTTCTGTGAGTTTTTTTAATTTTTTCAATTGGCGGTTTTTCGTTGTGATGAATTCTTGTTCGTGTGCGTGTTTCAGTTGTGCTTTTATCTGCTCCTGCGTTTTCTGGTCCGTCGGGTAGCGTTGCTTAAACATGTCCGTTTCCTCTTTGATTTGGTTGTTTATTTTGTCTACTTTATTTGCCGTTATTCTTATACGTTCTTTTATAAGGTCTTTCCGTGCTTTGTTGATGATTTTTTCTGCGTTCTTGGTCGGGATTGGATTTCTTATATTGAGGCTTTGGGGTGTGACCTCTTCATCTCTGCAACGGAGGTTGAATCGTAGGTGGTTTCTGAAGCGTGCCCGTGTTTTCTCCAATTTCTCCAGCCGGCGGAAGTCTTTAATGCAGACTTGTCCATAACTTCCACGTAATACATCAAACAGGTTCATTTTGTCTTCTTCTACAACACAAAAATTATTGGATCGGAGAGCAACAGACACAAACGTTGGATCAAGGAGGCAATAGAGATCAGAAAGCGGGGAAAAGACACCATGAACCGAGATGAGGGGGCCTTTATGCTTTCTCACACCTGGGACCACATTCTCCAGAGACCATCTGACGGCGGGAGGCGGGGCCGGCTCAGCGGATCTGACAGATCTGCTGAGCTGGCCCCGCCTACGAAAATCAGCTGATAAATGTCACCTGGCAGCAATCAGCTGACTCTTCTGATGAAGGCTGCAGTGCAGTTGAAACATGTAAAGAAGGTAAAGACATCTTTCTATTTTACTTTTGTCTTTCAAAGGAAAAAAAAAAAAAAAAAAAAGGATAAATAATTGAAAGAAGACAAAATGAACCTGTTTGATGTTTTCAGCAGCTATCGCTAAACATAGGGTGGGGCATTTTATCACCACCACCGGGGCGCCCATTTTTGCAAGACCTCGGCGCTTGGACGCAGCTAAACTGGCCATAGCGCGCGAGGAGTTCACTAACCTAGAGAGGTTAGGCATCATCAGGCGCTCAAACAGCCCATGGGCTTCCCCGCTACACATGGTCCCTAAAGCTGAAGGTTCATGGCGACCTTGCGGCCATTTCCGCAGGTTAAACAACGCTACAGCGCATGACCGCTACCCAATTCCCCACATTCAGGATTTTTCCGTTCACCTTGCAGGAGCGCGCATTTTTTCTAAGATATATTTGGTCCGTGGTTACCACCAAGTCCCAGTGCGCGCTGAGGACATACCCAAAACAGCGGTAATAACTCCGTTTGGTTTATTTGAGTTCTTGCGCATGCCGTTTGGGCTTAAAGGGGAAGCACAGACGTTCCAACGCATGATGGATGCAGTGCTGCGCGATCTCCCTTTCATGTTCGTCTACCTGGACGATATCTTGGTAGCCAGCGTGTCCGAAGACGAATACGAAACCCACCTCACAACGGTTTTCCGAAGGTTGGAAGAGCACGGTTTAATAATCAACCCAACGAAATGTCAGTTCGGGGTGACGGGGATTGATTTTTTTAGGGCACCACGTCTCTCCCGAAGGAGCGGTTCCGCTGCCTGACAAAGTGCGCGCAGTGACAGATTTTCCCCGACCGCAAACGGTCAGGGTGCTACAAGAATTTTTGGGAATGGTGAACTTTTATAACCGTTTCCTTCCCCGCGCAGCGCTGCTCATGCAGCCATTGTACGCTGCGCTCAAAAAACAGAAACCCACGAATAGGGTCGAATGGACCCCGGAACGAGAGCAGGCATTCTCGGAAGTTAAAGCAGCCCTGGCAAACGCCGCATTGTTGGCACATCCAGACCCAACGGCCCGCATAGCCCTCATCACTGACCCCTCAGATGTGGCCATAGGGGCTGTCGTGGAGCAGCGCGTCGCCGGGTCTTGGCAGCCGCTTGCCTTTTTCAGCAGAACCTTGCGCGACAATGAACGTAAATACAGCGCGCTCGACAGAGAGTTGCTGGCTCTCCACCTGGCCATTCGCCATTTCCAGTTCTTGCTGGAAGGGCGTAATTTTACTGCGTTCGTTGACCATAAGCCACTAACATTCGCGATGGCCAAAGTTTCAGAACCTTGGTCGGGCCGGCAGCAGAGGCAGCTGGCCGCGATCTCAGAGTTTACTACCGATATTCAGCATGTGTCGGGCAAACTGAATGTAGTGGCAGACTGCCTCTCGCGCGCCGTTGTGGTCCCGGTCTGTGTAGGGATGGATTACGCAGCCATGGCCGCGGAGCAGGCTAGTGACGCGGACATGCGCACGCTCCTGTCTGGACCAACAGGGTTAAGGCTGGAGAGTAGGACGCTGCTTAACGGCATTCCCCCCTTAATCTGCGACGTCTCCACGGGTCGCCTACGGCCTGTGGTTCCGGCTGCGTGGCGCCGCCGCGTGTTTGAGTCGGTTCACTCTTTGGCACACCCAGGGGTGCACGCGTCGGTTAAAATGGTAGGAGAGAAATATGTGTGGCCGGGCCTTCGCAAACAGGTGAAAGAGTGGGCGGCAGCCTGTGTGGCGTGCCAACGAGCCAAAGTTCACAGACACACGAAGGCTCCTTTGGAGCCGTTTCGCATCCCGGCTAAGAGGTTCGACCATGTCCACGTGGACCTCGTAGGCCCCCTTCCGCCATCACAGGGGTACACGCATCTCCTGACAATGGTGGACCGCACCACGCACTGGCCAGAAGTGGTTCCGCTAGCGGCAACCACGGCCGAGGAGGTGGCGTGCGCGTTTTTAACAGCATGGGTGGCGCGTTTTGGAGTTCCGTCGGACATTACGTCCAACAGAGGCTCTCAATTTGTTTCTGAACTCTGGTCAACCATGGCCCGCAGCCTAGGTGTCTCAATTCACCGCACAACCGCGTACAACCCGCAGGCTAATGGGTTATGCGAACGTTTTCATAGGTCGTTAAAAGCGGCTCTGAGGGCTTCACTGACGGATGCAAATTGGGTAGACAGGCTACCATGGGTTTTATTGGGGTTACGTTCTGCACCTAAAGAGGATCTGGTAGCTTCCCCGGCAGAACTTGTTTTTGCACAACCACTCTGGCTGCCTGGGGAGTTTCTGCCAGATAATCCTGTGCTGGGCAGCTCCCCGTCTCAGCTGCTGCAGCGTTGCATAGACTCAAGCACGCTGCCGGGCCCTGCCCACCACAGTTTTCCGCGCGTTTTTGTACCTAAAGCTTTGAAAAACGCAGAGTTCGTGTTTGTCAGACACGACGCCCACCGCCCCCCACTACGCCCACCTTATGATGGACCGTTTAGAGTGCTGGAAACAGGGGATAAGCATTTTTTGCTAGACTTGGGGGGTAGGAGGGAAAAAATTGGCATAGACAGACTCAAACTTGCTTTCGTTATGGCTGACGAGCAAGTGCTGTTGGCGAGGGCCCCTCGGCGTGGAAGACCCCCACGGGGCGCTTCCCAGAGAAAAGATTCTCCAGAGCACCCACACGGACAGTCAAAAAGTTTTCACCCCCCAGACATCAGCCCCCCAGCATGACAGCGCCACGGAGGCAGCGAATCCTGGCTACAGCAGATACGGCAGAAGACTGAAGCCCAAGCAGCATGCGGACTGATGTTAATGGTTCTATCACAGCATGTGGACTGTTACCCTTTTGTCCTATCTAAGTTGCTGGGGGGGGTGGTGTGGCAACCTGGGGAGTGCATAATGGTTTACCACCTTAGACAGGAACAAAGACGCCAAGTTAACCTTTTGTGTGTGAGAAGTTTCTAGATGCCCTAGTAAGATAACAGGGAGGTGTCAAGGATGAATGGACTGACTGCAGTCAGACGGGGAGATTATTTTTTGTGTGTGAGAAGAGTCTAGAAGGAGATTATCTTTTGTGTGTGAGAAGAGTCTAGAAGGATGTCATGTTATTTAAGGGAAGAGTTCCTACTTGTATGCCATTCTGTCTATGCTCCTTGTGTGAGTCGTGTAATAAACCGCCTGAACCAAATCCGCCTCATTATTTACACGCTCCACCACCATTTTGGAGGTTTGGACCAAGGGGTGGGGCCCCATTAGATAACTAGAAAAGCACTCAGAGAGTGCATACTTCCACCAAGGCTCCTTCCGTCCCTCATGGATCACCACCAAAATGTAATGGGTTTGTTTTGGAGGATTCTTGCTTATACTGTGTGAGAAGATAAGAGCCTTGGTGGAGGTATGCATTCTGGGATCATCACCAAAACATTATGGGTTCCTCTGTAGCCCATGGACCACTTCTGGTGAAAATTTCATCCAAATCCATCCAGTAGTTTTGGCGTAATCCTGCTAGCAGATGGACAGACAAACCACCCTGATTACATAACCTTCTTGGCAGAGGTAATAATATTACAACGAAAGCAACTTCATCTCTGGTCATTTTAATGAATTTTATTGAATTAAACATAGTTTTATTCATAAATTTATTTATTCAAAATCAGACTCATTTTCTTCTGGTTCTGCAAATTAATGTTCAAATATGTGTGGAAAAGGTCACAGTTTTACCACTAACTTTCAAGGAAAAACAATAAATTCATTATAAAACAGAGATGAAATGAGGAGTAAAAACTCCACAACTTGATGAGAAAAGTAATACATTTACCAAGAAAAATGTCTGAAAGTTTTGAGAAAGCCTCACAAATTTACGAGAATAAAAATCTCAAATGTATAATAGTCCTGAATTTTCATGGGCAAAAAACACAAATAATGGGGAAAAAGTTGTCAATTTAAGTGAAAACATCTTTCAATTTACCAAGGGAAAAATAGTAAATTTATCAGAAAAACTGTCAAAACAAAAAATAGGAGAGAAGCATCCATTTTCCACCATTTCTATCTGACAGAAATGGTTCTGGAAGTTTTGACAAAAAAAAAAAAAAATCATCAGAGAGATAGCAGAAATGTTAGGAGTGGCCAAATCAACAGTTTGGTCACATTCTGAAGAAAAAAAAAAAAAGAGCAAACTGGTGAACTCGGGAACTCGACAAGGCCTGGATATTTACAGAAGACTATACTCGCATGATCCTTTCCATGGTGAAGAAAAAACCCCTTTACAACAGCCACCAAGTGAAGAACACTCTCCAGGAAGTAGGTGTATCAGTGTCTAAGTCAGGGATGGGAACTTTGGTGGTAATGAGGGCCACAAAATGTTTTCCCTCCCCTCCTTAGGGGCCAGATTTATATGTAAACCTTCGGAGGGGGTAGTTATTTTCTCCGAAAGTCAAAAGTTCTCACAATTAAAACTGAAAATGCAAACAAAAATAAATATGTTCTATATGTTTTTATCATATGGGAATTAAAATTATTGATAAAATTGTATCAAGGACCTAATTTTTTAAAACTTTTTCCATCATAATAGATGGAGCAAAGGAGAAATTCCTGATGTTTATCAACAAAAAAAGCCAAGAAGAAAAGGGAAATACGCAAGGCTTTAGCTTGCTTTTGGATTCATTGTGGGTGTAGAGGGTCAGAAAAAGACCTGTGTGTAGGTGGGCTTGGTAATCACCTGCCTCCCCAAAGTGGGGAATAAAAAAAGTTAAGAACACTTGGCATAAAATGAACAAAAAAATCAGCAGATGAAAATGGACCACAGTCTCAGAACTTTTATTGCCAGACATTGTGATTGAAACAGTGTCAGTGCTTCAAGTCACACTCGTGAGAGGTTGTTATGGCTCTCAGTTGGCCACCAGATGGGACTGTTCTAAGCCTCAAAGCTTTGAATCTTTTTCAGCACAATTAGAAGGAAAACCTCTGAGCTTCATGAGGATTCACCTGCCCATCACTACTGAGGAGCTGTAGCATGATTGTTGTTAAAGCAGCCTACCTTGTACATTTACTGCTGTTTACAGCCTATTAATGCAGTCTCAGCATGCAACCCATACCTTACAAAATGTACTCCGGTGCCCAAGGCTCCCTCTCTCGCTGTCTTGCTCGATCACTCGCACAGAGCAGCATCTAGGTTTTGATTAGAGCTCCCTTTGTTGGCAGACTCTATAACTGCATTTAAGAATGCGGTTGCAAATACGGTCAAACGTGATATAAATAATTGATTTTTGGAAATGAACTGGCAGGCCACAATGAATGAGGGCGGGGGCCGCAGATTGCCCATCCCCGAGTTAAGTCTACCATAAAGACAAAAAGTCATGAGAGCAAATACAGAGGGTTCACCGCAAGGTGCAAAACATTAACCAGCCTCAAAAATAGAAAGGCCAGATCAGACTTTGCTGAACCCCCCCCCCCCCAAAAAAAAAACAACAACAACAAAAAAAAACATCTAGAGAAGCCAGTCCAGTTCTGGAACAACATTCTTTGGACAGATCAACCTGTACCAAATGATGAAAAGAAGGAAGTATGGAGAAGTCTTGGAACGGCTCATGAGCCAAAGCACAGCACATCTTCTGTAGAACATGGTGGAGGCAGTGTGATGCATGGACATGCATCTTCCAGTGGCACTGGGTCACTGGTGTTTACTGATGATGTGACAGAAGACAGAAGCAGCCTGATAAATTCTGAAGTGTATAGGGACATACTGTCTGCTCAGATTCAGCCAAATGCAGTAAAGTTGATTGGACGGCATTTCACAGTACACGTGGACATTGATTGAAAACATACTACAAAAGCAACCCAGGAGTTTTTAAGGCACAGAAGTAGAAATTCTACAATGGTTGAGTCAATCACCAGCTCTCACCCCGACTGAGCATGCATTTGACTTGCTTAAGACCCACAAACAAGCAGCAACTGACCCATTTTTACACTTTCTGAGTGTTGCCCTATTAGACACCCCAATAAAAAGGCAGAAAGGTCATCAGGTTGATTAGACTCTTGTCTCGTAAAACCTAGCATGCCAGGAAATTAGAGGCTTCTCACCTGGTAAAACCTTACAAACCTAGTGTGGAAGTTGTGTTCAATGACAAGACTTGAGTTTATTCCTCAGGTTCGGCTTTATTGCACAACACAATCATCCAACATTCTCAAATAGCAAGAAGAGGCAGAATCATGTCACATCACATTCTTATACCTCCGGGGGATTAAGAACTCAAGTCACATGGTGCTTCTGCAAACATTTAATCACAATGCAAGTCTCTGAAGATTCACCATTGTCTCTTATTCTCCGATGTTCCGGGGATCCCCCCAGGGCCTCCTCTCTGAGACAAGGGTCCGACTTCACACCTCCTCGACATCTCCTGTCGGCCCCCATCGATCCAGACTCTTTGTTCCTCCAGACGTGAAACCCCAATCCACATAAGCCATACATTTGTGGAAGATATGAACCAGACATATGTGCCACACTCTTGTGGGAAATATGAACCAAACATATGTGCCACATGACCCCCCCCCAAACGTCTGCATGGGACAAACATACTCGTAAATGCATAACATAAAAGACATTACCACATAACCAACAATCAATCCCCCAATCTCTTAGGTCTTAACTTCCTGCCGAATCTGCTGTAAGCCGGCTTCGCTGCGTCTGCAGCGCCTCCTCGCACCTGGGGATTAGATTGTTAGCACATCTCTGTGGGAGCTCTAGAGCATGCCTTCTCGGTGGCCTGCCCCGGCGGGGGGCTTTCGCCAACTGCACGTGTTCATCAGCCAGAACAAAAGCGGGCTTGAGTCTGTTTATGCAAACTAGCTCCCTTCTGCCCCCCCAAATCTAGCAAGAAATGCTTCTCATTTTTTTCCAGCACCCTGAACGGTCCATCATAAGGCGGACGCAGCCCTGGGCGTTGTGCATCATGTCTAACAAAAACAAACTCTGCGTTTTTTAAAGCCTCTGGCACAAAAACACGTGGAAAACTGTGATGCACTGGGCCAGGCAGCGTGTTTGATCCTGTGCCGCTCTGCAACAGCTGAGCGGGGGGACAATTTGGCGCAGGATTTTCCGGAAGAAATTCCCCCGGCAAACGGAGAGGTTGTGCGAAAACTAACTCCGCTGGGGAGGCCTGCAAATCCTCCTTAGGTACAGAACGCAGCCCCAATAAAACCCATGGCAGTTTGTCCACCCAATTTGTATCCGTGAGCGATGCTCTGAGGGCTGCTTTCAATGACCTTGGCCTGCGGGTTATACACGGTAGTGCGGTGTACCTTCACCCCTAAGCTGCAGGCCATAGATGACCACAGTTCGGAAACAAATTGAGGGCCTCTGTCAGACGTTATGTCCGACGGAACTCCAAAACGCGTGACCCAAGTTGTTAAAAACGCGCGCGCAACCTCTTCCGCCGTTGTTGACGCCAGAGGTACCGCTTCCGGCCAACGTGTGGTGCGGTCCACCATCGTCAAAAGGTGTGTGTGCCCTTGAGACAAGGGAAGCGGGCCCACCAGATCAACATGCACATGATCGAAACGCTTAGCCGGGATGTGAAAAGGCTCCAAAGGAGCCCTCGTGTGCTTGTGTATCTTAGCCCTCTGGCACGCTACACAAGCTGCTGCCCATTCCTTGACCTGTTTGCGCAACCCCGGCCAGACAAATTTCTCCCCCACCATCTTGACCGATGCGCGCACCCCCAGGTGCGCCAGTGAATAGGCCAGGTCAAAAACGCGGCGGAGCCACGCGGCTGGAACCACGGGACGAGGCCGTCCCGTGGAGACATCGCATATTAAGGGGGGCATACCTATTTGCTGCACCCTGTGCTCCAGCCTTAACCCTGTTGGTCCAGAGTGGAGCGCGCGCACATCCGCGTCACCAACCTGCTCTGCAGCCATGTCTGCATAATCCAAACCTACGTGGACCCGGGCTGCGCGCGCTCCCGCGTCACTGCCCTGGCCCACAGCCACCGAGTCTGCCCCCACGTGGCCTGGCGTTGCCACAGCACGTGAGAGACAGTCTGCCACTACATTGTGTTTACCTGCGACATGCTGGATATCGGTGGTGAACTCCGATACTGCGGCTAGCTGTCTTTGCTGTTGGCCTGACCAAGGTTCTGAGATCTTGGCCATCGCAAAAGTTAACGGTTTGTGGTCCATGAAAGCGGTGAAACGACGCCCTTCCAGCCAGAACTGGAAATGGCGGATGGCCAAGTGTAGGGCTAAAAGCTCCCTGTCAAACACGCTGTATTTACGCTCGTTATCGCGCAAGGATTTGCTAAAGAACACGAGCGGCTGCCAGGTCCCTGCCACATACTGTTCAATGACTGCCCCCACCGCTAGATCAGAAGCGTCGGTGGTGAGTGCCAAACGGGCTGTTGGAACCGGGTGCGCTAACAAAACGGCGCTTGCAAGGGCTGATTTGACCTGGGAGAAAGCGCGCTCCCGCTCCGGAGACCATCCGACCTTATTCGTGGGTTTTTGTTTTTTTAGTGCCATGTACAGTGGCTGCATGAGCCGCGCTGCGCTCGGAAGGAACCGGTTGTAAAAATTAACCATTCCTAGAAACTCCTGCAGCGCTTTTATCGTTTGAGGTTGGGGGAAATCTGTTATTGCGCGCACTTTCTCAGGCAGGGGAACCGCTCCTTCTGGCGAAACGCGATGCCCCAAAAAATCAATTTGCGCCACCCCGAACTGGCACTTCGCTGGGTTAATTATCAACCAGTGCTCTGCCAGTCTCCGAAAAACCGCTGTGAGGTGGGTTTCGTGTTCGTCTTCGGATGTACTGGCTACCAATATGTCGTCTAAATAGATGAACACGAAAGGCAGGTCGCGTAAAACTGCATCCATCATGCGTTGGAAAGTTTGCGCGGCGCCCTTTAACCCAAACGGCATGCGCAAAAACTCAAAAAGCCCAAACGGAGTTATTACCGCGGTTTTGGGAATATCCTGCGCGCGCACGGGGACTTGATGGTAGCCGCGCACCAAGTCTATTTTAGAAAAAATGCGCGCCCCCGCCAAATGAACTGAGAAATCCTGGATGTGCGGAATCGGGTAGCGGTCGTGTGCCGAGACGTTGTTCAACCTGCGGAAATCGTCACAAGGTCGCCACGAGCCATCAGCTTTTGGGACCATGTGTAACGGTGAAGCCCAAGGGCTGTTCGAGCGTCTAATTATGCCCAGTTTTTCCAGGTTGGCAAATTCCTCGCACACTATTGCCAGTTTAGCTGAGTCCAAGCGCCGGGCTTTTGCAAAAACGGGCGGCCCAGTGGTGGTGATAAAATGCTCCACCCCGTGTTTGGCCACTGTCGCCGAAAACTTTGGGACTGTGAGTGCTGGAAAGTGAGTGAGCAGAGCATGAAACTTACCACCCGCAGCTGTGACGTTGGTGTGTGCAGTCGGCGGGGCCACCCAAGCTGTACTGGGGATAGAATGAAAAGACAGTGCATTAACCAGACGTCTATTAGCAAGATCAACCAATAAACCATGTGAGCACAAAAAATCAGCCCCTAACATGTTAAAACTGACTGCTGCTACAATAAAGGTCCACTCAAATGAACGGCCCTGTAAGGACAGAAGCATGGTCCTCTCACCGAATGTCTTGATCGCTGAGCCGTTCGCTGCTGATACTGACACCCAGGGAGCTTTAGACGGCATCAGCCGTTCCGCATAGGTAGGCGTGACGAAACTCAGCTGGGAGCCCGTGTCCACGAGGAATTGTTTCCCCGAGTGTGCATCTGTCAGGTAAAGCAGCTTGTTTTTTTCTCCGAGGGACGCAGCTGCTACCGGTCCCCGGTCTTGGCGTTTCCCTGACGTTTGAAGCGGCACGGTGGGAGACATCTGTGGGCCCTCTCCGCAAAACGGCGGTGGTAGAAGCACAGGCCGTCTTCAGCTCCGCGTCGCCTGACGCCTGTCGCTGCCGTCGTCGGTTCGTCTGGCGCCGCCACCACTGGCTCCAAACCATCTCCGGGCGCCGTCCTCTGCTCAGCTGCCGTGGCCGAAACCGCGCTCCGCTTGTGGGCGTCGACGAGTCGCTGCGCCTCCTTGCTGAGCCCATGGTAGTCCCGCTTGGCCAATCGGGGTGAGTCTGTCAGGGTCACTCTCACTGCTGGCGGCAGAGTCGGGAGGAAAAGGTGGGCGAAAATAAATTCGCCATCCTCGGAGTCTTTCAGTCTCAGCATCTTCACCATCAGGTCCACCGGTCTGTCGTTCTCCGACTCCGTCAACGCTAGGAGCCCCTCTGCTCGCTGTTGCACCAAGGGGGTGAAATGGCTGATCAGCGCCTCCTTCAATGCGCCGTACTTGTCGGTGTCCGGTGGGTGGTTAACCAGGTCTTCCACCCTCTGGACCGTGTGACTGTCCAGCTTCGCTACCACATGGTAGAACCTCGTTTCATCCTTTGAGATTCTCCGGAGGTTGAACTGCGCCTCGACCGCGCTAAACCAGGAGCGCGGGCTGTGCTGCCAGAAATCGGGCAGCCGGAGCGTGGAGGCAGCCATCAGGCTGGCCTTTGATGAGCTCTGCTCGGGAGAATTCTCTGTGCTCATTCTTTGTCGTGGGTCACCAGTGTGGAAGTTGTGTTCAATGACGAGACTTGAGTTTATTCCTCAGGTTCGGCTTTATTGCAGAACACAATCATCCAACATTCTCAAATAGCAAGAAGAGGCAGAATCATGTCACATCACATTCTTATACCTCCGGGGATTAAGAACTCAAGTCACATGGTGCTTCTGCAAACATTTAATCACAATGCAAGTCTCTGAAGATTCACCATTGTCTCTTATTCTCCGATGTTCCGGGGATCCCCCCAGGGCCTCCTCTCTGAGACAAGGGTCCGACTTCACACCTCCTCGACATCTCCTGTCGGCCCCCATCGATCCAGACTCTTTGTTCCTCCAGACGTGAAACCCCAATCCACATAAGCCATACATTTGTGGGAGATATGAACCAGACATATGTGCCACACTCTTGTGGGAAATATGAACCAAACATATGTGCCACATGGTAAATTATGTAACCATAGAAAGCAAAACAGCCATTCCTTTATCATTACACTTTTCAGAGATCATGCCAACACTTAATACAAACAACAGGCCAGTATCACTTAAAATGGATACAGGCTGGTTGCTTTCAGTTTTTCATCTTTTTCTCCAAAGTAGGAAAACAGACTTGGTAGGTTTTAAAAATGAGGGCAGAGATGATACACAATACTGATGCACTCTACAAGAAGGGACAGCGCAGGCTGTTCCTGCTGAGGAGACTCAGGTCTTTTGGTGTACAAGGGGCGCTGCTGAAGTCATTCTATGACACGGTGGTGGCATCAGCCATCACTTTTGGAGTGGTCTGCTGGGGCAGTGGCACTACTGCAGCCGATAGGAAGAGACTGAACAAACTGATTAAGAAAGCTAGCTCTGTCCTGGGGCAGCGCCTTGATCCGATGGAGGAGATAGGAGAGAGAAGGACGGTGGCTAAACTGTCATCTCTGCTGGAGTCCGAGTTCCACCCTATGCAGGACATACTGAATGCACTGAGGAGCTCATTTAGCAGCAGACTACATCATCCCAGGTGCACAACCGAGAGGTTTCGTAGGTCCTTCCTACCAACGGCTGTCAGACTGTACAACCTAAGCAGGGCTGCTCGCAGAGATAGCAAAAAGACGTAACAAACTAATAGTTTTTTGAATGCAAAAGATGCAATAGACTTACACAATGGTCCCCTCCGGCATACAACTAGGAACATACCGGTCGCTATGGAGGGTGAGAATATGTATGGGCACATAATCATACCATGTAGGATAACTAAGTAGACGGTTATGCTGTTTCATTCCATCTAGCAACAATGCTCTGCACTGTGTGTGTTTATATATTTGCATATTTATTCCATCTAGCTACATTGCTCCGCACTGTGTGTGTTTATATACTTGCATATTTATTCCACCTAGCTGCAATGCTCCGTACT
Organism: Pholidichthys leucotaenia; assembly: GCA_020510985.1. Taxonomy (NCBI): domain Eukaryota; kingdom Metazoa; phylum Chordata; class Actinopteri; order Cichliformes; family Pholidichthyidae; genus Pholidichthys; species Pholidichthys leucotaenia. The sequence continues at coordinate 414,478,933 of CM035838.1, forward strand.
GTGGGTGTTTATATATTTACATATTTATTCCATCTAGCTACAATGCTCTGCACTGTGTGTTCATATATTCATATATTTATTCCATCCAGCTACAATGCTCTGCACTGTGTGTCTGTGTGTGTGTGTATATATATATATTTTATAGTAATACGTACATATGTTTATTAGCTGCTCTTGCTTGCTTGTTTTTTTCTTGCCTTCTGATTGTTGCTCTGAGTGTTGCTATCCCTGTGCTGTTGCAATCCTGGAATTTCCCCGTTGTGGGACTAATAAAGGCTTATCTTATCTTATACAGTGGCTGGTTCACGATTCCTGCAGGTTTGTCAGACAGACAGAAAATTGTCCAACTGCCCATGCTTCTCTAATGTCTAAGTGTCCTCTATGGACAACAAGAATTTACTTATTATTGTCATGTCCTCTTGTGCACCAGAAAATTTGTCTAAATAAGTTTAGGCAATAGAGTCCCTCCCATTTCTGTCATTCTAAAAACACATCTGTGGTATAGACTCTTCCCCAGTACGAAGTAATATGCACCACAGCAGCCACAGAAGAGACTGCACATGTATATTTGCAGGTAAAAAAATTAAATATAAATAATATATACCCTTTTAATTAGTTTTTTTTTTTAAGTTTAAAAGCAAACTTGGAGAACTACAGACTAGTTGCAGACAATTAATACTGACAGGCTCAATGACCTATCACATTCACAGATTGAAGTGGTGGCCCTGCCCCTGGCACAGATCTGTGACATGGGTGCTCGAAGGCAGTGTTTTTCAACCAGTGTCCTGGTACATTCAGGTTTTTGTAGAAAATTATCTAATTTCACTTCTTAATTGGTCCAAAAAAATAAAATAATTTGCCGTTGTTGTGCATAGGTGCCCATGCAAAACAAAGGCAAATTATTTGCAATTTTTATGACAAATTAACAAGTGAAAATAGATAATTTCCCACAGAAATCTGAATGTAGCAGAGCGCTGCTGCTGAAAAACACTGCTCTAATGGTTAAAACACAACACTCAGATGAGTGCTGAGAGTTATGCGAGTTATTCACTGAACTGTTATTCAGTAGGGGTGGACATATCAACAAAATTATCGATAATATCGATATCAATACTGTTATCAGTATCATATAAAACTAGTGCAACTATTGATAATTTAGGGCACATTCAGATGGCCACTGTTTGATCCAGGCCAAACAGTGGGGTCCATGGATAGTTCGGTTTGTTTGGTGCAGTCTGAACGTACGTTGGAACTCTGGTGCACACCAAACAAGCGAAGTCTGGTCCCCCTGAAAATGGGGGTCTCGGTTCACTTGCAAACGAAGTCTGGTGCGCTCCGCATGCAGTGTGAATCCAAATGGACTATCCAGCGGACCAAAGGGCGGACGTTCCCCTTGACATTTGTGTAACCATAGCAACACATACTCGTTCAAGTAGGTTCATTTTGTCTTCTTTTAATTATTTACCTTTTGTTCTTATTAAAAACAAAAATAGAAAGGAGATGTCTTTACCTTCTTAACATGTTTCGACTGTGTATTATTAATTCTCGGCATTCCCTGCCCAGTCAAACCGAGACCCCCAAACAATCCTGGTCTGAATGCAGCCTTAGTTTCAGTTTCTTTCCTTCACATTTATAACATTGCTGTCGTTTCATCTAATAGTAGCATCCTGGAAAACTAACCTGCACTTATATAGCCCAAAAGTCACAAAGACCACTCAAAGCGCTTTCATTAATACTAACCCTCTATTCTAAAGGCCTATAGGAAACAAATATCTAGGGACAATTTAGAACAGCCAATTAACCTAACATGCATGTTTTTGGCATGTGGGAGGAAACCGGAGAAATCCCGGAGTAAACCCACGCAACACGGGGAGAACATGCAAACTCCACACAGATCACTGTTGGTCGGGGGCTGGGATCGAACCCACGATCCCCACAATCCCCCGGCCAAGGGTAAACTGTGCTGCCGCAGTGCTAACCACTGCGCCACCGTGCAGCCCAAAACATGTTAATGCCCCCCTCCCTCTTCTGCTCCACTGGTGGTGTGCCGTCACATGACTCAGCCTGCCCATGGTAGACAGCATGGCAGCAGAAAAGAACTGAAAAAAGAATGTATGTATTAAACATTTATTCTAAAGTAATACTTCTGTCTATTCTGTGGGTTTACTCCGGCATTTCTCCGGTTTCCTCCCACATGCCAAAAACATGCAAGTTGTGGAGAGCGTGAAATGAAGAGGGTGAATTTATTTCTCAATTCAGGTTTATTGACGATCTCACATCTCCAGCATTCTCTCAACAGCAAAAAGAGATCGAACTAACCCAAACCCCCACTTTTATACCTGGGACATCAAAGAACAGAATCACAATGTCATCAAACTCCCCATCGACAATGACTCTCCCCCCAAGTCCCTTCTTCCTCCATCTGACCCCGGGAGGTCAGGAAGTCCTTTCAGAGTCCTCACCAAAGGCACCTCCACCTCCTGCTGTTATCCCCAGGAGGTCCAGACATATTGTTCCTTCAAAGACGTGAGGTTACAAAATACACATGCAGTCACATGCAGTCTTAAGCATCTCAATCACTGTGCTATACATATGCAGTCAAAATATGTGCGCCACATAACCCCCCCCCCCCAAACGTCAAAGAATGAAACAATACAGCATAGTCCACACAACATGATAAAACCACACATTAGTCCATATGCCGTCTGGGTTTCAAACGTCTTCCAAACTTGCTGTAAGCGGGCTTCGCAGCCCCTGCGGCGCCACCTTGGAGTGAATCTGCTAAATGAGGATGAGAACCATTAGTTGATCCCTGCGGGGGATCCAGGGCGTGCTCCCTGGGGGGTCTACCACGTCGAGGAGCCCTCGCCCCTCGTACAGACTCGTCGTTCATCACAAAAGCAGGCTTAAGTCTGTCTATACTAATTGTTTCCCTCCTGTCCCCCAAATCTAGCACAAAATGCTTATCACCAGTTTCCAGCACCCTATATGGGCCATCGTAAGGTGGGCGCAGGGCTGGGCGCAGAGCCTCGTGCCTGACAAAAACAAATTCGGCATTTTTTAACGATTTGGGTACAAAAACACGCGGAAAGGTGTGATGAACGGGGCCCGGAAGCCTGTCCGCTCCCGTGCCGATCAATGACCACTGAGCAGGGGGACGCCCTGGCTCCGGATGATCTGGCAGAAACTCGCCTGGCAGCCGGAGAGGCTGCGCAAAGACCAACTCCGCTGGGGAGGCTTTTAAGTCCTCTTTAGGCGCAGAACACAACCCCAATAAAACCCATGGTAGTCTGTTTACCCAATTTGCATCCGTAAGCGACGCTCTGAGGGCTGCCTTCAATGATCCATGAAAACGCTCGCATAAACCATTAGCCTGGGGGTGGTAAGCGGTAGTGCGGTGAATTGTCGCACCTAAGCTGTGGGCCATCGCTAAGCAAAGCTCAGACACAAATTCAGGCCCCCTGTCGGACGTAATATCCAACGGAACCCCGAAACGCGCTATCCAAGCCGTCAAAAATGCGTGGGCCACCTCTGCAGCCGTGGTCGATGCCAGTGGGACCACTTCCGGCCAACGCGTGGTTCGGTCCACCATTGTCAAAAGATGTGTGAACCCCTGCGACGACGGTAGGGGGCCCACGAGGTCGACATGCACATGATCAAACCTCTTGGCCGGGATGTGAAACGGCTCTAAGGGGGCTTTTGTGTGCTTGTGAATTTTGGCCCGCTGGCAAGCCATACAGGCTCTTGCCCACTCTTTAATGTGCTTGCGCAGGCTCGGCCAAACAAACTTTTCCGCTACCATTTTCACAGATGCGCGCACCCCCGGGTGTGCCAGGGAGTGAATCGAGTCAAAAACGCGGCGGCGCCAAGCGGCTAGCACTACCGGACGCGGTCGCCCGGTAGAGACATCGCAGATTAGGGGGGGCATACCATTTTGCAAGCTCCTGCTCTCCAGCCTTAACCCTGTTGGTCCAGACTGGAGCGCGCACACGTCCGCATCACTACCCTGATCCGCTGCCAGGGCCGCATAATCTAACCCCACGTGCACTGGGGCCGCGTGCGCTTCCGTGCTGCTATTTTGCTCTGCGGCTGCAGTAGTATAATCTACCTCCGCGCGGACTGGTGCTGTTACCGTGCGAGAGAGGCAGTCTGCCACTACATTGAGTTTACCCGCTACGTGTTGAATATCAGTAGTAAATTCCGAAATTGCGGCCAGCTGCCTCTGCTGCCGGCCTGACCAAGGTTCCGAAATTTTGGCCATCGCAAAAGTGAACGGTTTGTGGTCAACAAACGCGGTGAAACGCCGACCTAGCCAGAATTGGAAGTGGCGAATGGCTAAGTGGAGCGCTAACAGCTCCCTGTCAAACTCGCTGTATTTATGCTCGGCCTCGCGCAAGGATTTGCTGAAAAAGGCCAGCGGCTGCCAAACCCCGGCAATGTGCTGTTCCACAACCGCCCCATGGCCAAATCTGACGCATCAGTGGTGAGCGCTATGCGGGCCGTTGGGTCTGGATGAGCTAGCAACGCAGCGTCTGCAAGGGCTTTTTTTTACCTCCGCGAATGCGCGCTCCCGCTCCGGGGACCATTCAATTGCATTAGAGGGTTTTTTCTTTTTAAGCGCGGCATATAGTGGTTGCATGAGCTGCGCTGCGTGGGGTAGGAAACGGTTATAAAAATTCACCATTCCTAAAAACTCCTGTAGAACTTTGACCGTTTGTGGCCGGGGAAAATCTGCCACTGCGCGCACTTTGTCCGGTAGCGGAACCGCCCCTTCTGGGGAGTCGCGGTGCCCCAAAAAATCAATCTGCGCCACCCCGAACTGGCACTTAGCTGGATTGATTATTAACCCATGCTCTCCCAACCTCCGAAAAACTGTTGTGAGGTGTTTTTCGTGTTTCTCTTTGGATGTGCTGGCGACCAAAATGTCGTCCAGGTAGACGAACACAAAAGGGAGATCACGTAACACGGCATCCATCATGCGTTGGAAGGTTTGCGCGGCGCCTTTGAGGCCGAACGGCATGCGTAAAAACTCAAAAAGTCCAAACGGGGTTATCACCGCTGTTTTGGGAATGTCCTCACCGCGCACTGGGACTTGATGATAGCCGCTGACCAAGTCTATTTTAGAAAAAACGCGCGCCCCCGCCAGATGTACTGAAAAATCCTGAATATGTGGAATTGGGTAGCGGTCATGCGCTGTAGCGTTGTTTAACCTGCGGAAGTCACCGCAAGGTCTCCACGAGCCGTCAGCTTTAGGGACCATGTGCAGTGGGGAAGCCCATGGGCTGTTTGAACGGCGGATGATGCCCAACCTTTCCAGGTTGGCGAACTCCTCGCGCGCAATGGACAGTTTAGCTGCATCCAAGCGCCGAGCTTTCGCAAAGACGGGGGGCCAGTGGTAGTGATAAAGTGCTCCACCCCGTGTTTTGCAACTGTTGCCGAAAAGGTGGGAACTGTTAGTGCTGGAAACTGTGAGAGGAGTGTGTGAAACTTACCGCCTGCTGTGGCGACGTTGGTCTGTGCTGGTGGCTGGGACACTCGAGCTGCACAAGGGATGGAGTAAAAGGAGAGTGCATTAACTAGGCGCCTATTGGCAAGCTCAACTAACAACCCATGTGAGCACAGAAAATCAGCGCCTAACATGTTGAAACTCACCGCAGCTATAATAAAAGTCCATTCATAAGTGCGGCCATGCAAGGACAGAAGCAGAGTCCTTTCACCGAAGGTCTTAATGCTCGAGCCGTTCGCCGCCGTCACCCCGTCACCACGGGAACCTGCCAGACGGTCAGCGTAGGTTCGGGTGATGAAACTCACTTGGGCGCCCGTGTCCACGAGGAAGTGCCGCCCAGAGCGTGCATCCGTGAGGTAGAGCAGCTTGTTTCGCTCGCCGAGGGCCTAACGACTCCCGGTCCTGGTGTTTCTCGAGCTCTTGAACTGGCACGGCGTACACACTTGCGCGCCCTCTCCGCGAAACGCCAATGGTAAAAGCAGAGGTCGTCTCCTCTGCTGCGTCGGGACCTCGCTTCTGCCATTGTTGGTGGGATCGATTCCGCCGCCTCTGGCCCACTGCTGCTCCCGGCCGCCGCGCCGAGGTCTGCCGCTGCTGCGGTGGACGCCTGCTCCTCGCAGGAGTCGAGGATCCGCTGCGCTTCTCGGGCCAGCGCGCGGTAGTCCCGCTGGGTCACGAAATGGGTGCCTGCCAGGGTCGCTCTCGTCTGCGATGGAAGGGTTCTCAGGAAGATGTGCTTGAAGAGGAAATCATCGTTGTCTGTGCCTCTCAGCTGCAGCATGTCTTCCATCAGGTCGACAGGCCTGCGTCCTTCCAAGTCGTGCAGAGCTAGGAGCCTCCTAGCTCTCTCCTCGGCTGAGGGCGTGAAACACTGGATGAGGGCAGCTTTCAGCCCGCTGTATTTGTCGCCAGCGGGCGGTTGCTGCACCAGGCTCCGCACGTATCGAGCTGTGCGGTTGTCGAGCTTGGCGATGACGTGGTAAAATTTTGTGTCATCTGCCGTTATTCCCCCGAGTTCGAACTGGGCTTCAGCCAGGAGGAACCACGAGTCTGGGTTGTCCTGCCAGAACTCTGGTAGCTTGACCGAGATCGCGCTTGCTCGAGCGGTCCCTGACGAGTCTGGTTCGGGGGAATTGTCTCTGGACTTTGCACGTCTTAGGTCACCAATGTGGAGAGCGTGAAATGAAGAGGCTGAATTTATTTCTCAATTCAGGTTTATTGACGATCTCACATCTCCAGCATTCTCTCAACAGCAAAAAGAGATCGAACTAACCCAAACCCCCACTTTTATACCTGGGACATCAAAGAACAGAATCACAATGTCATCAAACTCCCCATCGACAATGACTCTCCCCCCAAGTCCCTTCTTCCTCCATCTGACCCCGGGAGGTCAGGAAGTCCTTTCAGAGTCCTCACCAAAGGCACCTCCACCTCCTGCTGTTATCCCCAGGAGGTCCAGACATATTGTTCCTTCAAAGACGTGAGGTTACAAAATACACATGCAGTCATATGCAGTCTTAAGCATCTCAATCACTGTGCTATACATATGCAGTCAAAATATGTGCGCCACACAAGTTAGGTTAATTGGCATCAAAACTGGGGATTCTAAATTGTCCTTAGGTGTGACTGTGAGAGTGAATGGTTGTCTGTCTCTCTGTGTTGGCCCTGCGATGGACTGGCGATCTGTCCAGGGTGGACCCTGCCTCTCGCCCAAAGATGCTGGGATAGGCTCCAGCCCCCCCGCGACCCGAAAAGGATTAAGCAGAAGAAGATGAATGAATGAATGAATGAATGAATGAGTATTCTGTTTATTTTCAAAAAAAAAAGCCAGAGATTGTCATTTTAAAACAAGAACCTCAAAGTGAAGGAGAGAAAAATTTATGTTTAAAAACATTTATTGTTCTCCAGTAACAATTTTGTACAGATTTCAGGTTTGCAAGTTCAGTTCATTATAGTATCAATAATTTTTAAACATACATGATTAAATTAAAACAGCAGAAGGAAAAAAATCAAGTCATTTAGTAGTTATAAAAATACATTCAGATGTAGAATAATGATGTTGTAGTCCACCCAAATATGACACACTTATCTCTCTGACATCAAAGTACAAAGCTGCATTTGCAAGCAAAAAAATATCATTAACAATGTCAATATTGGCGATACTGGCCTAGCATTTATTTATTATCATATCGAAATTCAGTGCACAAAAAATCCACTTCAGCCCACAAAATTCAAGACACCCTCACAAGAAAGTGTAGGTGAAGGACTCCAGGTTGGGGCCACAGGCGTCCTGACTCAGACAGGCCATCCTGTTGTCCTCACAGCTGTCTTCATGGCCTGGACTAATGTGTACGCTGTCTGCAGAGTGGATGGAGGGGTCCTCATTAAAGTAATTGTGGGGCCGCAGCAGGACGCCACCACCGTTGCCCACAGTCACAGTGTTGGGGATGTCCTCGGCATGTGGGATGTGGAGGAAACCTACGGTAACCCAGGCAACCAAGTCCTGCAGACATATTACACAACTTGCATTAGCCAAACTATCAAATTCAAATTTAATATATTTATTGTGTTCATGCTGACCCGTTTTTTTTACACACAGATCAACAATATACCTCATCTTCAATGCTTTCGTTGTCCTCTATGTACTTGCTGAAGTCAACAGCTGGATTCCAGATGTCATTTTGACTGTAGAAGCTGCCACTGGTCTGCTCTATATCCTTATGCTTGGTGATAGCAACTTTGTACCTGGAACAAAAAAAGTATATAAAACTGTACTGTATTGTGGTCCTCATACAATTTTGAATACACTGCAAAACATGGGTTTGACTGACAGAATCAAAGCACGTCTGTCTCTAAGCACATAAGACGGGAGCACCAGATGAAGATAAACATTACAGACTACTACAGCATGTTGGTGGAGTAGTCTGTGCTATGCAGGTATGAAAATCATTCTGTGGAAAAAGGCATTTCTGCGCTTGCTGCCCAAACATCTGAAGCTGTAGCAGGTGCCTCTCAGCTCAAGCACATCAAAATCATTAAGGAACGAGAGTCTGGAGCCCACTGGAGACACTGTGTCTTCTTCGACACAGATAGCATCGAAATGTCAATCCTTGCACTAAAAAAGACTGAATTGGACAGTGTGCTCTATACTTTCTTTCCTTAATGATGAAAAGCATTCTCTTTGCAAGTAAGCTTTCAAAATAAGAGCTCCCATCCGGTCTTGTAAACCTACAGAATAAGAGCGAGCCACTTGCCAAATGAAGTAGTGAATAAATGACAAATTAAAAATAAGTGACAATGCTTCTGTTGCTTATTATTAGACTGCAAAGTATTAAATAATGTGTGGCAAACTAAAATATTTCTACCTATGTGAATAAACTTGATTACTTGATAATGTGAGTTTGTTTGAGTGACACTCTGCCAAAAATCAAGTTTTTTATTGACAACAATGTTTTTTGTGACTTACAAGACATATCAAGAGCAAAATCAGCCCCACATCCCATGGGCTCTTTGACCCTTTTGGGCTTCAATTGGCGGGAGATAAAAAAAAAAAAAAAATAGTCCTAGAGGAAAACAAGGCAGAATTGCTTGCATTTCATATTTGCTTGCAGGGATTAGCATTTAAGAATTTAATATTCAAATATTAAACTACCTGGCCCAGGACATGGACCTCTCTTCAGGCTGACTTTCTGGCAGATGGTCTCCTGCGAAGGTGAACACCTGCAGCCTGTAGGAACGCTGGTGGCCCCAGCGGTTGGTTTTACTGCTGGCGATGTGAAGGTAGCGAGGCGTCTTGGTGTCATGTCGCAGGGCTGCCTCCTGTAGAAGGTAGACATTAGGTCCACAGTTAACACCAAATGACACAAGGTAGCACCGGAATATTATATAATATTATTGCACCGGAATAATATATAATAATATTGAGGACTTCTTAAATTCTGTTACAACTCTGCTGAAATTGCACACTCATGCTAACCAAGAAATTTTAAAATTACAGTATCTCACAAAAGTGAGTACACCCCTCACATTTTTGTGTAGCATCATCTCACTTTGGCTCATCAATAAGAATTATTTTTCTGTTTAAAGACATTGTTTCACCCAGGAAAAGGACAGTCAAGAATTACTCTGTCATTGTCATGGCGGCCGCTGGGCCGTCATCATCATCCTCAGCTGCGCACACACTGGCAGGTGATAATCAACGGGCTTTTAAAAAGCAGAACCTCAGACAGCCTGCACGGAGCGTCTGTCGCCTTTGCCCAGCAATGCGTCGAGGATACGACCTCAAGCCAGAGCCAAAGCCAAGTCATCGCATCAAGCCACTCAAGTAAGCAACCTCTACACTCATCCTCTCCTAGCCCTTTTCCCCTGTGCACAGGTGGACCCTCCCTGGCGGCGGACTAACCTCCCCAGCTGACGGGATGCCATCTCCTCCACTCGGAGTTCCTCCTCACCTCCTCAGCGTCGAGCACCACGAGCACCCATTGCCGCACGGGCACTCGGAGCCAGCAGGATTCTCTCTGTGGCGCCTGCAAGTAAGCATCACAAGCTTCAGGTTTCCCATCCCTGTGAACAGTGGTAATTTCTGTGCTTGTGTGTTCCAGGGTTGCCAGGTCGCCGCAGGAAACGCTCAGCTCCAGTGACCAGACAGCCACACACTCATTCACTCACTCACCCAACACACATTATCTTAATAAAGAATAATCGTCTTCTATCTACTCGTGTCAGCGTCTGTCTCCTGGGTCCCTAACCATGTCAGTACGACTTCGTCAAGATGACCCAGCTGACAGCGCGCTGGCGCACCGTCTAAACACTCTTAGCGCCCGAGTAGATATGATTTCACATCAACAGACAGTAATTCTAAATCAGTTAACTCAGGTTAACAGCCGGCTGGACCGCCTGGAAGGACACCAGGCGTTCCCCCCCGGCGACCGGGGCATCTTCAGCCCCCGTAGCCGCTCCTACTAGCCAAGCTAACCCACCATCTCTACATCGTCTCACTCCCGTGCCAACCCCTGCCCGCTTTAGCGGAAAGCTCGGGGAAGCGCAAGGTTTTTTACTCCAGTGTGAGTCAGTGTTTCACCGCGTCCCGGGGGACTTTGCCACTGACCAAAGCAAAATAGGATATATCTCCAACCTGCTGGGGGGTAGGGCCTTAGGACGGGCTTATACAGTTATGGCTAAACCTAATTATCCTTTTTTGACTTACCAGCAGTTCGTGGCAGAGTTCATGGAGGTATTTGATCATACAGACCGGGGCACGGTGCTAACCGAATGGCTGCTAAGCCTTCGGTAGGGTAGTAGATCTGCTGCCGATTACGCCATAGACTTCCGGGTCTATGGTCTAGCCGCTGAGATTGGGTGGGGGGAGCCAGCGCTTTGTGGTATCTTCCTCCGCAGTCTTAGCTCCGAGTTGAAAGATGAGCTAGCGGCACGGGACAAACCAGACAGGTTGGGGGAGTTAATTTCCCTCACCATCAGCTTGGATAGTAGGCTAAGGGAGCGAGCGGCCGAACGGAGAACAGCCTCCCGTCCAAGTAAACCCCGCCCTTGCTCCGCTAGGCCACCTCTCCTCGCTCTGCCCTTGTCAGAGGAACTTCCGGAGCAGGACGATATGATTATTGGACAATCGGGAGTGTCAGCGGCCGAAAGACAGCGCCGCAGGGATCTGGGCCTATGTTTTTATTGTGGCAATGGGTCTCATTGGGGTTGCTGAATGCCCGAACCGGTTAAAAGGGGAGGTCCGTGGATCACAGTAGGGGGATTCACAGACAAGAAACAGAAAAAGCCCCTCACTAGTTGCCACATCCCCATTAGGCTACTCCACAAACATAAGGAACATACCACACATGCCTTAGTTGACTCTGGAGCTGAGCAAAACTTCATCTCCAGAGACCTGGCAACCCAGATGGGCCTCAGCTGTCAACCTCTATGCCCTCCTGTCAATCTCGTCACGTTGTCCAAGACGTCACTGACCTCTGTTTCCCATCAGACAGTCCCTGTGTTGATAATAGTCTCTGGGAATCACCGGGAGGAAATTCGGTTCTTGGTATTACCCATCTCCTCCTCCCCCGTCATCCTGGGGTACCCATGGCTTCGGCTTCACAACCCCACCTTTGATTGGCAAGCTGGGAGTATTACTGCTTGGAGTTCCTTCTGTTTGAGTGCCTGCCTCCAATCTGCGGCGTGTGCTCCCTCGGTCTCGGTGCCTCCTCCTTCGACCCCACCTCCAGACCTGTCCATGGTACCAGAAGTCTACCACGATCTGGGGGTGGTGTTCAGCAAGTCACGGGCACTGTCCCTTCCCCCCCCACCGTCCTTATGACTGTGCGATTAACCTCAGGGCAGGGGCCCCTCTCCTTGCAAGTCGCCTATACAGCCTGTCCGCCCCGGAGCGTGAGGCTATGGACACATATATCAAGGAGTCTCTGGCTTCCGGAATTATTCGTCCTTCGTCCTCGGCCGTGGGTGCGGGTTTCTTCTTCGTGGGAAAGAAGGACAGTTCGCTGCGCCCCTGCATCGACTTCTGAGGGCTCAACGAGATCACAGTGAAGGACAAATATACACTGCCATTGATGAACACAGCCTTTGACTCTCTCCAGGGGGCGTCCTGGTTTACGAAGTTGGACCTCCGGAACGCCTACCACCTGGTGCGCATCAGGGAGGGCGATGAATGGAAGACGGCTTTCCGGACCCCAAACGGCACTCGAGTATCTGGTGATGCCGTTTGGGTTAACCAACGCTCCGGCCGTGTTTCAGCGCCTGATAAATGACGTCCTCCGGGATTTCCTCAACTCCTTCGTGTTCGTCTACCTCGACGACATCCTCATCTTCTCACGCACGTTGGAGGAGCACCAGGTGCATGTGCGACGGGTCCTGCAGCGCCTCCTGGAGAACCAGCTGTTCGTCAAGGCTGAAAAATGTGAATTTCACACTGATAAAACCTCCTTTCTTGGGTTTATAATCGCCCGCAATCAGGTGCTCCCCGACCCGGCCAAGGTCAAGGCGGTGGTGGATTGGCCCACGCCCACGTCCAGGAAACAGCTACAGGGATTCCTGGGTTTCGCCAATTTCTACCGTCGGTTCGTGCCGAATTTTGGGAATATCGCCCGCCCCCTGACCGCTCTCACATCCCCTAAGGTGCCTTTTCGTTGGAGTGAGGAGGCTGCCATGGCGTTCGGGAGATTGAAGGAGGAGTTAGCTTCGGCCCGCGTACTGACCCAGGTGGACCCGGAGCTGCAGTGCCTTGTGGAGGTGGATGCCTCGGATTCGGGAGTTGGGGCTGTTCTCTCCCAGCGTTCTCCAGTGGATGGCAGGATCCGACCATGTGCATACTTCTCCCATCGCCTGACACCCGCAGAGAGAAACTACTGCATTGGAGACAGGGAGCTGCTGGCCGTGAAACTCGCCCTGGAGGAGTGGAGACACTGGCTGGAGGGGGCCTGCCCAGCCGTTCGTCGTCTGGACAGATCATCGTAATCTTTGAGTACCTCAGGACGGCCAAGCGATTGAACGCACGCCAGGCCCACTGGTCTCTTTTCTTCGGCCGGTTTAATTTCACCATCACCTACCGGCCGGGAAGCAAAAATGGCAAGCCTGACGCCCTCTCGAGGCAGTTTGACGCACCATCCACCGAAGAGCAAGAGGAGACCATCCTGCCGTCATCTTGTGTGGTGGGTGTGTTGTCTTGGGAGATCCGCGACAAGGTCAGGAGAGCGCAGGAGACGGAGCCTGACCCGGTTGGGGGTCCTCCAGGCCGTCTGTTTGTCCCTCTTTCTGTCAGGAGCCAGGTAATTCAATGGGGTCACGCGTCCAAACTGGCGTGCCATCCGGGAGTGGGCCGAACCACTGATCTTCTCCAGAGAGCCTTTTGGTGGCCAGGGTTGAGGAAGGATGTCAACAACTATGTCCGGGCCTGCGCCCAGTGCGCCACTGGGAAATCATCATTATGCCCCCCAGCGGGTCTTCTTCACCCTTTACCTGTCCCTTCTCGCCCCTGGTCTCACATGACCATGGACTTTGTAACCGGCCTGCCCCCATCTGGTCATTTCACGACAGTTTTGACGATAGTGGACCGTTTTTCAAAGGCAGCTCACTTTGTGCCTCTCCGGGGCCATGGCTAGTCTCTCCTCAGGGTACCACCCGCAGAGCAACGATCAGTGCGAGCGGGCCAATCAGGAGCTGGAGGCTGCGCTTCGCTGTGTCATCTCCTCCTGCTCCTCTTCTTGGAGCACGTTTCTACCCTGGATCGAGTACGCTCATAACACCACGGTGTCCTCTGCTACGGGGATGTCCCCTTTCAAGGCGTCTCTGGGTTTGATCCACCACTGTTCCCTGAGGGGAGAAGGAGGTAGCGGTTCCTTCAGTGCAGGTCCACGCCAGGCGTTGTCGGTGGATCTGGTCCGTCACCCGCAGAGCCCTCCTAAGGACTACGGAACGCAACATCCAGGTGGCCAACCGCCACAGGAGGCCCGCCCCGGACTATAAGGTGGGTCAGAAGGTTTGGTTGTCCACTAGGAACATCAGTGTGCTGGCCGAGAAGCGCAAGCTGACCAAGCGCTTCATCGGCCCTTATGTTATTTCCCATGTTATCAACCCTGTGTCTGTGCGCCTTGCTCTCCCTCTTCCATGCGCATCTGCCTACCTTTCACGTCCCCAGGTCAAGCCGTACATCGCCGACCCTCTGTGCCCGCCCCCCGCGGCTCCTGCCCCCCCGAGGATGATCGACGGCCATCCGGCTTGGGGGGTGACTGTCATCTTGGATGTCCGCCGGTGGGGTCGGGGCCTTCAGTATTTGGTGGACTGGGAGGGGTTTGGTCCTGGGCATCGCTCCTGGATTTGACCAGTGTTGATCCTCGACAAGCAGCTGATCCGCGATTTTCATCGGGCACATCCAGGTAAGATTGGGCAGGTGCCTGGAGGCACCTCTAGAGGGGGGAGTACTGTCATGGCGGCCGCTGGGCCGTCATCATCATCCTCAGCTGCGCACACACCGGCAGGTGATAATCAACGGGCTTTAAAAGCCAGAACCTCTGACTGCTCTGCACGGAGTCGTCTGTCGCCTTTGCCCAGCAATGCGTCGAGGATACGACCTCAAGCCAGAGCCAAAGCCAAGTCATCGCATCAAGCCACGTCAAGTAAGCAACCTCTACACTCATCCTCTCCTAGCCTTTTCCCCTGTGCACAGGTGGACCTCCCTGAGCAGCGGACTAACCTCCCCAGCTGACGGGATGCCATCTCCTCCACCTCGGAGTTCCTCCTCACCTCCTCAACGTCGAGCACCACGAGCACCACGCCGCACGGGCACTCGGAGCCAGCAGGATTCTCTCTGTGGCGCCTGCAAGTAAGCATCACAAGCTTCAGGTTTCCCATCCCTGTGAACAGTGGTAATTTTCTGTGCTTGTGTGTTCCAGGGTTGCCAGGTCGCCGCAGGAAACGCTCAGCTCCAGTGACCAGACAGCCACGCACTCATTCACTCACTCACCCAACACACATTATCTTAACCTCTTGCACTCCGTTGTTCCGCGGGCGGGCAAGTCTCTGCATCCTAGGGTGCATGAGGGCGCACGAGAGCGCACTCATGCGCCCTCGGACGCATGACACATGAAGGATATTGATGGTGGTGATGTAGGTGGTGTGGCCTCCAAGCGCCACTGAAAAAAAAAGCTGCAAACACAGCCGCGAACAGATTAGTTCATCTGATTGACCTCTCATTCGACTAATAAGAGCCTTGAATTGGGTTTCTGAAACCATGAAGAGCCAATGAATGAAAATCTAGGAAGGAGGACCCGTCTCCCAACGCTTTGAATGCAGTGAGCCAATTGAAGCAGAGAAGTTTGCGAGCTGTTTTTTTTTTTAAGGCTGGGTGAAGACTGGCTGCTGGAGCGGATCAAAAAAGGACACAGGAAGAGCCCCACAGACCCAGCAGCATGGAGACCATCCACAAATGCAACCTGTGTGACAGGGAGTGCCATTCGTGGATCGGCATGTTCGGTCACAGGCGGTGCTTATTTTGTATTGGTTCCAGCAGAGTAGACGTTATGATTTCTTCCATGGTCATAGACCGACGGAGGCTGACGACGAAGGCTGAGTGACACACACGCCTTCGCCAGTCTTTTTTTAATTACTACTGTTATTTGTTTTGAAAAATCGTTCGCCAAAAACCGCAATCATGGAAGCACAAAACCGCAATAATGGAATTATGTTTTGATCGAGTCGCGAGACCAGAACCAGAGCGGACCAGCGTCGCGTTCGTCTGACAGTGAGGAAGAGAAGTTTGCCAGGACAATGTGGCTGTGAAGAGGTAAGGTGTTATAAGCTAAATTATTCTCTATCCCTGAAAATTGTAATCCAAAATGACTTTTGACCGATCGGTAAATTACAGCTGTGCGGTTCACGAAGTCTGAAGTTCGTGCGCCGTGGTACAAGGGGTTGCTCGCAGTGTACAGGCTGTGAACGCCCCCCCCCCCCCGCTATTCTTCTGCAGCGGGGGGGGGGAGCCGCGGTGATTGCACTGCTGTCCCACATCACCACATGAGGCTAATCCGTTGTGTAGCGATGGCCGAAGTCCATCCTCTGTAGCGAGCGGGGGAGGGGGACAACCCCCCCACACATACACAGTAGCGAGGGGGGGGGAAGCCGCTGTGACAGCGTTGCTGTGGAAACATGCAACGAGTGTAATCCGTCATGTAGCGAGGGCAGAACTCCATCCTTGGTAGCGGGGGGGGGCGACCCCCACACACACAGACACAGCCCTGAGTGTGACCTTTCCTTTGAGCCTAAAATGAAGATTCTACATTGAATTATTCAAAAGTTACAGATGTTTTTCCAAACTGTGCCATTTGGCACAATTTGGCACAGTTCCAAAACGCCTGGGAACAGCCTGAGAACAAAGCTGTGTAAAATATTCATTTTTTGTGGTATTGTTACCAAATTTGGATCTCAGCTGGATAACACTTGGTTCTACATTTCTGTTGCATTTTCCAGCCGGATCGGACAGCTGTGTGTTATTTGCAAGCATTTGTATCCAAAAAAAACACCGTGTCCAAATTTTTTTCTTCAAGTTCAGTATATTTAGATGACTGTAACTCAGTGGCCGGGGCACGTAGAGAGATTATGTTTTTTTTGCCAAAAAATTCAATGTGTTTTCTTTTAAATGAGACCAACCCCATGAAGATGCTGCAAAGGGTTGAAGAACAGCTTTCGATTTACTTTGGGCACGTTATTTTTTGGCATTTTTAGGAAAATTGCTCGGAGTGCTGGGGGTTAATAAAGAATAATTGTTTTCTATCTACTCGTGTCAGCGTCTGTCTCCTGGGTCCCTAACCATGTCAGTCATTCCACCAGGCCACGGCTCAACTCACATTCCTTTGTTAAAACCAGTCTAAGGAATTCACCCTAATGCATTTCCTGTTTTGACTTTATGGCCCATAAACATTGGACATAGAACAGAACCCTGGAGTACGTCACATGGCCCACAAAGATCCACAGCTCAACATTGCCTTAAACGCTGGGACATGCCGAATTTAACCAGCAAACCTTTTAACCACTTGCGCTCCGTTGTTCCGCGGGCGGGCAAGTCTCTGCGTCCTATGACGCACGAGGGCGCGCAAGAGCGTGCTCGTGCGCCCTCGTGCGCATGACGCATGATGGTGGTGATGGTGATGTAGTAGCGTCCAAGCGCCACTCAAAAAAAAACTGCAGAGACAGCCGCGAACAGATTAGTTCATCTGATTGACCTCTCATTCGACTAGCGCTCACCACCAACGCTTCAGACGTGGCCATAGGGGCTGTCGTAGAGCAGCGCGTCGCCGGGGCTTGGCAGCCGCTCGCCTTTTTCAGCAGAACTTTGCGCGACAGTGAACATAAATACAGCGCGTTCGACAGAGAGTTGCTGGCTCTCCACCTGGCCATTCGCCATTTCCAGTTCTGGCTGGAAGGGTGCAGCTTCACCGCGTTCGTGGACCACAAGCCACTAACGTTCGCGATGGCCAAGGTTTCAGAACCGTGGTCGGGCCGGTAGCAGAGACAGCTGGCTGCAATCTCAGAGTTTACTACCGATATTCAGCATGTGTCGGGTAAACTGAATGTAGTGGCGGACTGTCTCTCGCGTGCTGTGGTGGCCCCGATCTGCGTGGGGATAGATTACGCAGCCATGGCCGCGGAGCAGATTAGCGATACAGACGTGCGAGCGCTCCAGTCTGGACCAACAGGGTTAAGGCTGGAGAGCAGGGTGCTGCAAGACGGTATGCCCCCCCTAATCTGCGATGTCTCCACGGGTCGCCCGCGTCCCGTCGTCCCGGCCGCGTGGCACCACTGCGTGTTTGAGTCGGTTCACACTCTGGCGCACCCAGGAGTGCGCGCGTCGGTCAAAATGGTGGGAGAGAAGTTTGTGTGGCCGAGCCTACGCAAACAAGTGAAAGAGTGGGCTGCAGCCTGCGTGGCGTGCCAACGAGCCAAGGTACACAGACACACAAAGGCTCCCTTGGAGCCGTTTCGTATTCCGGCTAAGAAGTTCGACCATGTTCACGTGGACCTTGTGGGCCCCCTCCCGCCATCACAGGGGTGCACGCACCTCCTGACCATAGTGGACCGCACCATGCGCTGGCCAGAAGCGGTTCCGCTGGCGGCAACCGTGTCCGCAGACGTAGCGCGCGCTTTTTTAACAGCATGGGTGGCGTGTTTTGGAGTCCCATCGGACATTACGTCCGACAGGGGCCCTCAATTTGTTTCCGAACTCTGGTCTGCGATGGCCCGCAGCCTTGGTGTTACAATTCACCACACAACTGCGCACAACCCACAGGCCAATGGGTTATGTGAGTGTTTTCATAGATCACTCAAAGCAGCGCTCAGGGCCTCATTGACGGATGCAAATTGGGTAGACAGGCTGCCGTGGGCTTTATTGGGGTTGCGTTCCGCGCCGAAAGAGGATCTAGAAGCTTCCCCGGCAGAGCTCGTTTTCACGCAGCCACTACTGCTGCCCGGGGAATTTCTACCAGATAATCCTGCTCCGAGCAGCTCCTTGTCTCAGCTTTTGCAGCATAGCGCAGACTCAGGCACACTGCCGGGCCCTGCCCACCACAGTTTTCCGCGTGTTTTTGTGCCTAAAACTTTGAAGAGTGCGGAGTTCGTTTTTGTCAGACACGATGCCCACCGCCCTCCATTGCGCCCACCCTATGATGGACCGTTCAGAGTGTTGGAAACAGGGGATAAGCATTTTTTGCTAGACTTGGGGGGTAGGAGGGAAAAAATTGGCATAGACAGACTCAAACCCGCTTTCGTTGTGGCGGACGAGCAAGTGCTGTTGGCTAGGGCCCCTCGGCGTGGAAGACCCTCACGGAGAGCTCCCCAGGGAAACGATTCGCCAGAGCAGCCACACGGACAGACCGAAGTGGCCCCCCTCCCAGCAACCTTCCATTGGCACAACAGCGCCGCGAAGGCGGTAAAACCCAGTTACAGCAGATACGGGAGGAGATGGAAGCCCAAACAGCATGTGGACTGATGTTCTGTTGTTCTATCACAGCATGTGAACTGTTATTCGATTGTCCTATCTAAGATGCTGGGGGGGGGGGGGGATTTGTAGCACCTTGGGAGAGTCAGATTCTAGCATCTCAGATGAGAGACAGTGAATAAGCATGGGAGACAAAAGAGAGGAGTCTCCTGGTGAGAGAGTGGGAAGGAGTCAAGGATGTAGGGGGTTGAATGCAGTGTGATGTAAATGTCCTATTGTGTGTGATGTAAGCCGTGAAACTTAAGAGGACAGTCTCTGGTAAAAAAGTTCAGTCTGTTCTGTGCTCGTGAGATGTGAGTGTAAAATAAAATCATTTTGAAATGAACCTGCTTGTGATTTCACGCACTCCACAACGTCAACATTTTTCTCAAAGATATTTCTGATGGAGCCACTGACCTGAGATTTTCACCAGATATCAGTAACAACCCAAGTGATTATACATGCAAAGAAATCAAGGCAACTGCGTTCACAAAACAAGTTATATTTAATAAAGTGGAATGACACAGGGATTAAGTATGAAACACATGAAGAAAAAGAGCTGCAAAAAAGCATAGAAAGCCAAGAAACCAGCTGAAATCCATCAGAATTTAGGAAGCAATCCCATCCCCCATCAGTCCAAATTAATTTCAGCTGGTTAAGTCCTGACTGATAGCCTGTAAAAAGGTCTGTGAATATCAGATTGTCACACCACAAAGAACTCATGATGGGTAGAAGTAAAGAGCTCTCTCTAGACCTTCGCAACATTATTGTTGCAAAACATAATGATGGCATTGGTTACAAGCACATTTCTAAACTGCTGAATGTTCCAGTGAGCACTGTTAGAGCCATCATTTGGAAGTGGAAAGAACATCATTGTATCATAAACTGGCCACAAACAGGAGCTCCTCGCACAATTTCTGACAAAGTCAAAGGAATTATTATAAGAGTTGTGCAAGAGCCAAAGACCACTCGTGGAGAGCTCCAGAAAGACCAGGGGCCTCATGTATAAAGGCTTTCATAATGAAACATGATGTACTTACAAAATTTGAAAAGTACATGAGCAAAAAAAAATTCAGATTTATAAAACTGTTAGCGTGTCCGATTTTCCACTCCTTTTCTTTATCCATCCCATCTCACGTGAAAAGTCAGCGCACAATCTCTTTACTCCACCTCAGTTCCTCCTACTAATGACTATGTAAATGAAAAAAAACACCTCTTCTGTCAAAAAGTGATCGTCAATCCTGCGGGAAAGCACAATATAAAAAAAAAATAGCTTAATGGAGTGTGACACCGAGGTGTTCTTAACGGAGGTGGAGGTCAGAAAAAATGCTATTTTGTTTTGACCCTCCAGAATCAACAATAAACCTAAGTTTACCGAGTGGTAGAGGCATCAGACTTGGGGGGTAAACGATACTGTGTACCCAGGGCCCACTGCAGGGACGGGGTGCCCTTGAAAAGCCTGGAATGAAAAGTTTTTTTTGTGTTGCATTTTTAATTTTCTAATTAATAATGTCATAATGAAATTCACCCTGACTGAATGAAGTAGTTGAGAGACTGAATTTTGCATTAACATTAATTATGGATATTCTCAGACGCCCCATGACCCCTTTAAAAAAGGTGCAAAATGGGTTAGTCCACTCCTGCACAGCTGCACTGGCTGGTTCAGTTTGGTTACTTTAGACTGGTCCTGGTCAGCCAGAGGAGCAGGAGGAGAGAAAACAGTCATGTCTTTCCTCAAGAAATTTAAATCAGGATATCAAAAAGAAAAGAAAGAAAAGTGAAGGAGCCAAAATTAAGGGAAAATCACCAGTTTCTTTGAGAAGAGAGGTAAGCAGCACAATTCAATTAATACATGCAGGGTTTCCTCTGGTAACATTTCTTGGTGGCGAGCCGCCTCGCCAGAAATATTACCACCACGCCAAGAATGAGATATGAATTTAAGAAAAATATATGAAGCAATGACTTTCCACAAGCGCGCACACGAACAACACATGTGACCGTTATCTGTGCAGAGTTTAGAAGCGCCCCACCCACACAAGCTTTCCAGTCAATTAGCAGGCAGTGTCTCGTTAGCGTCAGCAGCATCTTCGTGGAAAACGAGTGAAAACCGGGAAGTCAAACAGCAGAAATGGACTCTACTTGAAGATAAACTTTGTGAAGAAGTCCGCCGTTTCTTCGTTGGTGAAAATCCTGGCGCATTAGCGCCTTGGTGCTACCTATTGGGCGGGAGTGAAACTACAAATGATGGTTGTGTGCATGCATCAACCACTTGGCCTGGGTAGATGAAAAAAGTGAGCATGTACAGTGCCACGTGCGTGCCGGGCTTGTCCAAAGTGTACGTGGACCAAGGCGGACTAGAGGGGAATTGCAGAATAATAAGGCTTCACTGTCCGACAGAAACACGAGTTTATTAAAGTACTTTAAACGCGGAAAAAAAAAGAAAAAATCAGAAGAGGTGCAAGCACTGGAGGCGTTTATCATAGTTTTAACCCGCTGGAAACAGGAGCAATAATCGAAGAGTCGTTTCGCTAAGAGATGTGGTTAGAATTCAAATGCAGCTGGCTTCATATGAAGGGAAAGGAAAGGGGGACTGATGAATTGCTGAGGATATACAGTATATCACCAGCCACTACAATATTAAGTTATGTTCCCAATTATGTACCTGGCAAGTTAAGATGACCGACATTCACAAAGTCAGTGACTTTAATCCGTCAGCAGCCTTCAGACAAACTAAATGTGCCAGCATTTGGATTTCAAAATAAGGGAGGTTTTTCTTGGCGGTGAGGAGATTTCTAAAAAAAAATATAAATACATAGAAATATTATAACAGAAACAATGGCATCCTTGGTCATTTAAGTTAATAAAATTGTATTTAATGATTTAAATTAACATTTTTTTTCTTTGTAATCAGAGTTAAATTATTGTTCTGTTCTGACTATGAAATTATGGTCAAAAATATAAACTGTTATAAGGAAAAAGTAAAACAAAACAAAACAGCCTGTTTCAAATTTATTTAAATAACAGTAATTTTATTTTAAAAAAACAGACAAAAACAAGCCATAAAATAATCCACAAATTTATAATAAAGTTTCAAATGTACAAGAAAAGTCAATTTTGCAAGAGGAAATTACAAATTTGAGGAAAATGGTTTCAAATTTAGATAAATTTACAGAGAAAAGTAGAAAACTATATGAAAATTGTTAGAAATTTTGGAGAAAAACCTCAAACCTTCAAGACTGAAGTCATTACTCAAGTTTTAAGTGGGTGCTCTTTGTACCCTTAACTAGAAATTTTTGGCTGTCTCCTTTAATTTACATGGCACTTGATATTTTCTAACTTGTTTGTATACCACCAAAGACAGAGAGAGAACCTGAATTAGATAGAGCTCAGAGAGGGCAAGATGAGACAGAAGAGAGGAGCCAAGGAGAGGAAAGTGTTCAGGCAGAGGGTCCAGGAGAGGTGAGAGCAGAGGAAGGAGAGAAGGATGACACCAGTAAAAAAGTCCAAATACAGGACGTCTGGGTGGGCCCCCAAATGGCCCAATATTCCAACATTCAAGCTTTGGTTGTACAATACTTCAAACTGTAAGTTCCATATGCACGGCAGTGGCTCAGGAGGTAGAGCAGGTTGTCCAATAACCAGATGGGTGGCGGTTTGAATCCTGCTCTCCCCAGATATCCTGCTGTTGTGTCCCTGGGCAAGACACTTTACCCACCTTGTCTCCAGTGTCCATAACACTGGGTATGAATGTGTATAAATGTTCAGTGGTGGCCGGAGAGGCTGTTGGCCCAGATTGGCAGCCACGTTTCCATCAGCCTGCCCCAGCCACTACCATTGTCTGTCTGGAGTGAATCAATAACACTGGTCAATACCAAATTTATTGTCTTGTCCTGAAGGACAAGCTACTGTGCGCAGGGGTGGACCAGCACCTGTCATCATGGATCCTGGACTACTTCACTAACCAGCCACAGTTTGTGAGAACCTGAGATTGTGTGTCTGACACGATCATCAGTAGCACGGGGGCCCCCCAGGGAATGGTTTTGGCTCCCTTCCTGTTCACCCTTTATACTGCGGACTTCTCACACAACACAACACACTGCCATCTACAGAAGTTCTCTGACGACTCTGCGATCGTCGGCCTCATCTCCAACAGAGATGAAGCTGAGTACAGAGGACTTATCCAGGACTTCGTGGACTGGTGCCATTGGAACTGCCTCCAGATGAATGAATGAATGAATCTTTATTTTGGATTGATTAAAAGTACAGATTAAAAGAAACAGAATAATGTAACAAAGGGGGGAAAGAAAATCCAACAAGGTCAAATTAGACAATAACTCCTCTGATTATACAGTTCAACATAAGTTATCCGAAATGGGTGATGGCTGAAGCCGCAGCTTATATTGCCCACCCATATTCCATCCAAGAATTCAAAAGAAAAACAAAACAAGAGCGATTACAATTCAGAACAAAGCTAAGACAAAATGTGACAAAAAACTAAGCAACAACACAACGCAGACTGGATATGACAATCCTTATGTGATTTTACATGTCATCGTATATATATGTTTGGAGTATTTCTTCCTTTAGTTTTTGTTTAAATTGTCCAAGCGTTGTACAGGATTTTAATTCAGGTCCAAAATCGTTCCATAATCTGACTCCTTGCACTGAAACACAGTGTTGCTTGGTGGTAGTTCTCACTGAAGGTTTTTAAAATATACATGTTCCTCTGAAACGATATTGTTTCTCCCTTATTTGGAACAACTTTTGGATATTTGCGGGCAGTGACAGATTCTTCACTTTAAACATTATTACTGCAGTTTTAAAGTCAACCGGATCTTTCAACTTGAGAGCTTTTAATTTAAGAAAAAGTGGGTTTGTTGGTTCCCTGTAAGCAGCTTTGTTTATTATTCTAATAGCTCTCTTCTGAAGCATAAAGACTGGATATATGTTTGTTTTATATGTATTTCCCCATACTTCAGTACAATATGTCATGTATGGGAGTATTAATGAATGATACAAGGTATATAGTGTGAGTTGATTCAGCAGATATTTCACTCTGTGTAGTATGCAATTGATTTGGATATTTTACCTTTAATATAATTAATATGCGACTTCCAGCACAGTTTATTATCAATTATTACTCCAAGAAATTTAGTTTTGGATACCATTTCAATCTCTACACCATTTACACTGAGTTTAGATACTAAGTTGTGATGGTTGTTAAAAACTATAAATTTTGTCTTACTTAAATTGAGCGTTAATTTGTTTGAATCAAACCACAGTTTAAGCTTTCCTAATTCCTTTCCAAGTGTATCCAAAAGTTGTTCCAAATTGCTTCCACTGCATAATAAATTAGTGTAATCGGCAAACAATATTAAATCCATTTTTTCTGAAACTTTACATATATCATTTATATACATATTGAATAACAATGGCCCCAAAACTGAACCCTGTGGGACTCCACAAGTAACCTTCAGTAACTGTGAGTTTTTGTTACCAACACATACTATTCTTTAAGTAACTACATAACCAGGACAGTGCTACCCCCAATACCACAATTTTGTAGTTTCTTTAATAATAAATTATGATCCACTGTATCAAATGCTTTTTTAAGATCCAGGAATACCCCAACTGAATACTCTTTATTTTCAACGGCAGTTGATATTTTTTCTATAAATTCCATTAGAGCAAATGCAGTTGTCCTCTTGTGTTTGAACCCATATTGCTGCTCACACAATAAATTATTCTTTAGTATGAAGTTGTCACTTCTCTCATAGAATATTTTTTCAAGTTTCTTGGAAAATTGCGGCAATAGTGAAATTGGTCAATAGTTTGAGAATTCCCCTCTGTCACCCGTCTTGTATATCGGAATTACTTCAGCTATTTTCATTGCATTGGGAAATATACCAGATCAACGCGAGGAAAACTAAGGAGCTGGTGGTGGACTGCCGCAGGCAAGGACAACCCCTCACAGCACCAGTAAACATACAGGGAACAGACATTGAGATGGTGACATCCTACAACTACCTTGGTGTTCATCTGAACAATAAACTACACTGGTCACACAATACCGACACACTCTACAAGAAGGGACAGCACAGGCTGTTCCTACTGAGGAGGCTCAGGTCTTTTAGTGTACAAGGGGCACTGCTGAAGACATTCTAAGACACGGTGGTGGCATCAGCCCTCACTTTTGGAGTGGTCTGCTGGGGCAATGGCATTACTGCAGCCGATAGGAAGAGACTGAACAAACTGATCAAGAAAGCTAGCTCTGTCCTGGGGCAACGCCTTGACCCAGTGGAGGAGATAGGAGAGAGAAGGATGGTGGCTAAACTGTCATCTCTGCTGGAGTCCAAGTCCCACCCTATGCAGGACATATTGAACGCACTGAGGAGCTCATTTTGCAGTAGACTACATCATCCAAGGTGCGCAACCGAGAGGTTTCGCAGGTCCTTCCTACCTACGGCTGTCAGACTGTATAACCTAAGCAGGGCTGCTCGCAGAGATAGTAAAAAAACATGACAACCTAGTAGTATTGAATGCAAAAGACGCAACAGACTTACACAAATGGTCCCCTCCAGTATACAACTAGGACAATATCAGTCGCTACGGAGGGTGACAATATGTATGGGTATATACATAGGATCTGTACATCTCCAGGACCCGGAGGCGTGCAGGCTGGATCATAGCCGATCCTTCACACCCTGGTCACGTACTGTTTGCCACCCTCCCCTCAGGTAGAAGACTTCGGTCCATTCAGACTAAAACCTCCTGGCACATGAACAGCTTTTTCCCCTCTGCCATCAGACTGCTGAACATTAAGTGACTTATTGACTCTCGTGCACTATATACAGCAGCTCAACCAGACTCATGTCATTCATCACTGTTTTTCTGTTGCATTATCGACTGCACATCATCTGCTACTTGCTAATTTATTTAAAACTGCTGTGACTAGTATTACTCATTATTATTATTATTATTATTATTATTATTGCTTATTATTCTACACTTATTGCATGGTTTTAGTCTTTAAGTTTTTTAGTTTATCTCTTTATCTTATCATGTTTTAATGTTGCAGCATTGCACCGAGACAAATTCCTAGTTTGTGTACTACATGAACAATGGTAATAAATCTGATTCTGATTCTGATATTCATACTACGTAGGATAACTAAGTAGACGGTTGTGCTGTTTATTCCATCTTGCTACAATGCTCCGCACTTTGTATATATATTTATATATTTATGTGTACGTATGTATATCTACTGCTCTTATTTATATTTTTTGTATCTTCTTAATTATTGCTCTGAGTGTTGCTATCCCTGTGCTGTTGCAATCCTGGAATTTCCCCATTGTGGGACTAATAAAGGCTTATCTTATCTTATCTTATTTTATCTTTAGTGTTTTTAGCTGATTTAGGACAATTTTGATGTGCTGAATCCAAAAATCTCATTGGTTTTGCTCAATCAGGTCAACTTTTTGAACTATGGCCACATGGTTTTTTTTACATTTTTGTTTGCATGTATGGGTATTTTCGCTTTATATGATGCAAAATTATTTTTTATTTTGTGAAATTCTCTGAATTTTGAACAATGATGACGTAACAATTCAATTTACATGTACTTACCTTTATCAATGTCTACTATTCAATTTACAGTACAACTGTACAACTGCTGTACAACTGCTTACAACTTAGCATAAAAATCTGACCTGATCGAGAGAAACGGATGTCATTTTCAGATTCAGCGGTGCAAAACTGTCTTAAATCAGTTGAAAAAACACAGACAACTTACAAAAAGTTATTTTTATTATGTTGTGTAATGTATCTGTCAAAACCGTCTGTGATAAAGCGCTATATAAATGTGATGCATTATTATTATTATTATTATTATTATTACATGCAAAGTTACTGTGCAAAATTTAAAAAAAGAAATAAATAGTATAAAATTAACATATTCATGCATATGTATTTTCTGCCCGCCCCCCCCGGAAAAATATGTTGCCAACGCACCAAGGTCTTTCATTTCAATTCAATTCTTTAAGCCAGAGGAAACACTGCACATGGTTTAAGCTAATATCACCGGAGTGGTGGTCTAGTTGGTAAAGCATCTGCCCCACAACCGGGAGGTCGTGGGTTCAAATCCCAGCCAGGTCATACCAAAGACCATATCAAAATGGTACTTTCCATCTTCTAGCTTGGTGCTCAGCATAATAGAATGGGGAAAGGAAAGTTAATGCACAGAGCTACCAGAGGACTGACCCCCCCCACTGTAGCTTTCACTACTCACAGTAGCTGTGTGGCCTAGGGTCAGTGAAACGGAGATAGGCGCTGCCCCTATACACCACATGGTGTCCCACATGCTGTGGCAAGGTTTAAGGCTGCATGTCCACCAAACACGTTTTTTGTCACCCAACTGCCCTGAGCATTTTTTTTTTCCAGCTTTTGTGCGTTGCACTCTGGGAAAAAAAAAAGTCTGTGCCCTGTATCCCAGCAACAGCTTGTTATTCTCAGCTCAGCACTTACGCTTTTCCTATTGTCAGACTTTCTACTGATTTTTTTAATAGCATTCTCTAAATAACAATGGACAGGAAACGTGTTTTAGCAGCTCTGGATGTGAAATATGATGACACGGAAAGCAAGAGTCTCAGTACAGACTAGCACCGGCGTCCTATGTCCCACCCACACAGCAGTTCTAAGTGGCTGCTTTGGTCTGACATTGACGAGCTCAGCTGAAGTCTCTGAAAAGCTGAACTTTTTTCAGCTCTGAGTGCCGTGACAAAAAACGGCCACCACCGACAGCGTTTTAACACCAAGGGCGCTCAGCGCTGTAAACACTGGACTACATAGAGAATTAATGGAAAATAATCGCCCAAAGCGGAAAAAAACGCGCTTGGTGGACACGCAGCCTAACTTAATTTAAACTAATATCAGCAGCAGTTGTCTCAGAGTGAAGCAAAAACTTAGTGCCTTATTTTGACAACAGAGATTAATAATTACCATCAGAAATTGATCAGCATCAAAGTTATTACCAGTACACCATCATTTGACACTGAAATGTGTCAGACCTCATGGTAAAAATGGTACAACTTTGTACTGGTATTTTAGCACTTGTTCTGTGATAGATCCTGACAGATTTAGTATCAGTCAGAATTGGTCAAATAAAGCAGAGGAGGCAAATAGTCCAACTTTAAGGACATGATGAATAAGGTAGTATCTATTACAGTATCTCACAAAAGAGAGTACACCCCTCACATTTTTGTAATTATTTTATTATATCTTTTCATGGGACAACACTGAAGATATGACACTTTGATACAATGTAAAGTAGTTAGTGCACAGCTTGTATAACTGTGTAAATTTGCTGTCCCCTCACCCGCTGGGATCCGCAGTCCAGCTGCCTCCAAGTAGTCTGCAATCAGGGGCTTCTCGTTGCCTCAACACATATTGTACTAGAGCTGGGGCTCAATTAGAGGGTATTTTACTGAACAGAATTCCTCCCAGGAGAGATGGATCTGTGCGCGTTGCCTCATGAGTCAACGGTATAGTCGCCAGCAAATTAAAAAAAAAATAAAAAAAATTCTGTCACATTTACAGAGACAGAATCCAGTTTCAAGTGGCGCTGGTTCTGAACCATGAATGAGGCAGGTTATATTTGAGGGAAATTAGTTATTATTAAGCTGAGTTGTGGAGATAAATCTTGTAATAATAATCATGTTTTTCCAACCACTAATTCATAGACAAATCGTTTTAATTTAAGTAGAAATATCACTTTAACACATTCTGTGAGTTTCAGCCATTTTGTAGTTTAACAGACCCACCTGACAGAGTCCAGTGTTGGAAGTAACGCGTTACTGTAACGCCACTACTTTTGCAGTAATGTGCTGTGTAACGAAATTACTGTTTAAAATTTCAGTAATGCATTACAGTTACTGAAATTTGATCAGATGTGTTACTCGCGTTACTCGTTTTATTAATATGGATAGATATTTTAGCGCAAACAGACGATCATACAACTTGCAGTTGCTAGACACCCTCCTCATCAGCTGCCAACTGGGAATGAATACAATATAAAAAATCTCTTAGAAAAGCTAGAACGAGTTATTACTCTGCATTAATAGAAGAGAACAAGAATAATCCCAGGTTTCTTTTCAGTACTGTAGCCAGGTTGACAAAGAGTCAGGACTCTGTCAATCCTAGCATCCCCTTAGAGCTTACTAGTCAGGACTTTATGAACTTTTTCAATAATAAAATTTCATCCATCAGAGATAAAATCAATCAGATTCTTCCCACAGTTAACTTAAATACTGTAACTACTACAACTCCTTCTATTGATGTCTGTCTTGATGAGTTTACTCCAATCGACCTTTGTGAGTTAGACAAAATAGTTTCCTCATCCAAACCTTCAACTTGTCTTTTAGACCCTATTCCTACCAGGTTATTTAAAGAAGTCTTCCCACTTATTGGTAGCTTTATTCTTCATATAATCAATTCTTCATTAACTTTAGGCCATGTACCGCAGGCTTTTAAAACGGCTGTAATTAAACCCTTACTCAAAAAGCCAACGCTAGATCCAGGAGCTTTAGCTAACTATAGACCAATCTCTAATCTCCCTTTCATTTCAAAAATCTTAGAAAGAGTTGTTGCTATGCAATTATTTGACCACCTGCAGGGAAATGGTTTATTTGAGGAGTTTCAATCTGGGTTTAGAATCCATCATAGCACTGAAACAGCCTTAGCGAAGGTCACTAACGACCTCCTCATTGCATCTGATAATGGACTAGTTTCTGTACTTGTCCTTTTAGATCTTAGTGCAGCTTTTGATACTATTGATCATAATATTCTACTTGATAGATTAGAACACTATGTTGGACTTAATGGAACTTCGTTGCAGTGGTTTAGATCTTATTTATCTGATAGGTTCCAGTTTGTTCATGTAAATGATGAGTTTTCTCTCAGCTCAAAGCTTAGTCATGGAGTTCCACAGGGATCTGTGCTTGGCCCTACTCTTTTTAGTTTATATATGCTTCCGTTAGGCAACATTATTAGAAAGCACTGTATACATTTTCACTGTTATGCAGATGACACACAATTATACCTGTCAATGAAGCCAGATGATACTAATCAATTAGCCAAGTTAGAAGCCTGTCTTAAGGAAATCAAAGTTTGGATGACTTGTAATTTCCTGCTATTAAATTCAGATAAGACTGAAGTCATTCTTGTTGGTCCAAAAAACCTTAGAAATTCCTTTCCAAATCAAACTTTCAGTTTGGATGCAGTTACTCTTTCTCTTAATAGCTCTGTGAGGAACCTTGGAGTTATTTTTGATCAGGATTTGTCCTTCAATTCACATATTAAATTTGTTTCTAAGACTGCCTTCTATCATTTGCGTAATATTGCCAAGATTAGGAGCATCTTGTCTCAGAGTGATGCTGAGAAGCTGATCCACGCTTTTGTTAGCTCGAGATTAGATTATTGTAATTCTTTATTATCAGGTTGTCCTAAAACATCTTTAAAAAGTCTTCAGCTGATCCAAAATGCTGCAGCAAGAGTTTTAACAGGTACTAGAAAGAGAGATCATATCTCTCCGGTTCTGGCCTCCCTTCATTGGCTTCCCATAGAGTTTAGAATTAAGTTTAAAATCCTTCTTCTTACTTACAAAGCTCTAAACAATCAGGCTCCTTTTTATTTAAAAGATCTGATACTACCGTATCATCCTAACAGAGCACTACGCTCCCAAAATGCAGGATTACTTGTAATACCTAGAATCTCCAAAAGTACAATGGGAGGCAGAGCCTTCAGTTATCAAGCTCCTCTCCTGTGGAATCAGCTGCCAATCTGGATTCGGGAGTCAGACTCGATCTCTGTTTTTAAGAATAGGGCTAAAACCTACCTTTTTGATATAGCCTACAATTAGGGAGGGATCATGTGTTTTCTGAACCCTCCCTTAGTTATGCTGCTAATAGGTTTAGTCAGCCGGGGGACCTCCAGTAATGCACTGGGCCTCACTCCTTTCCTCACTCTCTATGAAATATTTTTTTTTTGCTGGTCATTAACATTTGTTTGTTCTCTCCCATAGATTGAGTCCCCATCGTGCTGTTTGCTCTCTACATGTCTGTTCTTTTCTTCTTCTCTATCCCCTCACCCCCCAGCCAGTCGCAGCAGATGACTGCCCCTCCCTGAGCCTGGTTCTGCTGGAGGTTTCTTCCTGTTAAAAGGGAGTTTTTCCTCTCCACCGTCGCCAAGTGCTTGCTCACAGGGGATCGCCTGATTGCTGGGGTCTTTCTGCAACTGTGGGGGTCCTCCCTACAGTTGATAGTGCTATGAGATGACTGTTGTTGTGAAATGGCGCTATATAAATAAAGTTGAATTGAATTGAATTGAATTGAATGAATACACAGTTTTGGAGGCTATGGGCGGGACTGCCATCCCCAGCGCCACCAGCGGCCTCAACCCACTGGAGGTTGTCATGCCAAAGGCAAAAACAAGCAAATAAATAAGCAAATACAGTGATCCCTCGCTACTTCGCGCTTCACCTTTCGCGCCCTCAGTGCATCGCGGATTTTTCAAAAATATTCATCAAAAATTCAAAATTGAGAAATAATGGGCGGGCGCTAGCAGAAGGCAGGGAGACTACATTAGACCATCAGGTTATCAACACGGAGAGCAGCACAACTCTCTGTTCGCTGTTCTCGTGTTTGCTCGGCTCGGAAATCTCGCAAGCTGATTGGCCGAGACGTTTCACCCCGCAAGCTGATTGGCCGAGACGTTTCACCCACCTCCTCTCCCTGCCAAGCGCCCATGAAGGGAAGGAAGACCGCATTCATTGCTTTTTATCGCTCGTGTTACTTAGTCTCGCCGCGTGGAACTTTTTGCTGTTCTCTTGTGCCATTTTGTGCGAAATAGTCTTCCCGTCGAGCCACTAGGCCGCCTCCTGCAGCTTCAGCTCTATCGGAAGCTGCCCTCGATGATCCTGAGCCTCCAGCACCTCACGATGAGGCGTCACCTGAGGAGCAGTAAAGCTCTCATTAACCTGTGCAGTAAATCATTTTCATCTTGAGTTACGTATCTTGTTATAAGAATAAAAGAGTTCTAAAAACGTATTTATGTACACTTTGTTTACATCTACGTATGTATGTACACGTACACACACACACGTATCATATGAGAGAGAGCGAGTGGGAGAATGAACGTACGTATTATTTATGGATGACGTCATTAGGGGTGACGCTACTTCGCGGTTTTTCACTTTTCGCGGTCGGTTCTGGAACCCATTAACCGCGATAAGTGAGGGATCACTGTAAATATAAACTTGTCATGGCGGCCGCTGGGCCGTCATCTGCCTCATCACCTCCAGCTGCGCACACACCGGCTGGTGCCAATCGGCGGCCTTTAAAGGCCAGTATCACTGACGGCTCGGCACGGAGTCGTCTGTCGTCTTTGCCTGGGAATGAGCCAAGACCACGACCTCAAGCCAAGCCGAGAACGTCACGTCAAGACCGGTCACGTAAGAGATCTCTGCACTCATCATCTCCTAGCCTTCTCCCCTGTGCACAGGTGGACCTCCCTGGCGGTGGACCAGCCTCCCCGGCCAACGGGGCATCGCCTCCTCCATCACGGAGTTTCTCCTCACCCCCGCAACTACGGGCACCATCACTATCACGTCGCACGGGCACTCGGAGCCAGCAGAACACAACCTGTGGCACATGCAAGTAAGCCTAATCATCTGCAATTACTCGCCATTGCTGAACAGCTGTAATTGTTTATGCTTGTGTGTGTTCCAGGGTCGCCAGGTCGCCACAAGAACTGCTCAGCTCCTGTGACCAGACATCAATACTCGCACTCACACACACACTACACTCACTTTCCATTAATAAAGAATAATTGTCCATATCTGCTGGTGTCAGCGTCTGTCTCCTGGGTCCTGAAACATGTCAGTACGACTCCGTCAAGCTGACCCAGCGGACAGTGCGCTGTCGCGCAGACTAAACACTCTTAGCGCTCGGGTAGATATGATATCACACCAACAGACAGTTATTCTCAATCAACTGACTCAAATTAATAGCCGGCTGGATCGTCTGGAAGGACACCAGACGTTTCCCCCGGCCGCCAGAGCTTCAACCCCTGCAGGCTTATCGCCAGGTCAAGCTAACATATTACCAACACCTCGCCTCACCGCTGTGCCAACCCCTGCCCGGTTTAGCGGAAAACTTGGGGAAGCTCGCGGTTTCATTCTGCAATGTGAATCAGTATTCCTCCGCGTCCCGGGAGACTTCGCCATTGATTCAAGTAAGATTGGATATGTCATCAACTTGTTGGGGGGTAGAGCCTTAGACTGGGCATATACAGTTATGGCTAAACCAAGTTATCCTGTGTTAACTTACCAGTAGTTTTTGGCGGAGTATATGGATGTGTTTGATCATTCAGATAGGGGTGCGGTGTTACAGAGCGGCTGTTGAGCCTGCAGCAGGGCAATAGATCCGCTGCTGACTATGCCATTGATTTCCGGGTCCTGGCCGCTGAGATTGGGTGGGGGGAGCCATCGCTTTGCGGTATTTTCCTTCGCAGTGTCAACGCCGATTTGAAGGATGAGCTAGCGGCACGGGACAAACCGGATAATTTGGGAGAGTTAACTGCCCTCGCTATTAGTCTAGATAGCAGGTTAAGGGAGCGAGCGGCCGAACGGCGGTCTACTTCCTGTTCGATTAAGCCCCGCCCTCGCTCCACTAGCTCTCCTCTGCTCACTCTACCCGCGTCAGAGGAACTTCCGGATCAAGAGGCTATGGTAATAGGGCAATCTAAAGTGTCAGCGGCTGAGAGACAGCGCCGCAGGGATCTGGGCCTTTGCTTCTATTGTGGGAAGGGGTCTCATGGGGTGTTTGAATGTCCTAGTCGGTTAAAAGGGGAAGTCCGTGGATCGCAGTAGGGGGATTCATGGACAAAAACCTAGAAGAACCCCTCACTAGTTTCCGCATACTTATCAGGCTAATTCACAAGCATACAGAACACTCCACACTGGCTTTAGTTGACTCAGGAGCTGAGCAAAACTTTGTTTCCAGAGACCTGGCAACCCAGATGGGCCTCAGCTGTCAACCTCTGGATCCTCCTGTCAATCTCATCACCTTGTCCAAGGCGTCACTGACCACCGTTTCCCATCAGACGGCCCCTGTATCCGTGATCGTCTCGGGCAACCACAGGGAGGAGATTAGGTTTCTGATCCTGCCCGTCTTGTCCTCACCCGTCATCCTGGGGTACCCCTGGCTTCGGCTTCACAACCCCACCATTGACTGGCAAGTCGGGAGCATTACAGCATGGAGTACATTCTGCCTGAGTGCCTGTCTTCAATCTGCGGCGTGTGCCCCATCTGTCACGGTGCCTCCACCCTCGACGCCACCCCCGGATCTGTCCAAGATGCTGGAGGTTTACCATGACCTGGGGTTAGTATTCAGCAAGTCACGGGCGTTGTCCCTACCCCCCCATCGACCGTATGACTGTGCTATAAACCTGAAGGCTGGGGCCCCTCTTCCTGCTAGCCGCCTGTACAGCCTATCAGCCCCGGAGCGCGAGGCCATGGACACTTACATTAAGGAATCCCTGGCCTCTGGTATCATCCGCCCGTCGTCCTCGGCCGTGGGTTCCGGTTTCTTCTTCGTTGGGAAGAAGGATGGCTCATTACGCCCCTGCATCGACTTCCGGGGTCTCAACGAGATCACGGTCAAGGACAAGTATACTCTGCCTTTGATGAACACCGCCTTTGACTCCCTCCAGGGGGCGTCCTGGTTTACCAAGCTGGATCTCAGGAATGCCTATCACCTGGTGCGCATCAGAGAAGGTGACGAGTGGAAGACGGCTTTCCAGACCCCAAGCGGACATTTCCAGTACTTGGTAATGCCGTTTGGGTTAACCAACGCTCTGGCCGTCTTCCAACGGCTAATAAATGATGTTCTGCGGGACTTCCTCAACTCGTTCGTGTACCTAGACGATATATTGATCTTCTCCCGCACGTTGGAAGAGCACCAGGTTCACGTTCGAAGAGTATTTTTTTTTTTTTTTTTTTTTTTTCTCTCGGCGCCACACCAGTCGGCTGCCTTTTGCAACAGCGGCTCGATTCCGAGTCTTTTTCCCTTCCTCTCTCTTTTGATCCGTCTTTTTTTTTCACCCCACTTATATCACGGACACACAGATCGTCCTAAATGTCTCCTGAGCCGGTGGACGGAGCCACTGTCTATAGCAGGATACGATACAGCAGAGAACAGCTGCTAGCATTCAACCGCCACCCGGTCCCATTGGAAAAACTCGACATACCGAGAGAACTGAGGCGAAAACGCCGCGGCTGCCGGGCTGGAGTAAGGCGGAGGACAAAAAATATAAGGTACAGACCCTCCCTTCCATCTGTTGTCATGGGAAATGTACGGTCGATACTGGGAAAGTTAGATGAGCTAGCGGCTATCTCCCGTTATGATAGCACTTACCGGGAGTGCTCTCTCCTTTTGTTTACTGAGACGTGGCTAACTGAACTAGCAGCAGATGCTAACATTGAGCTGGAGGGTTTTCACATGATACGAGCTGACCGAACACCAGACAGTGGCAAGGCTAGGGGCGGTGGAGTGATAATGTATGTTAACAACAACTGGTGCAGACCGGGACATATCACTGTTAAACAACGACACTGCAGCAAAGACATTGAGTTGCTAGCTGTTAGCATGAGGCCTACATATCTCCCGAGAGAACACTCACACGTGATCTGCATTGTTGTTTATGCAAATCCGACGGCGAACGCTGGGACAGCACGTGACGTCATCCATTCAGTAACCAGCAGGCTGCAGACAGAACACCCAGATGCTCTTCTCCTCATCTCAGGCGATTTCAACCATGTTTCACTGTCTCCCATTCTACCCACGTTCACCCAGTATGTCACATGCCACACTAGAGACAATAAAACACTGGATTTATTCTACGCAAACACTAAGGAGGCGTACACCTCATCACAACTCCCCCCACTCGGGAGATCGGATCACAACTTGGTTCATCTCCGGCCGGTGTACAAACCCCTAGTGCACAGACAACCTCCGGCCATGCACACTGTGGAGTTATGGTCTGAGGAGACAATGGACACCCTAAAGGGCTGTTTTGAAGCCACCGCCTGGAAGCAGCTCTGCGATCCACATGGTGAGGACATCGATGGCCTCATTCACACCTTCACGGGCTACCTCAGCTTCTGTGTGGACAAATCCGTTCCCACCAAGACCATACGGCGTCACTCAAACAACAAACCCTGGATCAACCCTGAGATAAAAACACTTCTGAGAGAGAAGAAGAGGATCTTCAGGTCAGGGAACAGGGAGATGCTGAAGTCCGTACAGAGGGAGCTGAGGAGAAAGATCAGAGAAGGCAAGGACAGCTTCAGGAAGAAGATGGAGGACAAGCTGCAACAGAGCGACATCAGCGGGGTCTGGAGAAACCTCAAAACCATCTCGGGGCTCCAGAATACCTCCCCCCAGGCCACAGGGGGCAGGGAGTGGGCGAACAACCTGAATCTGTTTTTCAATAGATTTGACCAACCGCCCTCCCCCCTGACTGCACAACAACCACTGCTGCCTCTAAAGAAATCAAGTCCTGCTGCCCACTCCCCACTCCACCAACACCCCCCCACTCTCAACACACAGCCCCCCATCCTGACCCTGACCAGGACCCAGGTGAGGACGGAGCTGAGGAAGATCAAGGCGAGGAAGGCGCCGGGACCGGACGGCATCAGCGCAAAGCTCCTCAAGTCCTGTGCAGACCAGCTGTGTGGGATTGTGACGTATATCTTCAACATGAGCCTGAAACTGGGGAGGGTACCACAGCTGTGGAAAACATCTTGTGTGGTACCTGTACCAAAAACTTCCCACCCCAAAGACCTGAACAGCTACAGACCGGTGGCCTTGACGTCCCACTTGATGAAGACCCTGGAGAGACTGCTCCTTGCTCACCTCCGCCCCCTGGTGGAACCAGCGATGGATCCACTCCAGTTCGCCTACCAGCATGGCATTGGGGTGGAGGATGCGGTGATCTTCCTCCTTCACCGTTCTCTGTCCCACCTGGAGAAGCCCGGGAATATGGTGAGGATCATGTTCTTTGACTTCTCCAGTGCTTTCAACACCATCCAACCGATGATCCTGAAGGACAAGCTGCTGCGCGCAGGGGTGGACCAGCACCTGTCATCATGGATCCTGGACTACCTCACGAACCGGCCTCAGTTTGTGAGAACCCGGGACTGTGTGTCCGACACGATCATCAGTAGCACGGGGGCCCCCCAGGGAACGGTGCTGGCTCCCTTCCTGTTCACTCTTTATACTGCGGACTTCTCACACAACACAACACACTGCCATCTACAGAAGTTCTCTGATGACTCTGCGATCGTTGGCCTCATCTCCAATGGAGATGAAGCTGAGTACAGAGGGCTTATCCAGGACTTCGTGGACTGGTGCCATCGGAACTGCCTCCAGATCAACGCGAGGAAAACTAAGGAGCTGGTGGTGGACTGCCGCAGGCATGGGCAGCCCCTCACAGTACCAGTAAATATACAGGGAACAGACATCGAGATGGTGACATCCTATAAGTACCTGGGTATTCATCTGAACAATAAACTAGACTGGTCACACAATACTGATGCACTCTACAAGAAGGGACAGCGCAGGCTGTTCCTGCTGAGGAGACTCAGGTCTTTTGGTGTACAAGGGGCGCTGCTGAAGTCATTCTATGACACGGTGGTGGCATCAGCCATCACTTTTGGAGTGGTCTGCTGGGGCAGTGGCATTACTGCAGCCGATAGGAAGAGACTGAACAAACTGATTAAGAAAGCTAGCTCTGTCCTGGGGCAGCGCCTTGATCCGATGGAGGAGATAGGAGAGAGAAGGACGGTGGCTAAACTGTCATCTCTGCTGGAGTCCGAGTTCCACCCTATGCAGGACATACTGAATGCACTGAGGAGCTCATTTAGCAGCAGACTACATCATCCCAGGTGCACAACCGAGAGGTTTCGTAGGTCCTTCCTACCAACGGCTGTCAGACTGTACAACCTAAGCAGGGCTGCTCGCAGAGATTGCAAAAAGACGTAACAAACTAATAGTTTTTTTTGAATGCAAAAGATGCAATAGACTTACACAATGGTCCCCTCCGGCATACAACTAGGAACATACCGGTCGCTATGGAGGGTGAGAATATGTATGGGCACATAATCATACCATGTAGGATAACTAAGTAGACGGTTATGCTGTTTCATTCCATCTAGCAACAATGCTCTGCACTGTGTGTGTTTATATATTTGCATATTTATTCCATCTAGCTACAATGCTCAGCACTGGGTGTGTTTATATATTTATATATCTACATATTATTCCATCTAGCTACATTGCTCCGCACTGTGTGTGTTTATATACTTGCATATTTATTCCACCTAGCTGCAATGCTCCGTACTGTGGGTGTTTATATATTTACATATTTATTCCATCTAGCTACAATGCTCTGCACTGTGTGTTCATATATTCATATATTTATTCCATCCAGCTACAATGCTCTGCACTGTGTGTCTGTGTGTGTGTGTATATATATATATTTTATAGTAATATGTACATATGTTTATTAGCTGCTCTTGCTTGCTTGTTTTTTTTCTTGCCTTCTGATTGTTGCTCTGAGTGTTGCTATCCCTGTGCTGTTGCAATCCTGGAATTTCCCCGTTGTGGGACTAATAAAGGCTTATCTTATCTTATCTTATCTTATCTTATTGCAGCGCCTCCTGGAGAACCAACTGTTTGTCAAGGCAGAAAAATGTGAGTTTCACACTGACCAGACCTCCTTCCTTGGGTTCATCATTGCCCGGAATCAGGTGCTCCCTGACCCGGCCAAGGTCAAGGCGGTAGTGGATTGGCCCACACCGACCTCCAGGAAGCAGCTACAGGGGTTCCTGGGTTTCGCTAATTTCTATCGTCGGTTTGTGCCCAATTTCGGGAATATTGCCCGCCCTTTGACCGCTCTCACCTCCCCAAAAACCCCTTTTTGCTGGAGTGAAGAGGCGGCCAGGGCGTTTGGAAGACTCAAGGAGGAGTTTGCCTTGGCCGGTGTACTGACCCAGGTGGACCCTAATCTGCAGTGCTTGGTGGAGGTGGACGCTTCGGATTCGGGGGTGGGGGCGGTGCTCTCTCAACGTTCCCCGGAGGACGGCAAGATCCGGCCATGTGCCTACTTCTCTCATCGCCTGTCGCCGGCGGAGAGGAATTACAGCATAGGGGACAGGGAGCTGTTGGCAGTGAAGCTCGCCTTGGAGGAATGGAGACACTGGCTGGAGGGGGCTGCTCAGCCGTTCATCGTATGGACTGACCACCGCAACCTGGAGTACCTCAGGACGGCAAAGCGTCTGAACGCACGCCAGGCTCGCTGGTCTCTCTTCTTCGGTCGATTCAACTTTACCATCACCTATCGGCCGGGGAGCAAGAACGGTAAGCCGGACGCCCTCTCGCGGCAGTTCGATGCACCATCCACCGAAGATCAGGAAGCACCCATCCTACCGCCCTCTTGTGTAGTGGGCGCCTTGTCCTGGGGTATTTGCAAGAAAGTCCGAAGAGCGCAGAAGACGAAGCCAGATCCGGGGGGGGGGGGGGGGGTCCCCCGGGTCGCTTATTTGTTCCTCGTTCCATTCGGGGTCAAGTGATCGAGTGGGGTCACGCTTCCAAGCTGGCGTGTCATCCAGGAGTGGGTCGGACTGTGGACCTTCTCCAGAGGACCTTCTGGTGACCAGGGCTGCGGAAGGATGCTTTAAGCTATGTCCGGGCTTGCGCTCAATGCGCCACTGGGAAAACATCATCATCCCCCCCGGCGGGCCTGTTACATCCTCTGCCCGTTCCTTCTCGCCCCTGGTCCCATGTTGCCATGGATTTTGTGACTGGCTTGCCCCCCTCAGATAACTTCACAACTGTTTTGACTATTGTGGACCGTTTTTCTAAGGCGGCCCATTTTGTACCCCTTCCGGGGTTGCCTTCGTCTCAGGAAACGGCGGACCTCCTTGTCCAGCATGTGGTCCGCCTTCACGGCATCCCCGCTGACATAGTGTCTGACCGGGGACCACAGTTCATCTCCCAAGTTTGGAAGGCGTTCTGCGCAGCATTGGGAGCCACAGCCAGCCTCTCCTCTGGGTATCATCCACAGAGCAACGGCCAGTGTGAACAGGCTAACCAGGAGCTAGAGGCAGCGCTGCGTTGTGTCATCTCCTCCTGCTCTTCTTCTTGGAGCAAGCATCTACCTTGGATTGAGTACGCCCATAACACCACGGTCTCTTCAGCCACGGGACTTTCTCCCTTCAAGGCATCCCTTGGGTTTGATCCACCACTGTTCCCTGAGGAGGAGAGGGAGGTAGCGGTCCCTTCTGTACAGACCCACGTCAGGTGCTGTCAGCGGGTCTGGTCCATCGCTCGCAGGGCCCTTCTGAGGACCACTGGACGCAACATCCAGGTGGCCAACCGTCACAGGAGGCCCGCCCCGGACTACAAGGTGGGTCAGAAAGTTTGGCTGTCTACTCGGAACATCGGTGTGCCGGCTGAGAAGCGCAAATTAACTAAGCGCTTCATCGGTCCCTACACCATCTCTCGTATTGTCAATCCTGTATCTGTGCGTTTGTCTCTCCCCCCTTCCATGCGCATCTGCCCCCCCTTTCATGTCTCCCAGGTTAAACCTTACATCTCTGACCCTTTGTGCCCGCCCCCCGCGGCCCCTGCCCCCCCAAGGATGATCGATGGCCATCCAGCTTGTGGGGTGACTGCCATCCTGGACGTTCGCCGGCGGGGCCGAGGTCTTCAGTACTTGGTGGACTGGGAGGGCTTTGGACCGGAGGATCGTTCTTGGATTCGCCCAGCGTTGATCCTGGATAAGCAGTTGATCCGCGACTTCCATCGGGCGAATCCAGGTAGAATTGGGCAGGTGCCTGGAGGCACCGCTAGAGGGGGAGTACTGTCATGGTGGCCGCTGGGCCGTCATCTGCCTCATCACCTCCAGCTGCGCACACACTGGCTGGTGCCAATCAGCGGCCTTTAAAGGCCAGTATCACTGACGGCTCGGCACGGAGTCGTCTGTCGTCTTTGCCTGGGAATGAGCCAAGACCAAGACCACGACCTCAAGCCAAGCCGAGAACGTCACGTCAAGAC
The DNA here is from genome assembly GCA_020510985.1 of Pholidichthys leucotaenia. Taxonomy (NCBI): domain Eukaryota; kingdom Metazoa; phylum Chordata; class Actinopteri; order Cichliformes; family Pholidichthyidae; genus Pholidichthys; species Pholidichthys leucotaenia. The sequence goes on from CM035838.1 coordinate 414,520,097, forward strand.
CTTTCACGTAAGAGATCTCTGCACTCATCATCTCCTAGCCTTCTCCCCTGTGCACAGGTGGACCTCCCTGGCGGTGGACCAGCCTCCCCGGCCAACGGGGCATCGCCTCTTCCATCACGGAGTTCCTCCTCACCCCCGCAACTACGGGCACCATCACTATCACATCGCACGGGCTCTCGGAGCCAGCAGAACACAACCTGTGGCACATGCAAGAAAGCCTAATCATCTGCAATTACTCGCCATCGTTGAACAGCTGTAATTGTTTATGCTTGTGTGTGTTCCAGGGTTGCCAGGTCGCCACCAGAACTGCTCAGCTCCTGTGACCAGACATCAATACTCGCACTCACACACGCACTACACTCACTTTCCATTAATAAAGAATAATTGTCCATATCTGCTCGTGTCAGCGTCTGTCTCCTGGGTCCTGAAACATGTCAAAACTAACCCTGCCGTAACTGACACACCCATCACACAGTCTGCTCCGTGGGTCCGTTTCCCGTCCTGCCCCAGTTCACACCACAACCCTGTAGGAAGAAATGCTGTGGCGGTGGCGACTTCTTGAGCCCAGATCACCGACTTTTGTCGAGCCCCGATCACCATTTGTTCAAGCGGTGAGTAGCCCCTAACAGCTCCTACCTCTGTGGTTAAACATGAGTATTTTTTGAGCAAGAAGCTCGCATTTAATGTCTGCATTAAATGCATTTAAAGTTTTCTTATGCACAGAGAAAAAGTGACTGTGATTTGTTGCAGTAAAGAACAGCTTCTTGTAAGTGGTGAACTTTCATTTATCTGTGCTTTCTTTTTTATTTTATCTTATTCATTTACATGCTGTTGTGATATGCAACTATTTCATGGAAGTAAATTCTCTAAATATGCATTTTTAATGGGCTGGTCCAGGGGTGTCAAATATATAGCTCATGGGCCTCCACCGGGGGTCCAAAATTTTCTCTTGTGAATTCACAGCTTTATTTCTAGTAAATTTCTGACTTTCTACTGATTACAATTGTGTAAATCTGAGACATTTTTTCTCTGTAAGATTGTAACACTCTTCTATGAAATAGAGAATATTACTAAACAAACATGGACTAAAATGATTCCACTCTGGACAAGCTGTTACAGTTTTGTGGTTTGTTATTGAAATATAAAGACAACAAAAGATTAATGAAAGAACAAATGCCGCTACAATAATATATTTCACCTGTCCCACAATTTATTTACAACCGTCAGTTCTCTTTTTTTTTATAACTCAAATATTAGTTTCCACAGTCCATAACCAAGTCCCACAAATCTTCGCCGGCACAAAAAAGAAGGAAAAAGTGAAATGTTCCAATACTGTCACCCAAAACAATAAACTGGACATCCCGGTATGAATAGTCACAAAAAAAGCCTCCGAGCTCAGTCCAAAATGCAGATGACAAAATGAATGAATGAAGAGAGACAAGCAGGAATGCTCTCACCGTCTTAACCCTTTAACTGCCCTAGGTGCCGTGTGGCATGTGGGGCAACGCAAGGCAACTCAAAGCCCCTAGTGGTCAAGAGTGGTAAAAAAAAACTGTCAATAAAATAGTTCAGATTTCCAAGGCTATATTTTGAAAGTTGCAAAAGATAATGGCTCACTGTCAATTAGAAAGATGTAGAATATGATCCAAAGATACAGATAGGAATAAATTTACGCATTTAATTTGCATAATGTTGCAACAGCTATATAAATTACATAACTCACTCAAAAGTGGACTTTGGACACATTTACACAAAAAATGGTCCATTTTTTTGACGCCGATTTGTCTACAGGGGTATGTTTTTAGCTAATCTTCAAAGTATACGAACCAGAAAAATCAATAAAATGTCAAAAAACATATATTTCTCTTACCTGTTGCCGGGTGGGGGGGCTCGCTCGCCCACGTGACTGGTCCATTTTCGTCCATTGTTGCCGATGTTTTGCGTTTACTTAGTAATTTACACCCGCCTACACATCTACAAACCCTTATGAATATCCCACATGAATTTCATTTGTATTACGTGGCTATTTTTTCTGTTTGGTGCATTTTTCCTGTGGGAACCCAGCCACTCGCGGGCGCCGCCATCTTGGTAATGGAAGCTCAGTTTTTCGTCCATCGTGGTCAATGTATCGCGTTTACTTAGTAATTTACACCCACTTCCACATCTACAAACTCTTATGATTATCCCACGTGAATTTTGTTTGTATTACGTGGCTATTTTCCCCATTTCATGCAATTTCAGTCGTCATTGCTGCCACAATGACTGATCGTGAAGGCATCCACATTGGTGCTGTGAGCTCAAAGCAGAAAAGGAATAATAATAATAATGAGGATTTCTTCTTCTTTGCTGTATTCCATGTCAGCCATGATTCCTTCGGCGCGTGTCTGCCACCTTCTAAACTGTCAGCTCAATACAGATTAGTACAAATTCTCAGTATAGCCGGGGGACGTTAATAAGTTGACACGTGCAGCTGCTGCACTGTGCCACTGGGGGCGCGTGACCCGTCCATTTAATATGGGCAGTTAAAGGGTTAAGCTCCCACCACCCCTAGCTCTGGGTGCACAGTGGACTTCCCTCGGATTAGCATCCTCCTTCATGGGCCAACCAGCCTCCCGTTTCACGGGGTGGACGCGCCGACACCTCGTAGGTCCCGCATGGACTCCCTACGTTGTGAAGCTCCCTCTGGTTGCTCCTGTAGTCTCAGACAGGCCTGCTTTTCATTCCTCCACGGACAACGGCTCTCTATGTCAGAGTGCTCGTGTCAATCTGAATGTATCTGAGTGTCTGTGTGTCTCGCGGCCACTTACGCTTCCCTTTTAAGCCGCTACCCGCTGCCGGAAAACAGCAGATAACTCCTCCCCCGACCAGCTGCCATTGTGACAGGTTGATTAGTTTTTCCCATATGTACATGCATTCAACAAAGTGGAACATGATTAATAAAGAGGCACAAACAATGGCATGGATATGGCATCATAAATACTGCATCATATCGATTAAGATACCCAGGCTCTCCTTTTATGTGGTCACCATTCTCTCCATAAAAGGGCAATGCAATTAAATATGTGGCAGGGCTACAAGTTGAAACTTTTTTCCCAGTTTTCTTTTTCTTCTTTTTTCTGATGAGAACAAGAGGCCCTTGATCTTGCTGTGTGTGCAAGATGATTTAAGTATGCATTTAAAAGGAAGGTGACAGTTACTTTTCCAAGTAACTAGTTACTTTAATCATGCAGTAACTCAAAAGTAATTCAGTTACTTTTGAAAAGAAGTAACTAGTAACTGTAACTAGTTACTATTTTTTAGTAACTTGCCCAACACTGACAGTCAAACAGAATTTTACGGAGAGCCGGCAACTTCTCACGGCAGATGGAAACTTTACGGCTCGGCCCGCAGATTCTCATGTCACGTTTGTTTTTATACATTCCACTGTGTGCGTGAAAATCAGCGTACACCGTGTTTTTGTGCATGCACACCGTTTATACTTGAGGCCCCTGGAGTTAGCAAGTACTGCTGTTTCAAAGAAAACAATAAGTAATGCAGCCAACCAACATGGGCCCTAGGCTTGCTCACCTTGCAAGACTCCATTGCTGAAGAAAAAGAATGCTGAAGCTCGTTTAAAGTTTGCTTTAATATACTGTGGTCAGATGAGACCAAAATTGAACTTTTTGGATATCACAACACACAGCATGTTTGGAGAAGAAATGGCACTGCACATCAGCCCAAAAAACACCATACCGACAATGAAGTTTGGAGGTGGGCGTATCATGGTGTGGGAGTGTTTGTTAGCACATGGAATAGGGAGATTTCATATAATTGAAAGAAAGATGAATGGACAGATGTACAGAGACATCCTTTCTAAGAACCTGTTGCCATCTGCCAAGATGCTGAAGATGAAATGAGGGTGGACATTCCAGCAAGACAATGATCCCAAGCACACAGCCAAGGAAACTCTCAACTGGCTCCAGAGGAGGAAAATAAAGCTGCTAGAATGGCCCAGTCAGACGCCTGACCTGAATCCAATTGAAAATCTATGGAACAAACTGAAGATCAGAGTTCATAAGATAAGATAAGATAAGATAAGATAAGATAAGCCTTTATTAGTCCCACAACGGGGAAATTCCAGGATTGCAACAGCACAGGGATAGCAACACTCAGAGCAACAATCAGAAGGCAAGAAAAAAAACAAGCAAGCAAGAGCAGCTAATAAACATATGTACGTATTACTATAAAATATATATATATACACACACACACAGACACACAGTGCAGAGCATTGTAGCTGGATGGAATAAATATATGAATATATGAACACACAGTGCAGAGCATTGTAGCTAGATGGAATAAATATGTAAATATATAAACACCCACAGTACGGAGCATTGCAGCTAGGTGGAATAAATATGCAAGTATATAAACACACACAGTGCGGAGCAATGTAGCTAGATGGAATAATATGTAGATATATAAATATATAAACACACCCAGTGCTGAGCATTGTAGCTAGATGGAATAAATATGCAAATATATAAACACACACAGTGCAGAGCATTGTTGCTAGATGGAATGAAACAGCATAACCGTCTACTTAGTTATCCTACATGGTATGATTATGTGCCCATACATATTCTCACCCTCCATAGCGACCGGTATGTTCCTAGTTGTATGCCGGAGGGGACCATTGTGTAAGTCTATTGCATCTTTTGCATTCAAAAAACTATTAGTTTGTTACGTCTTTTTGCTATCTCTGCGAGCAGCCCTGCTTAGGTTGTACAGTCTGACAGCCGTTGGTAGGAAGGACCTACGAAACCTCTCGGTTGTGCACCTGGGATGATGTAGTCTGCTGCTAAATGAGCTCCTCAGTGCATTCAGTATGTCCTGCATAGGGTGGAACTCGGACTCCAGCAGAGATGACAGTTTAGCCACCGTCCTTCTCTCTCCTATCTCCTCCATCGGATCAAGGCGCTGCCCCAGGACAGAGCTAGCTTTCTTAATCAGTTTGTTCAGTCTCTTCCTATCGGCTGCAGTAATGCCACTGCCCCAGCAGACCACTCCAAAAGTGATGGCTGATGCCACCACCGTGTCATAGAATGACTTCAGCAGCGCCCCTTGTACACCAAAAGACCTGAGTCTCCTCAGCAGGAACAGCCTGCGCTGTCCCTTCTTGTAGAGTGCATCAGTATTGTGTGACCAGTCTAGTTTATTGTTCAGATGAATACCCAGGTACTTATAGGATGTCACCATCTCGATGTCTGTTCCCTGTATATTTACTGGTACTGTGAGGGGCTGCCCATGCCTGCGGCAGTCCACCACCAGCTCCTTAGTTTTCCTCGCGTTGATCTGGAGGCAGTTCCGATGGCACCAGTCCACGAAGTCCTGGATAAGCCCTCTGTACTCAGCTTCATCTCCATTGGAGATGAGGCCAACGATCGCAGAGTCATCAGAGAACTTCTGTAGATGGCAGTGTGTTGTGTTGTGTGAGAAGTCCGCAGTATAAAGAGTGAACAGGAAGGGAGCCAGCACCGTTCCCTGGGGGGCCCCCGTGCTACTGATGATCGTGTCGGACACACAGTCCCGGGTTCTCACAAACTGAGGCCGGTTCGTGAGGTAGTCCAGGATCCATGATGACAGGTGCTGGTCCACCCCTGCGCGCAGCAGCTTGTCCTTCAGGATCATCGGTTGGATGGTGTTGAAAGCACTGGAGAAGTCAAAGAACATGATCCTCACCATATTCCCGGGCTTCTCCAGGTGGGACAGAGAACGGTGAAGGAGGAAGATCACCGCATCCTCCACCCCAATGCCATGCTGGTAGGCGAACTGGAGTGGATCCATCGCTGGTTCCACCAGGGGGCGGAGGTGAGCAAGGAGCAGTCTCTCCAGGGTCTTCATCAAGTGGGACGTCAAGGCCACCGGTCTGTAGCTGTTCAGGTCTTTGGGGTGGGAAGTTTTTGGTACAGGTACCACACAAGATGTTTTCCACAGCTGTGGTACCCTCCCCAGTTTCAGGCTCATGTTGAAGATATACGTCACAATCCCACACAGCTGGTCTGCACAGGACTTGAGGAGCTTTGCGCTGATGCCGTCCGGTCCCGGCGCCTTCCTCGCCTTGATCCTTGATAGAAGACACCCATGGAACCTTCGAGATTTGAAGACAGTTTGTGTGGAAGAATGGGCTAAAAATCACTCCTGAGCAATGCCTGCGCCTAGTTTCTCCATACAGAAGGTGCCTTGGAAGCTGTTATTAATGACAAAGGCTTTTCTACTAAATACTAAATTAATTTCACCAAGTGTGTTCAATACTTATTCCCTGTGTCATTCCACTTTATTAAATATAACTTGTTTTGTAAACACAGTTGCCTTGATTTCTTTGTATGTGTGGATTACTTGGGTTGTTACTCATATCCAGGGCTGGACTGGCCATCTGGCATACCGGGCACTTGCCCGGCTGACGCACATGTGGGCCGGTACGTTGTCATCAATATAATTATGTAACCCCGCCTTCAAGTACCGCTGCGCACCAGCCTTTGAAATACTGACAGCAGCCCATTCATTTATTTTTATTACTGACACTGGACTGTCCAATCAAATCTCTTAAGCACCCCTTACACACACCCCCGCCTTCCTTCCCAGTGTGCACCGGCCCCTTTCAGAGCCCAGCTTACTGTGGAAAAAATTGTGTGGCAGCAGAAGTGTTGGATGAAAATGGACAAATAAAAGCATACAAGTGGAGTTGAAAAGATTAGGGGAAAAAAATTAAAAATGGAAATCTGTGCCACTGTGGGGAGTCAGGTTATGCAGCATCTCAGACAGAGACAGTGCATAAACATGGGAGAACAATGCCCAGGGGAGCAGGAAGGAGTCAGGGACATAGGGGGTTGAAAGCAGTGTAATGTAAATGTCATGCTGTGTGATGAGAAATGCCATGTAAACGTGTGAAGAGTGAGTTGGTTGAAAGTGGAGATCGTGCTGTAATTATTCAGTCTCTTCTGTGCTTGAGAGATGTGTGAGTGTGGAATAAATTGTCTGTCTATAAACCTGCCTCTTTATTCACGCACTCCACACTGGTGACCCCAGACGAATTATGGAACACGAGGCAAGAACTCCGGGGCCGGCCCGGTCGGGAAGCCCCAGCAACGCAGCAGCCATCCCACAGACAGCCCGGACTGGAACCCCCAGCAACGCGTGCACGGTTTCAGTCAAGCTACTGGACTTTTGGCAGCACAACCCGCGCTCTTGGTTCCACCACACCGAGGCCCAGTTTGCCCTCTGGGGATTAACGGCAGACGACACCAAGTTCTACCATGTGGAGGCAGCGCTGGACGCTCGCACAGCCCAGCAGGTAGCAAGCCTGCTAGATCAGCCTCCAGCCCCCAACAAATACGAGGCGCTCAAGGTTGCGCTGACCCGGCGCTACACGCTCTCGGAATGTGAGAGAGCGGAGAGGCTCCTGGGGCCGACCGAGTTAGGAGATGGTTCGGCCGTCGACCTGATGGAGAAGATGCTGGCGTTAATGGGCACGGACGATGGACACTTTCTGTTTGCCCACCTTTTCCTCTGGAACCTTCCAACAGAGGCGAGAGCAGATCTGGCCAATTCGCCGTTGCTGGCCGTGCGTGACTACCGTGCGCTAGCCCAGGAGGCAGACCGGATCATCCTCACCACCAGGGCGATCACAGTCAACGCGGCAGCGGCGGAGCCCTGCGAGACGACCAGAGGAGGCGAGGAGCCACTGACGGTAGCGGCAGCGGGGGCCAAGGAGCACCAGAGAGACACGCTCTGCTTCTACCACCGCCGCTTCAGAGAGAACGCGCGCAGATGTGCGCCACCGTGCTAGTTCAAGGACTCGGGAAACGCCAAGTCCGGCAGTCGGTAGCAGCTGCGACTGCCGGTGAAGAGAACAAGCTGCTCTACGTGACGGACTCGCGCTCAGGGAGATGCTTCCTCGTCGACACCGGAGCCCAGAAGAGCGTCATACTGCCGTCCTACGCTGACTGGCTGGCAGGACCTAGCGGCCCTGGACTTGTGGCAGTAAACAGCTCAGAGGTTAAGACGTTCGGTGAGAGAACACTGGTCTTATCTCTACATGGCCGCTAGTACGAGTGGACATTTGTCATAGCACTGTGTTGCCTGATCCTGGGAGCTGATTTTCTGTGTGCGCATGGTTTACTTGTGGATGTTGCTAACAGGCGCCTGATTAATGCACTGTCCTTTGATTCTCTCCCCTGTATAGCTCGAGGGACCCGGCCAACAACACAAGCCAACGTCACAGCTCCAGGCGGTAAGTTCCACGCACTGTTCACTCAGTTCCCAGCACTCACGGTCCCGACGTTTTCGGCGGCCATCACTAAACACGGGGTGGAGCACTTTATCATCACCACCGGGCCGCCCGTTTTCGCAAGACCTCGGCGCTTGGATGCAGCTAAACTGGCCATAGCGCGTGAGGAGTTCGCCAACCTGGAAAGGTTGGGCATCATCAGGCGCTCGAACAGCCCATGGGCATCTCCGCTACACATGGTCCCTAAGGCTGAGGGGTCATGGCGACCGTGCGGTGATTTCTGCAGGTTGAACAACGCCACAGCACATGACCGCTACCCGATTCCCCACATACAAGATTTTTCCATTCACCTCGTAGGAGCACGCATTTTTTCCAAAATAGACCTGGTCTGTGGTTACCACCAGGTCCCGGTACGCGCGGAGGACATACCCAAAACAGCGGTAATAAATCCGTTTGGCTTATTCGAGTTCCTGCGCATGCCATTCGGGTTAAAAGGAGCGGCACAGACGTTCCAGCGCATGATGGATGCAGTGCTGCGCGATCTCCCGTTCGTGTTCGTCTACCTGGACGATATCCTGGTAGCCAGTGTGCCCAAAGACAAACAGGTAACCCACCTCAGGACGGTTTTCCGGAGGTTGGAGGAGCACGGGTTAATAATCAACCCGGTGAAATGCCAGTTCGGCGTGACGGAGATTGATTTTTTAGGGGGCACCGCGTCTCTCCGGAAGGAGCGATCCCGTTGCCCGACAAAGTGCACGCCGTGGCGGATTTTCCCCGGCCTCAGACGGTCAGGGCGCTACAAGAATTTTTGGGGATGTTGAACTTTTATAACCGTTTCCTTCCCCGCGCGGCGCAGCTCATGCAACCATTGTACGCCGCACTCAAGAGACAGAAACCCGCGGATGGGGTCGAATGGACCCCGGAGTGAGAGCGGGCGTTCTCGGAGGTTAAAGCAGCCCTGGCAAACGCCGCACTGCTGGCGCATCCGGACCCGGTGGCCCGGATAGTGCTCACCACCGACGCTTCAGACGTAGCCATAGGGGCTGTTGTGGAGCAGCGCTTCGCCGGGGCTTGGCAGCTTCTCGCCTTTTTCAGCAGAACTTTGCGCGACAGTGAACGTAAATACAGCGCGTTCGACAGAGAGTTGCTGGCTCTCCACCTGGCCATACGCCACTTCCAGTTCTGGCTGGAAGGGTGCAGCTTCACCGCGTTCGTGGACCACAAGCCACTAACATTCGCGATGGCCAAGGTTTCAGAACCGTGGTCGGGCCGGTAGCAGAGACAGCTGGCTGCAATCTCAGAGTTTACTACCGATATTCAGCATGTGTCGGGTAAACTGAATGTGGTGGTGGACTGCCTCTTGCGTGCCGTGGTGGCCCCGGTCTACGTGGGGATAGATTATGCAGCCATGGCCGCAGAGCAGATTAGCGATGCAGACGTGCACGCGCTCCAGTCTGGACCAACAGGGTTAAGGCTGGAGAGCAGGGTGCTGCAAGACGGCATGCCCCCCCAGTCTGCGATGTCTCCACGGGACGCCCGCGTCCGGTGGTCCCGGTCGCGTGGCACCGCCGCGTGTTTCAGTCGGTTCACACTCTGGCACACCCAGGAGTGCGCGTGTCAGTCAAAATGGTGTGACAGAAGTTCGTGTGGCCGAGCCTACGCAAACAAGTAAAAGAGTGGGCAGCGGGCTGCGTCCTGCGTGGCGTGCCAATGAGCCAAGGTACACAGACACACGAAGGCTCCCTTGGAGCTGTTTCGGGTACTGGCTAAGAGGTTCGACCATGTTCACGTGGACCTCGTGGGCCCCCTCCCGCCATCACAAGGGTGCACGTACCTCCTGACAGTGGTGGACCGCACTACGCGCTGGCCAGAAGCAGTCCCGCTGGCGGCAACCATGTCCGTGGAACGCCCTTTTTTAACAGCATGGGTGGCGCGTTTTGGAGTTCCGTCGGACATTACGTCCGACAGGGGCCCTCAATTTGTTTCCGACCTCTGGTCCGCGATGGCCCGCAGCTTGGGTGTTGCAATTCATCGCACAACCGCGTACAACCCACAGGCCAATGGCTTATGCGAGCGTTTTCATAGATCACTGAAAGCAGCACTCAGGGCTTCACTGACGGATGCAAATTGGGTAGACAGGCTGCCATGGGCTCTATTGGGGTTGCGCTCTGTGCCAAAAGAGGATTTGGAAGCTTCCCCGGCAGAGCTTGTTTTTGCGCAGCCCCTACGGCTGCCTGGGGAATTTCTGCCAGATAATCCCACGCCGGACAGCTGCCCGTCTCAGCTTTTGCAGCGTAGTGCAAACACAGGCACGCTGCCGGGCCTGGCCCACCACTGTTTTCCGCGTGCTTTTGTGCCTAAAACTTTGAAGAACGCGGAGTTCGTGTTCGTCAGACACGACGCCCACCACCCTCCATTGCGCCCACCCCATGATGGACCGTTCAGAGTGCTGGAAACAGGGGATAAGCATTTTTTGCTAGACTTGGGGGGTCGGGGGGAGAAAATTGGCATAGACGGACTCAAACCCGCCTTTGTAGTGGCGGACGAGCAAGTGCTGTTGGCTAGGGCCCCTCGGCGTGGAAGACCCCCACGGAGAGCTCCCCAGGGAAATGATTCACCAGGACAGCCACACAGACAGACTGAAGTTCCCCCCCCCCCCGCCACGGCCCACCCGCAGTCAGACACACTCCCAGCAGCCCCCCACCGGCACAGCAGCGCCACGGATGCGGTAAACCCCAGTTACAGCAGATATGGGAGGAGACTGAAGCCAAAACAGCGTGTGGACTGATGTTCTATCTAAGATGCTGGGGGGGGGGGGCGGGGCGGTGTGGGGAGTCAGGTTAGGTAGCATCTCAGACAGAGACAGTGAATAAACATGGGAGAACAATGCCCAGGGGGTTCCTGGGGATATAGCAGGAAGGAGTCAGGGACATAGGGGGTTGAAAGCAGTGTAATGTAAATGTCATGCTGTGTGATGAGAAATGCCATGTAAACGTGTGAAGAGTGAGTTGGTTGAAAGTGGAGATCGTGCTGTAATCATTCAGTCTTTTCTGTGCTGGAGAGATGTGTGAGTGTGGAATAAATCGTCTGTCTATAAACCTGCCTCTTTATTCACGCACTCCACACCACCAAATTTATTAAAATAAAAGACATATTGGTTGGTTAACAAAGCTCCAGAAAAAGCCATGTGTGTCAAATTTTATGTTGTACTCTACTAATTCCAACAAAGTCAAACTTCTGAGTGTATTTGAATGCAATATCAGGGCCCTCCCTATCCCAACAGCGGGAAAGGTGAGCGGACAAGAGGCACTTGCAGCTCTTCTACAGGTAGTTTAGTTTATTTGTTCTTCATTAAAATGATTTTGTATAACTATACCAAATCATTAAAACAAATTGATAACAAAAAAGTGTAAGCTTTACTGACAAAACGCGCCAGCAAATTTTTCCACAGTTTGAGCAACGCCTACTCACTCATCTCTACCAAGTGTTTTAGTCACATCTCATAATGATGTATGACGCCAGCCTCATCTTGAATATTCTGCAAAGTTATGCATAGTTTTGGGGTCTGTCTGAATTTATTCAGTGAAAGTACGATGCATATCTGCAAATATTTAGGTTTCAAAGTATCTGAGGTTTTCGCCTGGGGTGAGGGTTAGAAAATAGGCTAACAACAGGCTATAAATAGTGCCTAGAATATAACAGAAAATACTGCATCTTTGTTCATTTTATTTTTGATTCATGAAGAGAAACCTCAAATTTATGAAAGTAAAGTCTCAAATGTACAAGAAAAAAGCTCTAAATTAGCACTAAACACAAATTATGACAAAAAGTTTTGGTGACTTTTGGGTGATTAGTCTTATGTATATTTGAGTGATTATATATAATGATACATTACTTTTTCTTGTGTACAGTTTCAGGCTACTCCAGGGGTGTCCAACCATGTGCCATGGAGAGCCAAGACCCTGCAGGTTTTACCTCCAACCAGTGTCTTCAACAGCAGATTTCTGTGAACTTCTTCCCACTGATTGCTGATAAGTGAAAACACCTGCTGAAGAGACTGGGTAGAAGAGAAAACCTGCAGGGTCTTGGCTCTCCATGGCACATGGTTGGACACCCCTGGCTACTCTATCACCTAAATTAGAGATTTTTTTTTATTGAAACTGTAGAATTTTTCATGTGAATTTGGAGAGTTCTCATAAATTATCTACTTTTTTCTTATGGTTATTTTTATTCTTTTTTTTAATTATAGGCCAACAAAATTTTGAAACTTCATGAAAATTCAAACATGAAAAATTTTTGCACATGGATTGAGATTTTTTCTTGAATTTGTGACTTTTGCATCACAAACTGGCATATTTTTTTGTTCTGTCTTTGTACTTTTGTCTCAATAATTTTCCCTCCTCTTTTCATTGATTTTTAAAACTTCTTTTTAATTATTGCAAATGAGCTACATTTCTCTTGTGATTTTCTGACCTTTGTCAACAATTTATTCATTTACTCTTTCTTAATGAATTTTTAAAATCTTTTAAATAACTTCCTGTGTTTATATTCTCAGTGACTGTAATTGTACCCGTGAATTTTTCCTCATAAATTTGCAACTTTTACCAAGAATTTGTAACTTATCTTTTAAATTCAAGTTTGTTTTTCTTGTAATTTTGCATTTTTTTCCTCATGAATTTAGTTCATATTTTAAGTAAATGGGCAGTCGTCCCTATAAATTTGTTACATTATTCTAGTAAATTTGAAGATTTTATTGGAAATATGTCTGTGATGTTTTTTCCTTGTAATTTTGTGGGTTTTTCTCAAAGTTTTGCACTTTTGGAAAATTTTAAGACTTTACAATTGTGACAAAATGCTTATGCAAAAGAGATAAAGTAATTTATTTCCTCTCTCTCTTTCTTCAAAACCACAGTGATTCTCTTGTGAGATAATTATAAAATTAGTGGTGGAATAATGTGGACTATGCTAATTTTGCACCTGGTCTCACTGCATATGTATTTGTGGGCGTTGTCATACCAAAGTGCAAATTTGAGGGAGGGGAGTATTTAAATGACTGGCCAAGGTGAGTTGCTAAGGTTTGCAATTGTCAATCTCCCCAGAAAAGCATGTCTTAATTCATCTGCACCTGACATGACCGCAATCGCTGGTGCTGAGACACCGGCGAGAACAGTGGGCACGTGGCCAAAGAGACAGAAGCTTCTCTTTGTGACTTTATTTGGCATGACAGAAGTACAGGTTATATGAATATCAACGGTCTCACAGAGATCGGTGTTATGCTGCACTGAATATCAGCCAGCAGTTTTTTTATTCCATTTGTTTATACTGTATATATCCTACTACATGAATTTGTATCCATAAAATATGATACAATAGGAGCCCTTCTACCCGCAGTGGACATACAGATGGTGTCAGCCGATAATGACCGTTTCTTTATTTTCTGCGGAGGTTCACACACTGACTGTGGAGTTTTCTCTTTTTCAGCTCTCCCTTGCTCTTGAAGCAAAATGTTCCACATTACCAATTTTCTTTCCCCCCCCCCCTATCCATATTTCTATATTTACAGTATTTCTTTTTGCTGTGCATAAAACGGTAATTCAGTTCCCTCTTCTCTATTTCTCTTTCTCAGTTCAGGATACACAATATAGGAGGAAAACAACAAGATTAACAACAAAAAGAATGCACAGATCCATAGAAATGTGCGCTCTTAATGTGCACTCTGGGGTTTTATTCACATAAAAAACCCAGAGTCTCCATCAGACCATCTTGATGGTTTTAGTGTTAAAAAGAAAACAAAAAACATGTTGGTCAAATAATCAATTTATTCATGAGTAGTCCTTTTTTAAAAAAAATAGATATAAGTACTTCATTTACACATATTAAACAAAAGAGTCTGCCATGTTAAATGAAAATCTAAATTTTGAAATATAATGAACAAACAATTATTTTACTGGGTTTGCACTTAAACAAATGCAAATGTACTCCAAACTGACTGTGCCTGTGTTGATGACCCGCTTCCTTGTGTGTGCCTGTGCGCAATTTTGCAGTGCTCTTGGTAGATGGGTAGTCATTATTGAAATGAAGTGTCTGCGTCTGTGTTCATAATTTTGTGTGTTGTTAGTAGATCACTGGCAAAAATTGGCCACTCCCTTAGGTGCTCTGTCTAAATTGCGCACTCACTAATTTGCGTCCCTTAGTAAGTCTGCCCCCAAGTGTGATAGTTGAATGTTGCTACTTAAAGGGGTCATTTACTGCACTTTTTACACATTTTAACAGCTCACTCACATCTTAATGAAGTGCTTGGGACATATTTTGTTCATTTTCTTTATTTTTTTAATTACTGAAGCAAATTTGTTTTTTTATTTTTCTTGGCTTTCTTCAAATGCTCTGACTTTATAGCCTGTCACTTTAAGAAACAGACTTCAGCTGTTCAACTCCGCCCTCCCTCTTACGTTAGTTAGCCATTAGCCGAGTAGCTTCTAGCCGGTGTTTTGCCACCGGCTCCTTCCAGGTTGGATGAGCAGCACTGGTTCACCGATCCACAGTCATTTGTGCATCTTGTGTCATCCCGGCCCACCCAAAAACCCTGCCGGGGGTGGGGGTGGGGGGTGTCTGCCCCATCACGAAGCGGCTCCCCCACACTACCCGTGAGAGTATGCCCGGAGGATGGTGAGGGAGTTGAGCCAGCAGCTCCAGGCAGCATCCCCAGGTCGCGGTGCAGAAAGTTGCCGGGGTAGGCAGTTGCAGTGGCCCATGGATGCTGCCTGGGGCTGCTGGCTCTCAGCACCCCGTGACTGGCATGCCAGCAACCCGCCACAAAACCACTGGGAGACGGGCCGGAGCGACGCAAGCCACATTGTGGACCGCGGACCAGTGAACCAGGTGGTAACAGGGATTGTTATTCGGGTGACTAAGATTTGAAGAAAATAATATAAGCCGTGCTTACAGCCAGTGACCTGGTACCAGTGTTAGCTCGTGGGCTAATAAATGGTAAATGGAGTTCACTTATATAGCGCTTTTTCTCATCTCTAGATGACCAAAGTGCTTTACAGATCCTGCTATCCACCCATTCACACACTGATGGTGATGGAGCTGCCATGCACAGGTGCTGGCCTGACCCACCAGGAGCAACTGGGGGTTCATTGTCTTGCTCAAGGACACTTCGACATGCAGACAGAGTGGGAATCAAACTCCTGACCCTCTGATCAGTAGTCGACCACACTATACCTGTGCCACAGCTGCCCCATAATAGGCTACCTTTAGCCACCACTTCAATCTACATGACGGACAGCTAGGTGGGCCAGTAATCGAGCAGTGGGTGGGTCTTTAGGATGGCAAGGGTGGGCTTTGTCAAGACTTGACGTAGGAACCTAACCCAGAAGACTCAAAAACATTTTAGGGAGTTATTATGTGACCAGTTAAAACATCTGAGACAGTTAAAGCCTACAAATACACCCTTTTTCAGTCAATGACTCCTTTAACAAATTGTTGCTAGTTGACATGAAGCCATGAGCAAAGCTTCTAATATTAGAAGATTTACGGTAGGCTGGTAATTGATTTGGTAATTGGTAATTTAAGACGAGGAGACTTGGTGGTGTACTTTGAAGAGCTGATGAGTAAAGAAAATGAGAGAGAAAGGAGGATGGATGAAGGAAAAATGGTGAACAAGGAAGTCCCGAGGATTAGCAAGGCAGAAGTGAGGGCAGCTTTGAGGAGGATGAAGAATGGAAAGGCGGTTGGTCCAGATGACCTATCTGTGGAGGTATGGCGATGTTTAAGAAAGATGGCAGTGGACTTTTTAACCAGATTGTTTAACAATCTTGGAGAGTGAGAGAATGCCTGAGGAGTGGAGAAGAAGCATTTTGGTACCAGTTTTCAAGAACAAAGGTGATGCTCAGAGCTGTAGTAACTACAGAGGCATAAAGTTGATCAGCCACACCATGGAGATATGGGAAAGAGTTGTTGAAGCCAGGTTAAGAGGAGAGGTGACAATCAGTGAGCAGCAGTATGGTTTCATGCCAAGAAAGAGTACCACAGATGCAGTGTTTGCTCTAAGATTGCTGATGGAGAAGCATAGAGAAGGTCAGAAGGAGTTGCACTGCGTCTTTGTGGATCTAGAGAAAGCATATGATAGGGTGCCAAGAGAGGAAGTGTGGTTCTGTATGAGGAAGTCAGGAGTGGCAACGAAGTATGTGAGGGTGGTGCAGGACATGTATGAGGACAGTGAGACGGTGGTGAAGTGCGCTGTAGGAGTGACGGATGGATTCAAGGTGGGGGGTGGGATTACATCTGGGATCGGCCCTGAGCCCCTTCTTGTTTGCCATGGTGATGGACAGGCTGACAGATAGGGTTAGGCAGGAGTCTCGATGGACCATGATGTTTGCAGACAGCACTGTGATCTGTAGTGAGCGCAGGAAGCAGGTGGAAGAGAACCTGGAGAGGTGGCGGTATGCTCAGGACAGAAGAGGAATGAAAGTCAGTAGAAGCAAGACAGAATACATGAGTGTGAATGAGATGGCGGCAATTGCAGCGGTGAAGATGGAAGGAGTAGAGGTAGTGAAAGTAGATGAATTTAAATACCTGGGGTCCACCATCCAAAGCAATGGAAAATGCACAAGAGAGGTGAAGAAGAGTGCAGGCAGGGTGGAGTGGGTGGAGACGAGTGTCAGGGGTGATTTGTGACAGGAGGGTAGCGGCAAGAGTGAAAGGGAAGATTTACAAGACGGCAGTAAGACCTGCTATGATGTCTGGTTTGGAGGTGGTGGCACTGACAAAAAGACAGGAGGTGGAGCTGGCAGAGTTGAAGATGCTAAGATTTTCATTGGGAGTGACTAGGAGGAGCAAGATAAGAAATGAGTATATCAGAGGGACAGCTCAGGTTGAGTGGTTTGGAGACAAGAGAAGCAAGGCTGAGATGGTTTGGACATGTGCAGAGGAGGGATAGTGGGTATATTGGACAAAGGATGTTGAAGATGGAGCTGCCAGGCAGGAGGAAAAGAGGGAGACCACAGAGAAGATTCATGGATGTAGTGAAGGAGGACATGGAGAGAGCTGGTGTTACAAAGGAAGATGCAAGGGATAGGGTGAGATGGAGGCAGATGATCTGCTGTGGCGACCCCTAAAGGGAGCAGCCAAAAGAAGAAGAAAACAGTAGACTGGCTATTACTCCTAAACAAGAGTCTTAGTGAGAGGGGGCCCTCACTTTGGCCCCTCAAAATGTCTCTGTGATTATTGTAAGGGGAAAAGCTTCTTCTTCTACTTTTTCTTGTTTGTCAGATAGACATTCCCGCTTCTTCACTGAAGGCAGCAGTACACTGCAGTTCCCCTAACCTGCTGTAGAGCTTCCGGACCACTGGGATTTGGGATGGGCTAGGTCCTCTCTCCGAGCGCTTCGTGCAATGGACAGGACTGTAGCAAATGTTCTGCTGTCTGGCTGCCTGACCTGCAGGGACACTGCTCTGTGTTGCCGATATGGAATTTTGTGTATAGATGATAGTTCATGCAGCTGTGACCTGTTCTCAGCCTGACTAAAACTACTTGCTCACGCCAGGTCAGCAAAAAGTATGGTTCTTCTCTGTTGTGGCTTGGATGCTGCTGCTTCCACTTAGTCTGCTGCTTGGCCTTGATGATACTTTTAACTTCTACATAGCTAGTAGACCTGTCCACCTGTTCCCACGTTGATCCCTCTTTTGCTAGGGAGTCAGCTGTCTCATTACCAAACACACCACAATGGGAGGAAATCCACTGCCTGGGGAAGGAAAACCTTGGAGGAACAAACCAGGGTAGGGGATGCTCATCAGCCTTGGTTGGCAAGTTGACTACGAGAAGGAAACTCGGACAACAAAACCAATGCTGAAGATGGCTGTACTGGGCCCATGAGGTATAACAGCAGTACAACACATTTATGTCATAGGGGAGAAGCTTTATGTTATGAAATTATTCCCAGTTATGCATCTTTTAAACAGGAATGTGATCATGTGACTAATTATTCTATTCCCCTGTTTTGCATGCCACCTACTACTCAGCTTTACTACTGCTTTGGGGAATGGCATAAGACTTGCACATGTTTAACCGGACCATCTGTGCTGTTGTTTCACTGATCATGGTGGGCCGCTTGGACCAAAAATGCCAGGGCTGTTTTTTGTCACAGTCCAGCCCTGCTGATATCTGGTGAAAATCTCAGGTCAATGGCTCCATCAGAAATAGGTTTAATGAGAAAAATGTTGACGTGTTCAATACTTATTTTCCCTTCTGTATAGGAATGTAATTCAATAGGCCACATCATTTCCTTGTTTTAAAAAATTATTGAAAAACTTTTTTTTTTTTTTTTTAAATCACAATCATGGTCTCATTTTGCTGGATAGAAGACCATTTGTAATTTGATCTTTTGAGACATTTATAGCCATTTTTTTCTGTTTTGATGATGAAATTAAATTATTTGAATTTATTGATGATTGCTAATAGGGAAGGGTCTCAGTACAAGCTTGTTGCTTTTTACTCTTCCTGCACAGGAATTATGTCTAAGTGTATTGCCATGATTTTTCTTAATTTGTTTAATTTTTCTAACTTCTTTCATGTATTGCAGTGCAAATAAATACATTTTAAAAAAAGTTCCACACCAGTTTTGTTAGCCAGATGCTTTGTTATTGGCTGCTTGACAAAAGCTTAGGCACCTCACTTTGAATGGGGAGCTTGGGAAAAGGAAAGGAGGGGAGGCTGCATGAAGTGTAGTACGTCATCTATCACCCCACACCTCCTCCACCTCAGGATCCATCAGGAGCATGGAGGGGGCGTAACCAGGTGAGAGTCATGGGCCCAATACTCTGTAGCCACAAACTGCACGGAGAGTATCACTGTGACTGGTCAAAGAACTTCAGCCGGTTTTCAAGCAGTATTTTCAGCAACAAAAGTGCAGTTTGATGAGCTTTTTCTGTCTACCCCAACCCGCTCTGCTCTCCCTGACCTGCAGGGCTTGCACATGAGTGGTCGCAGTGACTCCCGGTGGGTGAGCTGCTTTAGTGTGTTCATGACGCTTCTGGACGTTCAAGTTTTGCCTATATCTTCAAAAGTAAAAAAAACGAAACATTTTTCTGAAAGTGGTTGAGGCAAGAAATAAATGTATCATTGCCAAATATGGGTTTACTTTGTACTAACAATCACTATTTTAAAAGCTCCGTGAAGTGATTGGCTCCACGCACCTGCTCCTCATTTGCGTATTACGGATCTGAGCGGGGATTCAGGAGCAGGAGGAACAGGCTCCTCCAAGTGACAGCTCGGGTTTCTTGACGCCATGTTACCAGAGTGCATGTGGGGCATGCTACATAGACAATGAATGGGAATGAATGAAAACGCACGCCTAGGTGGACACATACCTTCAGGTTGGTGGACACATTCCACTGTTGATTACCTAACTGACTGCAGCTGCGCTGATTGCTACTTGTGTCTGATTAACCACAGCCCTTATAAACAGGCATTTCCTGCCTTACACTATAGGAATGTTGGACTTTCATGCCACCAATCTGGTGTGCTCTCTTCATTCGTGTGCCAACCTCCTCCACCTTCTCCCATCGCTGGAAACCATAAGAACCCAATTAACCCCTTGCACTCTGGTCAATTTCCCTAAAAACGCCTAAAAATAACGTACCCAAAGTAAATCAAAAGCTGTTCTTCAACCCTTTGCAGCATCTTCATGGGGTTGGTCTCATTTAAAAGAAAACACTTTGAATTTTTTGGCAAAACAGTCATAATCTCTCTAAGTGCTCCGGCCACTGAGTAACAGTCATCTAAACATACTGAACTTGAAGAAAATAAAGTTCGCCTGGGTGTTTTTTTTGGATACAAATGCTTGCAAATTACACACAGCTGTCAGATCCGGGCTTGAAAATGCAACAGAAATGTAGAACCAAGTGTTATCCAGCTGAGGTCAAAATTTTGTAACAATACCACAAAAAATGAATATATTACACAGCTTTTTTGTCAGGTTGTTCCCAGGCGTTTTTGGCACAGTTTGGAACGGCACAGTTTGGAAAAACGTCTATAACTTTTGAATGATTCAATATAGAAGCTTGATCTTGGGCTCTAATGAGAGGTGACACTCAGGGCTGTGTGTGTGTGTGTGTGTGTGTGTGGGGGGGGTTATTCATTCATTCATGAATGAATGAACCAACAAGCCCCCACACAAAGAAGCATGCCACGTAAAAAATGTGTGGCTTTTTTTTACAAGAAAAAATAACCTACAGTGCACTAAAAATTATACTAAAATATCTGTAATGTACAGGATAACAACTCCCACCCCCCCACCCCCCGCTACAGAGGACGGACATCGTCCATCACTACATGATGGACAGCGGGGACGGTGCGCCGCGGTCTACTACGCACAGTTGTACTAAGATATCTGCAATATATCTGCAATCCGCTACAGAAGAGTAGCGGCGGGGGGGGGCGTTCACGGTCCAGACGCGGCGCACGGACCGGTCCGTCATGTGGCGATGACGCACAGTTGTAATTTACCGATCGGTCAAAAGTCATTTTAATTACAATTTTCAGGGATAAAGAATAATTTAGCTTATAACACTTACCTGTCCACAACAGCAGCGTCGCTGGCGAACTTCTCTTCCTTATTGTCAGATGAACATGATGCTGGTCCGCTTTTTACGACTTGTGGTTCTGGTCATGCGACCCGGTCAAACCATGATTCCATTATTGTGGTTTTGTGCTTCCATGATTGCGGTTTTGGCGAACGATTTTTCAAAACAAATAAGAACAGTAGTAAGAAAAAAAGACTGGCGAACACGTGTGTGTCACCCAGCGGCTTACACAAAACAGATTTTACGCACGGGACGCACTCTTTCGAACTTCTCTGCTTCAATTGGCTCGCCGTATTCGCAGCCGTTGGTAGGCGGGTCCTTCTTGCTAGGTTTTCAGTCATTGGTTCTTCAAGGTTTCAGAAACCCAATTCAAGGCTCTTATTAGTCGAATGAGAGGTCAATCAAATCTAAACCAATCAAAGCACTCCTTTGGCTTTCTGTTCGCGGCTGTGTCTGTAGTGGAAGAACAGAAATGCAGCTTTTTTTTTTCAGTGCACCCTCGTGCGCCCTAGGACGCAGAGACCTGACTGCCCACGGTATCCCGGAGTGCAAGAGGTTAACTTTCATCCTGACCTTTCCTTCTGCCTCTATATCTCCTAGGAATAAACTTACCATATCCCTGGGAAACCTGGACCAAACCTGGCGGAATCAAAAAACCTGGAAATGCTCCATCACAGTCCTGTAAGTCAAAATGTACAATATTGCAATATCCTAATTTTTAAAGTCCTCGGGCCCGGGGCACCATCTCCCCCTTACTTAGGTTCCAAAACGTTCTAAACTCAAAACAAAAAGAATCATCACCAGGCGAAAAGCGGCAGCCAAACCTGTAAATACATCCTGCATCTTGAAGCCACTACACTGTAAGAGAAAAGTCAGTTTCAATATTTATCATCATTCCAAACTTACAACATACAGTGGATATAAAAAAATCTACACACCCCTGTTCAAATTTTTTGTGGTTTTTGTGGTGTAAAAAAATGAGACCAAGATAAATCATTTCAAAACTTTTTCCACCATTAATGTGACCTATAACCTGCACAACCCAACTGAAAAACAAACTGAAATCTTTTAAGGGGGAAAAAAAAAAAAAAAAAAAAAAAACTTACAATAAGCTGGTTGCACAAATATTTTTTTAGATTAGATTTAGTATACTTTATTGATCCCCAGAGGGGAAATTGAGGGTCATCCACCACCTGGATGGATGAAGCAGCCACGATACGGCGCTATCCCTTAACCATTCACACACACATTCACACCTAGGGCCACTTTAGAGTCTCCAATTAACCTAACCTGCATGTTTTAAATATGCACACTCTGTTATAACTGGGGATGTGGCTGTGTTCAGAATTAACCAGTCACATTCAAACTCCTGTTAAATGGGAGTCAGCACACACCTGCCACCATTTAAAGTGCCTCTGATTAACCCCAAATAAAGTTCAGCTGTTCTAGTAGGCTTTTCCTGGCATTTTTGTAGTCACGTCTTACAGCACAAGCCATGGTCCGCAGAGCACTTCCAAAGCATCAGAGGGATCTCAGCGTTCAAAAGTATCAGTCATGAGAAGGGTACAAAAGAATTTCCAAGGCATTAAATATACCATGGAACACAGTGAAGATATCCATCATCAAGTGGAGAAAATATGGCACAACAGTGACATTACCAAGAACTGGATGTCCCTCCAAAATTGATGAAAAGAAGAGAAGAAAACTGGTCAGGGAGGCTGCCAAGAGCTGACAGCAACAGTGAAGGAACTGCAGGAATTTCTGGCAAGTATTAGCTGTTTAGTACATGTGACGACGATCTCCGATCTAGGGGTGCAAGACGGAAGCCTTATCTTAAAGGCCAAATGTCACGTAATTTTTTTTTCTAAATGACAACGAATTTAGATAAAATACACATAGCTTAAACCAAATATTCATACCGGAGACCATATCACCCACCTGTATTTACATAATTGCACAAAATACACCAGGTGAAGGCCCCACCTTGCTTGCTGGCTTGTGACAGCCAGTCCAGACCACGCCCATGTTTTTGACATCACCAGTTGTACCCTGGCTGCCCTGCCTATCCACATTCACACTTATCAACATTGGACAATCATGACGGAAAGTGACAGCGATTGTGAACAAATTAGTTTAGTTTTGTCTTTTTTTTTGTCTTTTTTTTTTTGTCAGTGGTTCAGACAGTGACAGAGGCATAGAACCTTACCGGTTCGAGCCGTCCGAGACGGAATCAGATGCTTTGTCTGATGACAACAGTTCCAACGATGACCAGAGAGCAGAACCAGTGGAAAATGTCATTGAACTGGACATTAATCGCCTCCAGAATTGCGAAGCCGAAGGGGGTCTGTCGAGGGCGCCCCATAAATATTGATTTTTCAGAAGCCATTATTATTACAGTGGAGGAGAGCCGCTGCTGTCAAGAAATTGACCAGATCAATATGAAAATGGAGGCGCATACCTGTCAAGTGAGACGTTTTCGCCGTATTTTAATACCGTAAAACGCGGCTATAAGGGACAGCGGAGTAATAATGGACATTTCTCTGGGAAATGTTTTCATACCTGTCAAGCGAGACGTTTTCGTCGTATTTTAATACCGTAAAACGCGGCTATAAGGGACAGCGGAGTAATAATGGACATTTCTCTGGGAAATGTTTTCATACCTGTCAAGTGAGACGTTTTCGCCGTATTTTGGTGCCAAGCGCGGCTGTGGGGGACGGCAGAGTGGTGGGGGACACTTTTCTGGGAAATGTTTTAAATGTAGTTCGTGCTGTTATTGTCAAATATTTTAAGGAAAATACGGGGAAAATGCAATTTTAGCAAAAACGGGCGTATTGCCATTTCTGTACGCCCAAAAGAAAAATATACGGGAAAAAAAACTGAGTGTCTTGAGGAGCACATCCTGTGTGTGATCCCCCACAGCTGGTGCTGGCAGATGGCTCAGCCTGAGCTATTCGCACTACAGTGTGGACTCAATCAGTCTGATGGCCGCGGCGGGCAGATGGCTAAGCGGGAGCTATTATCACTACAATGAGAAGTGTGGACTCAGGCAGATCGCTCAGCGGGAGCTATTATCACTACATTGAGAAGTGTGGACTCAGGCAGATCGCTCAGCGGGAGCTATTATCACTACATTGAGAAGTGTGGACTCAGGCAGATCGCCTATAGCCGCGGTTTACGGTGTTGAAGTACGGCGAAAACGTCTCACTTGACAGGTATGAAAACATTTCCCAGAGAAGTGTCCCTTATTACCCAGCTGTCCCTGATAGTCCCGTTTTAAGGTATGGGTGAAATATCCAATTTTTTCTTTCTTGTTGCTCACTTCAACCTTCCAGTCTCCATATAAACAATCAATTGAAATACCCCAAGCATCAAACTAGGGTACAATCTATTTCATCACTTCCGCCTTCTTCCCCAGGCGATTCCAGGGGCCGTGTCAGGCCAAGCGCGGCAGTTTTAAATTAACGAATATTCCGTTGTTACTGAAGCATATGCACCAAGACCCGAACGGATCGGTTCCCTTTTATATCTAGTTTCAAGATATTTAAAGTACCCTGTTACGTGACATTTGGCCTTTAAGAAAAACATCCAAGCCTGGCTACTGTTCGAGTACCCCACGACATGATCCCAGCAACCACAAAAAGGCTGAAAACAGCAGACCCTCCCAATCACACCAATTTACCCCCTATGAAAAGAAAATGGGGGATCCTGCTTCAAATGTCCCAAGAATACAGAAAACATCACAGGGAGGTCAACCAAGGTTCACAAAGCCATCAGAGAGCACACACTCTTGTGGTCAGAAAGGACAGTGGCAGGCATGGCTGGTGAAAACACAGAGGACCAAATGCAGGGCAATACTGAAAGCATATGCCATGAAATGCAATATTTTGTATGTAATCAGTAAAGCAAATGTATACTCATTGATTAAGAAGTATGCAAGCAAACTGTGTGATCATATGTACATTTTAACTGCACAAAGAAAGGTTTATGTGGGTTCAGATTGTGAACTGTTAAGGGATAAGGACCTGCACTTATATAGCGCTTTTCTAGTCTCAAAGACCACTCAAAGCGCTTCACTAGTGCTATCCCTCTATTCTAAGGGCCTATAGGAGACAGATATCTAGGGACAATTTAGAACAACCAATTAATCTAACATGCATGTCTTTGGATTGTGGGAGGAAACCGGACCCCCCAGAGTAAACCCACGCAGCACAAGGAGAACATGCAAACTCCACACAGAAAGGTTCCTACCCCTGCCAGCCTGGGGATTCGAACCTGGAACCTTCTAGCTGTTAGGCAACAGTGCTAACCAATGCACCACCGTGCTGCCCACGATGTTCTGCAAGGCCTGTTGACGGGAAAGCATGTGAGAAAAAGAGGAACTGAAACAGTTAGAGACAGCGAGTTGATTTATTTTGGTAATGGAAAATGATGAGATGAGCAGAACTTGAGGGGCAAGTGCTGAGATAAGCGAAACCAGACAGCCACGAGGGCAAGAAGTGAGCAGTGCATGAGCAGTGCGTGGCTGATTACTGGAAGCAGGGGGAGGGGGTGGGTGGCACATGGCTGATTATTGGGATCAGGGGGAGACATGTGCAGAATGAGGTAATGTTATATAAAAGTTAGCATTAAGCCAATCACAGAAGCCAAAAAAGCCTATGGGGAGATTGCTAGCCAATCACAGTTGAGTGTAAAAAAGGTATAAAAACTCTGTTCAAAAGCCCCGAAATGTTCATTTTTGGCGGTCTCCAGGACACCATCATCCCATGGCAGAAGATTGAAGAAAATGAAAAACCGCTGCTAGGAAAATGGATCAGATACCATCTCAACTCTTTAATTTTTAAGAACTCTAAATCTTCTGCAGCAAGAAGGAAAAAAATCAACACTCAAGAGAAGAACAGAAGAAAGAAGTGGAGTCATCACAGCTGGCGGCTCTCCCAACATGCTGCATCACATCATGGGTCCCCACAGAAGACAGCAAGGGAGCTGGGGCTGCAAGATTTCTCCCCTCAAGCTGGAGGCTTGAGGCATCCACTTCAAGGGCCCCTCTCGCCTCTCCCTCCCAGCCAAGGAGGGGCCAGCAATTAATCTTCCTTTTTCTCTCCCGACAAGGCTTCTTTAGACATTTATCCACAAATTGATTAGATGTTTTTACTGGGTTTTATGATTCAAAGGGTTTCTTTTATTTTGGACTCTTTCAGATTTTTCATATTTTTGGTTGATTTTAAATTTTGATTTTCTGGACTGATCCTGGTGATTTTTTAATTTTTATATTTTTGAATGATTTCACTTTTTGATCAAATGACTGATTTTACCAATACCATCTTTTGAAATCAAGGTTTTTCAATCAGTTTGGGATTTTTGGTTTTGAATTCCTTTTTCCAAATTTTGAGGTTTGTTGTTTTTGATTTAATTGACTGTTTTTATCCAAGTATATCCTGTTTTGACTGAGCTTTTCAGACCTTCAATAAATACTACAGCATATTAAAAGACAGTATGGGAGTTTGTGAGATCACTGATTCAGTGTCCATCTTTTCTGTTTTGTTTTGGGTTTTTTTTCCCCAAGAAGGTATTTTTCTACAAGAGGTGTTACATTTTTTATGAGTTTTTAAAGGTTACTTTTTAAAGTGTTTTTAAAACAGACCTCCTATAGATCAATTTTCCTGATCTTCAACATTCACCCACATTAACAAGAGCAAAGCAAGACTATGAGGGGCTGTCGTTAATACCAAGGGGCTATTCCAGGAGTCTGACTGGACAGGTCACTCAGTCAGAGGTCTGCTATACAGGTAAGCGGAGGTCGCCTGGTAGATGGAAGACAGTGGAGCTGGGTTAACCCTCACAGTCACCAAGCACTCACACACACATGTGACAGAATTTCCTATGAGGAAAATTCCTCTAGGAACTGCATGCTGGTGAGCCTAACTTCAGTCTTGAGGTACAAGGTCAAAGGCTCTTTGACACTACATTTTGCAAAAACACATTTGAAATCTCCCAAATGCACGTGGGAAAATGTGTTTTGGCCCAATGAAACCAAGGTTGAACTTTTTGGCCATAATTCCAAAAGGTATATTTGGTGCAAACAACACTGCTCATCACCAAAAGAACACCATACCTACAGTGAAGCATGGTGGTTGCAGCATCATGCTTTGGGGCTGTTTTTCTTCAGCTGGAACTGGGGCCTTAGTCAAGGTGGAGGGAATTATGAGCAGTTCCAAATACCAGTCAGTGTTGGCACAAAACCTTCAGGCTTCTGCTAGAAAGCTGACGATGAAGAGGAACTTCATCTTTCAGCACAACAATGACCCAAAGCACACATCCAAATCAACAAAAGAATGGCTTCACCAGAAGAAGATTAAGGTTTTGGAATGGCCCAGCTAGAATCCAGCCCTGAATCCTATCGAACATCTGTGGGGTGATCTGAAAAGGGCTGTGCACAGGAGATGCCCTCGCAATCTTACAGATTTGGAGCATTTCTGCAAAGAAGAGTGGGCAAATATTGTCACATCAAGATGTGCCATGCTTATAGACTTCTACCCAAAAAGACTGAGTGCTGTAATAAAAGCCAAAGGTGCTGCAACAAAATTAGTTCAAGGGTGTACACATTTATGCAAACCGGTTATTCTAAGTTTTTTATTTTTTATTTTTCCCCTTAAAAGATTTCTGTTTGCTTTTCAATTGGGTTCTACAGGTTACTGGTCACATTAATGGTGGAAAAAGTTTTGAAATGATTCATTGTGGTCTCATTTTTTTTACATCACAAAAACCTGTCATTTGAACAGGGGGTGTAGTCTTTTTATATTCACTGTACTTACTATTTCTCTCAGTCTCCTGCCCAGCAGGGATGCCAGCCCTCCTCCTTGCCCAATCCTCAGTTCAATAAAACTTTGTTAAACCTTTTAAACTGTCTCCATTCAGTGTCTGCAGATGGGTCTATTCATAAATATGTCAGGAAGAAGGCAGTTTTTTTTCCCAATTCCAACCCTTTTTTCTGGTTTCTCAGATTTCCATCTACTCCAACTTTAACCATTAAAGCTTAATTCTGCTATTCATGTGGTAATTTGGTGAGTGTACACATTCTATTGTGATTCTATGGTACTGCATAACATCACTCTCCACAGGGCTGAGGAGGTCCGACTAGGCGTAGCTAGCTGGGTAATCTCCCTCACCTGCTTCTGATTGTTGCTTGGGTACAACAGCTCTCAGATGATAACTTAGAGTATCTCCACTCAGCCAAACTGCTCAACTCTCGCCAGGCTAGATGGGCACTTTTCTTTGATTGGTTCAATTTCTCTATAACATACAGGCCTGGGTCCAGAAACATTAAACCTGAAGCACTCTCGCCAGTTCTCCTCAGATAGCACCTTAGAACTTGACAAACGGATCCTCCACCTTCCTGCATTGTTGGGGCTGTAACTTGTGAGACAGAAAGGAGGGTTAGGGAGATCCAAGGTTCTAAGCCCGATCTGAGTGGGGGTCCCAAGGACAGACTCTGTTCCCCCGACCCTCGGGGCAACCGCTTTCATTCAGGCCACATGTCAAAGTTCACCTGCCATCCAGGGATGTCAAGTACTGTTAATCACATTCAATGAGCTTTCTTGTGGCCCACACTTGGGAGGTACGTTCATCAGTTCATCATGGCTTGTACCATCTGCTCTGCTAAAAAATCCAACTCTTCACCCCCCGCAGGTCCATCCGCTACCAATTCCAAGTCGTCCCTGGTCTCATATAGCAATGGACTTTGTTACTGGTTTGCCTCCTTCTGAAGGTAATAACTCCATAGTCAGTGATTGTTTTTCTAAATATGTGTACTTTGTTCCTCTGTCTAAACTCCCCTCTGCCTCAGAGACTGCAGAATTACTCACCCAACATGTTAAGATAAGATAAGATAAGATAAGATAAGCCTTTATTAGTCCCACAACGGGGAAATTCCAGGATTGCAACAGCACAGGGATAGCAACACTCAGAGCAACAATCAGAAGGCAAGAAAAAAAAAACAAGCAAGCAAGAGCAGCTAATAAACATATGTACGTATTACTATAAAATATATATATATACACACACACACAGACACACAGTGCAGAGCATTGTAGCTGGATGGAATAAATATATGAATATATGAACACACAGTGCAGAGCATTGTAGCTAGATGGAATAAATATGTAAATATATAAACACCCACAGTACGGAGCATTGCAGCTAGGTGGAATAAATATGCAAGTATATAAACACACACAGTGCGGAGCAATGTAGCTAGATGGAATAACATGTAGATATATAAATATATAAACACCCACAGTACGGAGCATTGCAGCTAGACGGAACAAATATGCAAATATATAAACACACACAGTGCAGAGCATTGCCGCTAGATGGAATGAAACAGCATAACCGTCTACCCAGCTATCCTGCATGGTATGATTATGTGCCCATACACACTCTCACCCTCCATAGCGACCGGCATGCTCCTAGTTGTATGCCGGAGAGGACCACTGTGTAAGTCTATTGCATCTTCTGCATTCAAAAAACTATTAGTTTGTTACGTCTTTTTTGCTATCTCTGCGAGCAGCCCTGCTTAGGTTGTACAGTCTGACAGCCGTTGGTAGGAAGGACCTACGAAACCTCTCGGTTGTGCACCTGGGATGATGTAGTCTGCTGCTAAATGAGCTCCTCAGTGCATTCAGTATGTCCTGCATAGGGTGGAACTCGGACTCCAGCAGAGATGACAGTTTAGCCACCGTCCTTCTCTCTCCTATCTCCTCCATCGGATCAAGGCGCTGCCCCAGGACAGAGCTAGCTTTCTTAATCAGTTTGTTCAGTCTCTTCCTATCGGCTGCAGTAATGCCACTGCCCCAGCAGACCACTCCAAAAGTGATGGCTGATGCCACCACCGTGTCATAGAATGACTTCAGCAGCGCCCCTTGTACACCAAAAGACCTGAGTTACCTGAGTTACCCTGTTATCAGGGTTCATGGTATACCAATCGCCACTGTGTCAGATCATGGCTCACAATTCACATCCCAAGTGTGGAGAGTCTTCTGCAGGTCTCTTACCACTCCCAGAGCAATGCCAATGTGAGCGTGCAAGCCAGGAGATTGAAGCAGCCCAGCTCTGTGTGGCATCATGCAACCTCACCACTTGAAATCAACACCTGGCTTGGGTAGAATATGCTCTCTTGGGTGCACTCCACTGTTGCCGATGTTGGAACTTGAAATCACCATCCCTTCGCTAGACCAACATTTACGTTGGATTAGATGCCTGTGGAGGACTGCCTGGACCATCCTACAATGAGCTGTTGACCAGAATGCCACCGTTGCAAATAGGAGGAGAACCCCAGCTCCCAGCTATGCTGTTGGTCAACAAGTCTGGCTGTCCACTCAGAACATTCCACTTAAAACTGACTCCAAGAAGCCATCTCCCCAATTCATTGGACCCTTTCTTGTCATCTGGGCCTTCAATCCAATCACAGTATATTTAAAACTGCCTGCCTCCCTTAAGATTCACCCAACATTTCATGTATCCCAGGTTAAACCAGTCTCTTCCAATCTCCTCTGCCCCCATTCACCCCCGCCTAGGCTCATTGATGGACAGCCAGCCTACACCACTGAGCACACTGCTGTACATTGTCAGGGCTGGGGCCTCCAACACCTGAACGCCTTAGAGGGCTATGGTCCAGAGGAGAGATCATGGGTCCCCAAGTTGCATATCTATGACCAGGGGATGATCCAAGCCTTTTACCATTCTTATCCCAACAAACCTGGATGGCCACCAGGAGGCACCCCTTGAGGAGGGGGTACTGTGGTAATTTGGTGAGTGTACACACTCTACTGTGATTCTATGGTGCTGCATAACATCCCTCTCCACAGGGCTGAGGAGGTCTGATTAGGTGCAGCTGGTTAATCTCCCTCACCTGCTTCTGACTGTTGCCTGGGTAAAAGATCTCAGATGAGATCGACTTGTGGAAAGCCCTTAGGTCTGCCATCCTGCACCATGCCTCCTCGGTTCTGGCATGCTCACCAGCAACCCCGTCCTCGTCAGCTCTACCCAGACTACTCTCAGGACCTGCAGCCCTGATGGCACGAACAAGTAAGGGACCTTGCAAAATTCAAACCCATTCCTACTGCTTCTCCAGATCTAGGAAATTCCTCCCCTGTCTATCAGCAGGCATCATCTCTCTCTGCCAGCAAGCCAGAGTCATTAATTGCAGTTGTGGTGTGGACCTCTACCTTTCCATTGCCTCCCTATCAACCCAAGGGGGCCACAGTGTCCTACTAGCTCAGCTGTAGTAAGTGAACAATATAACCTTCATTGATAAACCACTCACCGGCACTGTGCTTCCTCATTCACGCTCTTCTCCTCTGCAGGTAGTTCCCGCTAAGTGAGTACATTGTCGTTTGATTAATTAATAAAGTCACTCATTAGCCTTATATTCTGCCTCTTGTGTGTTGTGCCATGCATGTGGGTCTCTGTCTTGAACAAAACCATGATGATTTTTTTTTTTTTTTTTGATGATGCAAACATATGGACTAATTGGGCAGGACTTTTATAGATTTTTACAGCTCTGTGATTATTTTTATAAAAAGGTAAAAGGACCTGGCCCAAGAGAGACACCAGCTGTTGTTCAAACTTTTACCAATGCTTATAACTCAGGTAATAATAAAGGTCTGATAAGTAAGTTATACAGTGGTATCACAGCATTGAAAAAATGACAGCACAGACTATATTAAAAAACAATGGGAAAAAGAACTGGACATTGGAATATCTGAAGAAATATGAAAGCATGCATGTGAGATACAGGCTACCTCAACAAACTCTTGGACCTGGAGAGATTTTTGTTGGAAAAACCTGACACGTCACTTCATTACACCTAAACAGAAATTCAAACAAACTGGCACTCAGCTTTGCTGCTGGATGGAGTGTGGAGAAATTATGGTTGACCATGCGCACATATTCTGGTCCTGTCCCCTCATTAAACCCTCTTGGAGGGAAGTAGTCAGTTATTTCAAAAATTCTGCTTCACCATCAGTACATCATTTGCAACCCTGTATCTTGGTCAGATACCAGATGGGCTCAACAAAGAGGACGCATCTCTCCGTAAGATTATGCTTGTAGCTAGCAAAAAGACCATTACAAAGTTTTGGCTTCAGAAAAACTGTCCAACAGCTGGGCTCTTTATGAATATTGTTAATCAAACAGATAGTTTGGAACAGATGACTTAATGTATACAGCTTCAAAAAGAACAAGGAGAGAAAAGGTGGCAAAAGAATGAAAAAATGAAAAACTAACATATAATGGTATAATGTTAATAATGCTGCATTGTGTGTAGGTACAGTATATAATGTGTATGGTAGTACAACAACAGATTTGAATGAGGTAATTCCCTTGCCTTTACAACCATCTCAGTTCCTCCAGCCTCTTAGTTTTCTTTTTTTTCCTGCTTGTTTGTATTGCTGTTTTTTTTATGTTCCTTAACCCCTTTTGTATTGTCATTTGAAAAATACCTATAAATAAAAAGTAAATAAAAACATAATGATGAGCAATCAAATTTCACTGTTAACAGAGAAAACAGGGGAAAAGTATTGAAACATTTCGGTTTATGTATGCAGAGGGTGTATTGCCTGTACGTATGTCACAACTCTGCTGATGTTTTAATATTACATAAGCTTCGAGTTACTTTTGATTTCCCAGATTTGAAGAGACTGATCAAAGATTATGGCCAAATTTACTTGAGTAAAAATGTAAGTTTTTGTCATAAAGGTACTTGAGTAAGAAAAGAACTCGTCTTGCAATAAAACTACTCATAACTTGAGTCCATACATTTGAGTAAATGTAACTTGTTACTACCCATCTGTGTTCAGTGATTCACTGATCAGAGTAAACTAATGCATAACCCACACTCTGAGAAAGCAAACAGTCCACTCCCAAAAGGGTAAAATGCAGCTCTCTTTGGGGAGTGGTTATTTGACCAAGGAGGAGGCAAAGCAGGGATTTAAATCTCTTGAGTCGGGCAAAGGCCTACATATTTCTTCACACTCATATCAACCCATATATTAATGAAAAATTAAATGAAAAGAATGACCTTTTCAGTTTTGAACTTCTTCTCTACCAGCTGAGGGATCATAGCGTAGCGTTCAGGCATCCATGGCAGAGACACATTAACAAACTGCATGTCTTTGGCCTGGAACACATTCTTCACACCTGCAGAGAAAGAATACAAAGAGAGAGAGAGAAAAGAGGTTTGTGGTCATTTAAAAAGTGAAATCTATGACTGTCGTTACTTTGAAATCTGCACAGTCCTGGACCAATGGCTAGAAATGCATTGTCAGATCAGTTTACATACAGGTGAGTTGAAATACTTTTTCTGTAGGCCTTTTAGATAAGAAACTTTTTCACAGAACGTGTGTGTAGAGACAGAATTGTATGATAAAAATAATAAATAATAGATTAGATCTATATGGCGCATTACATATCAAGTGACATCTCAAAGCACTTACAGTGAGTTCCTTATTCATTCACTCCAGACAGACATTGTATGAGAACCAGTTTGTCAGCCTGGCGGTGGAGACTCAGGCTGACTTTGGCCAAAGGTTACATTAACTGAATTATTATTTTTTTGTTTTTTCTTATTTCAGAAAAGAACAAAAATGAGATTTTTACCTTTACATTTTTCGCAGTTGCCAGTCGAAACATGTAAAACACATCTCCTTTTTGTTCTTGTCTGAAATAAGAAAAAATAAAAAAAACATAATTGAAAAAGAAGACAAAATGAACCTACATTAACTGAAAATTGTCCCTCATTGGTACATTTTTTTACACAGTGACAGAAAAATCTGAAAGCTGTCATTTTGACACATTACACTGAGGGTGATTTACAGTGGTGTGAAAAAGTGTTTGCCCCCTTTCTGATTTCTTATTTTTTTTGTACTAGTACATGCCCGCAGAAAGCAAATATTCCTGTCTGAAACAGGTAGCCCAATCAGGCTTTACAGGCCCAAACGTAGGCTGTGTTTGAAGATGGAATACAGAGGTGTAGCCTGTATGTAGGCAATTACATCTAGACTTTGACAAATATGAAAGGGACTGAACTGAGATTTGATTGTGTGAATATTAATTACAGAATAATTGAAAATGAATGGGACATCCAATATTAGCTACTGTTTTAAACCGCTTGTTTATTTTTTTTGTCAGATCACTTATGTGTGTGATCTTTTATGAGTTATTCATAAATGTTGTATCTTGCACTTTGGGGAATGGGAGTTGTTCAGTCACAATTTAGTTCATATGTGTAGTTTATAATCTATCATCAATAAACTCATGCGGTACTGTAACAGGACACGTTTACAAATATTTGAGACCCACTGTGGTGGATCCTTTTATATTTTAGCAATAAGTACAAAACACCGAACATTATTTTTTTGTAATTGTATCTTGTATACTTTATTGATCCTCAGAAGGAAATTCAGGGCATCCGCATATGGCACCGATCCCATCACCACACACACACACACACACACACACACACACACACACACACACACACACACACACACACAGAGAAGAATGAGCCATTTGGCTGCAAGTTTTGCATCAGTGTTGCCCATTTGTCTGTAAATATTTATATAAAAATGATTTAATTCGTTATTTGGACATTTTTGCATCTTGTTGTCATTTAGTCAAAGCGTGCATATGTGTCCGCATGCAATATGCAGTTGCTCTGTCCATTCCGCTCCACAATGAAGCAGCAGTCGGGACTGTCATCTACCACTGACTGGGCAGGCTGAGTGTGCCTCCCTGCGAACGACAGTGGAGCGCCCCATCGGACACCAGTGTTGCCTGGTTAATGGGCGTCTCGGCTGCTGCTTTACCTGTGTAACAGTGATGTTCTTTGCGGCACTGTGGGTCCCCGCCACCACGCGCGCACCCCCACGTTCTCCATGCCGAATTATCAATCACAACAACTTTATGGTATATATTTTGACTGAGCAACTCCATACTCGGGGATGCACACCCTTGTAACCTCAGCAGCAAAGCACTTATAAAATCTGTCTGCGAAGCACTGTGGTGACTGACAGGTTGTGATTGTGTGTGCTATCCAATCAGCATGGCCGTGATGCAGTGCATTATCCAATGAGCACGGAGTCAATCCGAAACCCCGCCTACACTTCTTGAAGCCAGGACATAAAGACACAGAGAGTGGTCACAGAGCTGTGGCTAAACTTTTATTGATAAAAATTACATATTTTGACTGAGCAACTCCATATTAGGGGATGCACACCCTTGTAACCTCAGGAAAGCATGTTTAAAATCTGAGGCCAGTCTGACAAATGGTTCAAGAGATGTGCGTGGAACAGACAAACACACAGAGATTTCTTGCATTTATAGATGTTTGTGACACAGTGGGGCAAAAAAAGTATTTAGTCAGCCACCAATTATGCATGTTCTCCCACTTAAAGCAGACGGACAGTGACATTTTTTTATTGAACCAATCAACAGATTGTATGAAAATATTCTATTCTGTCTATTCCCGCGATTTAATATGTGTCACCAGCTTCCATAAATGACCTTATTTGCTCATAGCTCAGCCTTCAGTTAGTGAGGCTGCAGTACCGCCATCTCTCGATAGGTGCGGGCATTGGTGACGTCACAACAGCAATAGTAAATGGCAGAACAAGAGCAAAGTGATTCAGACAGCGATTATTTTCTCGAGTTTGACGACCTCAATATAAATGATGACATTGAAAATGAGGAATCGGATGATGAAGTAGTTTTGGGTGGTGCTGAGGGGGGTATTCAGCCTTATTTGTGGGAAAGAAGTGAGGGTTATGTTGCCTGCCTGTGCAGTGAGCCTCATCAGAGAAACATTCCCATCTGATCACTACAAGGGATTTTGCCTACCAAGATTAGATTTGTGAACAATGATATTTAAATAGTTTTGTAAAATCATATATTGAGTTTATTAATGTTCATGTCAATGTTATAATTCTCATAGTTCAGCATTCATCAAAGTCGCATGTCATATACATTTGAATAATTTGAACACACTAAATTCTTCTCAATTTGAAAAGAAATATTACATACTATACCACCTTTGTATGAACGTTTGAAAACACAGCAGAAATATACAAAGAAATACAAAAATCAATGGAGTATCACTACAGATTAAGAAAATAACTAGTTTCCAGATATAGCTATTATATTCCAATAAATAACATTTCACAGTTATAATGGGCACCATTTTATGGTAGAAAATTGGGGTTCCATTTTTAAAAGCACATTTCTCTTACAATCTTAGGCTTATGTTTATTTTTCTTAGCAAATATGTTGCTTCCCTAAAAATTGAAAGCTGAACTGTCATTGGTAATTACCTCCGCCAGGCCGAAAAGGCCAGGAGGAGGTTATGTTTTTGCCGGGGTTTGTTTGTCTGTTTGTCAACTCCGCGTTCTTCAACGTTTTAGGCACAAAAGCACGCGCAAAACACTGGTGGCCTGGGCCCGCCAGCGTGCCTCTGTTTGCGCGACGCTGCAAAACCTGACACGGGCACCTGTCCGCCGCCAGATTATTTCCCAGAAATAATTTGATTTTGAAAATCATCCATTGCTTGGAATTCATTTAAAATGTTTAGTAAACATTTGCAGTGAATATTAAAAATACAAAACTTACCCTCTTTACTTCTCGTTTTCTGACAGCTGATCGCATCGGTAGATCACCGTGGCTTTTCACGCCACTGTCACTGACACTTGTCTCACAGTCAGACTGGGGAATCGTGGGATATATAGTTGGAATAGCCGTTTTCTTTATCACCAATCTTTTTGCAAATTGCATCTTATTCTCTAAATCGCTGTCAACGAAATGTCTACTGCACATGCAGGGCGCTAACGAGGTGCAGGTGTGCGCGCAGCTGAGGCAGATGCTTGAGAGCGGCGAGCCGTGACACCTGCAAAATATATGTGGACAAGAAAGAGTGACAAACCTGGGTACTATTTCACTGGAGTCTGCTTTAATACAGAAGCTGAAGCAATAGGGAACACTGTATGTCTCTGTAATTGAGAACTTTGCTTCTAAAAAACACAGGAGGATGGACTTCCAATATAAGTAACCGGTGAGTTAAACTGTCTTTCTTCAGCATGTTTTTTCCCCCTAACCGTTCTTATGATCATGAAAATATTTGGTAATTCCGAGAAATATCCGTAATCGCCGATTTTAAAATGTAAACATCAAGTGTTGCATGAAGCAAAACACAGCAGGACCATCGCACCCATAGACAACACAACACCAAACCATATTAATTCGATTCCTGAAATCCTAATCTTCATAAATAATCTATTTGTAATCCACAAGTATTCCGACAAATATCCGTAATTGACGATTTTAAGACGTAAACAAGTGTTGCATGAAGCAAAACACAGCACTGGCCGCCGACCGTGTGCGTGTGTTTGGCTGAGCTGACGTCACACAGTCAGTGGCCATCTTAGCCGCTGATCGCTTGGCTGGGTCAGACAGCTCTCCACAACAGCGTACTTCAAGAGCGCATTGTCACCTTATGCGACATTTGTTGACACCAAAACATGTGCGGTTTGACTTAGCTCGTCTCAGACAACAATTTGAGATATGAATTAGCGATATTGAATTTTCATCTGTCCGTCTGCTTTAAAAGATGAGAGAGGTCTCCAATTTTCATCATAGGTATACCTCAACTATGAGAGACAAAATGAGAAAAAAAAAATCCAGAAAATCACATTGTCTGATTTTTAAAGAATTAATTTGCAAATTATGGTGGAAAATAAGTATTTGGTCAATAACAAAAGTCCATCTCAGTACTTTGTTATATACCCCTTGTTGGCACTGACAGAGGTCAAACATTTTCTGTAAGTCTTCAC
The DNA here is from genome assembly GCA_020510985.1 of Pholidichthys leucotaenia. Lineage (NCBI taxonomy): Eukaryota > Metazoa > Chordata > Actinopteri > Cichliformes > Pholidichthyidae > Pholidichthys > Pholidichthys leucotaenia. The sequence goes on from CM035838.1 coordinate 414,557,824, forward strand.
AAGGTTTTCACACACTGTTGCTGGTATTTTGGCCCATTCCTCCATGCAGATCTCCTCTAGAGCAGTGATGTTTAGGGGCTGTTGCTGGGCAACACGGACTTTCAACTCCCTCCAAAGATTTTCTATTGGGTTGAGATCTGGAGACTGGCTAGGCCACTCCAGGACCTTGAAATGCTACTTACGAAGCCACTCCTTCGTTGCCCGGGCGGTGTGTTTGGGATCATTGCCATGCTGAAAGACCCAGCCACGTTTCATCTTCAATGCCCTTGCTGATGGAAGGAGATTTTCACTCAAAATCTATACATGGCCCCATTCATTCTTTCCTTTACACGGATCAGTCGTCCTGGTCCCTTTGCAGAAAAACAGCCCCAAAGCATGATGTTTTCACCCCCATGCTTCACAGTAGGTATGGTGTTCTTTGGATGCAACTCATCATTCTTTCTCCCCCAAACACGACAAGTTGAGTTTTTACCAAAAAGTTCTATTTTGGTTTCATCTGACCATATGACGTTCTCCCAATCCTTTTTTGGATCATCCAAATGCTCTCTAGCAAACTTCAGATGGGCCTGGACATGTACTGGCTTAAGCAGGGGGACACGTCTAGCACTACAGGATTTGAGTCCCTGGCGGCGTAGTGTGTTACTGATGGTAGCCTTTGTTACTTTGGTCCCAGCTCTCTGCAGGTCATTCACTAGGTCCCCCCGTGTGGTTCTGGGATTTTTGCTCACCGTTCTCATGATCATTTTGACCCCACGGGGTGAGATCTTGCGTGGAGCCCCAGATCGAGGGAGATTATCAGTGGTCTTGTATGTCTTCCATTTTCTAATAATTGCTCCCACAGTTGATTTCTTCACACCAAGCTGCTTACCGATTGCAGATTCAGTCTTTCCAGCCTGGTGCAGGTCTACAATTTTGTTTCTGGTGTCCATTGACAGCTCTTTGGTCTTGGCCATAGTGGAGTTTGGAGTCTGACTGTTTGAGGTTGTGGACAGGTGTCTTTTATACTGATAATGAGTTCAAACAGGTGCCATTAATACAGGTAACGAGTGGAGGACAGAGGAGCCTCTTAAAGAAGAAGTTACATGTCTGTGAGAGCCAGAAATCTTGATTGTTTGTAGGTGACCAAATACTTATTTTCCACCATAATTAGCAAATAAATTCTTTAAAAATCAGACAATGTGATTTTCTTGATTTTTTTTTTCTCATTTTGTCTCTCATAATTGAGGTATACCTATGATGAAAATTGGAGACCTCTCTTATCTTTTAAGTCGGAAAACTTGTACAATTGGTGGCTGACTAAATACTTTTTTGCCCCACTGTAAATGTTTCAGATCATCAAACAAATTGAAATATTTGACAAAGATAACACAAGTAAACACAAAATGCAGTTTTTAAATGAAGGTGTTTATTATTAAGGGGAAAAAAAATCCAAACCTACATGGCCCTGTGTGAAAAAGTGATTGCCCTCTAAACCTAATAACTGATTGGGCCACCCTTAGCAGCAACAACTGCAATCAAGCATTTGTGGTAACTGGCAATGAGTCTTTTACAACGCTGTGGAGGAATTTTGGCCCACTCATCTTTGCAGAATTGTTGCAATTCAGCCACAGTGGAGGGTTTTCCAGCATGAGCCACCTTTTTGAGGTCATGCCACAGCATCTCAATCAGATTCAGGTCAGGACTTTCACTAGGCCACTCCAAAGTCTTCAGTTTGTTTTTCTTAAACTATTCAGAGGTGGACTTGCTGGTGTGTTTTGGATCATTGTCCTGCTGCAGAACCCAAGAGTGTTTCAGCTTGAGGTCACGAACGGATGGCTGGACATTGTCCTTCAGGATTTTTTTTTATGATTTGAATTTTATTGGGTTTTCAATTTAGAAAATAAAACAAGAAACAAACAAACAAGCAAAAAAAAAAACAAACATCAAGAACGAATATACCCAGTGAGAGGATAAAACATTCCAGTTCCACCCTAGTACTCCTAAGATGATTGGCTTAATCTACAACACCTATAAAGGTGAGATAGGATCCCCACTTATTGTAAAAGCTGTCCATCCTGTCCAAAAGTTTATATGAAAGGCGTTCTAGTGCAGCAAGCTTGCCCAGCTCCCTGAGCCACTGAGCTACGGGTGGGGCAGAGGAAGATTTCCAATAAGAAGAAATCAACTTTCGGCCCACCATCAAAGCAGTCTGAATCCACTCGGCGTCAGAGATTGGGTCCTGAATAGTTGATGGATCCCCAAGGACAAAAAGTCTCTGAGTGAATGGCACTTCTTTCTTGACAGTTGTCATAATATGTCTATGGATCTCCAACCAAAAGTCCTGTATTTCCGGACAACTCCAGATCATATGGATAAGTGTACCCTCCCCCTGTAGACATCTCCAGCAGCTTGATGAATGAATGAGATTTGCTATAAACATTTTATGGGGTGTCCAGTAGAATCGATTCAAAATTTTAAATTGAACAAGTCTGGTTTTCAATTCCCTGGACACTTTCTTCCCATTCCTTAAAATATTTGCCCATTCAGCATCAGTAAATTGTGAATTCAGATCTTTTTCCCATGCCTGTTTAAGGAATGAAAAATCTTTATTTGAGCTCTTAAGGAGCATTGAATAAAAATTTGAGGCCTTACATCTTTTACCACAGGAACTCAATGCCTGGGTGAGCCAGTCTGCCTCAGGAGGAGGGGTAGTTGTAGATCCAAAGACTTGACACAGCAAATGTCGAAGTTGTAAATATTTCCAGAACTGATTCTGTGGTAGTCCATACTGTGCCCGTAGATCATCAAATGATTTGAGAGCTCCCCCTTCATATAGATCTTTTAGCATCAAGATGTCCTTTTTCACCCAGATTTTCCAAATAAATGGAGATTTTCCAATGTGGAGACTTGGGTTAAGCCAAATAGAAGCCATAGAATGAAGATGAGAGCTAAACCCTAATACAGAAGCAACCCTCTTCCAAACATATTGTAAAAAGGATACAATAGGATGCGACTGAAATTCAGAAGAAAGTTTAATTGTGATTAGATGTACTAAGGGAAGAGGGCTGCTCAGATAACTCTCCAAATGAAACCAAGGGGGAGCTCTCTCAGGGGGGAGAGCCCAATAAATCAAATGTCTAAGACTAAAAGCGTAATGATATAAAAATAGATTTGGGACCCCCAAACCTCCTGAATCTGTAGCCTTTTGTAGTCTTTTCAACTTTAATCTAGGGCGCTTACCATTCCATAAAAACTTACTGCACAGCCTATCAAATTGCCAAAAATAACCAACTGGGATCCTAAGAGGAAGGGATTGTAGAAGGTAATTAAATCGGGGTGCACAAATCATCTTGATAACACTGACCTTGCCCCAAAGAGACAAAAAAAGGGGCGACCATCTCTCTATGTCTATTTTAAATTTTTCGAGCAAAGGCTCAAAATTAACCTGAATCAGATCCGATAAAGTGTGAGGAAACAGGATGCCAAGATATTTAATTCCTAATTTTGGCCAAGAAAAGCCTATATTTTGACCAAATGTAAACAGTGTTTTAGGGCAATAAGGTGTTAGAGGGAGAACTTCTGATTTTATCCCGTTAACTCTATAACCAGACAGACGTGAAAATTGGTTAATAATTTTAAGGAGAGCTGGAATTGATTTTTGAGGTTGTGTAATCAGTACCAATGCATCATCAGCATACAACATTATCCTATGGGTACTGCCATGGACCTGAATACCTGGAAAATTGCCGTCTTTGCGGATAGCTACAGCTAATGGTTCTAATGCCAAAGCGAAAAGCAGGGGACTTAAAGGGCAGCCCTGGCGCGTACCCCTATAGAGTCTAAAAGGCTGTGATGTAACTCGATTTGATGTCACTGAAGCTCTAGGTTCATTATATAGTAATTTAATCCAGGAAAGAAACTCTGAACCAAAACCAAAAGTCTCTAGAGTAGCAAAAAGATACTGCCACTCAACCCTGTCAAATGCTTTTTCAGCATCCAGGGAGAGGGCTGCTACTGGAGAGGTGTGCAAGTGAGGGATCATTTTGAACTGACCATATGATATCAATAAATCGCCTAATATTGTCTGCCGCACCCCTGGAATGAATAAAACCCTCCTGATCAGGATTTATAAGAGATATCATTACTTTATCTAATCTTAATGCCAAAATTTTGAGAGAATTTTACAGTCACAGTTTATAAGACTAATTGGTCTATAATTCTTGGAATCTAACGGGTCTTTATTGCTTTTTAAAATAAGCAAAATTAAAGCCTCTGTTAAAGAAGGAGGCAGATGGCCTTGTTCAAAAGATTCCGCAAACATTTCTAAAAGTAAAGGGGAAAGCTCAGCAACACAGGCCCTGTAAAATTCTACAGTGAATCCTTCAGGGCCCGGTGCTTTTCCAGTCGGAAGGCTCTTAATAACTTTCACAGTTTCATCTTTAGTAAATGGGGCATCAAGCAGGTCTATTTGTTCCTTCGTTAGGGAGGGCAAAGACAGGGAAGACAAAAATGCATAAATCTCTTGAGATCCAGCCTCCATTTCAGAAGAATAAAGCGAAGTGTAAAATTCTCTGAAAGCACCATTAATTTCATTTGAGTCTGACACCAGAGAACCATCCTGTGCCCTAATAGCAGATATAGTGCACTGAGCTTCTTTCATTTTAATATATCTAGCCAGCATTTTGCCAGCTTTATCCCCCTCCTCGAATTGTTTGTGCCTAAGGCGAAATAGAGAAAATTCAGCTTTTTATGTTAGGATTGAATTCAGCTCATACTTAAGCTTCACAAGGGGTGGCAGATTTACTAAGTTTGTGTCTTGTTTGAATCCAGTCTCTGATATAGCTATTCTCCTCTCCAAATCAATCTGTTTAGCAATGTTAGCTTTCTTTTTAAAAGATGCATATTGAATAATATGTCCCCTGATAAATGCCTTAAAGGCCTCCCTGTCAAGCGGTGGCCCTCGCGAGCCACCATAAGACGCCACACCGTCACCAGAGAGTTGTGTTAGTGTCTTTATTTACGGTGAAGTCACAATAATACAAGCTGCTGAGGCTATGACACAAGCAAGTCTACACACAGGGAGGCGTAAGGCTAACGAGCTCACTCACGGGTCCACGGGATAAGATGGTCACACCACAGACGGGCAATGTAGAATAATCCATAAAGTACGATCGCTCCGACGATCAGCGACGGACACTGCTGCAAGGATGCAGCCGCTAGCGTCGGCTTAAGAAGCCGGCCGCTAACAACCGAAAATGCAGAACAGCTGTTCAGGTCTTGACAGCTGAGCGGAAGCCTCCCCGAGCGCTGTCACAATAAGAGCTCGGAGAGCCGGAATAATAACGCCGCTGTCAAGACCTGACAGGAATAGCCCGAGCGCAAATAACATTGGTGCTCGGGTCATAACAGTACCCCTCCCTCAAAGGCGGGCTCTGAACGCCCTGTAACACCTAGCCCCCCCATCCCACCCACCCACCCGCAGGGCGAGTGAATGGAGGAACAGGCAAGGAGGGAGCGAAACAGATACCAACAAGGCCCCAGAAAAGAAAAAAAAAACACATCCTTTGACATACCCATCCCATTCCCACAGAAAACAACGAAACAAATAGGGCAAGAGTTACAATACACGGGCACAAACCATACAGAGCATAATTTACCAGACACAGAAGGTTTTCCCACAGTGACCACAGACAAACTGTTTAACTCCAGTATACATGACTTCATGTGGTCATAAGGAACTCATAAGAGTGAAGGTCCTTCCACACAGTTCCCACACAAACCCCTAAATGTCACAATGGATCAGTTTATGCTTCTAAGTACCCAAGTGCATGAAACCTCTGCCGCATTCTTCACAAAAGTACCGTTTAACCCCCCCCCCAAAAAAAACAAACAAACATCAACCTCGAACACCAGAGTGCCTATGAAAACCCACAAAGTAAGATAAGATAAGATAAGCCTTTATTAGTCCCACAACGGGGAAATTCCAGGATTGCAACAACACAGGGATAGCAACACTCAGAAGAAAAAAAAAAAAGAGCAGCGAGTATATGTACATATGTACATATAAACATAAATATATAGACACACGATGTGGAGCATTGCAGCTAG